>CM020224.1:4588746-5188746 GCA_009819775.1 Phoenicopterus ruber ruber
TTTCATACTTGCCACAAAATTAAATCTCCTGCAATTTATACACAGCTTTTAATTAAAAAAGTATAGGTTGTATTTGTGCTACTAGACAACATTTGTTGCAGGTCATTCAGAACTTGGCCCCCTCTAAGAAAATGAAAGGTCCAGGCATAGTCTCGCTAATGTCCACACAAGATTTATTCCAGACTTTAAGATAAGTATGGTAGGATGTTTCACAGATGCAACTGTCGAGTGTAGTGGCACTTCACCGTGTATGTCTAAGTAGATGAAGCACATGGCAGCAGATTTAAAGAACTCATTCAGAAAGTTCCAGGGGATTTATCAAAATTGAAATACTAATTTTTTTCTTATTTTGACTTTTGGGGGAGCAGAGATGTGGGAGGAAGTCTGAAGGTTTCTGGCTTCTTTTACTTTTTCTGAAAAGCAAGAACTTTTTGTAAAAGATAAATAATCAGTACAAACTTTCTTTAATGGAAAAAAATCTTCTTCAAAAGGCACGGCAGTAGAGAAGTTTTGTTCAAGCTGAATAGGTACATTTTAGATTCCACTGCAACAGTTTCGGATTTTGATGTATCCTGACTACCTCAGTTATTTGCTAATGTAAGCATAGCAAATTATCTGCTATCATCTAGCTGACGCTATTAGACTCCAGTTAATAATTTACTGCTCAACTCATCTTTATTCTGAACATGCAAATTATTAATTGATTACAGGTTTTCTGTAGTCATCTGCGTAAATGAATGCTCTTGCCATTCATTATTGCCTCCTTTTCCACCTGCCTGTCAATCAGCTCTTCTTGGTGATGCCAAAATAACATTTCACTCTTGTGCTGTTTGTGGAGCGATGGAGCTCAAATGAAAGCACAAGCGGAGGAGCCCACACAACAGCTATGTAGCTTCTCAAGTGTGTGATGCTCACATTTGGGACGCACGATGTTCACTGGGTTTTTGGCATTTCTGGAAGATGCTGTGAAAAGCGCATAACACAACACACTGCTCCTGTGCACCACAAATGGAGACCGTAAGCAAAAAGTCAGAAACTAGAACAAATCTCAAGCGCTTTGCACATCTCCTCTCATCTTTGCAGGTACATAAAGTAAAAAGGATGGTCGGACTTATGGAGGTACAGGCTTATTAAACACGATGCTTTTCACGTACACTAGGCTCAGAGCCACATCCTTCTTTTCGAGACCCGACTCTTGCTAACGCAAGGGTATTTTGGCAGCCTCACACATGCAACGCAGGGCCATGCTTTACAAAGTACAGCTATAGTATCCACTTGTTATACGAATCCGGAGTGCTTTAGTCACAAGATCCCATACACCAAGTACTTCCATGTCTGTGCACAGAAAGCAATGGGTACCATTTTGCTGCCCTGACTGTCAGCTCTCTAAGGCAAGTATTTTCTGTTGTAACCCCTGTGTAGCAAATAAGGCAAAGATCTTTATAAAAAAAGGACCAGTGAAATGTCTCAATAGGTTCATTTTAAAAGATCACTTAAAATAAACCTGATTTTGTATACAAAAAACCTCTTACTGCTGGTAGAGAAAAAAAGAAGAAGAAAGAGAAAATATTGATAACATACAGTGCCACCCTGAAGATTTAGAAAGAAATGGAGCAGTAGCAGGTGCCTCCTCTGGCAAGGTAGATAATAACATGCGAGTCCAGATAAGCTTCAAGAGTTAGATCTACAGCAGCTTTACCCGTCGTTCCACCAGGCACTGAGAACGGGTTACTAATAGTTTCCTGCTATCTGCTAAAACAACAATTGCTTAGGTCATGGTAAAAAGCCAGGATATCTGGCTGTATTTATTCTATTACAAGCTATGTTTTTAATCTTGTAAGAAATCATCTCATGGCTTTATTTCTAGCTTTAAAAAGACATACCTCCAGATCCCTGCGCTTGGAGTGACTGTGTTAGGGGAGGTGAAGCAGGAAAAGCCTGGCTAATTTCAGGGCTCTGCCGACAAGACAGCACCAACACATCCCAGCCACAGGGCAAGCCTAGAGCTCCCTTGGGCTCAGCAGGAAAGATCATCGACATGAGTACTTACTGCAACACGATGAAGACATGGGAAACTCACAGCATTTGCATTCTGTTCTAAAATCACAAATCAACCCCCACAAAAGAATGACCAGAAATCAGAAAATTTGTTTGTTTAAGATAATGAAATTTTTTTCTGTTTTTTTATACACATTTGCATTACATCTTCAATATTTTTCCTTCCACCCTGAAGATTAGAAAAATAAAATTTTCCCTCGCTGAGTCTCATATAATATCTTCATTCCAGAAACAGAGACTTTAGGAAAACACAGCAAGACTCAGATACTCAAAAGGTATTTGAATGACCAATTCGCCTTGGTTTCAAAGTGTGTGATAGGCCTAAATATTCTTGAGATGTGGGGGCCAAATATGAGACTTGCTAAAAATATGTACTCATTTGCAAAAATGTCTGTAAGTTACTCTTCTTCCCAGCTGACAGTGGTACTTGCTTCAGATCTTGAATCTCAGTTTAATGTAGCACCGCAGCATCATTTTTTTTTCTGAGTGCTCTTCACTTCTGCAAAGCAAAAAAGAGGTTGTTCTTCATGCTGGCTGCCTCCTGGTCTTCTCCTCCTGCAGCTCTGAATCTTCTCCATCCCACCTCTCTGATTTTAGTAAGGAAAGGAGACGGGGAGAAAGAGATGCTCACATTTGTGTAGAGTCACATCTGTAGCCAGCCCTCCTGTATTCAGTATTCTGATTTGGCTATAGGAAAGAAGCAGGTCTTGATTGCACAGAGCTTTGAAGTTTAATGGTGATTGGAATGTGCTGAAAGACAGTGTCACTACCGCGTTTATATCAAAAGTTGATTATCTATTGAAAGGAAGTCTGTTTATACATGTTTACTTCCATTTCTGTTAATATATGGGGAAAGGAGAGGGAAATTAGCATATGAAAATGCCAGATGTGACTAATAGCTATCAAAGTAAGATAGGGCTGGGCTCAGATCAAAGGGGTCTGCTAATTGGGAATAAGTCTGATACTGTCTTTTCTGTTTTAGAGTTACTTCAGGCCCTCACGGTAAAAAGATTTATTGGGAACGAGAAAAACACATCTGAGTTTCTCATTTTACAGACTTTACATTCGTATGCCGATATTGTTTCTTTTACACAGTTGCAGGATGACACCAAAAGAACAACATAAATTCTCTGTGGTACCTTTCAGTCCACGTTCAAAGACATGAAGTATGTGGCATAGAAGATTTATGCACCAAGGTGATACTCTAACAAATTATGTCAAGACATCTGAAAGTCATCATTTCTGTGCACATGCATGCATTTTAAAAGAAAATCTACAGGAGGATCAAAAACAAGATTAAACCACATCTGTTTGGGTTTAAACTACATTGTCTGCAGAGTTCAAAGTTGTTTCCTCTCGTCTAAAAAAACTTACCCAGCTGTTTTTTATCTTAAATTCCTACCACTATCAAAGAAGTGTTTTCATTGGCCAACCAATGTTATTTCTAGAAGTTGAGCTAGTTAGGAATGGAGCTAAGTAAGAAAATATGCTTTATTCATCAAAGGTCTACCCTCTGTGACTTGACTTGGCACACTGAGAAAATTAATAGAGAGGTTTCATCAGGTTCTAATGGGAGCAGTGTATCTACTGCATGTCATCATGCCATAAATTAGGTCCTCAATCTTTTTACACAAGTAATTGACTACAACTGACACCGATAAGGAAAACATGAGACAGAATGAATTGGAAGAGGCACAAATTATATAATAAATAAATAAATACAGCACAAATTCAATACGTGGGAAAGAGAAATGTTTTGAAAACTGTCATCAATCAGTAAACATTCTGCATAAATGCAGGTGTTGCGCTGTAGTGTTGTAATAGCAGGAACTGTTCCGCCACCACTGACAAATATACACACACACGCAATAACACCAGACCACGGACTCCTGATGTTCAGTGTTAAACAAAGAGAATAATAGGTGGTACAAGAAGACCGCCTCCATCATAGTGACAGTGTTTTGTGTTAAAATATGAGAGAAATATGAAGTTAAACTAAAAGCATGTGACATGGCAGCTGCATCCTGAGCAATGAATTTCACTTTTCTGTAGGCCCTCTGCCTTTTTGAATGGCTTCAGGTAGCATGTGAAGGTCCATTTCACACACCAGAGCCCCAGTTTCACTCCAGTGGGAACTGGCTGAAGCCTCTCATGAACTAGGCTACGTCCTAACTCCTAGAGGCAAAGTTCCCTACACCCTAAGGCCAGTCTGGATTCACAAACCAAGCAGCAAAACGCTTATCTTGACCAAGCTGTTCTCAGAGTTGCCTTCTCTCCCCTTCCGAACACAGGCAGTGTGGGAAGGGAACTGGCACCGATCGTCCTTTCGACCAGGAGCTCAGGGGCAGGAGGAGCTGCAAAAGCTTGGGTTGTTCAGGTGGGCAGGAGGGTGTGCAAGTGGAGACTTGAGAGTCCCACTCTGGATTTTGGTACCTAACCCCCCCGAAGTTTTCTTTACTTTGCAGATCTGGCCCTATTCTTTCTGAAGTCAGGAATATAACTTGCTTTTATTATGCAGTAAACAGGAAAATTGAGCAGTTGGGCACCCTACAGCTGGTCTACTAATGTCACAATCTTTTCAATATGTTCATTATTCAGTTGTCACAGATTCATACATTTGATAGCTCTCAATCTGCAGATCATTCATATCATGGCCTAACAGCTGGCATTTCATGCCATAATACTGTAACTATGTACCCGTAATGTATAGAACATATGGGGCTAACTTTGCTTACCAACTGAGTACATATTGTGTACTCCACAGTCAAATGTAATTTTACACATTTCCAATTTACATTTAACATTGTGTGGGATAAACCAATAAATCATTTGGCCTGGAAAGAGGAACAATACCAGCTAGTTTATGTAACTAATCAGAAGCACATCATTTTTGCTGTGTTTGTTTTCACTGGAATCTTGAACTTGAAAATATTTTGGGTGGTCTTTGTTCTAAATTTGTTCCCCTCCTCTTTTGAAAATCTAGTGTTTCAGAGTAACCTCTATTTCTCTTATCTATTCCACACAAATGGCAAAACCCAGTGATTCAATCTGTTGACATATGTTTAGAGACCACTCATAGAAGACTGGCTCTCTGTGTACAGCTCAGGAGGAAAAAAACTATAACTGGATTCTCCAAAGGGGGAAAGTTCAAGAAGGGAAATAAATCAAGATGAAGAACAATAAGAAAACACGCTGTCAATGTATTCAAACACCTTCTGGCATACAGCAAGAAAAATAGCCCCAGTGCCCCCATCATTACTTAATGCAATTCTCTTTTTCCAAGTCACGGTAATACATGTTCCAACCACCATCTGAAAATTAAATACAAAGCCGGCCAGAAAGAGAATTCATACAGCTCCAAGGGAATGTGTTCAATAATGCCCAAGTGCCTTAGAAATTTAAGGCAAATTTTCAAAGTCCCAAAGCAACATTTAGGCCCAATTTCAGTGCTTAAGTCTCATTCCTTTAAATATCTTTTTGCATCTGGCTTCGGCCAGCAAGTGCATTCAGCTGTAGCTACACAAGCTTCTTAATTTTTTACAGGAGAGCCATGCCTCTCTGTAGCAGATCAGCTGATGAGCAATGGTAACGAGGCCTAGGAACGGCAACGCAGCAAAACCCAATCATTTAAAAAATATGCTGCCACTGCCTGCCACTGATGCTCCAGAGCCCTCCACAGGAGGTGAGCTGAGGACAGAGAGCGAGCAGCAAATATCCTGGCTCTACCCGCTGCACGTAACAACTCCCTTCAGTGCTATTTCAGGGTATTTCTTTCCCCTTCCCAGACCAATACACCCTTCATGATTTCAAAGATGGATAGATGCAGATTGGGGGTTTTGAGGTTTTTGGATGAATAACAGCAGTAAGGGCCATCCAAGTGATTTGAATTTCAAATCTGTGGAGGAGCTGGAGGGCAGCCCTTGGCGGATGGCTGGTCATAACTGCCTGTGCAGCAAATATTATGGTGTATTCACTTTCTAACTGCATTTTACTCAGTAGCAGACAAGTCTTGTTTAGCAAAACAGATTACAGCAATCGGCACCTTCGCTGCAGTCCTTGAAAATTCTATGTGAAAAGAACAAATGTTTTGCTTAGGAAAAAAAAATTAAGTATTGTGTAAATATGGAATAAGTATTAATAAGGATTGTGTGTGTCTGAGTCACATAAACATGCTCAGAGACATTTAACTGCCTAGGAGCTTGTCACTCCGCTGATGCCATGAGAAAGAGACACACTACACCAGTGATGCTCTCTCGCTAACCTTTGTGAGCCCATATCCCTTGTGATATGACTGAAGCTCGATCGCCAAAAGCAATAGACCTCTCCAGTGGTGGACAGTCAGTCTTTCTGAGATCATTGACTAGTGGGTAGAGAGCAGAGTACTCTCTTGTGCTTGGGCAATTCATGTCAGAGACACCATCAAACAGTCAGCTTAGGAGAAACATTTAGTCGTCTCAGTCCCACAGTCCTCCTAACACTCCCACAGAGTCATTAAGTGCCTATTTTCAAGCATCAAAATACCAGAAAATATGAAAATTTAAACCCCAACAAGATTATAGTGTTGACATTACATTGGCTTTGCTAATATTGCTTCATAGTATGTAAACTTTGAAGGCTATAGTTATGGGAAGGCATTGCAGCCTTCTTTTCCAGAGTGGTGAAAAATGTAGCTGAGCCCTTTTTAAACTACACGGACGAACCATCTGTTGTCTTTTAAAACACACACCCAGGAGCCAGCTATTCAGCTTCATGCTCACCCGTAGAGCACTTGGGGGAGGAGGTGCAACGTGGAACGGCTCTGCTTGGCTACCTGAGCCCCGCACTGCCTTCCTCAATGGCAACGTCTGGCCTTACACAAGCAGCTTTAATAACACAGTGCTCTGCAGGGAAAAAGAGACTCAAACAAAATCCTTTCATTTAATCACTCCAAAACACAGTAAATATTTCAAAAGAACCTAATGATATAAAAGTAAACATGAGAGGCAAAATCCTGCTGTTCTGAAAACAATTTTAGAGATGTTTTGTGTCCAAAGAGACCCTTTTAAATATTGTCAGACCTCCAGAATGTTCTTATTAGTCCTACTACCGCAGGACCTGTGAGCTCTGGTCAAGTGCTTTGACCTACTGTACAAAGACATGAAGACACAACCCACCCCGAGGCAGTTTGCAATTAAAACAAGACGAGAGAAAATCTAGGGATACAGGCAAGCCAGCGAGGCATTCAAGGCAACCATGATCATCCAGCCAAGCTGTGCCTTGCTCTAATCTTTAGATTTTTGATGCGTATCAAACAACCACAGGGAGTTTTATGAAAGTTTTGAAGGAACATATGCACTTTGTGAATGTGCAAGAGAAGTTCCTCCCATAAGCATGAAGAAAAATGCAAATGTAAATCTAATCAGCATGGGACAGAGATGGGCATCGTGGGCTGTCTGCACTTGGGAGTGTGCTGGTTGCGGCTGGGATAGAGTTAATTTTCTTCCCAGGAGCCGGTACGGGGCTGTGTTTGGGATCTGTGCTGAGCAGTGTTGATAACCCAGGGCTGGTTTCGTTACTGCTGAGCAGGGCTGACACAGAGCCAAGGCCTTTGCTGCTCCTCAGCCCACCCCACCAGCGAGGAGGCTGGGGGGCACAAGGAGCTGGGAGGGGACACAGCCGGGACAGCTGACCCCAACTGACCCAAGGGATGTCCCACACCATATGGCATCATGCTCAGCGTATAGAGCTGGGGGAAGGAGGAGGAAGAGGGGGACATTCGGAGTGATGGCATTTGTCTTCCCAAGTCACCGTTCCGCATGATGGAGCCCTGCTCTCCTGGGGATGGCTGAGCACCTGCCTGCCCATGGGAAGGAGTGAATGAATTCCGTGTTTTGCTTTGCTTGTGCGCGTGGCTTTTGCTTTATCTATTAAACTGTCTTTATCTCAACCCATGTGTTTTCTCTCTTTTACTCTTCTGATTCTCTCCCCCATCCCACCGGGGGGGAGTGAGCGAGCGGCTGCGTAGGGCTTAGCTGCCAGCTGGGGTTAAACCATGACAGGGAGTCAGCCTTTCGGTAATCACAGTGAAATGACCAACTGGACAGGCTATAATGGGCCTCAGTAGCACCTTGCAAGCAAAGCCAAGGTGTTTATAGGTGATATGACAGAGAAAGGGACATCAATGAATGGACATCAATAGAAGGACAAAACAGAGTGGTGCAGGTACCAGAGGGTCAGGAAAATGTAAACAAAGTGTGGTATTATGAAAAAACCTGCTGAGGGTGCGGTTTCATTTCAGTTTTATAAATCAATAAATAGCTTATTTTGTCTGAAAAGGGAGAGTCCTGCTGTCACTTGCCTTTTTCTCTTCCTCCTCACGTCCAGTCAGTGTGGACAGACCATTGCTACTCATCAAAAACAGTGGAAAAACTGAACCAATTCATTGTGCAATCAGACCAGGTCTGAAGCTGACACAGAGCGGGAAGGTGAGGGGAGGAATTGAAGAGAGGTCTGAATGGAAGAGAACTCTTCTCAGGAAGAAAGGGAGCATCAAACCCAAGGAGAAGGCTGGGAAGATAGCAGTGGAACACAAAGATAACCACTCTGCCCTCTTCCCTATTGCACACACTGTTCTGATCTTGCTTGTAGTCTTAAGGACTAATTAACGCTGCACTAGTTCTGCTCATCCCAGATGCCTGATGTTAACAGAAGGTATCAAATGAATTGCTGTTCTTCAAATGGAAGAGAGATGCTTTAGTGGCTTGAATTTTCATTGTGTGGGTGTAAAGAAAATATGCTTATTTTCTTTTTTATATACCAGGAAACATATGGAAGCTGGATTATATTTGTCCCAGCCTGCCAGTATTTTAAATTTATAGAACCCAAATCCTTTGGGGAATGTCATAAATTTACATACGCTCTCAAGTGCTAATGCTTGCATAGGGATCTTTAGATTAGCAGATCCATGTGCAAAAGCACATATGTACAACCACCTCTTTAGAGGCCTCGCACATATGGAAGCCAATGCGGGTTAAAGCTTCTCATGTCAGCGTTACTCAGGCCAGCATCAGATCAGAAGCTCCTTACTCCACACTGTCACAGTTCCTCAGAGGACATCTCCTTCAAGATCTATCAGCACTAACCGTACAAAGTTCTTCAGTTTATCAACGTACATCACCTAGGATGCAACAAGAATGCTTTCCAGGCTGTATTATCTATTAAGCCCCAAACATTTCTCAGCTGGTGTTTTTATCTGATGCTAAAAGTTAGCTAAGAAATACCAGCCACTGCCCAGTCTGTCCTAGAACAACAGAGCAGTTTATCTCAACAGTGCATGCAAATTGATGAAAATTTCCCACTTTAAACTATTTTACCTTTTCATTATAATTGTTTTGCTTTATTCAATGACTTCTCGATGCAAGCCAAACTGATTTGTATGTGGAACTAGATTTTGTGTATCAACGATATCCCCTGATACAGATCTTCAACAGAAACATTTGAAAGGTATGCCTACTCCTTTCACATAAAGGCTTAAAACTAGTATTTTTCCTCACACGTTAACACCAAATGCCTGTGCCTACTGACATGCTGCAGGAAACAAGACTTAAAAATGTAATGTCTGATCTGGGGAACTGCAGGCACACGAAGTCCCATGAGAGCAGGCAGTGCTGCTCCCCTGAAGTGTGTGGTGCTTGCAGGATCCCCTGGTGCGTCTCAGCATGAGATCTGCAGGGTCTGGCATCGCAGTGGGACTCGAACCTGTCCGTACCTTTCCGCTGCGGTATCAGAAGGTGGCAGTGTTGGATCCAACATCGCCTTCAGCCTCTGAGCCTGCACAAACAGCAGCTGCCAGCACAAATGCAGCCTTAATAATGACAAATTACACATCCGCTGCTCAATTAGTCATCATTCATGTTGTGAGCCCGTCCTCTGTCAGGTGGCTACAGTCAAAATCCCTAATACTGAATTAGCCGTTTTGTTAAAAATAAAATAAAATTTAAAAAATCTCTAACACAGTACTGGGGAGATGGGAACCCACAGGCTCGTGCCGACACACATGTCCTGGGCAGAGTCACTGACATTGGGTTCTCTGCTTCTCTGGGCTGAGGTTTTTCAGAATAAAGCAGATGAATTACAGGACAGCAACCCCAGACCGTGCCCAACAGGACCACTTCAGCCTTCGGTCACGTCACAGCAAACATGAGAGGCAGTAACGCTGTCTGCAGTGTTAGGCAGCAACTGATCCTGCAAATGCTGAGCACCAAGCAAAAGGCTGACGGGCTCAAAGTTATGAAGAAGTTTAGTCACAGTAAAAGCACTCCAGCCTCTCAAAGGCCTAGAGGCTCAGACCCGGCTCAAGTAAGTTTTGACTACACTGTGTGGTGCAGACAGACATGTATGTCCTCTGTCCATACCCCAGTGTAGCCAGACAGAGGCCAGCTCCAGCCTGGGAAGCCTGTGACGACACTGAAAGGTGCCCCACCACAGGTAATTAGCCCTGCATAGGGGGAAGATGCATTATTTTGGCCACAACTATCTAGCTACCCCAACTGCTTCAGGCTGTGCACAAAGCCGATGTAGGTCTGTCTAGCCAGATGCCTTTGCACAGGGTGAAGGGTGCAATGTCTTAGGCCACCAGACTACGGAACGCCTTTTGAAAATGAGATGCATGTTCCTAAGTCAATGAAGCCTTGTAACTGCAAATGGAGCCGTGTCTAGGTATCCTTGAAAACCTGAGCCGTAGTATGAGCCCAGAGACCTCACCATCTGGCACAATCAGTCCCAAAGTCAACACTAGATTCAGGGTTTGCACAGAAGCACTAGCATTTTCCCTTCTACCATAGGACACCACGTCCAGGTGGTGAACTTCTGCCTCATGTCACATCTGAAAGACCAAAGCACTGAGGACCAGCTTGTAAGCACTCGCTCACCCACTCGTATTTACCCTAGTGGAAATACCGGAGGAAGTATCTGCTACTCAGTAAGAGGCAAACAATCTGGCTCAGAAAGGAAACATAACACCAGCTGATTCAGAGCTTTTTAGCATATGAATGTGTAAATTTGCTGTGACAGGTGGGATGTTTCAATGACTTTCAATAGAAAGCCAACTGCTACTCAGTTATCATTAGAAATTTCTCACTGAAATGCCAATGACTTGGTGCCCCATGCTGGGTAACGGAGCTCCGAATTAGTTTTTAAAAAGAGAGAGTGAGAGCAACTAAAAACACTATCCCTGCTGGGTGATTTCCTGATTGGAGCACAACTAGCAAAATATTTGTTCATGCAAATGTTTCCTGCCATGAGCAGCTTAACAATATCAATGTGTTTCATGCAGGAAAATAAACAACAAATAATGAAAAGCATATGAGGCAAATAGAAATATTTGGAATCATCCTAATTACAGAAATCTTCACTTTATGGAAAGAGCCAGAGAGTCCAGCACCCCAGCACTGACCTCAGTCTGTAACAGAGCCAGGGCAGGAAGAGTCTTAGAAGGAGATTTCCAAAACAGCTTAGCTCTTATACCTCTTTGTCAGATATTCAAGGGTATTCAGCATGCAGCAAGTCTTTCAGCGGCAGCTGCTGGACACTGAGCCTCAGTAGCAGAGCTTGGGTGGGTGATCCCTTCCCATGCACTCCGATCCACGGTCCTTCCCCACCCGGACTGCGCCCACATCAGCTCCCCTTCTGCCTCAGCAGGGACGAGGCAGCCGGCTCTGCGGGGAGGGGAGCTCAGACTGCCGGCCACCACGCAGTCGGGACTCTCCTGGCTTGAGCAAGGCGGCTCTGCGGGCCGGAGCGCAGCTACCAAAGCCCACAGGTAGACGTAACTTCAGCATTTCTCTGGTGGTGCAAGGTAGCTTGCACACGGAGCCGTCCTGCCCCCAGTACAGCCCTCTGCCTGCAGGTCACTTGACTGCCTGATTTGTAAGGATGAGAGGCAAAGGATAATTTCACTAGATAGGTCTCCTGGAAAATATCAGTAAGACAGGGGACACATTTTAGGGACTTGCTAAGACTTTTTGGTGGCTCCTGTCCAACAGCCAGCACACAGGAAAAGAGCCTGTATATTTTTACTCTCCTGGAATAATACAGAGAAAAGTTCCCATCTGTCTCCTCCAGCTCCGTTCCCCCTCCAAGATGAATAATAACAGATGACCACCTGATTTTGCCCAGCCACAAGAAGAGGAAAAATGGTCCAGCAGTCCTATCAGCAGCAGTTCAGGCCAGGATTTAAATCCTCAGTGGGTCACATACACACCTCCTGCAACACCCCTCTCCACCTCAGTCCCCTCACCATTACCTACTTCAATCAGTGTTTCCGTTGTGCTTCTAAAATAAACACAGAGGTGCTCAGAAATGACAATAACAAAATGACTCAACTGCAGACAGATACAGACTAACGCCAAGGAGACTTGCAACAACACAAGTTAGAAGAGGGCTTTTTTTCCTTCTTCACTGGGCAGAACCTATATTCCAGGGACAGATGGGATTTTTCTTAAAACTAAAAAAAACACCGTTTGCTATGACCCAACAGAGTCATGCTCACTGAACCAACTGTCATGCTCTAAATACACTGAGTGCTACACTAAGTGAAACCAAACAAATGAATTCAGAACGATTAACAACTCTGAAGCTAAAAGACGTGGAGCTTTTTATGTTTTTCTCTCCAGGATATCTGGGACATTTGTTGCGAACACAAGTATACTGCACATGATTACAATTTATTGAATTAAACCCAGAATAGTTTCTGCTGTATAAAGTAGCACTTTCTTCCCTTATCTAATGCAGATGAAATCCTGAACTTCAATGCCCATCTGCAATACCGTGTTCCATTACAAATATATTGAGCAAATTAAACTACGTTCATCTGGAATGGTATTTTTTCTAGTTTGGTTTTTGAGGTTATGAGCAGGGCTTCAGGCAGCTGCTGCAATCAGTCTGTTAAGTTAAATGTTGGTTTCATGGTGGCTGATGACCTAACAGAAACAGCAAATGTTGAACGCTAGGGGAAAACAGCAGAATCCTGTTTAATCATATTACATTTCCTCTTTTTTTTTGGTCTAAAAAAGTTACTTTTCTAAAAAGGGATTAAAAACTTCAGCCATTTTGCTGCAAGAGCCTTTGGTTTCAACCCACAAAAAGACACAGTGGGGGGATTAATTTTGCTTAACAATCAACTTGAAAAGTTTCCTTTAAACAAGACACACTGCATTTAGCTTTGAAGTTCAGATGTTAGCTCCAGTTTGAATCTAAAGAGAGTTTTGAGGAGCACATTTGCACCAAGGCTTTGCCTGTAGAAGAGGATTTACGGCAGCGGACCTTTAGCCACAAATCCCTGTGCGTACCACGGCCCATAAGCAAAATCACAACAAATGTACACAAGCTACCGACATGCACCAAAGCTGCTATTGGTGTTTATATGACTCCCGATGCTGCGTTTGCAGGCTAATGGCTCAGCACATGACAACACATTAATTTGCAGGGGAGCACGCACTAGTGTGGACAGGGCTGCGGAGCCAAAGGGCATCCGACAACCGGCACAGAGGATGCTGCTGTATGTCCGACTCAGAGATGTGCTCGTCTGAAACGTATCAGGGCCTGGATACAGCCTGCGCTCACATCGACACATGGGAGATTATATTTTATATCTAGCAGTTTAGAGAGGCCTTGCAAGGCCTATTCTTCTTCTTGCTTGGTCCTGCTCACCCAAAGGCCTCCAAAATGTATCAGCTACCAAAAACATGACTTCAAAGCTGAAGAAAAAACAGAGCGCAAACATCTAAAAGCCCAAATGGAGGCAGAAAACTACACCCAGTGCTCCAGGAAGTGTCACTTTACAATAGGCGAAGTCTGTGGAGGTGATGACATTAACACTCACAGCAGAATTTCACTCCCAGAGCTGCTAAGAAGCAGCTGAGAAGCTCACAGCTCTGCTCCAAGGTGTCTCTTGAAGTCTCCTGTATTTCTTTGCACTTCCCTGACAACAGCTCTCTGTGGCTCCCTCATAACACTGCGTATTGTGAAATCAGAGTTATTAGCTATGTTAGCCAAGGCAGGGTGCAAAATAACCCCGAGCCCTCTTTCTTAGATCTTGAAAAACTACTTGACTCAGCTTTATTTCCTTACCATAAGTATAAAAAAAATAGGCACTGAAAGAGTTTACAAACCTTTTTCATGTGGAGAGGAGGAACGTGAGTTCCCTTTCATCTTTCATAGCTTGTGTGTGTTAACAGCATGCTTAAAGAGTGCCAGCTGATTTGAATTTTGCAAGGGATATGCAGGGACCACCAAAGTCAAAGAAGGCCTGTCCTTGCGATGAGAGCGGCTGCAGGAGCCAGGGCAGAGGTGACTGCGGGGAATGTAGGTCTAGAAAGAGACATTGTGCTGAGATCATCACGCAAGCTGGATGATCTCTTCTGCAGTCTGATGTCCACATGCACAAGTCAGGTCTACCCTAGACCAGGGAAAGGCAGACTTCCCTCTTCACCCCAGCTCATTCCACATCTCCAACTTGCCAGGAAGGAGGAGAAAGGCTTTCTCGCTTAAGCATAGGCATCTTTGCAGAGAGTGCTGTCTTCACTGCAATGATGGGGATCAACTTTAGTTTATGATGGGTGGCTTACTGTGAAGGCAAAAGATAAATTATTATGGAAGATAAAAGACAGATTAACGATGAGAAAAAAACACAGGTGAAGAGAACAGCCAACAGATTATGTCCCAAGAGCACTAGGGCTGCTGCTATTGCAGGGTGACTAGATCTAGATTTTACTCACTGGTTTACCACCTCCCTGAGTTGAAGTACCCATGTTACTGAAACACTTTCTAAGCACTTTCCAGAGTTCAACATTATTCTAAATATCCTACAAGCCTCCTTGCAAGGACAGGTTTGAAAGAAATACTTGCACAATGAGCAGTACTCGAGATATAGTGGGGCACATACTGTTGTGCCATAAAACACACGCCCTGGGTGTGTTGTGGGGCACGATGCGAAGAGCTTTCTGCCTTCAACTACCTGACCATAGGGCTCCAATCTTTCAGCCGTGTCTTGCCACAGACAAACTGACTGCGTTCAGGAGGTTTTTATTGAGCAGTATTGATGTGAATTTCATCACATGATATAGTTCTCCACATTTGTGTTGAAAAATTGGCAATACTTCCAAGAAAAGTAATAAATAAGTCTAGGGAAACAAGCAATGTCTAATGTGAAATCTGCCAAGTAATGCGAGATGGAGATGGTGAGAAGTTTTGCATCAGGACATTCTTCCAGGAGGAAATTTGATTTCCTTGAATCCAAAATGTTTGCAGAAATGTGTCAGTTTCAGTGACACCGTGTTTTGAAAAAAGCTGGAACAGGGCTTAGATTGAGATTGAACATTCAGACTTCCCTCGAGTGGAACTCTTCTGTTTTGAAATGCGTTTTTTCAATCCTTTTAATCTTATGTTACACAATATAAAACAGAAAAATCAATTTCAGATGAAAATTATATTAAACCGAAAAGTTTCTGTTGTCTTAAAATAATTCTTCCCCCCAAAAGCTCATGCCACAAGAATCCAAAACCGTGTTACATCCTCATTTTGGAATAGAAAGTGATTTGAAATCACAGTAAACTCCTGTGAAATGGAACCCTCTGTTCCAGCACAGCTTCGTGGCTTTCAGTTAAATTCACAACTGGAGTAAAATGTACAGTGGAGAACAGGCCAGCTGTTCTGAAATACTTATAAAACTGTAGATTTATGGATATGATATCTATATGAGAATGCTCGAGGGTTAATTATAGAAGATATTCTAAAACTACGGCTAACAGCACTGTTAGCCTGGAGGTCTGAAAGGATCTGGAGATATTTCTGCCCCAGTTCTGCTCCTCATGCTCTGTTGGCTCTGACCCGGGAAAACTGGTGAGCACCGGCCCTGCTTGCAAACAAATGGCTGTGTCCTTGCAATTACCCAGTGGCTCACAGATTTCAAAGCCAGAAGGGATCATACAGACTCAGGACGTGTGTAACACAGTACCAGCCTTCGTTCTTTTAACACTTGTGCCCCCTTACCCTGTTTGCCAAGTCTTGTGATTTTTTGGCAAGTGGTAGATTTTGGCCAGGGCAAGAGCTGCTCTCCCAATCACACGAGAATCTCCAACTTTCTCAGAAATTTTAGCCAAGCTAAGGGAAACTTCAGCCAACCTTTCTGACAAGCTGTTTATCCTAGTGTCTGCTTCCCAGGATCGAAACAATTGCAGCGTTCCCAAAAGCAGGCAATGCGCTCTTCACTCCCATCAGTAACCCAATACCAGTCTGACAAGGAAGGAGGGGGAATGGAGATGGAGAAAGATCAGCAGATAAATAGAATCAGATTTCAAGCACAGGGAGTAGCTCCTCTGGACTCCCCCTCCACCCCCAACTCCCTGTTTCCTTCTTCCCTCCATCCTGTCTGGTTTGAAAGAATAAGAAGGGAACTGGGCTGCAGCTGTATATTCCTGTGCTGACCTGGGGAGAGAGACTCCAGCCCAAGAGCATCCCAGAATGAGCAGAGCTGATGCTATAGGGACAGGGTGGATGGTGATGAAGCCTATAGTGGAAATGGGAATATGCAGAACTGATGGGAATGGAGAAAGTAGAGAGAACACAACTGATTTTAAGGAGTCGTTGTCAAACAGGCAAATTTGGAGATTAAAAAATACTCCCCTAAACAGACCAAATAATTTTTCTTGCTAAATCTGAGAGAATAGACAGCATTGGCTCATGCTTGCACTGAAAAGGACAGGAGCATGAGGAAGAAGACTTTTTTAAAGTCAAACAGACCCCCAAACTTTCTCTTTAAATTTGCATAATTGAGGGTGGAAGAGGGAGGTGTTATATCTCTCCCAGTTTCAGTCTAGTCAGGTTAGAACTATTGCATTCTGACATAGGTTTACCAAACAGCCTACATCAAAATCAGTTTGCACAGGAGGAGTCGGAGACACCAGAGCAGCTGCTGAATGTAAGCTGGGTTATCCACACACGGTCCCTTTGTGCAATGAGACAGTCAAACAGACAAGAGAGATGCTACCTCATGCAGAAATATCACCCAGTCTGCAGCCCCTGTTGAGCAGCTCTACCTGAAAAGCTGAGGCTGAGCAAAGCCCCAGGCTGGGAACGTCATCCAAACAGAACTGCTTTAATGAACCAGTTCCTAATAGCAAGACAGCACATCTTCCCCGGATTCAGCCTCAGCTCCCATACTAAACAAGAACCATGGAGACTATGGGTTAGGCAGCTGAATACGAACTGTAAGACCCTTTCTAAGGTGTTTCAGGGCTGATGAAGCATTCTGCAGGTAACTGAAAAACAACATATGGTTTCCTAATCTGAACTACCAGTAGTAAAAGAGATGGATGAAAAATCATGAGGGCAAGCTGTACAAAGCAGCCAAGAAGCTGAAGGGCCTTTAAATCTGGAGGGTGAGCAAGACTATAGGAAAAAACAGCAGCAACTGAGCTGAAATGGCTATCATAGCTAATCACATGCCTCCTTCTTCCCTAATAATTTACAGCTGAATAGAAGGCTCTGTGGAAGTATTGGATAAGCAAGTATTTTGTGCAGTGCCCACTTTTAACAACTGCCTGGGAGTGATTATTTATGTGCGAGTGCCAAAGAATTTGACATGACGGATTAGAAAGTAAAACCAAATTCTGCTCTCAAGGAAATCACCAGAAATGTGAAGGAATGTATTGGATTTCAATGGAGCAACTGTGCATTTACATTACTTTTTCACAGGCACCGACCTTTGATATTTGGTCCTTTTAGAAGAGCTCAAGGTAAGAAAATGGGGTGGGGGAATCAACTGAAATCATAAATGAACAACAAATGAAGGAGTGGAAATGTCCATGTTCTGCTATCCAATCTCTTTTATGTTTGTTGGAAGAATCTTTCCCCATCAAGCCAAACTTCTACTTATTTGCAGATCCTGATGTTCATCCAAGGCCCAGTTTAGCTATCAGGAAATGAGCTTCAAAGAAAATTAGCCCTTTTAAAGTGGGTTGTTTTTTTTTTTTTTTTCCTCCCAGTAGCTTTCATGGCATTTTCACTTCCTTCAGCTTTTCAGATTTCAAACTTAAACAAGCATGAAATCTTCGCTCTGTTGGAGCCAATGGCAAAATTCCCACTTATTTGGATCATCCCATAATTTCATGCTATATATTTCGCCCAAGCTTTACTGCAATCAAAGCTTCTTTGTTGCTCCAGTTAACAGTAGACTGATTCCAGATTCTGGCATTCCTAATATGAACATGAAGAGCTACAAAATTGGAGTAATACTGGAAAGGAAGGTACCGCTTGAGCAGAGGCAATCTCTTTGACTGGAGGATGAAGAGAAGGAAAAGTGATATAGGTGCAAGAGTGGAACATTTACAGCCCCACTACAACAACTCAGGTGCACTCTATCCATACACTGCAGCAGGGGCAGTCTGCTCAAAAAGATCCCAAGAGAACTCGGCTGATGCAGACATGTATGTGCTGACACCCCAGATTATGATAAAAACTGGAAGAGCTGAAAACTGGCATCAAATAATTTAAAAAAAAAAAAAAAAAAAAAAAATTCACAGATAACACTCCTCATTTGGTGACCCACCCAATAAAATGGTGAAATAAGCAAAGGGGCAGGTGGGGAAAGCTGGACACAGAGAAACACAGCATTTTGCTCAGACTGCCGGAGCGTGGCAAGGTGAGGATATCTCACAAACAGTTCAGTGTCTCATACCAATTTGCCTTCCTATGGAGCTAAGAAATCTTCCAGCAGACAAGAGATGCAGGCCAGGCACCAAAAGAAGCCCGTTAATTTGCTTACTCCACAAAGGGCTTTGGGATCTCGGCTAAATACAATGGGTTTCTTCTTGGAAACCCAGGAGAGCCTGCATGGCCTTTTTGTTTGCTCAGGGAATGTCTAGTCTCTCCGCTTCTGCATACAGAACCACAATCCTGCCTGCTGTATAATTAAAATTAGTCCCTTTGTTCTGAGAAATGGAAAAGGTTAAATTAAAGACTCCAAGAAAGTATCAAAGCATTTATATAGACCATAACGTCAACAATGTTTTCCCATTTACAAATAATATACTAAAGTTAAACCTCAAATTAATATGACTCTGTATGTACTGTCTGCGTTTGCTACATCATTAAGCTAAAAACTCAACAGTTAGCTAACATCACAATGAAAAAAGAAAACGGGCTGTGCAGTATTCAGACCAGTTGCTAGTTAAAGGTGAGTTTGCACCTCTTATCCTGGCTCCATGTGAATAGACTCTGGTGGGTGAGGAAGAAGTCTTTAATCCAGGACGATTTGGACTACCAAAAGATATTGAGGTGATAAATAGAATTTCTTCCTTCAGTTTCTGTCTTAGTACTTGCAGAGTATTTTAGCAGGAACTGGAGCCCTAAACTCCACCTACCTCTTTCTAGCACGAACCCAAACTCTATGTGCATACACACAGAACAGAGAAGCACTGATCACAGGGAAAACTTTAACATTGCTCGCTCTTTCTAGATTTTTAAGCATTTAGTTGTGAAGTTGGAATACACTCTTAGTGGGGCTGTTTGGATGGGAATAATGAGAGAGAGCACTCAGGAAGCCTAGAAAAAAGACATTTACTATTTAATATTAGCTTTCCAGTTGACCTTTAAGTCAAGTCTACCTACGAAGACATTCCCATCAGGTTTCTGTAACTCCTAATAAAACACTACCTCTTTTTCAACAACTCTTAGTTCTAGAGATCAAAAATCCTCATTGTTTTCACTTGAGTGATGTAGGAGCACAGGACCACGCTGCAGCGATACAGTGCTTTCTTACTGTCACATACCATACACAGGGGAGCGTAGCCTCTCTGAGGTCCTTCACATACCATATACAGGGGAGAGTAGCCTCTCTGAGGTCCTTATATTTCCCTCCTCCTTACACCCAACGCATTCAGAGAAAAAAGGGAAGATTTCAGTAACAGCAGCATGAAGGGCATGCCAGCTGGGCACTGCCCAACCTGAACGCTGCGCGGAGCGAGCAGCAGTCAGAACTAAGGAGCAGAGGATGTCTAGGGCTGTAAAGTAGCAGGATTTGAGGGGCAATTTCCTAGTATTTGAGTAAAATGCGCCAAGGGATGGGAAGGTGAAGAGGGTGAATGGAAGGAGGAGTATGGCTTCCTTTCATTTAGGCACCCAAGAGTGCCTAGTCTCCACCAGCCTCCACTCCTGCATAGTCAGGGGAAAGTTGAGCATCTTCAGAAAGCAGATCAGGGCAGGAGATCTGAATCACTGTCTAGAGAAAACTCCCGTCTAGCTGGTTTTTGGGGTACCTAAATTAGACAGTGTGTATTATCCACTCCTAAAACAGCAGATGCACCCTTGAACTAGGGAAAATTGGACAAAGCTTGTGATTGAGAGCCACAGCCCGATTCCCAGTTTGCTTATGGGGTAGCAGAGTCCCCATACAATGAGCTCGTAGCAAAGCAATGAGTAAGTCCTGTGAGAACATAACATCACCTGAATTATGTAGGTCATGTCTAGACACAACTGCTTACATTCCACATAATCAAATAATTCTTAGTAAGAAGTTGTCTAAATAACGGACCCAGTTCTGGCATCTGAATTCAGATAAAATAATCACTGACTCCAGAAGCCATCTCTTGATTTCAGTTAGAATAAGGCACAGTCCAACAGCACAAGGCTGGCAGGGTCCGGTCCAACATGGTTTCAATTACTTGTTTAAAGTCAAGCATATTCTCATGACCAAAGTACATTTTAATAAATATATTCCCTTAAATGTCCAGTAATGCTCATGGTAATCTACTTAAGCATTATTTTCTGGAAGGTTTAAGATTCCTGTAAGCTGAATTACATGTGGAAAGTTACATTAATGTGTCTTCACATAAACTGAAAGTTTATTGTTTTATTATTATAGAAAAACCATAAAAAGATTTGTCTGAAGCTATTGGCTATTGTGCTACACATCTGGTGGAATGCTAGTTATTACAATAACTCCTTCAGCGCCCTCAAATGAAGCCCTAGGCTAAAAATGAAAATAAGTAATACGATAATACTGTAAAAAGATGTTATGGAATCATACGGAAATACTGAGCCAAATCCAGCTGTCAAGGGAAAAAATCCTGGCTGAGTTTTAAAAATAGCATTAAGTTAGGCAGGAGAAAAGGTCAAAAACCTCATGACCAAGCCATATCCTCAGCCAAATCCGGGGTGCTGTTGTAGCACGCTGGCAAGACGAGCCGTGCTAGAGCCAACGGCAGAAGGATCCTTGGCTAGTCTGAGGTTGACACTGTTGTTTCTATTCCCAAAGCTAATTAAAGGCTTCCCAGAAATATTGGCTAAGTTTAATTTTGTGCTGGTCACAGATCAGGTCTGGGGACAGTGAGAGCAAGAAGAAGAGACAGTAAAGAGCCAGCAGGAATGGAAGGAGGTGAAGATGGGCAGGAGCAGCTGAGAAGTGGGAAGTGTCAGGAGGTTGTGAGTAAAGAGAGGGTGTGTGTAGGCAATGGGCTTTTGAGGAGGGAAGCAGTGCTGAGGCTGCTCAGCAATACAGGCAAAATTCAGACCAAATTCTGGGGTGGAAGGTGGGTATAGAGGGCTTGAGGGAAGGGATCACAAAATCTGGCTGACAGTGCGGTTTTCCTGGGGAAGGTGAAAGGGGGAAGAAAGGTTGGGAGAGGTCAATGAGATTTGAAGTAGATGGAGGGGCTGGCGATGTAGATAAAGAAAGGCATTGAGGAGGAATGGATGGGTGCTAAAGGCTGGGAAGAAGACCACGAAGAGTCAGAGGCATTTCAGGAAGGCTGGAGTGTGAGCACAGGGAGGGCGTGCCTATCCCGTTTGCTCTTTCTTTCCATCCTCCAGTTCTGTCCTCCCACCATTCCCCCGATGTAGGAACAGCTCTTCCCACCGCCCAGGAACCACAGCCGTCCTGGGGCCCTGCTGCAGCCTCCCAGCAGAGAGGGAAGGGCTGTGTAGCAGGACAGCAGAGGCAGTGACACAGCTTTAAGTCTGCAACAGCTGATCCTCATCTCCTCGAGCAAAGGCAAAGTATGCAGTCTGTCATCCCTTCGTCTGCTGCCTTAATCTCTTGTAACCTCTGTTGGAGGCAACATCCATTTTCTGGTGGAAAAGAAATGTAGACAGGACCATACCAGTTGCCTAAAAAAAGGTGGCATAACTGGAAGCAGTCTTGAGCGCTTTTACTTCTGCAAGTGGACCAGACTGGTTCCAGCAACCAATGTCTATATTTATATTTACTGCTCTCCCTATCCAGAGCATATTTACCATGAGAGCTAATGGAGCAATATTTCTTCTCCTATCAGCACTGGCTGCTGCAGAGCCTGAGTCCTGTGGCAGAGCAGTGTCATGCTGCTACACAGCTTT
The DNA here is from genome assembly GCA_009819775.1 of Phoenicopterus ruber ruber. Classification (NCBI taxonomy): domain Eukaryota; kingdom Metazoa; phylum Chordata; class Aves; order Phoenicopteriformes; family Phoenicopteridae; genus Phoenicopterus; species Phoenicopterus ruber. The sequence goes on from CM020224.1 coordinate 4,611,172, forward strand.
CCTCACCCTCGTCTGAAGCAACATTGCTGTTACATCCAACCCTGAGTTCTCCTCCGAGAAACTACTCTGTGTACAATGTATTTGGGGTTATGGCAGGGAATGAACCAAAAATAGTTCACAGAGACAAAATTCTTCATATATATTAATCTTGTTGCTTTATCTAAATCTTAAAGCTCTTTTGTATCACCTACCTGAACATCCATCTTCTCCAGACATTTGATTTCTCATACCAGTGGCACATTGCATCTGTATCTAATAATGTTACTGATAATTGTTGTTATGAGAGAGACTTCTTTTTCTGGATCAAGCACAGTAATATTGTTGGCTTATCAAAATGCCACATACTAATTTAATTAATAATGATATCAGGTAGAGGAAATAAAATGTATAGTCTTATTCTGGAAACTGTTGAATAAACAACTGATCAGTTAAAAAGCACACTTTAGAAATGTGCTCTGTCTAGTCTAGACTTATCTCTCAAAAAAAATCAGGAAAAGTGGTTAGGGATAAATAAGCTAACCAGAAACATCTGCCTTTAATATTCCATTTTGACGTCAGTGAATCTTTATTGGCCTCCCAAAATAGTCTAAGGTTTTGTGAAACAAGCAGCAAACAAAACATACTGTTGTCCAGTTTTTGAAAGATTTTTCCATTGATGATAAAAGTAGAAATCATCACTATTTCATTTAAAAAAAAACACGTGCTTTTACTGCACTTATAGCAAAACTCAGGACAATGCCTGACCTCAAGGTTTATCCTGTTTCACATAATCTGAATGCTGCTTGCAACTTTCATTAAACCTACTCACAGCCTTTACAGGATAAACATTATTTTTGCTTTGGCTGTTTAGCCGCATCCAGCGGAGCACCGGCAGCCTCTAGCCCCTCTACAGACAGGCGACTCTCTAGCTCACCTACAAGCCAGAATTCCTCCATAACTGGAGATACGGCCTTGTAAAGCGGGTTTTTTTGTGAAGAAAGAAGCGAAAGCCAGCAATGCTGCCGCTGTGAAAGTTGTACAGAGCAAACACATTAGGCAGTCCTGCAGCCTTGGCAGAATTTTTGCTGGACCGACTTGGTCTTCGGAACAAATTGCACAGGGCAAAACCTGATCCAAAGCCTTCCTACCACTCCAGTCCAGCAAAGCTTCACACCAATTGAAGAAGACTCCCGCATCGTACAGCTGGGACTCCAAGTTGGCTCCAGCATAGGCTGGCACAAACTGCCAGTATGTACTTGAGACAGAAAAGCTACAGGCAGGCCAAAGACTCTGTGGTTATGCAGATCCAGCCAGTCCAACTCCCTGTGCAAGCTGCATACCACTCCTGTGACTAATGGTCTGGAGCTGGGGCAGAAGAGGAGGGCTACACGGTTAGCATTTCCTTCACGATTTCTCTAACACCTCCGCAAAAGAAAGTGTTTTTGCATCAGTTAGGTAGGATAAATTTCACACAGCAGTAAGATTTGCCCTATTTCAGGGAAACATAAAGCTTCTAACGCCTAAGACAGACAGAAAGAAGCCACTCTGATTATGCTTTTCATTTCTATATAAACATATCATTTTGAAAACCTCTTCATATCATTTCGAGCACATTTTTAACAGATTCAGAAAAATGCCCCCTCCCCTACATGCAGAGCAGAAAGCAGAATACATTTTTGCAAGCCACAACACAAAGTTTCATGACATTCCAAGCCTGATGCACATCTAGGAGTGATGATGTGGCAACAACAGCCTTGCAACAACTGGAAGTGATGTGAAGAAATGTAACTGCTCTCTAAACAAAACCGCTTTGATCCATTTCCCCTTGGACAGAAGCGTGATGTTGTTGTTCTCCTTGGGAATTATGAAATCACTTTCTAAAACTTAATTTTTCTGTAAACATGGAAAGCGTATCTCCAAAATCATGCACAGGAAACCTCACTTGAAAATACATGGATTTTCATTACTCTCTCACTCTGCAAATAGTAATAACTGTAGTAAGTCAATCAAGCCTTTTTTAATGAGACTATGACAACCTGAATCTTCTGTGATAAATATTTCTCATCATTCAATTCCATAAATGTAAATGATAAAGAAACAGGTTAAGACCATGGAATTTGAACAGACCCTTTCCCGCAGCCAGCACAGGTTGCTTATAGCAGTCTTAGCTGTAGCTCAGGCTGCTGGAACAAAGAGGACTCCACTGTCAACAGATACTCGCACTGAGTTGGCAATCAGTTTTGAACTCATACGCATGACCAAACTGTGAAGTGGCCCTCATATCAATGTTTAAATAGACACTTCTCCATCACCCGACAGGTTCTCTCTTCTTTTACCCACATGCTAAACCTCCTCTGTCAAATCTCTTTGCTACCATAGTTATTTCTTTCCCTTCTCAATCAATCATGCTGGTGAGCATTCAGTGATCAGAGCTATGCTTTCACCATGGACTTCTAATTTGGATGCTCAGCTTGAGAGATGCCAGCCACCTGCATCTCCCATGGCTGCAGCTCACACTGTGCCTCAGTTTCTTTTCCTTAATAGCTGCAAGCAAATATTCAACACCAAAAATTGTGGCTTTCATTTTCGAAGACAAAAGACAAACAGACTCCCTCAAGTTCTTTTGTCCCTTATATTAGAGTTTCTCAAATTTGAAATCACCCTTTCTTAGGGCTTGTGGTGTGTGCTGAGCATGGGTTCAGCGGGATTCCAGCACACCCCCCAGAACAGAGCTTTCCTCAAAATCAAATTTTATGTCCCTGTTTACAGCTGCCATTCTAACACAGCCTGGATGTCAGACACAGATATTTAGAATCACTTCTGGCCCAGAACAGAAGGCTGTACTAGAGACTCAAGAGGTTTTCTGACAAGTCTTCAACATTTCAATTGTGCCTGCGTTTGTCTGGAAGCGAAGCTCCCTCCCCGACCCACTCAATGTATTTGTGATGTATTGGCCTCAGGAAGACAATGGTGGGTGTTAGAGGCTTTGTTTGCCAGGTGGTTCCCATATTCAGAACCAAACCGCAATGTCAGATGGCGCAGCGGGGAATGGCAAGAGGGAAGGGAAGATGTGCACAAAACCAACCCCGCTAACCTCACACCAGCCATGAGGCCACACAGTTAGCAGCACGTTGCCCTGTGAGCTCTGCTCAGCCTTCAGCCCGTGTGCTCAGCCTTAACTGAGAAATGGATAAAAGCTAAAAATACCAGGTTTTGCAATGAGCCTGGGATTTCTGCCCAGCAGACCTTGTGTATGGATGAAGATAAAATCTGTAACCAGTTGTGTCAGCCCTGAACTGACCATCCTCACCAAATACAGTCACAGCCCAAACTACAGAACCAGTTGCTGTGATACTTATAAGATCCTTTGTTCCAGACCGCTGGGTTTCCCACACTCCTCGAGCAGCCTGGAGCCTCGCTCTAACTTCTCCTCAGCTCTCCCCTTTGCTTTCTGAGCAGTGCCAGCCCTGGCCATCCATTTATACAAAGTCCTTGGGCAACAAATGATACGAATGACCTTTCTTTCTTACAATCTAATTTATCTGTTATTTACTGCACCTTATCTTGCACCTTCTCTATGAAAACCACACCATAAATATAGCCTAGATCTGCCAGCAAGCCTCCTGCTACTTTAATAACCCATCAGTACCTATTATATATAGCATAACACATAATGAAATCCAATAGCACATTAAAATAATTGGCAACCATGCACACTCTTATCTTTCACCTTCTTACACTGGAAACCTTCCCATTTCACACATCTTATACTTCCTGAGACCAATGCTTCCCTTCCCCTAACTGGAGTTTTATTGCTTTGTCCAGAAAGAAATAGATATTCCCTTAACAAATTAGTTAGGTGTTTGTTTAAAGCCTACAAGGCCTATGAATCTCCTTTATCTCACTTAGTCTTTATCTCCCTCAGTCTTTCCTAATGAAAAACATAATAATCGTTGCCTTTCAGATGACCTCGTATGTGAAGTCAGAAACACATTACTTATTTTATGAACCTGAAGATTAAAGGGCCACCATATCTTAGGTTACATTCTCCAGTTGGGAGTGCATACCCTTCTCCAATTCATTAAGAGTTAATTCCATATTTCAACTCTTCCTATTGATGAAAAACATTTATAATTCCACGTACAAACAGTTGAGTCAGACAATATAAATCCTCTGCTTTGGAGTTTCTTCTTTCCTGTGGAATATTCCAAACCTTTTCTATCATCCAGACATTACCTGGGTTATAGTCGTCTTCATTTTTTTTTAATTTAAATTCTTTCCAAGGAAATGATGATCCTTTTGAACTGACAGTCTATTTAGGTTTTGATCATTGCTGAGTATCCTGTGGCAGAGTTCAAATAGCTTCATTCTCACGACAGTCAAGGGAAGCAACAGCACGAATCAGGGCACCAATGTGCAGTTTGCACCACAAAGAACAGAATTTATCCCTCAAAGTTTCTTTAGATTTTTCAGATAAGCAGAGGCTGTAAGACAGTGATAAGGTGTGATTAAATAAAATGTATATGAAAAAGCAGAAGAATAAGTGCCCAAGAATAATTTCTGAGAATTCAGATTCCCCGAAGTGCTGTGCAAAGGTCTGTGATGATACAAGGATCAACGGACAAATGGCTAAAGTGGTGAGAAGTGTAATTTTAGCTACACTACACTAATGTGCCCTTTTATCCTTGAAAAAAGAGCATCTGCAATTATCAACACTGCGGGACAGGTATACAGGAATACACATTCAGAGTATAACTATTACTGATAGCAAATCATTTTATGGACACTGGGTTTAATTAGCTGATTCTGTAAGTGGTCAAAATTTCACTAACTCAAAGAGGCTTCTCCTGTTTAAAACAGTAAAGACTGATCAGCTACTCCATTTATCAAATTGTCTTTAAATCATAAGTGCATATATATATATATTCCTACAAACAGACACTGTAATGAAAAATGAGTTGGAATGCTGGTTTTTCCTCTGCAGGCCTGTACATTCATTTCAAAAGAAGCTGGATATGATTTTGTCTTCATTTTAAACACGTCTAAAAAACACGAAACAATTTACTTGGTGTAAGTGCCTGTAGCTATAGAAGAAAAGGACACTTTCAGATGCACACACCTATTACCAGATCCAAAGGTGATGTGGTATCAGCTTCTTTCAGGTTCCCAAAACAGACATCATTACAGTCTGTCAGAACTATCGTCTGAATAGCTGAGGAGAAAGCTCATAGCGGGCCAAGTAGTTAGGGAAGAGAAGAGGAGAAGAAAGGAAGGAGGGAAGAAATTTGTATTTTTAAATCTCAGCAGTTTGGGTGGTTTTTTTTTTTTTTTACAGATTTCATTCCCTGTGTGGATTTGCTGCATTCCCTTTATGCACGTATTTCCACAGTCTGCACACTCAGACCAGGAAATTTATAAATTAAGTTATTGGTGTTCTAACTTCCATTTAGGCTCTGCCTGCCTCTTCATCCCATGAACCTGAGCATAGCTCCTGCATTTTTCTGTCCTGACACTGACAAATTTGTGTCTAGAGATCTCAATTATAGCTCTAATCTTGATGGATTTTCTGTCTTCTAGCCCCAGTCATGGAAGTGCTGTGAGTGTGCCAGGACTCTATCATTTTTAGGAAAGTATGCTCCTAGCCCTCCTGGTGGTGGGAAAAAGCTTGAAAACATTAAAAAACCCCACTGACAACTAGAAGGTAAACAGAAGCATGAGGGCTTTACGACTTCATTGTATATTACGGCAGCAACAGTAATATCTTTCTCTGTCTTCATAGTCCTCTACACACTACAGTTACGCCACTACCTAAAGCCTTATCCTGTCATCTCTGTCCCCAAGGGTCCAGAAGAAAGAAGGTGCTGCACAAACACAGAACAAGCATTATATGAGACAAAAAGAATTTCAGTCTAGGAATTAACTCTTTTCTTCCACCCTTTGTTTATTTTTTTTTTAATTTGGATTTTTTTAGATTATGCACTGCTTTTCTTACATGAATGTAGGTACCTAAGGCCTCTTTTCACTCAGTTTGTTTAGAAGCTCTTCTAACAAAAATATGCAATACATATTAAAATCATTGGAGAAAATACTGAAGCAAATGTGCACTTCACAAGCACTGAGAATAATTGGTGAAATATGCTTATTCTGCATGAGTGGCCAAGTACATAATTCTGATGCAATGCTGCTGAGAACTTGTAAACTGGTGTGGATTCTGTGTTAGCAGTGAAAGATAGCTTCATACCACCGTACGGAATAACAGAAGCTGAGACTCTGTATCTATTTTCTACTGTGGTTAAAAAATGTCCATTTTATACTATCATTTCCTCTCAAAGAGAGAAGAAATAGCAATAAGAACTCCAAACCAAAAGATTTTAGGCTAGGCAGGATGCTCATGGTTAGAATTTTGGTATATGCCATTCCAGGAATAAATAAGCATTTTTTTAGTAATGTTAAATCCTCAATTATAACATCTAGGAATTTAAAATTATATGAAGCTTAAAAGCTGGGCTTTGAAAACTTAGAGAAACTGAATCTTCTAAAACATTGTCTGGCACCACAGGTAACCCTTTCATTCTTTCTCTTTTTTATTTTTTCTTGAACTAGGTAGTACCGTCCATCATTAAACTAAAGAATTTCTCACTGAATCATCTAAAGCACACCACTGATGAGACACAGTTAACCTGTACTCCTGTCTGCTGCAGAGCGGAGGAATAAAAGCTTTCTGGTATGTAAGTTCAAAGAAATGGACCTTTTACCAGATTTGAACAGTTGTCTTGGGAATGCAGATTTATGAAAATTGATACCCTGTCTTTGTCTGCTGGAACAATGTGCCTTTCTTCTCCACATTTGCCCCCTGTCTATTCTACTGAGTCACAACTTCTTCAGAAAACTTTTTTTAATTAATAGAGGATACCCTCGCAGCCACAAGGTTATAAGATGTCTCTGACAAACCTCTCTTTGGATACAGTCAAAGAGGAAGATATTTAGACTTCACATTCAATTTAAAGTAGAGGTCAGAGTTCAAAAGTGTAGTTTGCCTTTGTCATGTTCTATTTGGAATTCAAATAGTCAGAAAAACAAAAGGCAAAATGACACATCCCCATCACTGGTATTCTCCAGTCTGCTCCAAAACAGGCACATGGGTAAAAGAAAGGACATTTCTAATAGTATTTATTGAGATATACTATATATAAGCTCTGCATTCCAAAATACACAAAATAATCAGACTAAAAGAGTGGAAGTATACACAGCTACTGACTATGACTGACTTCAAGACTACTCTCACTGGGGATAAACTTAGATAAGTTTATTCTTATTCTTCCTTAAACTACCTTTATAGAAACAAAATAACTTGAAATCAGAATTTAGGGAAGATAGATTTTTAAATGCCCTTATACTAACTGTTGCTGTATATGGAATTTTCTTGCCATTGCCATTTAGTCTGTTTGATTATTCTCTGGGAGGAAATAATAACAACTTCACCGATTTCTGCCATTTTCCTGAAATAAAACAGTGAAAATGAGAAAAGTAGCAGATTATATACATTACCAAAACGTGAAATGTTTTAGGATGATAGATTTTTTCGAAATATTTGATCATACAAGTTTTGCTTAAAATAATAGCACTTTTGGGAAGCACTCCAAAACCAGTTTCCTCCTTATAATGTACTGGCTGCATCCCACCTTTGTCTCTGAATAAAGTCAGAAAAAAAGATGAGTTACAGAATGCATCAGCAACAGCTACAGAAGCCAAAAAAGCAGCTGAGATAATACAAAATAGACAAACCTCACTCCTTTTTAAGTATTCTTACCATATGGAAGCTTCTATTTACACAAGTGCAAGACTCCTTCGACCATAAATATTTTTCTATAAAAATATAAGGACTACATGGAATCTGTAAGGACTTATCATTCATTCATTTATTGTTCTTCACATAGTCATGTACCTTCAGATCTATTTTTGATTACACTCTTACTCAGAGCTCCTGTAGGTAAAATTTATTTTTTTTCTATCCATGCCAACTTCTGCTAAGCATTTTCCTAAATTCCGCAATTCTAGTCATAGAAGCTCCTTGTAACCTCTCCTGTCTCACAGTTTGAAGTCTAAAGTCTAAAACATGTTCCAGCCTGTGTTTTTGTTCATTCCCACATCTGTCTCAAGCCTACACATTGCACCCACCACCTCGCCGCTGGAGTGCCTTGCAAAGCACTAACCATGTATCTGCAGATCTCCTGCGGTCTCCGGTTCTGTCTCCTCTCTCCATACAGTGTGCTCTGAGATTATTGCTGGTTGATTACTTGACTGATTAGGTTTGTTTGAGTAAGACTATGCAACCGTAAGGGCTGTCCATGTAAATAGTGAGAAGGATAGTATCACTTTTCACTAAGCTGATATCTTTGAAACAGATAACCGATGAGGAAGACAAGGCCAGGTTATTTGTTTCTCTTTCTTCTGTCTCAATTGTGTCTATGCTAGAATCGGGAAATGAGCTTGAAGAATATGTAGACCCAACCTAGTTAATCCCAGCGGTCACCTAGCAGGCAAGCGGCAAAATTGGGAATATATCCAAGACCTAGGTCCCAGACTTATTTTTTCAGGTCACTAGTCCCTACTCTAAGCAGAGTATTTGCCTGGTCGGCACGTTTTGAGCAGCAAGAGATTCTTTTCACTATGGATTGCTGCACAACATACAGGCTGTGGATGGACATGGCCATGCACCAAGTATCCTTCAATGCAAAACAAACCAGAAAAACGGTGATATTTTTTCTCCATTTATCTTCATTAGATGTTTAATTGTAACTGGCCTTCAGAGAGGATCTCAGTTTACTTCCCTGGTAGGATGGCTCCACTGCGGCAGAAGGTTTGACTGCAGACAAGTATAGGCAAACTTACGTGAGCGTTGATACACAGCTAGGCCATGTAATATGACAACACAACAAAGTGGACTTTGATGTGTATCAGCTCTCTGAGCCTACCCACAGATCCACAGCATGTCTGTACTGAAATTCTCACCATCCTGCCTTCAACGCTGCTGCAACCCATAGAAATTATATTAACTGTCCTAAGTACTTTACCTGTGAAATCATATCTTTGGTGTCTATAAAGAGATACCCTAAGGTATGAATTAAATAGAAGACACGCTAGTAGTCTTGTCAGGTTATTATAAATATTCCTTCACACCTAATCATCTTCCTATCTTTCCTAGATTCATTTAAATCAACTTTAAAATGCAAATATTATTCTCAATACACAGCACTTTCCAGGACTTCTTCGTGTTTCAGTGCTTAGAAAATGACAAAATGTAAAAAGCTTTGGCCCTGCAAAACTAATTGTGACCCCTGCCTGATAACATACTCCAGTTCTTAAACTGCATTTAATTTCAGACATTTATAGGCCTTGTCATCTTCATTTCCCAGTGCTGTATTACTGAGCTCCTCTTCAAAAAAACCCAAACAATCATAATATATATAGTGTGATATGCTGCTGGCTTATGCTGAAAAAGAATTCTACTGACAAAAAGTCAGCCTCTCTCTAGACCAATCTGAGAGATGACTAATGATGTATTGGACAAATACAAGATTTTTAACATAAAGAACCCTGAAAAGTGCTTGCTGCTTCTCTATTGTAATCAGATTCCAGGCGGTGATTCTGCTCAGAGGCATGTTGTACTGTTAGTGTCAGGAAGACGGATGAAAACCTGAAGTTCATCACAACAGTCAGACAGGACTGGAGAAAAATGTCGCTTTCCTGACATCAAAGAATCAATAAGCAGCACTTACGTTTTAAGTTCAGAGCGATAAAAGTAGATAGACAGCATTTTAATGTTTGTTTCCCTTTTTATAGCATATTTCTAATGTGGGGTTGGTTGTTGGGGGTTTTTTTGTGCCAGACAAAGCCAGTCAGAGATACTTTCTCACAGCATAAGCTAATGTTCTCAATCTGTTTTTCCTTTCTAGGGTCTGCATAGACAAATTCCACAGCAACATCTGATGATAAGATCAGACAGTAGTAGCAGAGTCATGTTTAAATCATATTTACAATATGTCCCCTCTAGGCCAACCAAAGAGCAATCTTTCTTAGAACAATAAATATTGGCAATTTTTTTGCTCCATTTAGAGATAATTTTAGCTCTTCAGTGTCATGCAAATACGCAGGGCTTTACTCACATAAAATTGCTATCAAGGCACTGGGAGCTCTGCCAGGAAAAGAGAGAACAAGTCTCCTAAGAGGAGTTCAGCTTGAGAAAGGCTTCAGGATTTACTCTACTGGGCATAAAACGGTGCATTTGATCTGGGTTTAAAAGACAATGAAAATGTGTTTTTAAAAGGAAGAAAGAAAAGGCACCAAAATCATTAGTTTCTGAAGTCTAAATTTACTTTAGACCCACCAAAATTTACATACATTTACATGTAAAATGAAGCATTATTCAGCTCCCCTGGCTGGCAGCCCCACAGGGAGCCCAGACCCTCAGCCACCCCCTCCCCATGGCCCAGGACCCTGCTTCTTGGTGGTGGTGTGGTCTGGGGGGGAAGGACAACGGCCCAAATCTCTACCCTCTCCTTAAAAAGGCCTTGGTTTAGAGAAGGAGGAATCTACATATGCTTGTTAACCCTTGACCAACAAAATGAAGTACTTCTGGACACCAAACACCAAGCTCTTTGCTGCAAGATAGGGCAGAATTAGAGATATTAATGGTGTCACAAACCAGCAACTGGATATGGGTCTAGACACCGAGACCATCTGCTGCTACATCAGGTAGGCTTAATGTAATCACGTTATGAACGCTCCTGCTTTCAGATACGCACTGCATGACCAAAGTTAGGAAAATCTTCTGCCTTGGACAGACACTGTATCATTGCCAAGTGGCACGGCTCCTCTCCTGCAAAGCAAGTGACACTTCGCACTGTTGGAGGAAGGATATTGGACAAGATGGTCCATAAAGCAAAGAAAGAAATCAGTGCAGCAAAAAGTTCGAAAGGAAGGAGGGAGAAACCTTTGCTATGGAAATAATGAGAATTGGTAACCTGGTCTTGAAATGTTTCATACTGCAAATGCACACACTCCATGCACTGAACTGGAGAAGGTTCTTCGTTGACCCTGTTAAACTGTTCTTAAACTTCCCTTTGAGATGGAACAGTTGCCCAGCTCTGCCCAGGACCCACCAGACACAGTGATCTCTGCATACAACCACCACAACAATTTCTTAAATATGCCACAGCTTGAGGGGATCTTGGCAGATGAAAGTGATGTAAATATGAGATTATATTATCTAGTATTGTTATTATAATTTTACGGTCCTGTCTGTATACAGTGTCTTAAAACTTTGTAAGCTCTTTTCCTGTTTGGCTTTCGCTGCCTTTACGTGTCTTGGTAAATTTATAATCCCTTTTCTTTAGCTTCTTTTTCTATCTCTTTACTTGAAGACCTGGCATGCAATGAATCAAAGAAGGGATATTTATACCCATACTGTGAGAATGTTTACAATGTACAGAAAATTCTGTCTGTGGTTTGGTCTTTGTATATTTTCAGAATAAATGACAGTTTTCCAAACGTACTATATTACTGTTGAGTCCACAGAGTCTGTATTTATGTAGCTAAAATGCTTTTATTTAGACCTTTGCAACATGCCAAAATTAAAAATATTTTAATGAATGAATCAAAGTAGTACAGCAAAGAAATCTGTAACTTATTACCATATCAAAATAAAGATTTCTGTGAAAAGCCTCTCAGATACAAAGAATCTGTTTGTTTTACAAAAAGTAATTTTGTTATTTTTATGCCCATTGTTTTAATAACAGAACTTTGATCTTGAAAATATTTTAGCGTGAAACATGAATATAGTAATAGCCAAAGTTTCCATTTAGCTGCTGCTTCATGTTCCAAGAATATTGGGTTCCATTACATGTAGTATTTAATAATTTACATATGGGCTCCAGGCGACCTCCCTGAGGTCTTGATGCAGACACTGTTTAAGTTTTCCAAAATTTTACTCAGGTACGTGGATTTTCGAACTCGAGAATATCAATAGCATCACTAAGGGCCTGACTTAATTTTCCCAATGCCACGATCTGGTGTGAAGAACCTGAATGTTACGGGAGAATGTTCCAATCAATCATGCAGACATTAAGCACTCTATGACTTCCCCACGTTTTATTTGCTTAACAGAGCTAAGAAGTCGTTACATTACTCAAGCATCTTGCATTAAATTCAGTCCTCTATAAAGTTTTGGAAACAAAGGAAGCAGCTACTAACACTCCATTTCCTTACGCCCCTTCAAAGCACTATGAAATACTTCAGAAGTTATAGCCAAATCTGTCTTATTCTAATGCATTTGCCTCCTTAGGCTCACTTACAAGTGCAGGTATGTATGAATGAACGAGGCAACATCTCACCTTCCCACCCACAAATGTCGCTGGGGAAAAAAAATGGAGGATTTTGTAAATTTGTCTGGCACTTCCAGATGTCAAGCAGCCCTGTCTGACCACATATGGATCAACTCCACCATGCACCTGTAATGAGTGCAGTGCCGCTGGGACTGCCAGGCTGTGATGTATGCATGGGTAAACGGATACTGATGGATTTATCGAGCATGTGCAAATCGTCTCTGTAGCACACTGTATATCATAAGTCTAACATTTACAGAAGCATCAGTTCTGGTATATGTTCACTACCGAAATGAACCAGAGATGTTTCTGGGATTCTGCATCCGCTCCTGGGGTGCGAGCTGGTCAGGTCAGGGAGACAGTGGATCAAGTTTTGAGAAGAGATTCATCACGGAGAAGTTAAAGACGTGCTGCTGGCAGCACTGCAGGTATTCTGAGCATCCCAGTGGCAACGAAATTTGCTTTAAAAGCAGTTGTATAAACACAGCTACGTCAGGACCAGACAGCATCTGCCTTAAAGAGAGACTGATGTCGAGTAGAATGGTACTCTGGGCTGATATTTATTCTTCATTGAGCAACGTTTCTGATAAGCTGAAGCCTTCATCCCATCCCAAATCACATTATGTGTGCATTCTTTGAGCTTGCACACCTTTCCAGGATCCTTGAGGTGAACGAATAAATCTTACAAATGGTTATATGCCTCTAATGACACCTCTTGAAGGGAAGCTGAACATAATAAATTCTAGTTAATCTTGATGGATGGGTTGGAAGGAAGGCATGCAAGAGATGTCTAATACCAGTGCTTTTGCTAGCTATTTCCATTATCATTAAACATGCCACCCTGCCCTTGAAAGCTGATTAACATCAACACCTCAGAAAAAATACTGGAAAATCTCCAGCATCAGATGTGACCTTGAAGTACTGCGGCCCATGGCAACTGCAGAAGGCAGCGAGTCCTCCGAGTATATTCTTTAATCTTTGGTTATGATATGAACACCATTAACATTCTAGAGGGCTCCAATATTAGGAAGCTACTTTCTTCTCTCCCACTCCCCTTCAGTAAAGAGGGCATACACTTGGATTTAACACGTGTCTGAAAACAATGATATATTTATGTCCCAATTATAAGTGCAGTTTGCCGCTCTGGATCCAGAGATCCGCACGTGCAGCACCCTCTGGTCACTCTGCCCACGCTCTGGGCAGAACCTGCCCATCCATCCTTTGAATTCCATGATTCTAACACGGAGATTCTGCACTTGGAGTGATGCTGGCTTAGCATGGCCCAAAGTAAACAATGCGATTGTAATCTAGTTCTAATACTGGAGAAGTCTGAATCATCTCCTTTTAGATGTTATGTCCAAGTAAGCTTAATCATACTGGCAACATAGGAACGTTTGCACTGCTACTGAATAGAAATAGTCTTTTGCAGAGCACAGGACCTTTGTCTCTATTAAATAACTGGACTATTTCAGTGCAGCTACATTTACATTTAAAATACCGTGTTTGAGGCACACGCTGCAACGCAGCCTTGCGCTCCTCCTCTCCTCCTCCCCGCCGCGAAAGCGGGGGCATCACCACTTCTCCCGCACGCTGCCGAAACCCTCGGGGGCTCCCGGCAGAGCCGGGGCTTCGGCCGCAGTGCTCCCGCTGAGGACCTGGCGTGGGGCGCAGGTACAAGTGCTGGCGAGCCGTGGCCTGGCCAGGCTGCCGCAGCGCTCCCTGCTCGGGGAGAAAAACCATCTGGATTTCACAGTTCACAACTGGGGCAGGCATTCCAGGGCAGCCAGGCTCCCACTGACTTTCACTTTGTTTTCTTTAAAACAGACCGAGTTGCTGTCAGCTTTCCTACGACTTTCTCCCGCTTTAATTTACGTCCCATGCAAACTCCGCAAACATTTTCCACTGGAATAAGCCAGGGACAGAGTTTTTTCCCTGCAGCATTTGGGGAAAACTGATGAAGTTATGCAAGGAGGTTTGGATTATTTCTAGTCTGAACTTTTTTATTTTCTGATTTTAAAAGTAAAATTATTTATTTCGATTTTGGGGTTTTATTTGGGCTAAAACAATTGTTACCAAGCAACAAAGAAGGATAAAATTGGAAACTTTGAAATTACTACTACATTTTTCAGATCCCAGTTAGGCTTATAGTATTAGACATCGCTCAAGAGGAAATTAGCAGAACATATATAATCACCAGTTCATTGGCATACTAAAAACCAGGATGCAAACTATCCTGCCTATACAGTTTAGCGCACATCTGTGTCCACATATATTTGATTTTCTGATGTGAAGAAAGTTCTCTAAGAATTTAGTAAGTTACTTCTGCAGATCAGTTCCATTTAGTGTCTTACTATTTTTAAAAGGAATGTCCCTAAATATCCCTGTAATTCTAGCTTTCCTCTAGCATTAGTAGCTTGGGAAATGGGTGACAGCTTTCTGCAACTTGAGTGGTCACAGCAGCATGGCATACACATTTGTCTCAGCTTAAAAAAAGAAAAAAAAAAAAAAGCCACAAGAATATTTCAATGCAGTAAAGTGTCACATAGCCAAAACAAAGTTCCACGCATCATTTGATGTTCTTTGCAACCTTATGATCTGTCTCAGTGTTTACCTATCGCATGGGTTTTTGAAAGCAAAAATTTCCAAGCGTAATGACTTTGTCTACTTTAATATAACCAGGTTCCACTTAACAGAAAATTGATTTTTACTCAACCATTTAACTGACTTCTTTTAAGATAAACTGCACAGTGAGATGGATCTGTGCACTATCATGGGCAGTCTTGATCCCGGTATTAGTGTTTCCAGCAAGCAATATGCTTTAAAGGCACGATACTTGTGTACATTCCCTTAGTGGAGATAGCCTTGCCACAACCTTATCTAAAGGCAGATTGTGAGACTACAGAAAATAATACAATTAATTGTTTCTAAATGTCCAGAACACAACCACATGCAGACCTCATCATTGCTGATGCTTTGCAAGTGAATGTGACCCTTGTGGCTATTCCCCTTCGACACAGCAGTGGGCATAAATTGTTTTCTTGGATACCCTGAAGGGAAACCAGACTGTGACCGTTCCTTTCTGTGCCACTGCTGTCTAGTGTCACGAGTTCAGTGAAGTAGCCAGAGACTTCCACCAGCAGACGAGGAACAGAATTCCTCCAGGGAACCCTGAGATGGGCAGGACACTGACTTTTCCATTTCTGGGCTGTTTGACAGTTTCTGGGTTTTTTCGACTTACAAATGGAGTTAAACAACAAAACATCAGTGTTTTCGGGGGGGGGGATGTTTTGTGTTCAGAAGCTATGTTTCAGGTTTTAGTTTTACAAAATTCTGAATTTTCTAAACTGCCAAAGGAATTTCTCATAAGAACAAGCAATCTTGACCTCAAATTTCATTTTAAAATATCTAAATACTTTATTTGGAAAATTACATTACTGAAACATTCTTTTTTTCTCCTCCAAATGAAAGTGTATCAACTTGATTTGGGTTGAAATACTATTTTCAAATGGAGGAGAGGGATGTCTTCTGGAAATAAATCCATTTTTCAAGTAAGTCAGGTTCGCATTAGGGTTTAACCCATAAGCATGAACCTGTGTTGTCCCAGACACCTTCAGAGTAACTCCGAGCCCAAAAAAAGTTTCAAATTACTGAAAAAGACTTGAAAGGATTAAAAAAAAAAAAAGTTATTCCACGACAGGTTTTTAAGCATCAGACAGGGAATTAAAAAAAAATGACTGGCAAATCAAATTGATCTTTTATGCTGTCTCTAATCGTCGTGGTCACTAAACACCAGCTTAGAAACTTGTTACCAGACTCAGCTGAAGGCATTTTTGTTTGAAAGATCAGGCTCACGTCCAACCACAATTTTCTGTCCTTCTTGTGACTAAATAAAGCCACTTTTATGATATATTTACAGATAAATCCCCAGATCTTCTCTCCACCCAATTTAAAACTCTTTCAATTAAGCTCTGGATAATTTTGCAACAAAACAGATTTAAACATTATGAAAACGTGGCAAGTAGGACTCCAGGGATTCCTTTAAAATTCTGCAATGAATAAGATACGTAATGTGAGGTTTTGTAATTCCCAAGTGAAGGTTAATGAGTTCAAATTGCAATGTTTCCAAGAACAGAAGGGAGGCAAAGTCTGTAGGATGTAATAATGTTTAGTAGACTAAATGATACAGTGAAAAAATACACAAATTGGGAGCACATAATTAATTCTTCGTGTCATTGAAGAACCCCTTAAGAATCCCACAAAATCTTTTAAAAAGTGGCTTGAGTGCCAGAAAACTTTGTGTTCTTTCTAACTTAATCAGTTGGTCTAATAATAGATGGAAAATTAGTTTGCCTGAAAAGATTTTGCCAGTCCAAACAAATCGGTTATTTGGACAATGATACAACATTCAACCCAATTATAAATAACTCCCTACCACACCGCAAACAGTTCAGGAAGGAATACATACGTATTTACACAAAGCTTGTATATGACCACTGGACACGATAACCAGAACACATGTGGTTTCTAAGTGTTTTGCAAATCACAGGTTATCTCCACGAGTACATTCAGACGCAGCAAT
This sequence comes from Phoenicopterus ruber ruber, assembly GCA_009819775.1. Classification (NCBI taxonomy): domain Eukaryota; kingdom Metazoa; phylum Chordata; class Aves; order Phoenicopteriformes; family Phoenicopteridae; genus Phoenicopterus; species Phoenicopterus ruber. Next base: position 4,628,113 of record CM020224.1, read on the forward strand.
TAGGTGGACTGTTACCTTTGATAAATGACAATGCATTTGTTTCCTTTGGCGAAAGAAGGACCTGAACTGCATTACAAACACCTAAGCACAGTTGGTGCGTTCATCAGCAACCACAAGCAGGTCCAGTTGAAAAGTATTACTCGGAAAAGTTTTAATGAGAAGTTTCTACAGAATTACTTAAGAGATATCTATCATGGCTTGCTATCCAGTTCTTTGAACAAAATGGTTTCTGAGTCCAAATTAAAATACTCTGCATTTGTCACATAAAATTCTTATTTGACTAGTATTAAGAACAATACATATTGTGTATGTATCAGGTCCTGCCCTGATTAGGCCTTTTACTAAAAGCTCTAGGATTTCACATGAACGTAACAGTTCCTTCGGTCTTTGGTGGCAAGCACTACACAGGACTAACCACTTGCAGACTTCTGCTCCGATTCTGAAATAACATAATTTGTGCACTGTGAACTGTTCTAACATTTTTTGTATCCTCCTACCTGCCTCCTGCTTTTCAATCCACCTAAAATACATCAGCTCAGGGCTACCCCTATCAAACTAATGGTATTGTTTCCTGGCAACTGTATTTTTTTCCATTTAAAAAATTAGTCATACAGGTTTTTTCCTTAGGGCAAATCTAGCCAGTTAATTATTAAGTAACTAAATCGCTTAACTCGTTACAGAAACTCTGACCCATCCCCAGTCATCATCTGGTTTCCACTGTGTTCCTGGTGAACAAGCAGTGGGACATACGGCCACCTGCTACCTGCGAGGGCAAGTAGCACGGCACAGCCCACTTCCCAAGCGATGGCAGAGGATGGGGCTGTGCTGCAGTATGCCCACCCCAGTCCCTCCGCCTGCGGCTAACAAGACAGCAGGATCTGCAATGCTCTGCAGCCTGCTCTCCACCACCCCGAAGGTATTTCCAGGTGGGAGTCTCCCTGCAGGGACTCCTCTGCTGCTGTTGGAGAAATTCTGGCACAGGTATCTTTCAGGTGTTGCGGCAGCAGCATAAATGCTAGTAAAGCTGTACTGCTGTAGGCAAGGAAAGCAGAGCTATGTGGGGATGCGGGTCCTTCACACGGATGGTTCGGACTTCTGCAGATTTTGTAAGATACCTGCTGAGGCTGGGATAGAAACCTGTTCTGGGCAAGGAAGGCCTTGTTTACAAAAGGATGCCAAACAGCTCCCTAAGGAAGAATCTAAATGTAAATTCATTTATTTGAAATGTGAAAACTAACTGTGAACTCATAGTTGCCATCACCCTGTGGCAGTACAGAACAGTTTGTCGTCTTATTTAGGCGTCCCAGTGTCATCTGCAACCTGGATCTTTTTCTCAGCTGTATGTTCACAATGAATAAATTAAAAAGTCAAAACATGGAAACAGCAAACTAAACTGGACTAAATCAGCCTTGAACAAGAAATGCACAGTGACTGCCGCAGAATGTGCTGTGCTGCTTAAAGCCCAGGGACAGTCACATAATGTCAGTAGCACAAAAAGGTGCTTCCTTCCTTGGCTTGTGCACAGCGGGAGACAAATGAACTTTGACGTCTCGTTTCAGCTCATCACAGAACAAAGATAACAAAGGTGCTCCATATGCCGGCACGGGTTACTCGTGCAACAACTACTTAGTCTAGCAAGGATGAGGGTGCCCCTCTCTATGAACCCTAAGTCTGGTTTATATAAAGTCTGATGTTTTCTTTCATAAGACTGCTGTTTCCAGAGACTAGTTTATTCTTGCTAGGATTAAGTAGATAGCAAGAATAACATGCTGCAGTGTATGTTGCCAGCCAATTAAAGCGGACCATGGCCCAATACTGAGAATAGAGATTCTACGGAATATTATTCAGATTCCCAGACAATAAATCTTAGAAGTAATGTCTGGGATATTGTTCCAGTCCAATAGTATCTCTCAAACATTTATACAATGGTATATTTACTCAGCTAGTTTTATTTGGAGCAATGGTCTCTCTAGATAGATTTAAGGAACTCAAAAGTTGAGCCTTGAAGCCTGTCTTATTACGGTTCCTCTCTGATTAATCAGTACTGAAAACAAATAAGCAAATCATAAAAAAAAAGACAAAAAAAAGTACTGCAAAAACAGAGCATAAATTGGTACTAGTCATTTTTAAAGTCAACAGTAATTCTTCTTCATAAAGATTTTGTACGAGTCTGCAGATACTACGTACAGCCAGGGATCCCACCCTGACCCCTCATTTTGTTTAAGTACTGCATTACAGTTGCAACAGTTTGTAATTTTTCAGCCTCTATTTATTAACTCTGTTTTCTTCTGCCTTTCTCTTACTTCTTCTTGTTTTACAAGCATATACTTTTTATAGTATGAACTTTTCTTCTAACTTCTACACATATATTCTTACTAATACAGAAACATTTCTATGTATTACTGTTATCCAGAATGACCACCCAAGTCCCGTTCTAGAGGTACAGGATGCACCTAAGGTGTAAGAGACTAAATCAACCGCCATGTTCACTCAAGTGCTACTGTTGCTGAAAATAGCAATGGCAGGTTTTAGTGCTAGTTCCTGAAACTGGGTGTTTCTGAGTGTATGTTGCAGAAGATACCAAGAAAAGTGCTGTCTATAATACCATTTCTGCCTTTAATGGTTTTTGTCTACTAGGTCTACATTTTCTCAATAAGGTTAGGGATAACATTGATAAATGGCTAAAGTACAAGACTAGACAAGAGCAATTTTGGGCTTAACTGAGCTGTTCCATTCAACTGCCATATGATTCTAGAAAAGTCATTTCAATCACCTTGTGCAAAAATCTGCTTTCTAGTTAAAAGCAGGGCATTGAAGTTGAAATCTGTGAGGGCTGACACCCAAGAACTGCTGCTCATTTTAAAAACAGATAAAAATAATTATGCTTTTCTATATTTTCATTATTTTGAATTTCTTAGAAGAAAATGTGAAATATTTTCATATGAAACTAATAGTTATATCTCAAAATTTCAGACATCCCTCTGTTATAATTTTGAATAGGCCTGTCAGTTGTAGAAGGACCTTTTGTAGCTGAAAAGAAATGCCTGTGATGACTTGTCTTTTGATGTGTTCTGGGCCACTGATGTCTTTTCCAATACAATATTTTTTCATCCTAAAAATGACTTAAGAAAAATCTTACAATTCAAGGTTATAGGAAAAAAGGCTAACTTATTTAGGTTGGTTTTTATCCAAGCACAAGTGCAATACCATATATGCTGCATAGGCTGAAGCTGACTCATCTTCTAAGCAGACATCTATGTTGCTGAATGAATCAAGCACCTGTTTGTTTGCCTCTTGCAAGGGAAAGGTTTTCACAAATTGTGTAACTCTGCTAGTGAAGAGGCTGTTATTTTCAGGACAGATGAAGTGGACATATTGGTGGCTGGAAGCGAAGTTAAATAACACAGCAAACCGAGCACTCTGCCTGAACCAGCGGCACGACAAACCCAGAGGCAACAATAAAGTCTGCCAAGGAGCTTGATTTTATCAGCGGGTTCCCAGGTAAAAGAAACACTCTAAACCGTCATGAAAGCACTTCTACAATACATGTCTTAGAGTATGAAAAGATTCTTACTAAAACATAATTTGGATTTACAAAATGTCCCATATTCCAGATGTTTTGACTGATAAAGAGGTAGTAGGGGTTTCTCCCCAGAAACAGCTAGCAGACATTTGGAGAAGCAATAACATCAGTGTATTTATGCCTATATGACTCAGCCATAATGTAAGCTGAAGTTCACGTAATACTCCTCAGAATACCCATAAACATGATAACTTGTTACAGTCAAAAGCAACAGCAGAGGAAGTACAGTGAAAGAAGGTCAAGAGCAGCAGCAGCTTTCCACTAACACCAGTAAGAGTAGCAAGAGTTTTAATCTGCTAAATCTTGGTCAGAGTCAATAAAATTTCCTTTGTTTATGTCTTCATCATTTAAAAAACTCATGAATCCTAAAATGTGCCTTCTGTATAGCAAGAGCAAGAACATATTACTGTATTTATATGCATTTCCATCAAAAACCTGCAATCATAGAATAGAATCATAGAATTGTTCTGGTTGGAAGAGACCTCCGAGATCATCGGGTCCAACCATTAACCTATCACTACCAAGTCCCCCACTAAATCATATCCCTTAGGGCCTCGTCTAAACGTCTTTTGAATATCCCCAGAGATGGGGACTCCACCACCTCCCTGGGCAGCCTGTTCCAATGCCCGACAACCCTTTCGGTGAAGAAATTTTTATGAATGTCCAATCTAAACCTCCCCTGGCACAACTTGAGGCCATTTCCTCTTGTCCTGTTGTCTGTTACTAGGGCGAAGAGTCCGACCCCCATCTCTCTACAACCTCCTTTCAGGTAGTTGTAGAGAGCAATAAGGTCTCCCCTCAGCCTCCTTTTCTCCAGACTAAACATCCCCAGTTCCCTCAGCCGCTCCTTGAGCATCAATGCATCAGATTTCCTTTTTCCCCCACCTCAGAATTGTTGAAAATGAGCTAGAAAATAGTTCACTAGTTATCTGAAAGGAAACCTGCTAATTTTGGTGGTAAATGATTGCTTGAGCACAGTTGTCTGACATTGAGCACTGATGTACCCAGGCCTTTGGAAATGATGAATGAATTTCAACTGGGTATGCATAGAGCAACTTCTACTGCACAGTGTGATGTTGTACTAATATGTATTTGCCTAGAAATCCAACACAGAGTTTAATAATGTAAGTCTAATGTAGAATTTACTGGTGGCATAAAATGTTCCTAATAGGCAACATATGGAATACATGAAATATTGTGATGACTTTAAACTCTCATAGTTCAAATGTTTTATGAAAAGTGGCCATTCAGCAGATACCAGAGTGCTGAATGCTCTGTCCATAGGTGACTTTATCTAGTTTCACATCTGCGTAGTCCAAATCTAAGCAACATTTTTGAGTGAAGTAGAAGTATTCTAGCAGAAAGAGCTCATTATGATAAGAGATAGTTCCTTTCAATGCTGCATTAAGACTATATTGAGATCTACCTGGAACATTTTTATGACATCCACTAGCTCTATAAAAATGCTACAAGTTGATTTCTACCAATTATATGCACAGAGAAATGAATTTGAAGAGCCTGCAATACTTTCCAGAAATGTTTGTCCTCAAAAGACAACAAGCTTTGCAAATTGCACCATGGGTTTTGCCTACTCTGCTAAAGCAACTATGCATTACTAAGATTTTATCTGTCTAATTAGAAGCCTGATTCTGCATAATGATTCTTGTGCTTCCCAAGTCACAGGTTTCAAATAAACAGGCAATGAGCTTCATGACTGCAATGCTACAGTTCAGGACTGGACCCATAATGAACCAATTAGCATTAAACAAACAGCACAAAACTTGTGCTTATCAGGTCTCGTCACTCTTTCTTTGGGTCACGTTGTTTAGAAACAACTTACAGGGAAGAAAAGAGAAAAGAACTGTTTGTGAAGTGAATGCAAACTGTTTCACGAGACAGGTAAGATTTGCATGACTGTACATCCATATAACCTAAATTCCTCATGCTGCAGACAGCTGGCATAGATAGCTCTTCTTTAGCACACAGGTACATTGAAAAATACTTCAGAAAATCTGTTTAAATGTTATGTAGAATATTAAGAGCCTGAACCAAAGCCTGTCAATGCCAGTAGAAAACCAAAGTGTCATATCCTATGTATTTTGAGTAGTCTGAATTGTAATACTGAAAAGTACCTTATTTCCTTCAGAGAAGCCACAGACAACCCCAAAAGACCATAAGAAACCAAATCCTTAAGAAGCACTCTGGAGCAGCAATTTTTGGCGAAGAGGAAAACTGAACACTTATTTTCTTCCGAAAAATCAGAGCAGTCACTTTATTCGTATGTGGAAACACAACCTCCCCACTATGTTTAATGTCACAAAAATGCTAACTGCTCATGGGGGAAATATTAGATCAATGCTAAAAAACAGCTGGGAAAGACCAGGGGAAACATTGCACAAGATCTGCAAGCACTTTGTGGAATATTTAGTTGGCACTTTTCTGGAGTGTTTGTGAGCATTTTCTGATATTTCTGAAGGCATGCTGGGAAAATGTTATGGGAAAATAACAGTCAAGTAGTAGAGCCATATGAAAAAAATCAACAACAAATAATAATGAAAGAAGCTAATTTATCCCCCAGATAAATCAATGCTAAAGCAGAAATACACTGTGTGTAAGCGTAATTCTTGCTAGTAAAGCACAAGGCTAAGTTGTGTGTTATTTCTATAATCAGTTCCCTTCATTACTACTAAGTTGCTAGCTTCCAGCAGCAGATGAGAGAGGCATCAATGTGTCCACACATTTCAAGAAATCTGCCAGTCTCCTACCTTCTTCCCTCTTGAACTTAATTCAGCTTTTGTGAATTTTCAAGAATGCATGAACTGTTTTAAGGAAAACAGCTTGCATTTTGTTGTGCAGAACTGAGTGTCATTTAAGCAATCTATATTCACCAGAGTTGTAGTTCTCTCCTCAGATCTTATCACTTGAAATATATTTCTTCTTCACAGTTATTTTAGGTAGGATTATACACCCCTCTCCGCTTGTCCTGCCCAATGTGGGACAGTCTTTCCAACCAAAAAGAAGCAGCTTCCCCAGCACAGCACCTGCCTCCACTCCTCTCCACTTTACTATTTTAAAGTTTTCTCCATAGGTTCACAATTTTTAAAGGTATGTAGACAATATCTTGCAGCCTCCTCTGCTCTACTTTTTTCCAGGTGACTCTGATGTTGCCCTCCTGTGCAGAAACCTCAGTGTTTGAGAACAGACATAGTCTTTGTCCTCATGACAGACTTAACTCCAGAGACCAAGAACTTATGCAAAATGCCACCAACAGCGTGCAGACACAGTTTGAGCATTAACGTTTACCAGCCAAGGCCCCAGAAGGGTGTATATTCCAGTAAGAAGCCAACCCCTTGAGCAATATAAAAGGCCTGCCAAGGACAGCCAAGTAAAACCAGATGCCGTGGGTTGGAAAGATACAGAATGGTAGTCACATTGGTAGGCAGTGTGAGATGAGAAAATAAGGAGAGGACAAGGAAATGAGCGGAGAAATGAAAGAAGAAACAAAAGAAGAGCAACAGGGAGAGAACTGACATGGGCAGTACGAAAAAGCACGTGACAAGTAGGCTATATAGGAAAGTAAAGGAAGGCAGGTGTCAGTGCAAAAAGGAGAAAAATGGGGTTTAGACATACATGCCCAAATTACTGCTAGCTGTAATACTGTTGCCTACATCACAGGGAATTTCGCAGTTGGGATCTGTTATACAAGAATGAATGATCTCCAAATGTTTGGAAAAACATGAAAGTATGAATCACAGTATTTGACTATATATTAAAAAAATAAACCTATGACCTTACCATTATTACCTACAGTTTTACCCTTACTTTTGCCATTGGCGTGAATGGTGCTGTCCTATTTCAATCGGTTTGTCTTCAGTAAATTCCTGATAATTGCATATGTGCTAACTTTCCACAGTAGAGGTCAATACTGTACTTTTATATGATAACGGAGGCTAACACTAAGTGAATGGCAAGTGTACAACTTAAACAAATTTCAGCAACTTGAAAGAGCTTTGCTGCTTCCTGAAATAATTCCTAACACCAGTTCAGTACACTAACCTTTGCCTTTAGAATAGCTATAGTCAGATAAATCATTTAACTCTACCATCAAGGCTGTTACCTTTGGCTTTTTCCATTACTTTCTATCTTGTTATTCAATGACTTAAATCAGTCACTAGAGCCTATTTCATCAAGCTTTAATCATCTATAAAACAACTATTTATACCATGATTTTTTCATAATTTTTCACCAGTCAGCCTAGTTTTCTTTACAAACGTTACTGAATTTCTCTTTACATATGTTACTGAATTTCTCTTTACATTGGGAGGGAAGTCAATTTCCACAGTAGCTAATGAAAAAAGTATCGGAAGGCATAAAGCTATTGCAGAATAAAAAACACATCTTTATGTAATACCTGCCTTCAGAACCAAATAAATTGGTCTTCAGAGCCTGGGCTAAAAGCACAGCCTTTGGAGCTTGAGTTACTTGGGGTTGTAGCAGTACATATCCACTCTGACTGCATATAGCCAGAAGCACAGTGCAGAGCAACCAGAGTCTTATATAAACACGTCTCAGGGAGACACAACCAGTCTGCTCTCCCCACAATGTCTCTTAGCTACAGTTCTGATGATCAAACAACAGACTGGGTAGGAAAAGCACTTCCCATCCCCAATACACATCTGTTTAAATAGCAAATGTCAAAAAGGTCCTTGCAGCAAATTTTTGAATATGCAGGATGCTGGGTGCAGTCACAGTCATAGCTCGCAAATGGCAAGAAGATTTTGCATTGGCCGTAAGTACCATAGGTGACGCCTCCCTGACTTTATGGCACAAGGTCCTGTTACAAAGAGCAGTTATTTTAACTGGAGTATGGAAAAATCTTCTTGTAGTCTTTATAAATGTTGTCTAATGGAAAATGAATTAGCAGAACACAAAGAGTAGGTATGGGAGCAATCTCATAATGTCCTCATTGTTATAAAGCAATGCACAAACATACAGTGTAAGCCATTATATTGAAAACAATCATCTTCCTAAAATAGCCTGCAGCAGCAAACAGCTACAGAAAGGGATTTGTTACCAATCATATAACACTCTGCACTAGTTACTAGTCAGATCCTCTCCTGATGTTTAGCAGGATTCTCTGCTTTGCAGTTTGGGAGAAAGCCTTGATCCTAAATAAATTGCTAAGCTTTTAGCCTCCTAGTTTAACTACATGGTGAAAAACATGAGCTGCAGAGCGAAAGAGAAGGGAGAAGGGAAACAATAGCTGTGGAACTGCTATTCAGACCATTTTAGAAATTTTATTCCCATTGCAATGTCAACGGAAATTTTCAGAGAGGTATAAAACTGGAGCAATTCTGATTAATTCTGGAGCTAGCCACGTCAACACATTTTTTGGAAAAAATAGGAATATGACATTAAAAGGATTCCTGCCCCCCTCCCAGTTCTTTTCCTAGAGGAAGGCTTGGTCCAAAGGAGCCACACAGTGGACCTGGGAGCCTGGCATGTTTAGTTCATGGATCTCAGCTCTGTTTCTGACACGTGTCTGGCCGAGCTGTCAATAGCTGTTAGTTATCTTACCCTACTTCAGGCCCTGCAAGTGTCTCCACTCCTTTATGTATACGCTAGGTTTGGGAATAAACTGTGTAGGACATTAACTAGCAAAAGTATGAAAACCAAGTGAGAAGGAGTGACCTTAAATAGTGGAGTTTGTGAGTTTGTGGGTGTCCCTGAAACCATTTAACCCAGATACAAATACGGATCTCCACGGACACAAACACATCACAGCTCCCACGTGGGATCAGCTTTGTTCTCCACAGGAGTCTCCTCACCTCCTAGAGGACATCAACCGCTCCCTCTGGAGCCTCCATTTGTTTCCTTCTCTTTTCTGTATGACACCCACAGCATTTCCTAGGGCAGAAATCTCCATCCCCATCCCCCTCATTATCAAAGCTGCCAGTCCTACTTACAGATGTATGCCCTGGAGAGGGAAAATGAGCCGTATGCTGAATGTGGAGCACAGGCCTCATTTCAAACTCAACTTACTTGGACATCCACGCCAGTCCTCGGCTCCAAACCGTCTTCTCTTCTCTGAAATCTGACGTTTCACCCTCATTAGTAACTCCTCCTAAAAACCCAAACAAACAAGAAACGGTCTCCTTCATTCTCTTGGTGACTTGTCCTTTATATTATTAGACCTAATTGAAAAAGTTAAGACCATTTTTGTATTAATGTCTTTAAAAATTGTCCTTGTTTTGGTTTTAATTCAAAATATAGCATTAGCTGTATTATCATTACTTTGCTAATTTCTCAGATAACACATTTTCCTTGCATTTTTATGTGGCACTCTGGTTAACAAAATGTTTTCTTTTTCAAAACTAGTTATTTCAGAAATAAAAATGTAAGTATCTATTTCAATACAATTTTAATAAAAAAATTGTACAGAAAATTTACATTTTGCATTTAGAAATTGTAAAAAAACTGTGAACAATATTTCCTCATAATGATCTGTTTCTAACTTTTTATAGTGACAACAAATTTGACATTTCAAGGAGTTTTCAGAAAATTCTGCTTTTATTTTTTCAGTCAGATCTAGTATTTATATTAAAAACTGGTTTGCCAAGAGGCTTACATTCTGTCACTGACAAATATAGCAGAGACTGCCAAAATAAAAAGAGAGCACTTTTCTTCATTTTGGAACCTTTGTCAAAGTGCGCTCGCAGCCCAGAAAGCCAACCATACCCTGGGCTGCATCAAAAGAAGCGCAGCCAGCAGGTCGAGGGAGGGGATTGTGCCCCTCTGCTCCGCTCTGGTGAGACCCCCCTGCAGTGCTGCGTCTGGCTCTGGGGCCCCGACACAAGAAGGACGTGGACCTGCTGGAGCGAGTCCAGAGGAGGCCACGAAGATGATCAGAGGGCTGGAGCACCTCTGCTATGAAAACAGGCTGGGAGAGTTGGGCTTGTTCAGCCTGGAGAAGAGAAGGCTCCGGGGAGACCTTCTAGCAGCCTTCCAGTCCCTAAAGGGGCCTCCAAGAAAGCTGGAGAGGGACTTCTGACAAGGGCATGGAGTGACAGGACAAGGGGTGATGGTTGTAAACTGAAAGAGGGGAGATTTAGATGAGATAGAAGGAAGAAATTCTTCACTCTGCGGGTGGTGAGGCCCTGGCACAGGCTGCCCAGAGAAGCTGTGGCTGCCCCATCCCTGGAAGTGTTCAAGGCCAGGCTGGACGGGGCTTGGAGCAACCTGGTCTAGCGGAAGGTGTCCCTGCCCATGGCAGGGGGGCTGGAATGAAATGATCTTTAAGGTCCCTTCCAACCCAAACCATTCTGTGATTCTATGAAAGTTCAGAAAAGATCTTAGAAACACCAACTATACTTTTAAACTAAATGTCTAAACTGTTAATGAAATTTCAGGGCATACTTAATATTGCAAAAACACAACAAAAAACAAACAAACAAACAAAAAGGAGCTGGAAGCTGCCTAGATCCAGGCATTTGAAAAGCAAAAATAAGGCTAAAACTGAAATAGTTATGAGAGCTACACAAAATGTTTTTTTATTAGAGCAAGACAGTGATGAATATTAATATTTAACAATGTAATTTGAATGGATCTGGCACAGCATCTTGTGCAGTAGGACTACACTCAATTTCTGTGGTGTTTGGAGCACAAATACAGATTTTAAAAGCTCCTGACACTCCACGTCATTGCACAATTAGAAAGTTACATAAAGCAGCCATAGTGGGGAGGCCTTGGGGGTCTCTGTACCTACTCAGCCATGACTCCTAAAGAAATTTAGAGCTCCCAAAGGACTCTGCTCATGCAAAGACGAAGTCCTCATACTTTCAAGCATGTTTTTTTTTTTTTTAAAGAGAATAAACCCCAAACCTGCGCATCTTTAAGAAAAGTACCTTTTGCCTCTTAACAACAAAACTAGGTTTGTTTAATAGCTAGCATGTACCGTCTTTCTTTTTCTAAACTGAGTGACTGACCTCCAGAATACACACAACTCCCATCACTTGCAGCATTTTGAATTAAGAGGAAATATTGATGCATATTAATGAGAAAAACAATGGCTTGACCTACTGTAACCTTCTTAGCATATGACTTATTAATCCACTGACTGTCTAATTCAATGGGGACTAAATTCTTACGATCTTTGATCATTAATACTAATCAAAACTTTAACTCGCATCAAGAGATTTCCGCACTGGTTTAGCAGTTCCCCAATTCTAGCCCTTCCCCGGCAAGAAAGTCACTGATTTAAGATCCCTGAAATAGAAACATTAGGTTTTCGGGATGAGATCTCTAGCTGTATTGCACACTTCAGGTCTTCTGATGTGGGAAGTTCCCTATAGACATCCTTAGTTTCTATCACACGTAGAATCTGTGATCTTTCAAGCTCACTATTTCTCCAAAATGTCACTGTGATGTTATGGCACATCTCTCTATAGGCTGGGATAAAGTCGCAATACACCAAGCAGAAAACTGATGTAAAATCCTCCCACGTGAGATCTTTTAACACTTAAAGTATGTAACTTTTTTGAGCTCTCGTTCAGCTCCTAAACAGGGAAGAGCACATATACTAAAGAGCAGTTCTCAACCTTTCTCATCCAAGTCCAGACCCCAGCAAGACATTTCTGACCTGCATACCCAGTTTGATGCTTATCCCAGCCTGATCATACAAAGCTTATTTTTAAAAGGATTAAACTTATTTTTATTACAGTATTTTAAATCACATACATTAATTATTATTAATTTCCTAAAATTGCACACATTTTTTTTTGAAAAGTGGCACATTCCACACACTCACCATATTTCCTTCTTTTCACCAGGCAAATTTTGTCATGTCCCTGCTTTAACTTCACAAAGGCTTGTTACGCCGCTCTACCCATGGCTTCATTTTATCCCAACCCCCTTCCCAACAAGAAGTAAGGAAATAACTCTTTGAAATCCATGCTTACTATTTCTAAGTACTGGAACCTCCTTTTTAAAAAAATGCATTTATAGCAATATAAATTCCACAGAAAATCCAAGAGCACTGAACTGAAAAGGCTTCCTTAAGCCATCACCATTTTCCAAAATACCTTGACTATCCAAAAAAAAAAAAAAAAAAAAAAAAAAAAAAAAAAAAAAAAAAGCCAAAAGCTCAATTAGGACCAAATTAAAGGTCATCAAGCCCAGAATCCTGTCTCTAAGAGGAATCAGCTGGGGATACTCATCTTGCACAGATAATGGCATGGTCTGTTTGCAGTGATTCTCTCCCAGCTTCTGGCAATCAGTAATTTAGAAACATCTAGAGACAGAGGTCAGTAGCAACAGCTGGACTTATCATCCAAAGACACTCTATACCCTCCCTGAACCCATATATAGCTGTGGTCTCTGCAACATGCTGCTGTAGCACTCATCAGGCAAAACAGCATTCTCCCAACCTTTTTTCTTTTCTATCTTGGGGCTCACCTGACCCAGAATTTAAGAATTTTTTACTTAACAGACTGGGCTTTCCATAAGGCTTCTGCTTTTGAACTGACATTTATTTTAAAAGGGAATTTTTTTCCTTAGTTTATAAAAATGTAAACAGTGCTGTAAATACATAAGCAAGGCAACTGCTTACCTAAGAAATAGTGGATGATCGCAAAAGCCTGCTTGTCAAATATACCTTGTGCAAGTATTAAGAACTGTTTATTTTGGAAATGGTACAAAAGCATCCTGAGATAAAGCAGTGTTACTGATGTGGAAAAAAAGGGAACATTCCACATTATTCACAATCATCCTGCCAGTATGAAAAGTGAATTAACTTCCATTCCTGTTCTTGAAAATGGGAATATTTTTCATATTTTAAGAGAAAAGGGTTGGACTTAAAGACTTGCAGAAATACTTATATGTGAACACACAGTCACGGATAAATACAGCTTCACGTCTTTTTTCATGGGGCCAGACTGTCAGTTATGGGCAATCCAAAGGCTCTCAGATTTGTCAGCTAAATACAATCCCAAACACACCTACCCATGCAAAATGCCGCATGTGTGAGTACTGTCTGACAGGTCTGCAACATCCATGTGCACAGAAAATGGGGAAAAGATGCTCAGCAATTTGTGTTCACTGAGCAGTGAGCTCAATTCTCTATTCTCTGAGACGTGGTCTGACCTCCACTATTACTGAATTCATCGTACAAACTCTTACAGAATATGCCTCTAAATTATGGCTTGCATTTTATGTCCCACCCATTACCATTGAGTTAATTACAGTCTGGATTTAAACATTATCATTACTTACAACGTGTAAGATGTGCGAAAGGGAATTAGGCATATATAATGTCAGTTCTCTCCCTCTAAATTGTCTAAATAAGGGAGGAAAAGACAAAGAAATTATATAGTACAGAATGTGGTGTCTACATCATAATTTGATACCTACTGCACGTTTTTGTCTTGCTGAGGAAATTCAAAGATGCAGCATTTGTGGCCATAGGACTGGATACTGAACACTTTCTGGGATGTAGCCTCCACTGAAATTTGGAATCCTTGTGTAGTTTCAGGCAAGCAGTGGTCAGGTCTGGGCCTCGGTCTTGTACTCAAATCACAGACTTACTCAGAAAAAGCAACTGCTCACCAAAACTGGCTCCAATATCAAGTGAAGAACGGCTCAGGAAAAGCAGAATTCAGTTTCTAGCACTCAGCTAAAGAATTACTGAATTACAATGGGCACTTCTATTACTCTGTATTTCATTAAGCCCAGTCTTAAAACATGGCTAATTTTCCCTTACCACAAAGAAGATTGTTCATAATAAAACGTATAATAAATAACTTCAAGACTCTCAGATACTGTGGTGGTGAATTAATGTAACTATTCAGACAAAGAGAACTCAACATGGCTGACTGATCAAATTTCCTAAAAAGCCCCAGAAATAAGAACATTATTTTATATTTATCTCTATCCATATTAATATAGGAATGTGTACTTATAGCCAAAATTGTTGTGGACCTTGCCTCTCAATTATTCATAAATAAACTACAAACTTTACTATGACTTTTTTAGTTATATGAAGAGATGAGAAGGGAGCCAGTTATGAAATAGGCTCAGATGATGCCAGTCCTTCAAGTACGTGTCTGAAAACAGGTAAATTTCTGAGGCAGTGAAGTAGCTCTTCAGCAACTGCCCAAAGTATGTATGGAATGTCAAGAAAGGATGCTCATGTGCTATCTTTTACTTCTTGCTTAAATGTTTCTTCTGAAACAAAGGGATTTGATTCGGATTTTTGACGCAGCTTGTTCTGTTGCTAATATACAATTTCCTCCTAAGCATCCATTTTAATATTCTACCGACCTTCTACTCCTACCTGTAAAACCCTGAAATCCTAGCTCAACGGCCAAGCCAGAGTCTAACCTTTTGCAAAATACTTAATATAAATGTCATATAAACCATTATCATTATGAACCGCCTCCACTGTGGTTGATACAGACTATGCTCTACCATTACAAGACTGACATTTTATTTGGTCCACATTCACCAGCTCTTCTGTGTATCTTCTACTAATGCAAACTTACATTTCTACCAGCAGTAAAAATAAAGGATTGAGGCAAGTGTACTTGAATTTTAATGATAGGAACTACACAGATAGATAAATAAAGAAAAACATGTAAAACATACATAGTACAAGAAAGGTCATAAAATGTCATAGAATATAGAATCTTTCAAATTTGTAACTCTGTACAGTGCTTCAGTGCTTGGCAATGAACAGAATGTTGAGAAGATCTTGACATTTTAGATACATTCTAAATACACTGCACATATTCTAAATACACTAAACATTAGTTTAAATATGCCCAGGACCATGGTGAATTTCAGTTTCCAAAAGGCTCCAACTCATGACCTAAGTGCATGAGGAAGACCATGTTACATTGGACATGTCCTATTACCCTTAGAGGTTTTGTCAGAATCAAATAAGGCAGAAGAATGACACAGATTGCCATGGAGAGGGACTCGACTCTTTCTCTGCATTAGCTAATGGTTTCTACTTTTTTAAAGGCAAACTGATGAAAAAAAAAAAAAATCAAGCTTCTTGCAAAGATCTCATAATCAACTGTAAAATGATGCTAACCTTCATGAACAAAAGGCAAATGAAGATGAATAAGTACTTCCAATCAAATTGCATCTGATTTTCTGTGACACTGGAAACTTCACAGCAGCAGGATAAAAAAAAGAAACAAAACCAAAACTAGACTGAATGAAACCTGCTGCAAAAACCTTAGTTTTGCAGACCTTTGAGAGTTGGCATGGTGTCTGTGCTGCAGCCCCAAGTACAAACTGACAAGCCCTCACCCTTCTTATGACAGGATAGCAAAGTTAAATGACAGAGCCCTAATGGTTCAGTAATGGTCCCACCCCAGGACACTACCTCTGATGATGAGAGAACTGACTAAATAAAAATGACCCTCCATAGCTGTGGCAATGTAATTTCAGCCCTGGTGGCAATACACTGTAAACCAAACCTCTTTTCAGTTTCAAACCTCAGCCTTTGAAAATAACATTAAAGGCTCATGAGACTTGAGAGACTGCTTTTTAAACATTTTTTTTCAAGGGAGAACCGAAATGTAAGTGTCCCCAGTATGGAAAGCTCCATTTGTGCCTTCTCCCATGGATAACAGCAGCAGGGAGAGGGGAACTTCAATTCCCTGTCAGCACTCCAAACTGTCATCTAAATGCAAGACTGCAGTGGCCTTCCAAAATTTTAATTTATAAATAAAGTATCTATTCCTACATAAATGTCACATTAAAGTATATCACAGAATTCAGCACGCCATCTGCCTAGCCATGACTCCAAATGAAAATGTTATTCAAGTTCTTGCCCATATTTTCCATCCAAATATTTGTATAGTTTCAAATGGCCTAAGGAACCTGGTACTGACGTCATTCTCATTGAAATCAATAAAAGCTCTGCCTCTGGCTTCAACAGGAACGGCCTCAAGCATCCTGTAGCGACATCTTTGAAATACTAAACCAAAACTGCTACAGCTATCGTTGAAGGAAGTAACGTATTTCTATTTCTATGTACAACCATCCTGAATGCACGAGGCACTTTATAAACTCATGTAAAGAAGGTCATAAGATGGTGGTCACACAGGGCACTAATTTAGAGCAGTTATCTTAAAACAGCCTATTCAGAAACAGTTGCACTGATGGATTTCCCCATCAGATGAGTCCTAATACACCAGCTACCGAAATGAACACCAACACTCAAGCTGCTCATTTGTACTATGTGCGTCCCCAGACCATGCAATCTGAAGTTTTATTTCAGATAAAATGCCCACGTCGAAGAATAGATGCCGTGACTAGTAACAGCTCTCTGAGCTTTTGTGACAAACTGCAAAACAGCAGTGCCCTACTGTGAAGCGTACCGACATTACAGGCGAGGCATGGAGAATCAGCAGAGCGCGCGGCTGGTGGTCCAGGTGGTTGGAGGGAGGAAAAAAGACGCAGCATTGCAGCAAGGGAAATGGTAACAGAGACTGGTGAGAAGAGGAATCCTGAGGAGGCAGAGATGAGAAAGAGGAGAAAGAGGAAAAAGGCAGTGAAGCACAAGAAGAAAGTATGGGAATCACTACTATAGATCAAATACAATAATCAGAAAGTCAATGATATACCTGTATTAATTAAACTTTATCACCATGGCCCTGGACTGTGCACTTGTTTCTCTTATGTTTACTGCACTCAGCTCTGGGGCTCCCGACACAAGAAGGACATGGACCTGTTGGAGCGAGTCCAGAGGAGGCCACAAAGATGACCAGAGGGCTGGAGCAGCTCTCCTGTGAAGACAGGCTGGGAGAGTTGGGCTTGTTCAGCCTGGAGAAGAGAAGGCTCTGGGGAGACCTTCCAGCAGCCTTCCAGTCCCTAAAGGGGCCTCCAAGAAAGCTGGAGAGGGACTTCTGACAGGGGCATGGAGTGACAGGACAAGGGGTGATGGTTGTAAACTGAAAGAGGGGAGATTTAGATGAGATAGAAGGAAGAAATTCTTCACTCTGCGGGTGGTGAGGCCCTGGCACAGGCTGCCCAGAGAAGCTGTGGCTGCCCCATCCCTGGAAGTGTTCAAGGCCAGGTTGGATGGGGCTTGGAGCACCCTTGTCTAGCAGAAGGTGTCCCTGCCCATGGCAGGGGGCTTGGAACCAGGTGATCTTTAAGGTCCCTTTCAACCCAAACCATTCTATGATTCTATGACCTTCAGATGGATTTAGCAGAAAACGTGCACGCACAGTCCTATATTCCATCTTTTTTTTTTTTTTAAGGAACAAGTTGTAAAAAATTCCTTAGCTAGGTATATAACTCTAAATATATGATGCACCCTTTCTTCAGTAGGGTGATGTATACAGCTAAAAGCAACCTTAAGCTTTATGGAACATTAATTATTAGAATGAAATGAGCACTGCAGATGGAATTCATATTTGAAAAGTGAAAACCCTTAATCCTAAAAACTACTTGCTTGAGACTGCATTTGGAATGTAGTTGTGTAACTACTAGTCTGCTACCTTCTAAAGGTCACTGACAGACAAATAATCATCCCAGACGTTCAGAAAATCATTTTACCATGATATAGTAGGCATATACTAAAGGTCATTTGAAACTGAAGTTTCTAGTTGGGGTCTACTTTGCCATATAGCAAAACACATTAAAAGAACAATTGAGCTGGTATGTGGCTTTAGTGCATGTGAGAATTCTGCTCCGCCATCCACAATGAACAAAGGTGTTCTCTTTTATTGCTTTTTTCAGTACTTGAGTATCTGCCTTGTAAGAGAAATTGTTTTTGCCTAATGCTATGTCTGGTACTTCAGGTGTGGTCTGGCTAGCTTTTTATAGCATGTTCTGGAGTGCTTTTAAATCATCTCCAGGCAGAAACAGGTATCAGAAGCGGTAACCTTTCCTGATCTCCATCGCTTACATCCCAGTGGCATTAACGGGACGTTAACAGGCTGCGCAAACACAGAAGAAACGAGTCCCTTTTCCGTACGGGTACGGGCAGCACTGCAGACTGTTCTGTTGGCACTTCTTCCCCTCGGGAGTGCACGGACGTCTCACCGAAGTGAGATACTCCCCGTACCGAAAACTCGGCCCAATTTCTCAGCCGCCGGCCGAGGACCGGCCCCCGAGGGCAGCTTCAGGCGCCCTTCCCCGCGTCCCGGACCTCCGCC
This sequence comes from Phoenicopterus ruber ruber, assembly GCA_009819775.1. NCBI lineage: Eukaryota > Metazoa > Chordata > Aves > Phoenicopteriformes > Phoenicopteridae > Phoenicopterus > Phoenicopterus ruber. The sequence continues at coordinate 4,646,869 of CM020224.1, forward strand.
TGTGCCCGGCCTCGGTGCCCAACACCCGGCTCCGAGCCGGCCGTCGCGGCCGTTACCGGCCGTACGTTACACGTGACGGTAGCGCACACTCCTCCCTCCTCGCCTTGTCTCACCACAGCTTGTTCACAGCCCTCCGCGTCCCTGCCCTCCTCCGCTCCCCTCTGCTCGCACCCACCTCCCGCCCTCCCCGCTCCCCCCCTCTCCCACCGCTTCCCCACGATCGTCCCCTTTCCCCCCGCATCCCTCCCGTCCCTCCTGCTCGCCCGAGCCTCCCCTGGCCGGGGAGCTCTCTCCCCCCCCCCCCCCGCCCCCGCAGCGATCCCCTCAGGCACACCCCAGCCCGCCTCTCCGGGTCCCCGCCCTCGCCCAGCGCCCCTCGCCCCATCCCCGGGCTCCCGGTTACCTGCCACCGCACGGGGGGACAGGCCGGAGCCCACCCCGCCCCCGACCTCCTCTCCCCGAAACAAAGGCACCCTTGTCCCTCACCGCGGACCCGCGGGGGGACCCGCGGGGCGTCCCGGGTGGGCGGGGCGGGGCCGGGCCGGGGCGGGCAGCGCGCGCGGCGCTCTGCGCAGGCGGCGGCGCGCGAGCAGGGCTGGGGCCGGCGGGGCCGGCGGCGGCGGGGCCGGGGCTGCCCATGAGCGGCGGGGACAGAGCGGCCGCGGTGGCTTCCCGGCACCGCCGCGGGCTGGGCTTGGTGCCGGAGCGCCTTCTCGGGCGGCGGGGGTAGCTGGCTGGTACTTATTTATTACTATTTTTTGCCTCTCCCGTCCCGTCTCCGCACTTCGGTTACTTTGGCTGGGCGTTTTGTTGGTTGTGGGTTGTTTTTTTTTTTTCTTTTTTTTTCGCTTGTTTTTGGCAAAGCGGAAGGAGGATGGGGTTCGAGCTGGATCGCTTCAACGGGGACGTGGATCCCGACTTCAAATGCAATCTGTGCAACAAAGTTTTGGAGGACCCGCTGACCACCCCCTGCGGCCACGTCTTCTGCGCCGGCTGCGTGCTGCCCTGGGTGGTGCAGCAGGGCAGCTGCCCCGTGAACTGCCAGCGCATCTCCACCAAGGAGCTCAACCACGTCCTGCCGCTGAAGAGCCTCATCCTCAAGCTGGACATCAAGTGCGACAACCACGCGCGGGGCTGCGAGGCGGTGGTGCCGCTGCAACACCTGGGCGAGCACGCCGAGACCTGCGACTTCTCCCCCGCCAAGTGCCGCAACCGCGGCTGCCGCCAGGTGCTCAACCTCCGCGACGTGGAGGCGCACATGCGGGAGCGCTGCGAGGCGCGGCCCGCCGGCCTCTGCGAGCAGGGCTGCGGCTTGATGCTCACCCACGGCGAGCGCCGCGCCGGCGGCCACGGCTGCCTGCGCGCCCTGCGCGCCCACGGCGCCGCGCTGCAGGCGCGGGCGGCGGCGCTGGAGAAGGCGCTGAAGAAGGAGGCGCTGCGCGCCGGCAAGCGGGAGCAGTCGCTGCTGTCGCGACTGGCGGCGGCGCAGCTGGAGCTGCAGGTGACGGCGCTGCGGTACCAGAAGCGCTTCACGCAGTACAGCGCCCGCCTCGACGCCCTGGCCCGCGCCCGCGCCGCCTCCCCCGGCAAGGTAAGGGGGGGCCCGGCGGCGGCGTGCCCGCTCGGGAGAAGTTTCCCCACTCGCGGGGAGAGAGAACCGGGGGGGTCCCGGCCCCCGCCCCCGCGCTCCCCAGGCGCCCCCTCAGCAGCGGTGTCGGGCGGCGAGAAGGGCTCGGAGGGGCGGCCGAACCGCTCGGGAGGCGGGAGAGACGTTCCCGCGTGTGTCTCGGCGGGTTTGTGCGGCAAGGAGGGGCCCCACGGCGCCCTCAGCCCTGAGTGGGGGCTCCCCGCCCGGCCGCGCGCGCGCTGCGGGGTGCCGGGGGGGTGGCCGCTGTCAGCGGGCGGGAGTTGTCCTGAGGAACCCGTCCGGCCCCCGCGTCCTTTGAATTGTCTGAGCTTTGGCTCTTAATAGCCGTAATGTACCGGTTTCCATATAGATGTATTTTGTAACGTGACCATCATCGGTGTCTGGACCCCATATGGCAACTCACACATCAAAATACCAAGGTCACGGTATTACTGGTTTTTTTCTTGGTTCTCTCCCCGAAGAAACCTCTAAACAGCAAAATTGGAATTTCCAGGGCTGGAAATGGTATTAAACCACCAGAAATCGACTCCCAGGAGTAACATAAAGTGGAGTGAATTGGAAGAGGCTGTTGTGACCCAATGCTTTCCAGACCCTTAGCTCACCTAGCGTCCCAGAATATGGGTTCCTACAAAATGCTGTCTTTAGGATTAACTGTTACGCAACTTGGACGCCCTGCCAGCTATTTCATGATCTGAAGCCATCATCTTTGTAACATCCACGTCCAACTACAAGACGTCTGCTGTGTACTTGCATTTTTTTCCAGAGTCACGCAGGGTTCTTTAAAAGCTCAATTTAGGAGGAGAAAAATTAACTTGACTTCAGCCCCTCAGAATTAGACCATTTATAAAATGACCAGAATCAAAAGCCGGAGCTACAACCATCCCTAAGTTTTAATTGGAATGAGGCTCCCCAGCGAGGGAAGCCCTAGAAGCCAATTATCTTTTAAATGGAGACATTCAAAGTCCTCCCCGTGACCTGGAATGTGCTACCACAGACACAGCAGTATTAAACTGTTCAAAACTGTCAAACAGCTGTATTCACACCTTTGGTAATGTTGAGGCTCCAAAAGCTGTGTAAAGGAAACAAAACTTCATGTTAGAGTCTCTTTTTTTTTTTTTTTTTCCTTTTTTCTTTTTAGAAATCCAGGGCAAAACAACCCACCGTGTTTTGCTAACTCAAAACAGAAAGAATATTTTAATACTAAATGTACTGTTTTAACTTCTGGCGATACCGGGTGTGGTACTGGTTAAAATCTTAGTAAAACTATTAAAATAAATCGAGGGTTCACATTAATGCCAAGATTCGGGACAGTTCTCTCCTGTCTCCTCCTTTTCCTGTAGCCCCCGTACTTCGCAGTGGCACGCTGCAGAGCTTTCTGCTCGCACAGCTCCGCGCGCAGCTGCCCCCGCTCCCCCTCGCACGGCTGGCGATAGGAAAGCCCTCCATGCAGTCCCGCTGTCGGAAACCAGCTCGCGGGGTCTCTGCCGCCTCGTCCCTGACCTGATCCGAACAGCGCACCTTTATTCTCACACTGCCCCTCCTTCACTTCTTCGTGGCTAGCGTTGATAATGTTGGTTTTGCATTATTTACCTCTGTAAAGTGAAGTGAGCTGCTATTAGCGTGAAAGGTGCTACTTCACGTAGTTGTAAACGTGCATGGTACATAGTTTCCAGCAATACTTTTTATCAAATTTATGGATACAGCTGGCCGAGACGACTGTGCTCGTTTTCAGCCGTATTACAAAAGGCTGTTATACAGTTTTCTGAAGCCGCGCCTAATCTGAAGAAAGCTGGAAGGTGTCATGTCACCACAGACTTGTGGTCTAGCGGTCAATCAATTACACGTCTTTCACAGCATTTTGGGCAGCTTTCCAATACTAACAGCTTTAGTCTGCCCTGCTCCCAAAGAAGTACAATCAGGAAACTTGCATCTTTGTGCACTGGAGAGTTTTTTAAAAGACCCATGGTAATCACCTAGTGCAGGGGATGCTTTACCAATTTGGGGCTGTGGCATGCTTCCAAGTTTTGACTCTGGGGTTATTTTCTCAGCGACGCTAGCACAGACTGTGTCGTGCACGATGCAGATCGTACCACTCGGCAGGGCAGGCATGCTTGCCTAAGGATTAGGTCCCTGAACGCATGGATGACACGTATGATAATGTGGAATAACTGATTTCAATTTCAGAAGCAGTTGCATATTCAAAGCACGCAGCACCTTTGCTATCATTATTTAATGATGATCGTTATTCATATTTCTTGTATTTTGTTATAAGATGTAATTGTTTGGTCTATGTTAAAACACAAGTAGGCCTAGCACTAACGAACTGGGTTCATAGGTTAGATGTGGTGATTGCAAAACTTACTGTAGGATGTTCTGGCTCCTCAGTAGATGAAGAAAAAGGATCTTCTGACTTCCCTGCCTCATGGTTGCTTGTTGCTACAGATGTAGAACCGATCTAGAATAAATCAGATGACATATCCTCCAGTCAAAACAGAAGAAATGCCCATGTACAGTTCTGTTCAAATGCTTAGTTAAAGGGGAAATATGATGTTGAGGGACATTAGGCCATTCATCGAAGACCCAAATTTGTGGTCTTTTGGCTGGGGCTTTGGAGATGCAGGTCTGGGTTTGCCTTGGCATAGACTTCCTTTGTGATACCGGATGAATCACATAGCTTTCCTGCGTGTCCATCTCCCGTTTCTGAAGTGAGTTACATAACACTGCCATAACTATATTGAGAGAAGACATACATAAAATATATATTTCATACACACACTCAGCTGTAAATACCTCACAATTTTCTAAGTCCCTTAGATAGATGTGCCTTGAGTGACTCCAGTTGCGTTTTCCGTGTGTATTCTTTGCCACTGAGGGAGCATTTTAATTTACTGTGTATTTACTGGGTATCTGATCTGTGCTTATTCCAAAAGACAAATTTGAAGGTTTATTCAGAGAGCGACTATTTATTCCTTGGTGGGAAGAGGTGAGGCTTATTGTGGACGAGCTTGAGGAGGGAGTGGTAGGGAAGGTGGTGTGTCTTACTCAAAATTAGTATTTCCTTTGATCAGACATGTCAATCCTGAAACATCAAAGTCTAAATAATCAAGAAAAACCTCATACTATTCAAACAATGCTTAATCCTTGCTGAAACATACCACTGTTCACACCTATTGATAAGCTGATCTGGTCATTCCTTTATGTACACAGCCGTCAAAGTCCTTTGGGAAGAAATGAGTAAGGGAGACTCGGAGGCAGTTCATGGTGCTGGCTGCAGCCTGCGGTGGAAGCCCTTCTGCTGTCCTGACCAAAGGCAGGGACGGACTTTCAGTAAATGCATCAGACATACAGGAACCACATTACGATCTGGTATTTAGGACCTCTGGTTTAATACCTCTGTGGAGGTGGTAACACAAGTTTTCTATAAAAGCCAGATGAAGTCCTTTAAAACGAGATGTTATTTTTTTTTCTCAGACTGTCCCCAAGCAGGATCCGCCGGGCTGGTCCTGGCAGCCCTTTCGCCAGCCAACAAGGCACTGAAGTGGTTCCTGTAACGAAGACAGACCTTCTTAGCCACAGCACGACCAAAGAAATTAGTCTTCAATATCTAAAGGGAAAGGCAGTCTATTAGCTCCACATTACTCAGCTGGGAAGTACAGTAATTTCAAGAATTACGTTTAAGAGTTCTGTTCAGCTGTGGGAGCACAGCATGCCAGTAACCATCAGGTCTGCTGCCGAACCAGATGACGGGGCAGGGCTGGATGCTGGCCACCGCATTTCCACAGTTACCTCACTGTTTAATGATTGTTTCGCTGGAACGCGAGACACGTTAGAGGGGAAAAAAAAGGCAGAGCCCTGGAAAAATCATTTGCATTGTGGCTTCCTTATGAAGCGAAGAAGGTTGTTAAAGAAATGGTTAAGGCATGAGATGGGAATCTGCAAAAGCAAGCGAGCATTAGAGCAGTGTGCCACTGCCTCCCCGGTGCCGGGGCAGCTCAGCACAGATGGGATTGCGCTCTGCAACACGACTTTGCTGCCGGGGAGAAGATGGAGACAGCGTACAAATCCATCAGAATTGGCTGGAAAGTTTCTTTAAAACCCTCCCAGACATTTTTCAGAAATTAGCTTTTTTTTCCCCCCACAACTTTGGACTGATTCAAACCCACTTGCTTTAATGCTTGTTCTGCTAGGTATAAAAGCATCAAATCATAGCCATGTAAGGAGGCTTTAATGAAAACATTCAACTTTAATTACTGGAAGTGTCTTGAGAGCAACGCTGTAATTGTTTCTTGATTGTTCTAATTGATTTGCCATCTTAAAAAGGCATAATAGGGGAAAAGTAAACAGTGGCGATAGCATGTCCTTGTCTTTCAAATGCTGAATTATCAGTCCCTGAAAGTGGTCTCATAGGACTAGAAATTTGCTCCTTGAAATCCTGTCAGAGGTCTGGGTCTGAAGACTTGCAGGGAAATAGCCTTTACTTCATTTTTCAGTCCTCAGTACCTGATTCTCACTGATACTGAGTGAAGGCAAATTCAAATAAAATCAGAGCTTTCTCACGTTTCTCTGTATCAGGTCCAAGTCTATTTATTATTTGACCTGCAGGAAAGATAATGATCACGAACTGATGCGAAAATTGTAAACCGAATTTCCAGGCGGGGTTCGTTGGTGCAGGTCCCCTGCGGTGGAGCTCTGAGCACGCGGGCAGTGGAGCTCTGCCAGTTTACGCTGGCAGGGAATTGGGCTTCGTTATCATCCCCAAATCTGTGGGAGTAATTCAGTAATCCAGGATTACTTTGACATTTTTTATGAGTTTAATAGACATTAATATGTGATTGACAACTTCAAATTGACATGTTAGAAGAAAAATGCACAAACTAAAACCATCTGCATCGAATTACAATGTAACTGTTGTAATTTTTGTCATTAATTGGTTATGAAAACCAGACTTGTAAGATAACTTCCTCAAACTTTTCTGTGTTCATAACTTTTTCACCCTTTGGATAAAACAAAGAAAAAGATCTTGGAGGTAGCAAGGTTTATATGTATCTGTAGACGCACAACATACCATCCTATTCTCATTTCTAAAAAAAAAATTGTTACTCAAATGGCTTTTTGTAGTGTTCTGCTGTTGTCTGTTGTAGAGTTTTGTAGTATTGGGCTGTAAATAACAGCCACTTGATTGAGATTGAAGTTAGTACATGGTGAGGATTTAGTTGTCTTTAACAGTACACGTGCTTACTTTTGTCTTGAAAGTTAATAGACCTACGTAGCATCACTGTCATAAAGGACATTTTGTATGAGTTTGTATCTGTAGTTAGGAACAAGCTGGGGTAAGAGGACAGGATAACAGATCGTGTTTACACAGTCCCCCAAATACGACAGGTCCATCCAGTCTATCTTTGTTGTACATTTTTTGTCCAATCAGAGAACTGTTCACTGCAGAATTTCATATTTTAGGGAATTAACATAATGATTTTCAATGATGGAATAGTTCTGTTTTGCTAGTGTTAAAATTCCAAAGAAAAAAATTATTCATGGCAGGCGCTGTGAATAGTAATTGGCATCCTAGGCCTTTTGCAAAATTTGTAGCAGTTTTGTTTAATGCTGTTTTCTAAAACTCACCAGAGGATTTCTGTTGTATAACACTAAATGTTTGATACTGTTTAAAACAATGTCGTGTAGCTAGCGCTAGAGAGAAGCAACACAAAAATGCAGTCCTCAGATTCAGTCACCCTCAAGCATTGGAAAAGTCAAGAATTTGACTACTGGAAACATGGAGTATTTTACATAACACATCACATATGACTAGGTCAAGTAGTTGCAGGAACCAGTATTACATATAAATATCTTCTGTTGCTGTTAAGTGTCTCACTGTAGATCTCAATAAAAAATAAGCATAAATCTTACAGGGTGGGTTTTGCAGAGAAGCGCTGCTGGAGAACGGTGGGGTGGCCGGAGCGCGGAGGCTGGGAGCTGCTGACTTTGCTCCTGCAAAATTGTTCTAAATAGAACAAAGATAAAATTCTAAAATAAGAAATCAACCCAACAAACCTGGATAGAAGTATTATCCGTCCTATTTACCAATGCACACAAATGTTTTGAATGTGTTTATCTGTTCTTTGTAGGGTGAAGAAACTAAAGCGCTGACTCTCGTCCTTCATCGTGACTCTGGCTCTCTTGGATTTAATATTATTGGTGGCCGACCATGCGTGGTATGTTAATTGTTAAAATATGTTTGCCCTTTCCAGTTGGGAAAAGCATGTAGGTCAACACTTAGAGGAAAAATGCTGCTGACAAGCATTTGGTTCTCTTGGGATTCTTTCAGAGCAAATCCTATATTCAGATTTGTATCAAATGTCTATTAACTACACTGTCTTTTCTCTCACGACGTGTTTATTCTTGCACATCGTCACAGCTAGCAACGCTAACGTTGGTGCAGTGTCACTCCCAAAATGGTGAAACCCGTGGTATCTCTTTCTCCGACCATGCTGCTTTGAGGATGTTGCATGAGTTCGGGGCCCACAGCTTCAGGCCCTTTGCAGTTCATTAAGAAAACGTTATTTACTCTCCTTTCCACCAGAGATTAAGCAGCCCTCTGTGCAGGTGAAGGGATGTAACTTAAACAACCTACTTTTGAATTCTGTGATTTCAGCAGATGTTTCCTGCACCATACACTCACTAATGTATTTTTTTCTGGATGCTTGTTGGCTGGAGCTGCTGCATATGACTTTAATTAGATCAAGGAGTGGATTATACCTTGTCCTAGTAATTTAGAAAGTATTCAGAACTACTTCTTGGCCACTCAGAAATCTGACATTAATCACAATTTACTCCTAGTAAATTCACTTGAAAGTTATTCTTTCTTTATAGTTAGTTTTTCAGTTTTCTGAGACATGGTTCTGCACTGGTGGAAGCTGGTAACACAATACACAGGAATATGAAAATACCTTGTTAGATACAAGTTGTTTTTCATTATTTTACTTTTAAGCCTCCAGAGGAAGAGCTGTGCAACTAAAAATAAAAATGCACTGTTTTCTTACGTTTGATGTGCAAGCAGGCTGCTGTCTCACTGGATTTTACATTAAGAATAATTGTAATGACAATTACTACTGAGCTGGCCTAAGTCAGAAGAGAATTATTATCGTGCAACTAATGTACCTAATGGAAGTCCATTCCTGGTTGTTTAATCTTTCAAAATGGGAGTATTGGGTGTTCTCATTAGCACAAAGTAATTCCATATTAAGACATCAATAAGAATATTTCTTTCAAATTACATGCACTGTTGTGACATGGGCAAGTTTTAGCTGAGGGCAAATTAGAGTAAGTTCAAGGTACAATAATATATTTTTCTTTTCATCCTTAAAGGACAATCAAGATGGTTCATCTAGCGAAGGAATTTTTGTATCGAAAATAGTTGACACGGGGCCTGCTGCTAAGGAAGGAGGGCTACAAATTCATGACAGGATTATTGAGGTATGTGAATACACTATCCAGTCTCTTTTAATAGTGCGAGTTCCATCTCGGGTCTTCAGATGGCACGATGTTTAGTGTGGGTTTAGGAGAAATGTACGGTGGTAAACACTGTCTAGAAGACACGTCTGTTAAAATATGCTTGACTTGATTCAGTGCTGACCTTCATGGCTTTAGGTATAGTTCTTACCTAAATATAGAAACCAGATTATGGATGGTATGTGCATGTCCTGACTTTCTGAGGAGCTAGCATCTATCTGGTATGCTGTAGATATTTCTTTTTAAAGCTATTGGAAACTTGTAAGTTATTTAGTTAAAACCATATGTGAAATATCTGTGGTGTAAACCACGATTTTATTTTTCTTGGTATTTAAGACCAGGTTTTGAACAGTTAGAAAAAAAATCTGCTCTGCAATTCCTGTATGGTTTATTATAAAGCTGTCTAGTAACTCCCTTACTGTTGTTTGTAAGTTCTTATATTACTCAGATTGCAGTCTGAATATCTCCTCATTTTGCAAAGTCTTGACCTCAATAAAAAGTGCTTCCTGTGAAAGAGATGGTTGCTTGAAACATTTCTCGCAATTCGCAGTGAGCAAATTTCTTTTTGGGGGGAAGAAAGAAAAAGGTTAGTTTTCATGAAACAAAATGCAGCTGATTCTGAGTTCCCATTGTTTAGCATTTTACAGTTAAGAAAAAGTATTCTTCACTGTCTTATTTTTGTAGGCTGGAGAAACTTTGAGAGTCTATTGTTCAAAAAGATAAGTGCGGTGTTTGTTGCCAAGGATATCATGGAACAGCCAGTTTCTCTAAGTAATGGAATTCCATTGCTCTTATGTTTTGCAAATGAGCAATAAACAGCTGTTAAGGATTTTCTGTTGGCAGGGGACAATGTGTATTTGCTATTTTCTGTACTGTTATGGTAAATTGTATTCACAGTTTAGTAAGGATATAAAATATTAATTAAGTTTCTTCATATGGGAAAGAATGGAGCCACAGTAGCAGAACTATAAAAAGATAAGAAGCTGAAATGATCCAGAGTTGCTTAAACTATATATATGATGTAACATAATTGCGAAAAGGTCTGGACAGTTTTGTGAGAACTATGCAATTTTGTTTGAACTGAAAATTTTCCCATAAGCATGTATTTCCCCAAAGCATATTTGAAAAGCTGACATCCGTTTCTGAAGTAGTACATAGTCACATAAACCAAACAACTGTATGAAAACCAAAACTTTGGAAAAATCAAATACCTCAAAGTTAGGAAATGTCCCAGTCTCTCTATGCAAGCCTGGTTCAGTCTCCTTGAGTGTAAGCACCGTAACTGAGTCTGTAATTGCAGTCATACGGCATTTGTGGAAGTCACCCTCGCTCATGGCACAGGGCACAAGGGCCGGTAACCTCTGTGGGCTCTGCAGCGTCTGTGCTCTGTTGCAAGGAACCTCCCTCCTTACTGCCTTTCTTTTCCCACTTTTTTTTTTACTCCCTCCTTACTGCTCCATTTCTCCACAAGTTTAGCATTTGGCAATGTTAGCACAGGCCAGGCTAAGCAACTAAATCCCGTTACGCTGGACGCACGCTAAGAACCTGAGAAGAGCACAGAGGAAGAGAGGCTGGGCGAGCTTTCCTGCTGTACTGCGTGGCCGTGGCTCCTCCCTGCGCGGAGTCGTGCCCGCGTGAGCCGTGTTTGTGCAGGGTCTTTTCCACGGTTCAAGTTACATTTTCACGTGAGAGAAAACACCAGCATAAAGACACTAGAGCAATTTGTTGTAGTTACAACAGGTAGCAGGGACCCATGGGTTGACATGTGTTGACAACTCTTGTTGTGCTGACCGCAAACTCATTTTCATACTCACTCTTCTCGCCTCTAGATATATACAAAATGCTGATGAAAATTTAGCATGTTGTTTCCCAATAGCTGACTTTGGGTGCCTCCACATCAGCATCTGAGGTTGGATTAGGAGTGTCCTGTTGAAGCAAGTCTCTGAATGGTGCCCGGCTAATGTGGTTTGATCCCCATTGTGGAGTAGTCTCCAAGTGTGCTGACTGGATTTTTTTTTTTAGATAAAATTAATTCATTTAATGCACCCCAGCCACTACAGGCATCCAGTTCACAGAACTAGACTCGAGTGCTCTAATACAGAGCCCCCAAAATACGGGTACTGTGGACATTAGCTCCTGAAAGCAACTGTTCCGTTCTGTATTCTGTGCAATTTATATTTAGTGTGCTATATCTAACCCTAGTCTGGGTTAAGGAAAAGAGGGGATACCTCCTGCATCAAGGCATCTAAGTGAGCTTTATCACACTAATGTTCAATTATCTTAGATAACTGAAATATCCTGTAAATGATCTAGATGAAAATTAGGTAACATCCAGTGATAGTGTCCTTCTAGAGGCGAATTTTTTTATAACCTTCACAGTGCCAAAGTTTCAATTTGGCAGTTTGGCTGAAAAATCCTTTACAGATTTAGCTGTAACTGGCAGGACACAGCTGGAGGACTCAGAACTTGGCATAGAGAGTAGAGCATCCTAGCGGGTCACATTTGCTTTCGAAAGCATGAAAGATGGTGAAGAAAGGTGGTAACTTAGCTAAATTCAGTTCTAGATAGTTATCTAGAACTTCTTTGACTTGTTCATTCAATATTAAGGCTTTATGTATCACCAGCATGGTTTTAAATAGACTCTTTCACAAAGAACTCTTATTCCAATATAAGCTGCTGAGCATACCGTCTCCAAAATTAATTCCAGCATCCATGACGGAGAATTTACAATGAAGTAAAACATAAATTATTTGATTTCCTTTTGGAAAATGTTCCTTTGCTGTGGATCTTCTGGTGGATGCATTCTGGAGCACATGTAAAATCAGTGTCATTTCACATTTCCAGAACTGTCACAACATTTCTAATTACTGAGCAGGGATTAGGCAGTCTAAAATGTAGACACATACATAGTACTGTTTATAGCTGATAGCAAACACATTGTTATATTGATATTTGCTTGCAAATTCTACCCCCTGACAAATTGGTACGAAGATAAACTTTGAATTAGGTCAGAAATAATTTTTAAACATATTTTCCTTATGTGATTTGGATTTCCTGTTCTACATCTTTTAGAAGGTTAAATGCAAAGAAGTGAATCAGGTTTAAGAATTGTCTTGAATTTTCTGTAAAAGCAATTTTTTGGCCCTTTGTGTATCATTGACATAAGTAATGCCACTGTGAAGTACATGTTTCTACTGCTAAATGATGAATGTTGCAGGGTCTGTGCTACTCAGTCTTCAAAGCAGCATGTAACAGAAATACGGAGAAACACCCTTTTTCCCTTGTATTTTGCTTTACAGAATCTGTTAAGTAATAATGATATTTAGTGCTTACATAGGACTATGAAGATCTTGTTATGGCTATTAAGTGCTTAATAGTTTCCCCTCACTGTTTAATAATATTATCCTTATTTTGCAAATGGGTGATCTGAGGTATACAGGGAAATAACTTCTGGAAGTTCTTGTCAGATTAGGGTTAAAGACTTGGATCTTGGTCTATTTGTAAACAAATGCTTCTTACCTATATCTGTTTTCAGATCTTTCACAATTACTTTAGAAGTGAGGATGTAATGATACTATAAGATCTTTTCTGGTTTCACTACATGTTTTTCATGCAGTTCTGTACTTACACATTCAAAGCAAGCAGCTCATTTAATGCAGTACTGGTGATTTACTGAATTATTGTTAAGATGTTCCATAGCAAATTGCCACATTAAAAACATGCTGAAACTGTTGATTTTTATGCAAAGGAATTACTGTTCTCATAGATTTCATTTTTGTCAGGGTAACAAAATGGTCCTAATTTCCTCTCTTAACAGAAGTTGGTTCAAGTCCCAGCCCTGAATGCCTCCCCTACGCAGCTGCTTGGCATTTCTTAAGACAAAATTAGATTTTTAGAGTTTTTATTTTTAAGCACATCAGCTCTGAAAGATTATAAATTAAATATGGCATTCTCTTCTCACTAACTAGTAAACTTGTTTGTTTAGCTTCGGGACTGCTTAGAAAGAAGGGGGCTTTTGAAACGCTGACTGCTTGCCACCTTAAAAAGTTTTAAGGACAATTAGGGTACTGTTGAGGTAGTATAAACTGTCACAGCTCCACTGAAACCTTGAGGATTTATGCCACCTGGGACTTGCCCGGTGTTTCATGCTGCTCACAGGAAGGATCATTAGTTTAGGAGTTGAGAACACGTCTTAGTGCATTTGATTGATTTTCCCCAAAGCACACTCATTTGCTACAAATTACAGGCTGCTTTTCTGTTACGTGGATTTCTTCACAGATTACATATAAGAACAATGAAACTTTTTAGCAAATCTTCTTCTACTGTATGTGTACAAACAAAACTTGCAGTTTGCTGTGGGCTCCCCGTTCACCCTGTAGTAAGTGTGCTGTTTTGGCAGAGCCACTTTCTGCTCACATGAGGTGGCTTTCAGCAAAGTTAATGCGGTAGCAGCGTTAACAGCGTAGCCTCTGCAAAGTCAAATCAGCACAGAGAAAGCACCTCAGCCACGCAGGAGCGGCAAGAAAGGATGCTCTGGCAGGCGCATGGCATACCTTTCCCTGCCAATGACACATATGTGCTAAGAAAGATCTGCTGAGGCAAGGATGGCTTTAAAACTGAGTCAATGAATAAATGAAGAAACATTTCATGTGGTCTGCTGGTGCGTGATGGGGTCTAGTTGTTCCACAAGAGTGAGTCTCCAGGCTGAAAGGGTTCAGTGTATTGCCAGTCCGGTTTTCTTGTCAGAATGCAGCTGTCCCTGCCCTGTGTGCCCTGTTTCACTTACCACCACTCACAGGCAGCTCACGGGAGACTTCCACAAATAATCACTAAATAAAAATATTAACTGAACACAGCCTTCAATTTCTCATTTGCTGGTGAGCACTTTTTAGGATAAACCTAAACCTATAGCTACTTGCAGGAAACTTACTGCAGGCACTGGCTGAACTCTGACAAGCGTATAGGTTAAACAGAATTTTTTCATTGTCATGAATGGAAGAGTTCAGCTCTGCAAACAAGATTTACTGTGCAGCTTCATACACTTAGGAATGAATTTTCTAGAAGAAAACATTTTCAGACAGTGACTTAAAAATTGGCCGTTCAAGTTCCTGCCAGGACACGCAAGCGCATTAGAGTATTTGTGGAGAGCGAACACAACGGGGCAGTGAGTACAGCTATAGCAGAGTCAGCTTTTTTTAGAGTTTATACTCCTAGAAAACTTTCCAAGTCCTTTGTCCATATCTGTTAATGGTATCTTACAAAGCAGCATCGTGCCTGTGCTAAAACATAGACCCTGCAGCTTGGTCAAAGGGAATAATAACAACCTTAAGAGGAAAATATAAATGAAAACAGGCGGCCTTGGTTATCACTGCATTTTTTCCTCTCATAAATTTATTTGCCTGATTTCATACCAGCGCTACAGTCTAAGCTGTGGCAGGGAGGTGGGGAAGCGAGGGGATGAGCCAGGCAGCAGAAGGAGAACAAACCAAAGAGGCACAACAGGATTTTTACACTAAATACTGTACTTTGTCCTTCCCGTGAACAAAAAAGAAAAATAAGTTGGATGGGATGAAAATATAAGTATTGCAAACAACGAAAGCAATGTTGTTTCTGGTATTAGAGACATACAGTCTCTGCCTCGTCACTGATAAGTAGACTGCAGAGCTCAAGTTATGAGCACGTTTCATTCCGCAACTTCTAAAAAGGTCCAGCAAGAGTTCCCCTCAACTTTCCACACCATCTTATCCTTTCTTCTTTTTAATAGAAGTCCACAGCATGTTGACCCTAAGCATAACGTGGGCGTTTTGAATCTGTGGAAGCTTAGACTATTGCTCTCAAGGGCACGCTGAATGAAAAAGAGGTAATTAAATTATCAAAAAAAAAAAAAGAGCTCTCTCAACTCAGGGGTAGGTCCCTTATGTGTAACACTTCTTAAATTAATGGGATTATGGTGTCTGTGTCCCTTCTCCCCCTGCACACAGCCCTCTACCCTGCACCTCCCTCCGCTCTGGCTTTCCTTGCTAACAGTGTGCTTGAAAACAACCCGCTGTCAGTCTTCAGCTAATGTAAAGTCTGTCCTGTAAAACCTTTGGTGCGCTTGAGATGGGGGCCAGGACTACTGTGCACAAGTCAGAGAAAACAATTGTGCACAAATCAGAAAATAATTGTGACTACTGGAATTAGGAGGAATACTGGTTTTCTTTAAAGGTGCTGCCGTTATATTTGTGCAAGAGCTTTCCCTATAGCAGCACAAATCTTTAGCTCGACCCAGAAGACAAGTGCTGCCGGGGTGTCCAAGGCACACCAGAGGGGCATGCGGGGACCCCTTGTGCAGCTCTGCCCTGCTCACACTGAATTTGGGGGGGAAACAGTTTAACTGTAGAATTTTGTCCTTGTTCCTCACATATATGCAGAGTGGCTGCAGCCATTCCAGTTTTACACAAACTACTTATAAGTTAATTGGACACAGGGGATAAACCTAGAGCCTGTTGTTGGAATCGGTCATGTTCGGAGGCTCTTCCAGCGGTGGGTCTTCTCCAAACCCCAGGAGATGGCCCCCGCACCTACCTGCCGCGGTTCCCAGAGCTGCTCAGCTTTCCACAAACAAAAGCGACTTTGCTGCCGCGCTTTGGCACTTCCTCGCTTCATCAGCATTCTCTCCTAACAGTCCCGTTCCCCTTTTTCCTCTGGAAATTACCTGAAATCCCTATTCCTCTCACATGCTACTCTCTACAGACAGCTGTACCCCATGGAAACCCTTTGACATCCCTACTATGGGGAAATGGCTGCCGAGGGTGAAAGCCCGGGCTGCTCTGCAGGTGGGATGTAGCGTCCACACACAGTCCCTGCAGAGGAGTTAACGTTGTTCATGTTTGTGTTGGAATTGCACAGGTAAAAGGGAAATTGCTGTCGAGAAAAAAAAGTGATTATGAGGAATATACTTTCCAGGTCAGATTCCCTTGCATCAAACTTATCATGACTATAGGGATGGAAAACGCGGGAGAAAAATTCTACTGATAGGATAGCATTTTATAACACGTTAAAAAACAGTGAAAGTCCCAGATGATACAGCATATGCACTGCCTCGGAAAGTTTTTTCTGTTTTGTGTGGTTATTAACTTCTTTGGTACCACAAGGAACAGGACCTGGAAAGGAAATGCAAACCGCTTTGGTAGTTTCCAGGCCTGTCAAATCTCGCATTAAGCAAGGGACTCACTTCGTTGACTCACAGAATGGTTTGGGTTGGAAGGGACCTTTTAAGGGTCATCTAGTCCAACCCTCCTGCAATAAGCAGGGACATCCTCAACTAGATCAGGTTGCCCAGAGCCCCGTCCAGCCTGACCTGGAATATTTCCAGGGATGGGGCTTCTACCACCTCTCTGGGCAACCTGTGCCAGTGTTTCATGTACTGCCTGATCACATAGCTCCTGAAATATCTCATCCATTCTCCCTCAGCTGTGTTTGCCATTTTCTGGTAAACCAGTCCATGCTAATTCTCTTGATAACGCAGCTACGGGTCGGTGCCTAGCCCGCCTTTCGCCAGGCTGTTCAGTGCCGAGGCAAACAGAGGTGGTTCCCTCCTCCGAGCGGCGTGGTGGGACGGTTGTCCCGCGCTGGAGGACAAGCCTCGTGTGTCACCTCGTGGGCTACGAGAGCAGCCACGATGCTGCAGATCAGCCCGTGGCTGCGATGCACGCGTTGAGGAGAAAATACAGACCACCTGAGAAATCTAGATTTTGGTGCTATGAATTATTGCTCTTTCAAAGAAGTGAAAAATAGCTGTTTCATATTCTCTGTAGCTAAGCAGAGAGAAACATGTCAGACTCCAAGTGACAAATACTTTTTTAAAAGGATGCATATAGAGCATATAACAATGGGACAATTTAATCTTCTTTTCACATGTGGTACAATTCCTTGCATTTTAAATCATCTCCTGTTCAGTTTTCCACATTTGAAGCCAAACCATTATGATTAACTGTTAGATTTTATTTTTAGATTTTTTTGAATCCACTGTCTTTTAGAGAAAACACACAGAATGTCCTATCAACTATTTTCACACATTTTGTTGGTATCATAATAATTGGGCAATCAGACACAATCATCCTTAATTTAGTACATATGCAGTACATTACCATGTCAATTGTACTAAAAGATATGCATAAAGTAAATGCAAATTAACTGACAAAAAAAAGCAAGCTCCAACCATCGCTATTCAAAATGCACTTGAGTAAAATTTGCATAACTTTTCATTTGGAATTAAAAATGGAATTTGTCCAGCAAATGTGAAGAGTACCGAATGCGTGAGGGTGACCAAATCTTGCAGGGGATCCTGAATCCTGACCCTGCAGCTCAAACCTGGCTTATTCTGGTAGTGAGATTTTTCTTCAGGACAAGAGCGTGGCATGCAGACCTGCTTGCCACGAGTGCCTTACTTCCGATTTCTTCACTACACCATGTTTCCTTTTTTCCACACACAAAATACAGAAACTGAACTGAAATCCTGGAATCTGTTCTAGTAAGAAATATCATGCAAAGCCACTTCTGATTAATGATATTTGTAGTTTTTAAATCAAATAAAGTCTTACTGCGTGATAGCAAACAAAGTATATTCCGGTATGGGGGTTTGTTTCTTTTTTCAAAGTTGCTAAATGTTAGTTTATGATAAGACGTAAAACAGTACAAACAGAAAAACGTGGAAAGTGAGGGTACGCGATTAGAAGTTGATCAAATTTACTATATCACATTGTATATCAATAATGGCATTAAATTCATATTCTCTCTCATACATAAGGCTCTTTCCTTTGCCTAATTCATTCTTTACACTATGAAAAAATGGAAGCTGTTCACAATTAAGTGTAGTTCTGTGCTTTAAACACTAAGAGGTGACAACTTATCAGCATTGTGAAATTAATTCCAACATTGTTGACTGCTTCTTTATGCATGATGTTTTGATAAATTTTAAAACAATATAACTTTACTATTTTATGTTCCACTACAAAGTGCAACTACAGGACTTGTAAAGTTTTTAGACTCTCATAAATACAAATGATACTGGGCTGACAATAGTAGTTGAGAATTTTTTGCTTCAGCACCGGGGCTTTTAAATGAAAATAGTATTTAAGTTGTTGCTTTTAAGACTTTATTATGCATTTTAGTATCCAAAGTAAAGTTGTATTATGTTAGCTTTCATATAACGGTGTAACATTTTTAAAGAAGCTTCTATCTGTAAAGTCTTACATCTGTAAAGGGAATTTACCTCTGAAAGTGGAATTTGGGTTTTAAAGACTGGTGGGAGAATAATACATCAAAACAGGAAAGTTGAGAATTTGTTACGAGTGGAAGGAGGAGCGGTACAAACGGGCTACGTGGGTAGATCACTAGACGGTAGAGACACGCATCCCATCCCTGCGTATGTGCCGAGACATTCCTTTTGTGAAGGACTAGGTGATTACTGTGCTCTGGGCCACGCGATTCCCAAATGGTGCAAATGGTGCAAGCGTCTTAACTGCAACTTAAATTATGCATTACGTGTACCTCAGTTGTGTGAAGCAGGTGGAAAACGAGTCAGGATGTGGAAAACAGTATCTTTTGTTGGTGCAAGCCCCCTTCTAATAGTCTACTGAAGCCTGGTGTTAAAATAATCTTTAAAAAAAAATCATCAATTTATATAGCCTCTATTGTAGGACTTGACCTATGGATCTCAGGAATAGTACACTCTACAGCAGGCTCTTCTTATATACGCTTTCACACTGACACAGTTGTTATCCATAACCCCAGTATAGTGTTCACAGTTTAATTATATGCTCCATTTAACAGCACTACAGAATTAATCCTGTTTAAACTGAGATTAGATGACATAGGAAGAGTCATGACTGGTCTCTTTACTGTAGTGAATTTTATCTGGAAGTACTTGCCTTTATTCTTTATTTTTTGCCATCATCCACATAACAAAGTGCACAAAAGCGTGCAACGCTGAAAGCAAGTAAGAGCTTTGGTGGTCAAGCTTGGCTCAGGATCCAATTTAAGCACAAATTTTCAAAGACATGAGCCACAGGTGCTCAGTCCTGGAAAATACCACAAGGATATTGGTAATTTTGAAATCCCATCTTCAAGTTTAACGAATAGAGTAAAATCATCAAATGTGTCGCAGGATCACCAAATGGCTGAAGTTGGAGAGAACCTCTGGAGATCAGCTCGTCCAACCCCCTTGCTCGCAGCAGGGTCAACTAAAGCCTGTAGCCCAGGCACACATTTCTTCTTTGGGTGAATAAAAGCACGTACACGTTGTGCATGTGAATAGTCCTTTTGGGCCATGGGGCTGAGCAGGAATTTGAGCTGAAAACTAGTAAATATTGTATATATGTTTGATTGATTGGATGAATATGAGAAAGAAACCAGCAACAGGAAGGGAGAGTGAAAATGTTTCCTGAATCATTTGAGGGGGAATAAGAAAAAAAAAAAAAAAAAAAAAGAACTTTAGTGCTATTTTTTCTTGTTCTTCTCTCAGTTCTGCAGGCCTCCCAGCTCAGGAAGATTTAGTTTATTTCTTAAAAGGCCTTGCTTATAAAGCAGACCTTTTTCTGGCTCTGGCCAGCTCTAATAAAAATTAGCAGTAACTTTAGCAGCTGCCATACCACATGACTGCTTGGAATTGCATAACTTCTTTTTCCTCCTAAAGAAACACACAAAGAGATCATCTGATCTCCACCCTTGCAACGTTCTCCAAAATGTTTTTCTCTAACTTGATTTCTAAACAAAAATCTTTCTTCTTTCTTTTAACAATCCTCTCTTCTTAAGACCAAAATCTGACTGTAAATAGTAACAGGCTGTAGGTAGAGCTTTGATGAGTTAAGTGAATAGGGTGATGATTTTTATTTTTGCTACTTCAAACTCTATTATTGTTTATCTATAAGAAGCCATGTCATGGACAAAAGATAATATTTAAGATAATCAAAGAAATTTTGTTGCTGAAATTGTGGGGGTTTTAGGCCTTATAATATTTCTGAGAGTATGCTTTTGGATGGAGATACATTATGGTTTGACAAGGAGAAGGTCATGGTGAGAAAGAAGAGACTCCTATGGCCATACCACACAAACTGAACACAGTTGGCTCCAACCAGGTCCTATTTAATTCACTGGAAATCCCAGATATCTAACCTGATCTGCAAACACAGAGCAGTTGTAAGTTCAAGTTATTCTTCCTGTGTGGCATGTGGAGATGCACCATTGTTTTCTTGCTAATTGTTTTCATTTCCCTCTAGCAAAAAAGGGAATTTTTTCCTTCCCTAACGGCTGAGTCTGTGCAGCAGCATAATACTGCTGATGCAGAGTAAGTACTACTTACTGTAAAAGACAAAGGTGGGATTGCTCTGTAAGCAGGTGGCATGTTGTTCTACATGAAGATGCAGTCTAACCTGTTGAATTAAATACGGCTGAGGGTATGGCTTTCACCAGAGCCACCAGGAGCCCTGCACAAACAGCCTCTCTGTTACATTTTTACCATTACTTCCTTTTACCACGGTTCTCACACAAACTTTTATGCACTTTTTTTTTTAAAGAAGTGTTTGATGAACTTACGTAGGTGTGTAAATCTGTACTATGTATTGAAGTTTATAATCATTTGCCAAAACTTAACAACAAATAACCCCCTTTCTGTACAGTGCTTTTTTCTGATGCAAATTTCTTGCAAAGAAAAAAAATCATCTTTGTTTAAAGAGGAGACCCTGCTGACTGCATATTTATTTGTGTCTCCCTTGTAGTTCATTCAGAATCAAGGCTAACATTCATATGTTGTAAGTTGTAAAGAAACCTCACATCCATAGTTAGGAAGAATTCTTAAATCATTCAGCGTTCTCTGCAAAAACTACGTATCAAACTCTTTAAAGCTTAGTTCATCCCAAATCCAAACAAACAAAAGCCAGGTAATGACAGTGGCATAGAATATGGAAATGTTGCTAAAATAATGAGCACATTGGCACACAAGAAAGCGCTGGGAGCTGCACTTCTCAGGGGTACTGGCTTGCACCGTTGGATTCCCTTACTTGAGTTGAGGCAGTTGTCTTAACCACAGGCTTGCAGTAAAATTTGAATTGATGTCATTTTCACTTTTGCATTTTCCCATTTTCTCTGCTAGCAATACTTGCCTTTTCCTGCTAGCTTGTCGAGAATCCCTAGCTCTCATTTCAGAGTAAAAGTTTTGGCACCTTTCACGCTGTCGACTGAAGAAAAGCTGGCCTCTCAAAGCCTGCCTCTAGCAGTGGTAAGCGTCAAACAATTTGGAACATAAAGCAATGAACTGTCTTCAGATGCAGTTACAGTTCATAAGCATCCTGCTAGCAACTCTTGTTTTAATTTAAAAGTTCACACAGCCAGCTCTCTGATTCCTTCCTGTATTTGAAGGAGCCAGTACATACCGATGCTTTTTTTTTTTTTTAATATAACCTTTCATTGTTTTCCCTTCATTTTGGCCTCCCTCTTTCCTCTTAAAAGCTTTGTAGGCAAAGTTTCCTCTGCAGCAGGGGAATTGCTGACTGTTTCTACTACAAACCTTTTTCTACAACTAGAACCTTTTCCTTCAGTTTTAGCCAGTTTTACCCCCTGCTGCTAATTAAAATGTTCTCTCTCTTTCTCTCCAAGTTTAGCAAAAAGCAAGTTTGTTTGCCCTCTTTGTGGATTCCTCATTGCAGAAAGCATTTGCAGACTTGCAGAGCAGCTGACTTTAGAAGCAAGTAATAAACACAGGAATGAGCAAGGATGTCACAGAGAGCAATAGATAATATATTAGCCTCTTGCCTGGTCTAGCAAATCTCCAAAAGCTTTATAGACTATCAAAGGCTACTTTCACTGGGCTGACAATGTCAGTATTCCCAGCTTGCCTTCCTCAGACACTCTGCTGTGTCTTTTAGACACCCGAACTCATTAGATTAACGAGAAACATTTTAGTGATGTATCTCAGGCAGAACTAGGGAAGAGTTAGGGGGTTGAGATGCTGTGAAGTTTCTTTTGGGATGACATGAATTTCATGCGTAAGCTGAGGAATCAGGGAAAGTAGCATGCCCGAGGCCTCCAGATTTGAGCGATGCATTGTTAGTCTCCTGCTCAGACTTTATGCTTGCTTTTGAATACTGTGTTATAATTTGAATAGATTTGTAGAACAAAAGAACCAAAACCCCACAGTCGGAACTAAGATGATACACTTGTCACTAACTCTGTCCCTTCTATCCTGAATAATAACATACCCTAAAAATAATTTGCTTTCCATTGTTTTTTTCCATAGCCTGAGGTTCTGTTCAGTATGAACAAGGATTGCAGTCTGGCCCACACTTCTTGTTTCTGTTTGATTGCAACCATTTAATTCCCCTCCTTTAGAAAACCTTTGGAAAAAAACTAAGCCCAAAAGCTTTTAACTGCTTAGAAAGTGTTTTTCTGTAGTTTCAGGAAGAAATGCAATTATCATGGCAGCTTAATTAAAGTGAGTTGTCAATGAAGCGATAAACCATGGTAGAATTTACTTATCCTTGTAGAAGAATGCAAATTAAGGCTATAAATGGAGGTCTTGGGAAAGGTCTTGACCGCTTTTTGCCACCAGACTAATAATCACAGTAAGTCATTCATATTCTCAGGCAATCAGATGATGTACATCATCTTTTGCAGGGAAAAAAGGGCTACGGAAATAAGTATATAAGTCAAACATGCTAAAAGAATAAATGTCTGTCTTTATATCTACCCTTGATGTGTTAATCAATGAGTTAACTGCAAACCACAACATTTCAAACCATGCAAGCCCTTTCTCAAAGGAAATTGTCTTTGTGTAAGCAAGTAGTCAAGGATAGTAGGACAGTATTTTAAAAGCTGCTAAAAACAGAAAGACAAATCCTGACCTGAAGTAATGAGCATAGTGCCCAATTAATTTGATATCTGCTAGGGCAGAAATCTTGTCAAGATAAAGTCAGCAGTGAAGATTTCACTGAGTTTATGAGAACTGATGGCCATATTTGTAAAATTTTTTCTAATCTAATGATAAAAAGTGAATTTAGAACTATTTATTGTAACTATTATTGTAAGTTCCATACAAGCCTATAGTATGATCTGTAGGTGAGCAGGAATCCCTAGGGGTAAAGCTGCCCCTAATGAAGGTAGCGTTACCATAAGCTGTCTACCACAGCAGAGAAAAAGCCTGAACACGGAAAACATGTATGGTAATGCTTGAGTAAGGAATTTGTTTTACTAAAGCCAAAGGGACTACTCATCTGCTTGAAGTTAAGTATATTCATTAGAATAAGAAAAACTGAGGTCTTAGGTACTACTCATGAGTGTCAGAGTCTATAAGCATGTGAAAATAATCCACAAATGGCATATCCGCTGATCTATCAAAGACACAAATTCATTTTACATTTCCTTTGAGTATGTAAAGCCTTAACTAGTCATTGAAGAAACCAAATTGTGGTATTCGACACCTGAGAAAAATTTTATGGAAAACAATGACAGATTTTTAGTTCAGTCACTTCATAACCACCCAGTTGTTGTAAACTGCTTGACTTTAAACTGCACTTTCTTCAATTTGCAACGTCCAGATTACTAGCTGCTTTTATTCTCCTGACAAGCTAAATTTTTGACACGAGATTGTGAACCACAACATATTATGTTGTTGTTATGGATTACTACTATTTTTTTTTTTTAAAGTGAAATGCTTTCTGTTTGAAAATGGAAAAATGTTGGGTATTTTTTCCTTTTCAGAATATTCCCATTATTTTTGTTACAGTGCACTCATTTTCTATTCCTTATTTTAAATTTCAGTTTCTACCATTAATGGCAGAGTAGATACAGGCTCGGAACCTGGAATAGTGGCTTTGCAACTGAAACACATTGACTTTTACCACTCCTTGTGATTTAGAGAGACGTCATACTTTGCATTATTGTCAAGTGTCCGAGTTATTTAAAATTACTTTTCTTCTCTGAATGTAATTTTTGTGTCATGATCTAACTAAATTTATTCTATAAAAGTTTATAGTTCAGCTCCACAGTTAAAAATTTCCTTTTGGTTGGATATACAAATTCAACAAATTCTAGATCAAGGTCAATTCTAAAGCTAATTCTAAAGTTTATTATCATTGTTGTTGTTCTCTCCCAGTCATTACTTTGTCTATCATTTAAATAGCCTTTGGATTAAAGTATACTATCAAAACCACATAGCATTTTAGGCATTAAGAGCACTAAGTATATCTCTAAATCACAAATGGGCCTGATTTTTGTTTTGCTTTATCCTTTACTATGTCAGACAGAGGATTTCCTACCGTTCTTTGTGAAAAGAAAGCTGGGGCTGGAGTTAGAAAGGAAAGCATAAAACTGATTGCCTGATGGTTTAATGTTACAGACCACCTACTCGGAGGAGGCTGAGAGTTTGAGTCAAATTGAAATTCTAAAGAAGGAAAAAGCTATAGACCAGCAACAAACAAATAGATAAAACTTAGAGGAAAATCAGAGGAACAATAAAATATGATTCCATTTTGTTAGCAGTTTGGTACTTGGAATAGTATAAAAAAGAAAATACAAAGCAAAAGGAGCCACTTAGGGGAAAGACATTAGACAGACATTTAAAGACTTCCTAGGCAGACCCAATATAATTTTATACGCTTAAACATCTTGTGATAAAAGTTACGTATATTCAGATGTTGTTTTACATAACTCCTTTATTGTGCAGTTGAGAGGAGAAAATTGTAAGTAAACATATAAGGAAGGGGAAGAAGACAAAACATGCATACCTCCAGAACAGGCTTTTTTAAAAAGGAAAGCAGACAGCAAGATTTTTGTAGTTCTTTTGGGACCTCAACAAGCAATTTATCTAGAAAGTATTTATTTTGGATAAAATATGGAAGTCGGTGACAAAGAATAGATGTATCTTTCACCTCACTGCATACAATTTAAAAAAATTTATTTCTAGTCCTCCCTGTAAAACTTGAAAACACATCTTCAATTTAAGTCTAGAAGTCTGGTGTGCACTAAATAATAATAGTTATTGATAGAAAGTTCTATAATAGTATTAAACAAGTACAGAGAGATTAGCAGAAGTTGAACAAATTAATGCAAAGGGGTAAGAATTGGGATTTTTGAACTGAAGACATCAATGCAAACATGTAAGGAGCTATGGTAATACACATAAAGACGAGTACTGCAAGTAAGTCACTGGTCAAGTACCTGATATAAGTAAACATTTTTGCAGGTAATATTGTTACAAATTACTGAAAGGCAGCTGATGTGCTGTTGAAAGGAATGAAGTTGAATTTAAGATTCACTTTTGGCCGAGATATTTACCTAACTTTATTTATGATCACCCTTAAATAAATCTGTTTACTTTGGGGCATTGTGCAGTACATTATATACACATCTGATCAACTTCTCTATCACCCTCTGAGTTAACTTTTTTGTTATCTGTGTGGATTTGGAACAGTAACGGAGGAATGCCTTCAAAATAGGAGAATCCGATTGCAAAACTACAGATTGTTATGGACTACTGAACTCAAAGCAGAGCACGACCACAATTAGTTTAAGGCAGTTTAGCTTAGTGTAAGTGAAAAACTTGAAGTGATGAAGAAATTAAAAAGCTGTCAACTGAAGTTTCGGTTTACTCAGAATATTTTCCAGAGACAACAGCTACACATCACTGCTATTTGTCTGGCTGTTCGGCTTCCATGATAACATTGTATAGGAATTTACACAGAGTGGGCTAAAACCTTTTATTCCCAAACACATTTATCTTAGCCTCACTCACTTGGGAATCCAACAGCACAAGCACACGAGGCCAAGTAGATACATCCTCGTTTGTGTCAAAGCCAGTCCTGCGAGCTGCACATCAGCAAGAAGCGAAAGAGTGTCTGCCTCGGCATCCCTGAGAGGGATGTCATTTTTGGTTGTGATCTCTTCTTTTGGGGTAAGTCTGAATCGATCTATTGTTCCGTGGGAGAACAGCTGCAGGGGACGCGAGGGAAGTTTCAAGGAGAAAGGAAAAGTTGGTTCTTCTTCAAGATAGAACTGAAAGTTTTCTTGGTAAACAGATGTTCCTGGAGTGGCTGTTTTCCACTGATAGGATCACTTATTAGCCTGTAAAGGCCAATAGGTTCAATGAAGCAAAGTGATGCCTGACAGGTTTTAACAGGTGCCAGGGCAAGCTTTCTCACTTCACACACTTAAACCAAAGTAAGATTTCAGTTATAAATCGAAATGGCCATTTCCCCCATCAGCAAAGGAAGAATTTCACATTAGCAGCTGCCAGGCTGCTGCAAAGGCTGACACTAACTTTCCTTTCCAGGTGGGGAGTGTTATTGTTTCGAATGCCCCTTTTAGAGACCTCTTTTACAGAGCCCTGGGATATGGAAAGACACTGGAAACTATTT
This sequence comes from Phoenicopterus ruber ruber, assembly GCA_009819775.1. Taxonomy (NCBI): domain Eukaryota; kingdom Metazoa; phylum Chordata; class Aves; order Phoenicopteriformes; family Phoenicopteridae; genus Phoenicopterus; species Phoenicopterus ruber. The sequence continues at coordinate 4,673,416 of CM020224.1, forward strand.
TGAATCCTTGCAACAGGTGGTTAGAGTCAAACTGCGCTACATACAAGTTGTAGTCTTTCCAAGATTTCCATTTTAGCTGCATGAATTATTTCTTATTTAGCTAGATAGGAGTTTCAGTAAGTTGCACTCAATTTTTATATGCTTTTTATAATAAGCAGTCAGGGCAAGTGTTACTTCTTTCTGCTTCAAAACGCATGTGAGCAAACAAACATCTGATTAATACGCAGTAGCGGCACAATAGCCAGATGTCTTGTTTATACTTTAAAGTATTTTTGTTCAAGCCTATAGACAACAGTTCTTTCCACTTTAAAGATGTTCAACTTGGACTTACGCAGTTAAAGGGTTCCTAACAATACAGCTGGATGAGCCACACAGCTAGATACAAACTCTGTTTTCAAGGTCTTACATGAACTTCCTTGTATTTGCATTGAATCAGTACCAGTTTCTTTCACAGCCTGATGTGATACCGTATGATTTTCTAATGTCTGCTCCCACATCTGTTGTCTTTATTATTCCTCTGGATGGGACCAGATTTGGGCCCCAAGACCCAGTAACAGCCCAGCTATTGCATAAAAACTGAACTAAGGGTGCCTCTCAGCTCTGCAATATCAGAATGGTCTGGAGCATTTCCATTTCTGTCTCTTCAGTATAACAAATAGACTTCAGAAATTGTCAGACGTGAAGGTTTTGTGGCTATTACTTGTGGTGTCCACTGTCAGTTCTGAAACGCATAGAGCCCAAGTCTGAAATCCTTATCAAAAAAAGAGTTGTATTTATACAAGTAATAGTTCACATAGCAATGCCTTTGTGGAATGTTTTCGGCTCCTACAAATTTTCTCTGCTGCAGTCAGGAGACACTGTTTTTTCCTGTGGTAGGAGGTAGAAAGCCTAAGGAAAATGGTCAAATACTGGTAATAACAAGAACCTACTAAAATTAATTTTGTGTTACTACTACCAGTACTAAATGGAGAAATAAGCCGAGTGGCATGAATGGAACAGAACAGACTTTAGCAACAGAAGGTAAATAACAGCATTTAACATAAGCATCAAATATTTGACAGTTTTACAACTGGCTTGTTATTTCCGACAACTGTTGCATTAGGATAAAGAGCATTTGCTCTTTCCATTTCTGGTTTTCTCACATCCTCAGAACAGCTCATGCCTGGAGGATGTGCTAAGAAACTGTGGCTTTGTATTAATTCCACTTGGGCATCTGAAAGGTTATTTACTTACTCAGCTATCACAGTAGAACCCAAAGGTTTATTTAAGCAGCTCACCAGAAACAAAATGAGGCTGCCCATTAAGGTAGGGGCTCATATTGGCTTCACTGGGCTTATTTCACACATCATAATCAGACAGGACTAATTTTTTGTGCTCGCACTGGAGATGGTAGGCACCTTCTGCCCTACTTAACCTCTAGCCCACGCTATAAAAGTTACATGAGATCCAAGGCTGCGGGTCTTCTTTTATTATTATTATTATTACTCTAGTATTGCCTGGGGACCCTCATGGAAATTGAATCCCCAGGGACAATAGTGCCTGTCAAAAAATGTGCAGTGTAAATACTCAAAAACGTACAGAAGGACAAAGTCAAGAGGGGTTGTATCATCATTGTCATCAGGGAACCGCGGCACAGAAGCTTAATTTACCCAACTTCACAGCTAAGCCAGGTGTCGAACCCCGACCTTTTAGTCCATCGAGTTACTCAGCCACAAAGGCAGCCTGCTTCCCTGGAGGGATGAGTAAACCCAGACAATTATAATCCTCAGCTCCAGGCTGCTTCAGCGCTATTCCTTTCTCATATGTACAGATGGAAATTTGTGGTAGCTTCACAGTGCCTTTGTCTAGACTAAGATTTAGATAGATAACACTAAAAATTTAATATATGACACATGTTAAAAAGAGAGGTTGACAAGGCACTGCATATATTAATATATGCTGAACTAGTCATGGGAAAAATTAGGGAAGCATCACTTTTAATGTGACCAACTGAGCCTATATTAAAGTATATACCAAGCCTACACTAGATTTTTTTTGGTCATGCTAGAACAGCCTAGCTAACTAGTTTAGCAGTTGAAGTCAGTGGAGTTATGGCAGCAGCACAAAGTGAGAAAAAAATGATCAGATAGAAAATTAGGCAAAATATTACTTCATTAATAACAAAATACTCTGGGATTTTACTAATCCTTAAAACATAAATCAGTTACCTTGAGACTAAGAAAATCATGAGAAGTCCAAGACAAAATAGGAATCTTTTCAGAAAAGTCCTGAAAACAAATATTTAAATTGTTAAAATGCTTCTTAAGCCCTAGCTACAACACCTGCAGTCATATACCCTATAAACAAGCTGTATCTACACTTTGATGATGAATAGGAAGCATCTATAATAGTGATAACAGCTGCTTAAAGTTCCAGTTTTAATAAAAGTGGTTTTTATCCACAAACTCTATAGTCAACTGCAGCTTGCTATAATATTTGACTATTTCTAATGGCAATTAATAGTACTCCTTTAAAAAAAAAGAGCAAAATGTGAATCAGTTTACAGATAGAGAAAGCATTTATTCTTTGTATACCTAAGACTCCCAGAGGGAGATTTGGGTGTTCAAGGAATGCAGGGTGGGGTGGACTGCGGCTTCCCTTCAGCCTGTGATATTAGATTAGTCCCAAATTGCTGTTTCTGCTGCCATTTTTAGTGATTTGGTATCAGCAGCTACAGACTCTTCTGAGATAAGACAAGGGCATGTAAGCGCTGAAGGGTTCTCATTCTGGTGCAGGACTATATCAGTCTGGCAGCTGTTGCTTTGATGGAAAAGGTATGCTGACAGTTCAGGGCACGCTTCAACAAATGGCACCCGCTTCTGAAAAATGTACTTCTAACAGAACTGCCCCCAAAAGACTGTTTATTTAAGGATTTCAGTGTTGTTATGCCTGACATCTGTGTTGAAACCTGAGTTTTTACAGTGTGAAATGAAATAACATTAAAATGTTTTCAGAAAATATATTTGGGGATGTATAATAAACACTAAACCATTACCCGGTAAGAATCTGTACGCGTGCACATAGCACTGACACGTTATTGCTGGTTTTAACCAAAGATAGTACAGTTACTGACTATGTATTATTTATACTGGAGAAGATGACTTGCAGAAGAGTGATAAAATGGTAGATGACTAAAATACAGATGACTCTGGGACCTGAAGCTCATAACTAGTCCCCACATTCTGGGACACTAATGCTGGTTCTGGAGAGCAGAAAAATTGAGATCCAGACCAGACACTCCTAACGAGTCTGGGAGTCATTAAATCAGCGTAACTCTCACACCATCTCAGTGCTATACACAACAGTGATTTTCAAACTCAGAAACCACCATTATTTCAGATAAATTTACCCATGAGCCATATTCTCCATTACCTTGTCCCTTGTGTGGTCATTTTATTTAATGTGAAAAGCATATAAAACACTATTGTTCTCACTGATCGTGTCCCACACTCACTGTAATTTAAATATGACTGCACAGGGTAGGAGGGAAAGAGACCCAGCGCAGCTAGAATTTTGTGCGGATAAAAGATGCTCATTGATTTCCTACTTTCTGCCCCTGGATGCTCTGCTCACTTCACGTTCTTGTCTCCCCACCAAAACCCCATGATTCACATCCATGCTGTTTTGCAACACAGGAAGAACATTGTTAAACTGTTTTGACTTGTGTCACTAACTAGAAAACCTGGGAGCTGACTCAAGTACTCCAGTCTGCCTACTCATCAGCACTGCTGGAGCTAGACATCCTATCTTTAAAGATCTGTATATATAGCAAGTTTAAACTACAAGGACTTACTACCATTCCTTCGTGACAGCAGAAAGTGCAATCCTCATCAGGGGCAGATCATTTCATTTAGTTTTGACTTCTTAAAAAAAATGATACATGTGCTATTTACGCTTTCTGTTGTGCCAGTTACAGGTAGCAACCTTAGAGCAACCTCTAGGTAGGTTTACCTGTTGCATGGCCTGCTGCTGGGCGAGCCCTGGGGCTGGCTCTGCAGCAACCTTCCAAAATCCCCAGGGGAGAACCCCACACGCTCTCACTCCTTTACAGGTCCTCGCGCCAGCCCTGCAGGCAGGTCCCAGCCTGCAGCTGCACCACCGGCCTTTGCAGGACACCAACAGGCAGAGAGGGTGGCCCGGGGTCCTTCCTTACAGGGTGACAAAACCCATCGCCGTCAAAGGCTGCAGAAGTCATCTGCCACAGGCAGACTTTGCAGGCTGAGTTCGGGCTGGTTTCGGGGGGAGAAGGGATGGCTGCTGCAGGGCTGCAGAGCCAGCCTGGGGGCAAGAGCATTCCCAGAAGCAGCGTTACCGCGTTACCGAACAGAGGGTGGACCTGGGCAGCTAAAGGTGGGATTCTCCAAGCCACAAAGGCAGTTGAAATGGGGATGGAAACTAAACTGAGTTTTGGAATCTGCAGATACTTTCCCTTCTGAGGAGATACTTTCTATTTTAACTAATTACTGTGGTAGCAAGTATCATTATATTCATAACCTTCCAATTCATTTCACCCAAAACTATTAGGTAGTCATTGAACAGGCAGTTGAGGTAACAAATTCAGGTTAAAACTTTGTTTTTTATTTCCCCAGTGTGCTGACATCATCACTTCCCAGGATGATTTTGGCTCAGTGTACTTCCACATGGTACTTGGTGAATGCAGAGAGTGCACATGCGGGAAGTTACCATGGCTTTGCTGAGATATGGCCATTTGTTAAGTAACTTATGGTAACATAACTGGTTTTAATTATATCTCCAGATCCTAACTTTCAGTGAGGAGTTTTACAGTCTGGTGGTACTAGCCCCAGCTTCAGTCCTTCAAGCATAGGCTTAGCAAAGACTGTCCCACCCAAATCCTGTCCTGGTGTGTGAAAAGGGAAAACAGGGCAACTGTTGACAAGCTTGAAATAACACATTTCGACTTAGAGAGTTGACTTATGCCAGGTATGACTCTGTAGAGGATATATGAATTATGAATACTAGGTTAAGATACATGAAAAATAGATGTTTGTGCTTTCAGTTAGTTCTGTACAACCATAGTTGTGCATGAAAAAGGAGGAGGTATTGATTTGCATGTCACAGAATGGTGGGGGTTGGTTGGAAGGGCCCTCTGGAGCCCACCCAGCCCAGCCCCTGCCAGAGCAGGGTCACCCAGCGCAGGCTGCACAGGGCCGCGTCCAGGCGGGTTGGAATCTCTCTGGAGAAGGAGACTCCACACCCTCCCTGGGCAGCCTGTGCCAGGGCTCTGGCACCTCACAGCGAAGAAGTTTTTCCGCATGTTCAGGCGGAACTTCCCGTGTTTCAATATATACCATTGCAGGAGATTTACTGTAAAACTGATGCCATTATGTGGCTGAAATAACCTGTTATTAATTAGGATTTTGAGGAGGATAAGTATAGAAGAATGTGAAAATGAGACTTGATTAATACCAGAAAATTCCCAGAGCGTACCACATGTCCTCATATCAACTGATTCACGCTGGATTCCACAGCGCCTGAAGGCAGCCGCCCGTAGGTATTGCCACGGCAAGGGACAGCCACAGATTATCCTGTTTGCTCATCGCAGGATCATTCCTCCATTCCCTTCACACACAGAGTTCCCAAAGTCACTGGGAAGCTAAAAATACCTCACAGCATAGATTGAGTCTTACAAGTGTGAATGAAGATTTCCGTTTTCTAGGACAGTGTTTGAAAGGCATGGAAGAATCAGTTAAACATTTAGTTTCAGTCCAGTATAAATTAATACGAATTAAGAGTTAGCATACCTGTTTTAAATACTGTTTTATATTAAATCTACTGATGAATTAATATTTGTATTCCATTACATATATAATTTCAAAACAGTTTTTTCTGAAAAAATTGACATCACAGGTTTAGTAGTCCCTGTTGTTGAAGCATGGCAAAAAGTCACAAGGTTGACTCAAGATCAGAAATGTTCTAAAATGAACGAGAGAATTTTTCTTTGAACTTATGTTTCACAGTTTCAAGCCTTTCTCCAAGGGCTAAAAATTTTGTGATGAAAGCTGATGCTCCCACTTGAGACCATGATTCTTAGACGTGAGGCTTTAAAAGAGAAACATGAACTAGAAGGGGGCTTGTGGGTGTGTGGGCCTGACACGGGGTAAGATTCAGAGTCTGCTTTGGTGAGTGGGAGACAGTTCAGGCACCCGAGTCCTCCAGAGCAATTCAGAAAGTTCTCCAAGGAACCACCTGAGCATCAGCTCCCACTGGTGCCTTCAGGGAAGAGGTGCGTCATGTTGGAGAGTCCTGGACATGCACAGAGTTTATGCATTAGGCAGGTCAGTGCCTGGATGTATGCCCAGATGGATCTCATCTTTGTACACAAAGCCCGACGGATTGAGCTCAGACGCTGGGGGGGTTTGATAGCCAGAAACTGGCATTTTTCCTATCAACGGTTTCATTGTCATCAGTAGTATGAATTTACCAAAAAGATGTTGAAGAAACTTAAGAGGTTTCTTTATCCAGAAAGTGGAAGATGGAGAGGGTCGCCCATCTGTATCATGGCTCAGGTGAAGCTCCTGCTGACACCAGAGTGCGTGGTAGCTCCTTCCCTTTGAAATAAGGGACTTCCCCAGAAATACAATTGACAAGTCCAAAAGAAGAGGAAGAACTAATTCTGCTGCCTAACTACTAGGTGCATAGTCCACGAAAGGGGAGAGTTCTGTGGCCTGAGTCTGCCCCTCTTGTTTCTATGCCCCAGTTCCCTGAGCTAAGTAACATCAGGCAAATCACAGTTTGCCTGTGAGACTTGCGTGTGTTTGGGGATTACTATTATGTACATCCACATTTGCAGTTTTTACCCATAACATTTATCATGTTGGGACTCTAATCTTGGTGAGGTCTCTCAGATGTTTTAATACAGTGAACTTTTTTCTACTCTAAACATATAAACTGTTGTTGAGCCATCACTGTTTTGCTGTTGAGTGTCAATATGAACTGCTAAGCACAAAATACTGTCCACAGCTTCAAGACCGACAGAATATTCCTACAAAACGATCATTTTTCAGAGATACAGTGGATAAAAACAAAGCTATACTGCTGATTTAAAAAAAAAAAACAACAAAAAAATCAGTTTTCAGTGCAAACATTCAAAGATATAATGAAAAGCTGCTGTAACAACAATTCTCCCTGCGTAACTGCTGTTATGGGTTTGAATATGCCATTTGTAAGGTTTAAATTGCTTTTGCAGTCAAGTGTTGTAATCCATTAGTGATAAGAAAAGGTATTTGTCTATTGGTTGTGGTTAACTACATTCCTTGTATTAGAAACAATTTAGTCTCTTACGTGAACCCAGTGCAGGAAATTGTTTAGAGAGAGTCTGGCTGCAGAGCTGGAAAAATAGAGTAGTTAGTGCTCCCTTCCCCCAGCAGCAACGTGATGTATAACTGAACACTGACAGCTAACAACTTAACCTTTAAGAGCGTTGCACAGAACAGCACTACATACTTTTACTCAAAGGATTTCAACTGCTTCACTCCATAACTCCTCCTAAGTAAAGTTGTGTAGAAAAAGTCATGCTTTTCAACTCTTCCTGGGATTTTTCTCTTTAAACAGTGATGTTCCTTCTTTTGTCTGTTAAATCATGTTAATTGATTTTTTTTTTTTAGATAATATCATTACTCTTACAACAAATAAATCCTAAATCTCTGGACAAATGAAAGAAAACTAAGATTTGGTTCTTGTAAATGGGAATTGCAATTTCTCTGTAAAAGCAAGCTACCGGATCAGATTCGCTGCCAACCACGTTGCTTTCCTTTGGGTTTTGGAACAGTGCTTGCTAAACACTATCAGCTTTGCATGTTTGGCTAAACATTAGTAGTGAAGCAGTACATTTCCTAGGGTTTCTTCTTCCTCTATAAAGATACTGAGAAATGTTGCAACAGACCTCTAACATATGATCTAACACAGTAAAGCATGATGCCTATTACATATCACAGACTCATCGAAATCAGAGATAGGAAAGACTATCAGATTGTAACATCAACCCCCACGCTGGCACTGAACTGGCGTACTAATCGTCTTGGCCACTACCTGCTATCTGCCTTATTAACATCCCATAGCAGAATGCAGAATTATAAGTTATCTTAGGATCCATAATATACTGCACATGTACAAAGCAAGATTTTTTTTTTCCTAAATATTTCAAAGTAATAATTCAAAAGCACTACAACCATAAGTCTTTCTGATTGTAATGCAGTCATCTCCTTATATGTTTATTATTACAAATAACTTTTGTTCTGTGAAGGAGCTGGTCTCATAGGAAAGCAGGGTCAGCAGCCTGTTAGAGGCTGGTCTCAACCTATCCTGAAACCCCAGAGCAGCCTTCCTGTGGGATTTAAGAGCTGCGGCTGTTCCAGCAAATTCAAGATGTGTCTAAAAAGCTCAGCACCTAGACAAAAGCTGCAGTCATTGGACTGGACAACGCCTGATATTATACATAGGATCCCTGTATTCTACTGTTTAAAATAATCCTTGCTGAGTACGGATTTTTTTTTTCTAGGTTTCCAGAGGCTCACTGTTTGCTGGCAGTCTTTACTTTGTCTTGTAAAACACCTGAATTCCATTTTTGGCAGAGGAATTGGAATATGAATATTGCAGGAGAGTCAGCTTTCCCACCTAATGTATTTGGCAGGAGGAGCTCTGAACGACAGGGGAGGCTGGCTAAACCCCCAGAGAAGGACGGTTTACAGTCTTCGGAAAGCAAGCAGTGAAAGAGGAGACTCAAACTGCATTACATAGGGTTTACTTGTTTATCAAGAGTGCTGCAGAACTTAGGCTACTGATTTCTGAAAAAGACTATAGAGTCTGTGCCAGAACCATGTTGTCTTCCTTACAAAGGCTATGCATCTAGCCATGCAGCGATAACATTCTTCACAGCAAATAACAACATTAATACCAAATTCATTCTTGTGGAAAGTGTTTGGAAATCGTACATCATCATTAACATGAATATTTCCTGCTATCCTGCTGCCAGGGTGCTTCCAGCAAAGCCTGCAAGAAGGAACTAGGCATTTAGTGATGGTGGTGCTTGCAGCTGAGTGGGAGGGCACTAATGCCACAGCATCTGAGTGGGTCAGATTTCTCTTATGGTTTTAATCTGTGTTCATCTGACAGTGATTCTGACTTGTTTTCATTGAGCGTAACCATATGTTCGGTTTTCAACAACACATGAAAAAGTAAGGGCACTGTTCGCAAGCTGAAATGCCTCAACAGAGAGGGAAAGGATAATGCTGCATCTGCACCACCATTCGTTATTTATCTTCAAAGACTGGGTTAGATTTACTGCATCCGTCAATCATCTCCAAGCACTTACTCCATTTTTTCCCCTCTTTGTAAATCACATCCATCAAATCTACTGCTCTCAAGCACATAGTAAAAGGTACCTCCCCCCTAAAGGGCCTCTCCAGCCAAAAGCAAAACAAGCACCTGATAATCCACTGGAAACCCTGCGGGATATAAATATACCTGCAGTATATCGGGTCAAAACAACCAGAGGGAATCGAAAGGTTGGAACACCAGGGTGCTCTGTCCAGCCAACTCCCGTTCACATGAGCATCCCTTCTTGTATGTCTCAAGTTCTCCTCAAATGGGAACAGTTTATCCAGTCTCAAAACTTAATCCGCCCTCCCCCCCCAGCATTTACTTTGCCTTCTTGCTTCAGGTAACGCAGTAAAATACTTAGCCAGCGTCTGCTCTACGTGCAGCTGAGACTTCTGCTCTGGTTTCAGGCAGTCTCTGCCTCCACAGCCATAAAAAAAGGCAACATTGGAATAAACATAGCTTTGTCCTTGCACAGAAGGTCTGAACTCTGCGGGACAATCCTCGCTGCCTGCTAAGCCTGATGCAAGTTCACAAGTAGTCGACAATTTACATTCTACTTTGGATTACTTTTTTCCCACATCCTGTTTCACACAGAAAGGGTGACTGGAATTAGATACTTGGTGCTCACCTGACAGATAAATATCCTCCAAGCTGTAAATAGGAAGCCAGTTCAGTTTTTGGCCATAAATAAAGTTGCATGAAATAGTAACTATAGGAGGGCAGACTTCAGGCTCCATGTTGTAAACACTGTCAGATGCAGAAAATAGTTTCTGGATTTTATACAAGGTATTAGGCTATCAAGATGTGATTACAAGGCGTACGTTTTTCTGGAAGCCTATTTATATGCAGCTGAACACTGCTTTTGATTCATGAAGCTCCTTTTTTATATAAAATGCAGTTTGGCAAGTTTTAGCACTTAGTTAACTAATTCCCACCAGAAATACTGAAAGCATGGTTTCCATTTATAGCAAAATGGATTAAGCTGATTTAGAAATACAGTATGTTGACAGTACTATTTAAAAGCATATGGACAATTTGCTCCTTTCTTCTTCATGACAAAAATGAGTGGTAACCATCAAATGCTGCGCATCAGAATGCTACCCTCTCCTTTTTGTAAAGATCAGCGTAATCTTTTCCAGTTGTAAAATCGAATCCAAAGTAGCCTGATTTATTGTTCTTTGCTATCCTCAAAAGGCACTGAGGCATCTACACAGCCCTTTCCAGGCAAAGTTAGTGTAAATCGCTGCATGAAGTTTTACAGAACATGACTTTGATTGGTACAATAGTTCACAACACTAGATATTATTTAATTGCAAGTATTTGGTGATGATTTTCTATTAATTGCAAAAGTTTATGCTAGTGTAACTCCAAGCTTCAAGAGATCTATGACAATATAAAACTAATGCAACAGAAGAATTATGTTTTGTTTGTTATTAGCATATGTCTTGTTGGAGCCTCTATAATTGAATATTCTATTTGTGCTTTATGGAAAGAAGCATCTCTTAGAGAATTCTGCAGTAGAATAGAAACAATCCCAGCACAAAAGATGCATGTCTATTCTTGAATATATACGTACAAACACAGTGTGCCCTTATAGGATGAAATATAAGTATTCATAATGAATGTGGAAAAAGATTGTGGTTTTAAATCCACATATAAGGCATGACTCAGTAAAAAAGACAGCACAGTATTTCATGACTACCTAGGCCACATTTTCTGCTGCTCTTAGTGATGTCAAGCAGTTTCTGACTCTGATTATCCCCACTGACTTTTATGAGGTTGGAAATAGATATATCTACTGAAGTGAGTGACAGAGGATTTGTTAACCATCCTAGGCAATGGCCTAGCCTATGAAAAGTCCTAAGCGCCCAGCAAGTACATAAAGGTTCTTACGAGACACAGGAATTGATCTTTTCCTTGAAATACCGGAACAACAACTGACTGGCATCATCCAGCAAAGTAATGAACCATAGGGTAAAAACACATCACTCTCTCTGGCAAAGAGGATAATCAGTTATTCCTTGATTCTCCTCTGAGAATATTACAGCAGCTCTCTGTAGTTCTAGTAGCAGAATTGTACCGTTGTCTCTGCCAGCGTCACCTGCTAATCCTGCAGGTCAGAGGTCTGAGCGAAGTGCAATACGTGCACAGCTCTAATACGGGTACAGGGACATTGCAGGGAAAGCTGCCACTGTGCTCATCCTCTTGGGCTGCCACCTACCAAAGGATGCAGGCTCTAATAGAGCTCAGGATTTTCATGTAGTCACCAAAAAGAAGGTATCGGAGCAAGAAATGATGCTGCGTATCTTTCCCCGAGACATTTAGATTTGACTCAAATATCTGCACGATTTTGTATTCACAGAGCCCATGAAAAATATATATTATATACTGTGGTACAGGAGAGTAAAGGGAAGAGGTGGGAAGATCCATGAGCAAATCCATGTAGCAAGTCCTGCCCTCAAGTGTAGGGAATCCTTTTGAGTCCTGTGTGAACAGTAATATTTCCTATTTACAGTAAGTGCACTGAACTGGAAAATGCAAACCCTCAACAAGCAGGGACTGAAATCATTTTCAGCTGAAGTCAATGAAACGTTGTGTGCCTACACGATCTGATATTCAGCTCAATCTGTAGTCACTCTCTTTATCTATTTGCTGACTGCAGTGTATTATAGTGAATGAATAACACCATGATATTTTCTTACAAATATGCTAGACTAATGCCATGAATACTTTTGTTAATGATCCAGAACATTCACGGTCTGTTTTAATTATTTCTTCTCCTTTTTACATCTCAATTATTAAAATAAGCAGAAGTTACCAGAAAGTGTTAGGAACAAAGTTGAAGTGTGAAAAAGCAATATAGTATTACAAAAGATTGTAAACAAGAGCAGCAGTCTTCTCTGAGCAACTGTTTGCTCTCAGCAACACCGTCCAAAAAAAGTTTGGTTCACAACAGTGTACTGACTGATGGAAATTCCACTTGTGGCTGAAATCCGTATTCGGCTAAGCTGCCTGCACCTTGAGAGCCGCCGGGCAGGTGGTACCAAGCTGTCAGACTTAACACACAGAAGGACGACAGAGCATTTCAGGAAAGTGATGTTTTAAATGGAACAGTCCAATGTGGGTTGTGTTGATCAACAGGTGTAGAGGGTTTTAGAACTGTACTGACCAAAAAATACATAGTTTTTTTTATAGCTGCACCTCTGATAGGGAGACCTAACGATAAGTATTTTGGGGCAGAAGGAATGTAACAACAAACCTCCCAAGTTTCTCTGTTATTATTGTTACGTGCTGCAAATTATGGTAATATTTTATGAGTATCAAAACCTGGAAATACTGAATGATTAAGCCAATAAAGAAAATATGTCAGAAAAGAAAATTAATCCAGAGAAGTGTATGGCAAAATTATTCAAACCCTCCCTTGCTAATAAACATCAAATGAAGGTAATTTACACTCTCTTTAAGCAAAGCCATTAGATGTTTCACTGTTTAGAACTAGCCAGTTGAGAAATATCCCCAAGAGAAAAATACTGTGCATCCAAAATGCTCCATGGAAGTATCACCTGCACAGCAGTAAGCCTTCCAATGTTTACACTCCCTGCTTCTCATGGAAGACCATAACATGAGGCGAGTTTAGGTCTGTATTATTGAAGATTAGTCTCGTTACTATCAAGCTCCGGAGTCCCTCAGATACTTGAATGACTGTCCCCAGATAAGCCAGCTATTGACCATCAGATATGTTACATTAACTTTTAAATACATGTACACACAAAAATACGTGTGTATATATATCTTGAACACAATCTTCAGAACAATGTTTTTATGATTTAGTACTTTCCCAAAATAGATGCATACATCTGCAGACTTGAAATATCTTACCCTTAGGAGTTTTTTTAAAAAAAACCCATATAATCATGCCACATTTTTGAGAAAAAGTCCTTCCTATACTGGGATCTTATTGCACTCAACTTTGTTATGGATACAGCAGTGTCTCCAGGGCTAAGCGCACTGAAATAATTGTAATCCAATTGTGCTGAAATATTTAAGGGAGTTTGTTGCTGTAAGAACATTCCATTTGACTCAATCAAGACACACAGCCAGAACGTTTTCAGAAATAAAAGTGATGGCTTGTATCCAACTGCTGTGAAAGTAAATGGCCAGGCTATCATCTGTTTAAGTCGGGCTTGGATTGGACTCTACATTGCACTACCTGGTTCATGTAACAATCGTTTGTTAGTGTTAAAGAAAAGGAGTTAGCAATTGTAATAGCAATTTACACAAGGTATATGGCCAGATATAATGGTAAGTTGTTTTACTCTGGCAGGTAGATATCCAAGAACAGCAAGGAATGCCATATTTCAGTCTTAGCTTTCATTAACTGCCCAACATACTGTGCTTTCAACCTGGCTCTTACCACCCATACAGTATTCCATCCTCCTGTTGGCTAGACATACTCCCCTATATGTGTTATTATTTATTATTAATTTTGAAACATTTAAAACATGTAAACACAGTTTGTATGATTTTATGCAAGTCATTTCATGTTTTCAAAATTGAGATTTGGAGAAATTCTGATTAACTTTTCTAATATAGGAAGCTCTCAGTCATGTAATGCAAATCAGGACTTCCTCTCATTTTAGGTTATTCATGTGCATAGCAAATATGTGGCCTAAATCTGAGAAAACAGCTATGAGGTGTGTAAACGTTATTGATGCTAATCACTGCAACTGTCTCTCTTGGGACTTTGAGCGTAGAAACCTTTCTGAGATGCTTTTTATAAGTCCACTTAGTTACTTTTGCCAATAGAGAATCATCTAGGGGGCAGGGGTCTGGCTTTTGCAGTATATATACCTTAAGACTTAGTTACAGCATACTTGCTCTATCAGAACAACCTTCAAAACTTAAGTTTGAGGAGTGGGTTTGCTAAATCTCACAGGTAAACACACCAGTTTTAGCATGCAAGATGGTGTTTGCACTACTGTCGATATTTATTGATCATGGTAGCCTATTAAAGTCCTGATATTTCACACCTTTTCTACCAAGGCATAATTTCATATGTTTAAGTAGTTCCAGAGAGCTTTTAGAAGAACCCCATTCCGCCGCTTAGTTTATGCGGCCACTGATTTTAATGGGACCATTGACAAAGTTAAGCATGGGCATCAGCATAACCTTCAGCTGCCATAAACCATATTTTGGCCTTGATGAAGTCGCTATTAGGTGTTGATGTTGACTAACATGCTAAGGGTTTGCACAAAACTAATCTGAAGAACACAGACCCTGATTTGTGCTTCTGATGTCTCCCTGTAAATGTTTTTGCTTCCAACATTCAGAAGCCTATGGAAGACTAACCCCTGTGACTCGCACAAGGTCAGAGTCAAGAATGGAGTCCTGTTTTTATACAAAAGCCCTCTCAGTCCACGGCTCAAAAGAGTAGACCACGCTTACATCGATACAGCAATGATATACAAGTGTACATTTTTAGCCTTTAACTACTCATCTCCTGATTTCTGGTTATTTCATTTTACGAAAAAGGGGGCTTTTGTTTCCTCTTGTTTCATTTTCAGCCTAATGGCAAACTAAGAAAAAGATGTACAGAGAAAGCACATTCACCCATTGCAACTGTTAAATCTTTCTGCAAAGCTTGCTAGTTGTGTATCCCACGGGACTAGTTATCCTCTGATAAACAGAGTTGCTTTGATTTCAGTGGAAGTCCATGGCTGATTTACACTAGGTGAAGATGTGGCCTACAATTCCAGCCCGAGATCAGTGTATTTTCTTTGGTAACAACTGGTATTTCTAATGAGCAATCTGTATCAGTGGAAGAATGAATGGGGCAACTAGGATTTGATTCATGACTTCATAATAGGAATTAAGAGGGGAAAGGGACTCTGTTAGCAGAATTTTATAAAGTTAAAATTGTAAACAAGGAAAAACCTACAGTGAAAACACAAGTGAATAAAAAAATGCAAATTCTTTTGTCCTATGGCAATTAAGTGTTTTCTAAGTAGGGATACAGGCACTTAAGGTGATTTGAGCACTTCCACCATAGTTAATATTTGAGAATGTTTTGAAACTTTTCAGATGAAGTCCTGCTTTCAGTATTCACCTCTGCTAATGGAAATCAAGGATAAATTGTGACCACATGGTCAATCTTACTCCTGAAGTCAGAGTGAGGAAACATGCCGACAGAAATCAGCTCAGAAATATTCAGTGAAATATTTCCAGATTTTCTAACCCAAGGCTGATGATCTGGTTCCAAGAAAAGATAATGCAAATTTTATAAACACAAGCCAGCTGCTTTTT
This sequence comes from Phoenicopterus ruber ruber, assembly GCA_009819775.1. Classification (NCBI taxonomy): domain Eukaryota; kingdom Metazoa; phylum Chordata; class Aves; order Phoenicopteriformes; family Phoenicopteridae; genus Phoenicopterus; species Phoenicopterus ruber. The sequence continues at coordinate 4,689,097 of CM020224.1, forward strand.
TTAAATCAGTATAATGTTGTCTTTCAGAAATGGGCCAGAAAGCTGAGCATACTGAAGAATGAATTTGCATTGCTAGTTTTAAAACAACTGTCATTATCTGTAGCGAACTTGTTATTTAAAAATCATTGCAGCTTAAGGCTTAAATTAAAATCTTTTGAAAGTACGCTTTTAAAGCTCCATTAAATGGTACTGTGTGCTGTCCCGAATAGTGCATGTGTAGTTGTATATGTTCTAACAAAACCCACTAACACTTCCTTGACATGTATGGTTTAGATACTGAAAGAAAAATAATTGACAAGATAGGCCTATTAGAAAATTTAACTGTGATTATTAGGCATAACATGCTTTGTCAACTTCCTCTTCTCATTTCTGGGGTACAGATTGCATACGTGCATAATGTGAGAATGCACCTTTTCCACTGCTATTGTGTCCCCTATCTGCTGCATCGGTTTGTCTTCCAAATTTTACTTATGCGGCCAGCTTCACAGCCCCAAAGGTGCCTTCTAGTCCATCCTCAGGCTCACCAGTAGCAGGGAAGCTTTGAACCACTCTGCTGCTCTGCACAAGTAGAGCTGCATCCAGCTCGCCATTCAACTCTTGGCTTTTCCACTGCTGGCACTGGGTGACATTTTCTGATGCAAGATACTGTTTGTAATCAAAATCTGTATCTTATTTGACTTAAGGCAAATAGTCAAGTTGGCAATTTTTGTGCACTATTTCAGTCAGATTTGTAGATATTCCCTAGTTCCTTGTGTTTCCCTTCCACTAGACACCGTACACATACTCTAGCCAAACATCTTCCTGTGTTTGTATTGGTCCATGACAGGAGAAAGGGAGTTATTCTAACCTTCTTTCAAAAGATTTAAAACCGAGATATGTAGACTTGTTCAGGGTGATACAAGCAATCTGTGGTAGACTTGGAAAGTAAACCCAGGTCTCTCAAATCCTATCCCATCATGGCAAGCTTATGAACATAGAATATTTGCAACATAGCTTGTTCTGAAAATAGAGTTTTCATTTATATTTTGTGCATTCCTGTGATTTAGAGAGCTGTTGGCTCTCAACTGTTGTCTTAAACAGTTGGCTTGGTCGGTATGAAAGTCCATTGACTACCCTCGTGCAGAGGTCACGACAAGTGTGAATGAGCCCCAAAAAATTTTACGCTGGGTTTGAGTGAACAAAGTGAAGTTCACTTGGAACCATCTGACTTTCACCAGATCGATTGTTAGAATATTAAACAGCAAAATGCACAGTGTTAAAGAATACACACTGAATCAAGGTTGTTCAAAACCAGAGTTTTAAGAACTGGAGAAATTTGTTTCACCATTAGATGATTGAAATGTAGCTCCTTTTTCATACCAGTGGAAGAGCTTAACCCATCCTGTCTTTCCACCTCTTCAAGAAAATAGTTGAACAATTGATATTATTTTATAGCAAAAATAAAATAAAAATGAGTAATTCTTAAAGCCTTTATTAGTGCCGTTCTCCTCACCTCTAAGAGCTGTTGTAGTGAGTTATTTTTAAGGTGTTATTTTATGTTTCCTGACCTAAATGGCTGCATAGTCTTAGTGTTACTACACTGTAATTTGTTACATGGTCACCAGCTATATTTTAGTGGTATGAAAAGTGCCATTGGAATGTAGTAAAGCACAGCTGTCACTGGTTGAATGTAAGGAATGAAAATAGAAGCAGCACTGGTATTATTTTTAATGATAAATTAATTTTCAGGCACTTAATAGGTGTAGCAAGCTTTGTTTTTCTCTTTGTGCAAACATCTATCAATGCTTACTTCTACTTAGTTTAGTAACTCATTGAGGATTCTGAAAATATAAGTGGTGTCGTTTCCAGTTGTATATTATTCAAATTTCAAAATTACCTTATTGAACAATATATAGGCTAAAATCTGCCACAGCGATTTAGAGGCAAACCCAGTGTGAGGCAATGTTTTACTATGGAAAACAATCAACACCTTGAATTGTTGGCTAAGAAACAGGATGAATAATCCAATACAGGTAGGGACATCAGTACAAAATTAATAAAAATATTGAGATTGACCACCAAGTTATGTTTATACATGCAAATTCTTTGTCATCATATTACATTCAAACAACCAAAGAGTTCTCATAGGTGATCATTTTAAATATTGGGAAGTAGAGATTTACTACAACTGTACCCATTGCTATAGAGCAGCAAATAGCCCTTAAGCACTAATACCACTAGTAAAAATGAAAAGCTGATTTCCACAAGTCTTTGCTTTCATAGAACAGTATACAGCACTGGAAAGCATATACCTCATTAACAAACCACAGTCTGTTCTAATTTAAACACATGTAAACAGCACTGGAGTTGTTCCAGGTTCCTATCACTGTAATTGATAGCAGAATTTGGATAGTATATATATACACACACATATATATATACACGCACACAATAAGCTTTCCTCACACTACTGTATACAAGGTTTTTAGAATAAGAAAAGCTCCTTTAAAAAAAAGCAACTTGCATTTTGGATTACAGTTTTTTGTCAGAACAATCTTTTGCTTACTTGATCCTGAAGTGTATTAACTTCCATAATTCCAAATAATTGATTCTCCCTTGATAATCAGAGTTCAGTTTTAGGTTTCTGGACTGCTTTTCTTGCAGTGTTTTGTACCTTGTCTTGGAAAGTACTATGTGAGAAGGCCAGCAGTGAGCAATTACAGTTTACCTTATTTCTGACTGGATTGTGGCAGAGGCTGCATATTTGGCTGATGTCTTTTACTCTCTATGCAATTCTATTAATGTCTTTCATATGTTAAGAACTTTTCATCAGAACATCTCGGCCATTTATAAAGGTGGCCAAGTGCTGTTGGCCTTGTTTTTACAGGTGGAGATCTATAGGTGCAGAGGGTTGATGCAAGAGGCAGAAGGAGCACTAGAAACCAGTTTACTGGATCTCATTGCTGCACTTCAACCACTGGATTCTACAGTCTCCATATAGATTTAAAGGATTAGTTGTAAACTAAGTCAGTTTTACAAAACGTATTCAAGTTGCACTGGCTATTTTTGCTGTGTTCAGAAATAAGTAGCAACATTAACAATGTAATGACAGGGAAACCACCATAAAGATCCTTGTGCATTCAGACTGGGTTGTGCTGGTTAGATGGTCTGGGGAGTATTTGGCAATGCTGTCAGTAATTTTACCATCCACAAAGCTGTTCATCTGTAAACCAGTGGCAAGGGCCACATAATGGTTCCCCTTGTTCAAGCGGGAGAGAGGAAGAGGATGATTTTAGCAGTTTCAAAGGGGCAGCTGGTAGACTGAAACCTCATGGAAATGCCTTAAGCAAATTATCACTCATTCTTCCACAGTAATCTCTGGCAACTTGAACAGCCCCTTGGGACTGTGGGCAGCTAGGCACAAATTAGAGCAAACTCGAATTGCTCCAAGGTTTTGTCAGGAGCTCAAATGGTCTTCTCAACCAAAGAACTTGAAAGGGCTGGTTTAGCCTCTACCACCAGGAGAAATGTTTAGCTTAACAAGCCTGAGAAGCAATGTCTACTAGAAAGACTTTGATAAGGACTCAGCTGTAGGCCTTGAACTGGATCAAAGAAGTAAGCCTTTTCATCCACAATGAAATACAACCTTTCCCAATCCAGTTTTATGCCTGTTGCTTCCTCAGCTAAGAGGCTCACTAGGATGCAACCAACAAAACAGGCAAAGTGCCAAAACCCAGAAAGATCCAACCAGTAACAGACAGCGATTCTTGACCTAATACAAGTAAAACACAATTTTGATAGCAATGTAAAACACCCCATTAAAAATAAAAACACCACTGATAAAGCAGGGCAGTGATGGCAACATGTCCTACCGATAGTTTGGTGATCACCAGGCAGAGCCAAGGCAGTGAGCCAGGTCCATGGTCAAGCCAAGAAGTCTGAACAACTCAGGAACAGGGCTGGAGACTGGCGCACCTCCAACACAGCCAAGGAAAGGACTAAAGCCCCAGGGCTGAGCTTAAGTGGACTTCTGGGCCCATGGGTGGGGTGGGCAGAGACCCCAGGTGAGGCTGGTTGGGGCCATCAAGGCCTCCGAGTGCCCTAGGCAGTCCCTGTTTCTCCCAGGGCAGGACAAAGATCTCCTTCTGTTGTTTAGGCAGGATGACTTTATGGTCCCAGAGCCATATTCTGCTCACAAGTGTATCACAGTCTAAATCTGGAGTGAATTTGTTGTGGTTGGAAGACCCTTAATGTGCCACATGTCTTCCCTGCTGTCAAGAAACAGTACAGCCTTTCTTCCCTCCTTCTCCCTCTTTTTTACGCGCTCCTTGAAGGTGCCAGTCTTTCTGCGAGTGGTCTGTGCCTTCGATGGCGTTCACAACCTGCACGGAGTCCGTGTCACCAGGAGACTGGCAGTTCCCCCTTGGAGGAGCAGAGGACGGGAATAGCAGGGTTGCTGCAGGTCACTGCACCACCGTCAAAGTTCACACACCACCTGCTATAGCCCCGACAGGTTACCCGTAATCAAATAATGTTACTTCAAAAACATGTGGGGCCTAGCTCAGCTACTTGGGCTCACCGGCAGGCAGCTCTGCCCCGTTTCAGTGACAGTATGTGACAACAGCAGGTCTGGTGTGACTGGTTCTAACAGTTTCACAAGTTTTGCTTTTTAAGTTGACTCCTGCTGCTGTTTTATCTTCCCTCTGAAAGACAGAGGCTTCATGTGTAGCTTGAGTAGGGTGGGGGACAGGCTGGCATTGACCCATGGCAGTAAGAGACTCTGTCTATGGTGATTTGTGTCTGCTCCATGCGTTTTTCCCCTTCCCCCTTTGCCTGTCTGGAAGGACTACCAGCCCTGCTTTCTTCTTAAAATGGTGATAAATAGGAGCTTTGTAGGCTTGTCCCAATTCCCTGTACAAATTTACAGGACAAGTAAGTTGCTGACTTGTCCTTAGTAGAGTAATTTGCTACCATTGATACCCTAACCAGAAAAAAATACTTGCTTTCTCAAAAAAGACTAACAAATATACCCTGAAGAGAAAATACGCATAAAGGCTGGGGAGGGGGTGTTTGTGGTTTTCCTTCTCTTATTATAAGCTCATTGGTAAAGCTCTAAAAACCAGCGCTGTTTGTGTACACTGGCTGTGTAGCAGTTTGTAGTCCCGTATGTATGTTCACTTACACTTTTTCCTATTTTTGCTTATTATTCTGACAATAATAAGCCCTTTCCCCATTTACCCATTTCTTAAAGCTCTTCTCCAGCCAGGGCCAGATTTTGCTTGTCCTGCTTACATGAATGACCCACTGATCTCCCGTGGCGCGAGGGCAGGCTGCAGAATGGGGTCCCTGTCATTAACCCACCCAAGAAGGCAACTGCTGGGGCGCACGGGCGGCCGGGTCCCTGTTTCTCCCCTTCTTTCCCTTCCGCCTGCCGGAGGCTGCCCCGTCTCCTGACGTGCTGGGCTGCTGTAACAGGATCTCCCCGCTGCTCGCTGCTCTGGACTTTGTTTTTCTTGGCACACCGCTCACTGAGACACTTTAAAACAGAAAGCAAGTCAAAGCACTTTTGGCTTACTTCCTCGCCTCTTCTCCCCCCTTTCCTTTCTTGAAACAGTTTATGAATAAAATAGCAATATTCTCTCTTAAAAGCGTTGGGCTACAATGTTAAAATTCGGATTGCAAGGACTCTTTTCAGTGTTCAGAAGTGGCAGATGTTTGCAACAGGCACAGCGGGAAAAACCCATCCCGGATTCCTGCAGCGGGAAGTTAAGGTGCAGGCTCGATTTTTGGTAGAAATATGAATCCCCGTAGATCACTTGCAGCATATTTTAATGACATTTAAACATAACCAGATACAATTAATACTTGAGAAGCGGGGAGCTATTCTAAGCAGCAGGATCTGAAAGCGCTGTGTTCAACTGAAGACTTATTCACCATTCACTTAGAAATGGGCTGAAAACAGTCTGTAGGAAATTAACTAAAATAACATTTTGCCCAAATGGAATATTTTAATTCATGCGAATACGAAATGCTAAGAAAATACATGTATCTGTAAAGGATTCTTGTAAGCATAAAACAAACGGTACTTCCCATCCTTCTTTCTCAGCACGGCTGATATTTCTAGAAAATGTGCAGGAATTTTAATCTCTCGTGACTGTGTAGCACAGTGCTTGAGTCTATATGGGGGATGGAAAATTTACATGCACCTGGAAGCAAACATAAATCACCGTCAGCCCAAGCACTTCGCAGGCTCCACAGCCTCCTCCAGCCAGCCATCTACGCATTGCAACTCGTTCCAGACATTTTCAAGACCAGAATATCCGCTGCATGTTTTTTACCCAGCAGCACTGCGCCGTTTACACTCACACAAGAGCTTCCAGGGAGTTAAGCTGTTAGACTGTGTAAGCTGGCATAGTCATGGTTTGGCCCAGTCTTCCGTGATTTTACCCTAGTTGAGGATCTGGTCCATGAAATAGGAAAGTGAAAGCAGCTGGGACTCGACAGAGAATCTGTCACATCTATAGCACCATAAAGAAGCAGCATGTGATCCGAATACGCTCAAGTTTGCAATTCTTCAGCACAGATCTGCTGACATCAAGGGCTTTGGGACTGACACCAGCTGGGAATTCACCCCAGCATTTCCCTGAGTTCACGCTAGCCATGTGAAGACAGTAACCCATTTCTTCCTCTTTTACCGTTCCCTCTATGGCAAAAGCAAATCAATTGCAAGAGACACCGTCTCAGAACAAGCCTGCACTGCGGGACCTTTGCAGAGGCGTTTGGCAGGGTGTTCAAGGCTGGTTTTCCCCAGGAACTACAGCCTGAGAGCTTTGCTCGTACATACCTGGAGGCATGTGTGTGTGCAGTCGTGAGCACGGCGCGTCCTTTGGGAGAACCAGGTGACTCTTGCTATAGAACTGTCATTTCGAGTGCATAAATATCTTGCACAGAATAGAAGTGTAGGTCTGAAACTTAGTATCATGTAAGAGTTTAGGGAGAAAATAAACCAGCATTTTGTAAGTTCTTCTAGCAGAATAATAAAGAAAAAAATCCGTATCTCTCTGTGTTATTGCAATGCCAGAGGTTTGTTTGCCAGGCTTTGCAGTTAATCTTAGCTACATTACTGCAGAAAATTAAAGACATCTGAGAAATCAGAAGGAATTTCAGATATACTGCATAAAATGTTGATACAATACTGCGGTTGTACAAGTACCTACAGATAAATCTTATGTTTTGATGACTTCAGTAAGTATGTAGTATGATAGAGATACTAACCTGATACCATGTTACCCAAAGGAAACAAATAGAACACTAGAACAAAAATGCAGTAGGAGGTACTAAAACGCTTCGTACTGTTGTATACCATCTCCCACATTGCAGCAGCACCCGCAGCGTGACTAAGTGCTACATATTTGACGTGTTTTGGATGACCATATATATCGTGGTTCAGAGCACAGTGCTGTTTCACAGCATGAAGGTGTTGGGATGTACCAGTGAGAACTCATGGTATATTTTATAACATTCTTACTACAGGGATACTTGAGCGTGAACATTTTTTTGTCAGTGATGCTGGGAGATCTGCTGGCTCATGTTCTTTCCCCATTTTTGCCTGATTGTTCAGAAATCCTACAGGGAGGTAGAAAAGGGGGAGGAGAAAGGGAGGAATTAGATATGGTTGTTGGTAGGATTATTGATCAGAGATCAATTCCAAAATACTGATATTTGCAGATGCTGAGATTTCTTTTGCTAGAGACTGTTCAAAAGTGCCCTACTAGGAGGGTTTAAGTAAGGCTAGTTCTAACAGTCCCTACTCATTGTGCCTACTCTTAAATACCAAAATATACCAGTCAAAACGTAAAATTATGGGAACACTCTGTCTTTAACAACAGTGAATTCTAAATATTACATGCTGCATTTCACATAACATGTTATTGTTGTTTAGCATAATATATTAAATATTTAGGTAGTAAGAATACTTTCCTGGCTAGTTCTTTTGAAGAGATTCTTCTGCTGGAAAAGCGTGCAATAGCTGATGATACTAATTTCCATGTAAAGCAGATAGCCAAGGGCCTAGATAGATTTTTCATCATCGTTTAGATTTTCTTTTAGGTCACCTGCACAGATTTACAAGGCCCTGACAACTAAGGTAGTTATCAGTATAGTTGTGTTAATCTAGTACACTAAACTATTCTACTAAAACACAGTTAAAAATCATTTAAACCCAGCAACCAGCAGCTGGCCTCTCAGCTGGCGGTCGCAAAAGAGGAACAAAAGATTGTCCACAGAAACTGGATCAGTTTGGGGAAAAGTAATGGGTATTTCTTCTTTGGTGGGCAAGAGAACCAGTCCCGAGAGGCTAGGATCGGCTGCAGGGCACAGCTTGTGCTGGCTCGCTTCTGTTGACAGTTAATTTCAGTCACTGAGGTGATAAATCGGATTATCGGGAGGCAGAATCAGGAGCAGCCCAGGTGAGAGAGCAGCTTGGGCACGTGGTGCTGCTGAGCTCGTAGCGCGGGCAGCAGGTGGTCCCAGGCCCTGCTCCGCAGCAGAGCACGGGCAGCGCCGGGGGCTGGCCAGGGACGGAGACGACACACCAGCATCTCGCCCCGGAGCGGGAGTGATGTAAGGGGAGTAAAACGGGCAGCTGCTGCTGCTGCTGCTGCATCTCATTAGGACAATGCAGTTAGGAACAATCAAAATGTTCGAAAATGCTATATTTGGTAAGAAAGCGCTGTCTTTTAAACTCCTATTCTAAAAACCCATAAAAACTGGTGTGGGAAATATTGCAAAATAGCCTCTCTATCATTTATACAGTTTGAACTCAATATAGTGTTAATAAATGTAAACATTTGCCTTGTATTAGTAAGAAAATAATTTTAATGGTTTGTGCCTCTGCTTAATTTAATAAAACTCTTTTACATCTCTAATATACGTGCTTAGTGGATGGTACTTATTAAAGAAGTAAGTGTATGCCAATGGGTGGTAGTTAGTAAAAAATCAGTGCATGCCAAAAGCTGTCAGACGAGCTTACTGTTGAATAATGGGTGGCATAAACATTTGTGTTGAACAAACAGAGGAGAATTAAGGCAAAAGCAATAATGTTAGACTAACATACAATGTATGTTTCTTCTATAAAATTGGTCTTCAAGAACACAATATTGACTGTTGTTTAAGCACACGTTTTCTCCAGAGTCTTTTCTGTGAGTGTACAAGCTAGGACTGCCTAGGAGCAGCGCTCTCATGCGTAATACTGTGCAGTTCATGTCATAAACAAGGGTAATGTGCAGTGTATGGTGTGTACCCAGACGTGTCCTAGTGTGCACTGCTGTGCTAGAAAGCATTTTAACTGCTTACATGAACTGAGAGACACCTTCACTCAGTGAAGTCTTACCAGTGGCTGCAAAATACGCAGTAAAGGTAAAAGCTCAAAATGAATCCCTGACAAAGAGAAACATTTTGAGGAACCCTTTGCTCCAGTATTTCTCCAGTGACTGTGTTGTCTTCTTTTGCGTGGACCTTTCTTTGCTCCTCTGAAATTCCCAGCAGCATCTCCTACCACTGTTGCTGGTGCAGTGTGGCGAGATACCCCATCCTCTGGCTAAAAGGAGGGAACCCACTCACTCCCAGACTTGAAGATCCCTCTGGCTCAGAATACTATCAAATACCATGATGACAACTCATTTTATGGAACCAATTGCTGTAGGAAGATACAGATGTGAAACAGGAATCTGACTGCTTTGTATAATCTTGGCTACTTAACAGAGATGTGGGAGAGCTCATAGGAGAATGGGGCACAGGAGAATACAATTGTGCACAGAAAACTGGAGGAGGGTCACACCCTGCACTGTCCTTTTGCCAATTTAGAAGACAATTACAGAGAAGAGGCTTTGCTCAAGCCACACACATTGAAAAAAGTGGAATTAGAGGGAAGTGATTAAGAGAAGGGCTAAGAGAGGGAAGATGTAAATCCAGTCTCCTGGGCTTTATTTAGAAATGTCTGGCAAGCAAGACTTCCATAACAAGTCAAAAAGCACATTTGCATTTTGAAGTCATGACAAAATAGATGTTATGCTCAGTAATGTTACACTTCGGCAGTTGCAATTGTTTTTAATTAAGTTTGTACATTACATGTATATGTACAGATGCAGAAACGGATGGCCTGAGTTAACTGCTTGTCGCCTGGTTTCCAGGAAGGCCACAAGGAACTGACATTACAACACTGGATATTTTACTGCCAGAACCCTGATAACCACATTTTGGCCTCTCCATTTCGTCTCAGGACGATCTTACATCATGTACTACACTGTGTGCGAGCCAAGGAAATTCATTTAAGAACAGAAACATTCCTTCATCTTAGGGTAATCAAAGAGGCAATCAAAATCACAAGTCTTACAGCACTTATTCAGACCACTGTATAGCATGACATCAGTGAAAGTTAATGAAAGCTTTTAGATAGCCAAAAGTAGAAATAGGATGGAGAAGCAACAAGTGCTTGACTTGCACTGAAGTAAGTGTATATCTTGTGAATCCAAAAGAGAGCTTTTTTGTTCAGGGACAGGCAGTGTAAAGTTGCAAGGACTAGAAGATGAATAAAATTATTAGAGGCTCCACTGATAGTTTTATATATTCACATATATTTCAGATATTTCCAAATTTGGCCTGCCTGTTTCCTTTCTCCATGTAGGCTGAGTGCAGGCTGGTTGTCGTCTAATACCTCCCTCCTCCTCAGAGTCTCAGAAGAACAAGGAAAAATTCCATAGGTGGTCCGTTCTTGGGGAGCGTTTGCTGTTGAGGAATTCATTTCTGCGTGCAAAGCTATGAGGCTTAACCAGCCCCAGTAGCACAAATATTTTCAGCTGGAGGTAAACCTGAGCAGCAGTTGCCTTACCAGAGCAGGGAAAGCCCACCTGCCTCCAGGTGCCCGACGTTCTGAGTGGGCACGAGCTCCGCTGAGCAATCACAGGCTCGCTTTTATGGGGAGAATTAGTGAACAGTAAATGCACATTGTGGCATAGAATCATAGAATCGTTTTGGTTGGAAGAGACCTCCAAGATCATCGAGTCCAACCATTAACCCAGCACTGCCAAGGCCACCACTAAACCATGTCCCCAAGCGCCACATCTACACGGCTTTTCAATCCCTCCAGGGATGGGGACTCCACCACTGCCCTGGGCAGCCTGTGCCAGGGCCTGACAGCCCTTTCGGGGAAGAAATGGTTCCCAATATCCAACCTAAACCTCCCCTGGTGCAACTTGAGGCCGTTTCCCCTTGTCCTGTCGCCTGTTCCTTGGGAGAAGAGACCGACCCCCTCTGGCTCCATCCTCCTTTCAGGGAGTTGCAGAGAGCGAGAAGGTCTCCCCTCAGCCTCCTTTTCTCCAGGCCAAACCCCCCCAGGTCCCTCAGCCGCTCCTCACAGCACTTGTGCTCCAGACCCTTCATGGCAGAATTTACTCGCGTGTAGCTACGTAGCAGGTGACCACTGACATTTAGGATGAATTTTCTCACCATTTTTTCAACACCGATAAAGCAGCCACAGGAACAGAAGCAAACATTTTGTGAGGAGAACGTGGTTTGGTAGGTGTCTTTACCAGAGTGAACTATTCAGAAAGACCAGAATGTGTTATTGTCAAGCCCAGCGATGTGGACTTTTGGACTTTAGTCATATAAAAGGAAAATAGTTGTTACTTAAAGAGTTGCTGAAAAGAGCCTCACTTTCTAAAGTAGGAAATTAAGCTAAATACTTCAAAATGGAAAACTTAAAATACAGTCAAAGCAAGTGAAAAAATGTCCTTGGGTTAAAGTGAGCTACTTTGGCTTAGGTCTCTGAGCATTAATTCCTGCCAGCAATACTTAGAAAAAATATAAACTTAATTAGGACAGAAAGACTGGTGTGGGTATTGGCCTTACTTTTATAAATCCTTCAATCTTGCTCCATTTAACCCTGCCAATGAATCTTTTTCTTTGATCTTAAACTAACAGGATTAAAACCAACTTGTTAAAATTGAATCCTGAGGTCACAGTGAAGATTTGTTAAGGCAGAACTTTGTTAAAGCTGCTATGTTTTCTTTTAGAGAAACAAAAGCAGTTATTTATGGAGTTTATTATTCCAAAAAGCTTTTATTTCAGAGTTCCTTAATTATGATGGTAGGAAATAATTATATTTTTACAGTTACATATTTTTTAGTTATAACAAAAAGCTATTTGTCATTCAGCCTGGGGCTAGAAAGGGTTATGCTCTGCGCATGGGCTGTCCCCAGCGTGCCACAGCATCTTGGTCTTCAGGAGGACTGAGTGCCCCTCTGGCATCTTTTCTGGAGCTCCTACACTGTCCTTGATGGAAATAAGTGGAACTTTGAAAATAAATCTTCACAATCGTGCTATTTCCTTGCATTTGATGCACACTCGGAAGTTAAATATAAATTGCTTAACTGAGTTAATCCAGAAACAAATGGCAATATACCATCTTTCTCTGCTTGCTGAAATCCTACGGAAGAGGCACCCGAGATGGTCTAGCAGGTGGGCTCAGCTTTCTGTCCTTTGCTCTGTTCCAGTGCAGTCCATAACGTTACTGGGAATCTCATATAATTATTGGGAATCTTACCCTGATTTTGTAATAAGGAGTAAGTTGCAAAGCATTGTATCATTTGATTCCAACATCTTTACAGAAATTTTATGTTTGCAGTGTTGGCAGCAACCTTGAGGTTACTCACATTAATAACAAACTCTATAACAACGTTTACTGCTACGCAGAATTTAATAGGTAAATTAAACATAGTAGTGGTTTCATTATTTAGTAGTGGCCTTACGTAACAATTTTATTTTTATTAGCAGGGGTGTTATATTGTAAAAATTGCCTATATTACGAACTACAAAACTACACTATAAACCTTAGCAAAGAGGCCAGTCAACCACGTGTAACTGCTGCATTCCAGAATCAACATACTTAGTCTCATGTCTAACATCATTTAATATATAGCTAATGAGAGTAAGTCATGAGAGACATAAAGAGCATGTATTCATGTAGAAAATGTGAACCTTATTCCTTTACAAGTAGTCATGGAATATATGTGCATGTAAGTAATGGTAAATGAGTAAAGCACAGCCATAAGATTAATTCATGGAGATTAATTCATACAGCTGAAATAGTGTAGCAGTTCAGCACTGTGTTAGCAAAATGCTGAAGAATGTCATTTATGGGAAAGCCTTGAGAGGCTGTCATCATCTCATCAGTTTGCTGGAAAAAATATGGTCAGTTAAAAAAATGATGGGCTAGGTTTTTAGTTAATGTAAATCATTGCTTTTTGTGTTCAACAGAAAAAGAACACTAACACCAAAAGATCTGTCCTATTCTTTAATTTTCGTTTCATCTTTTTCTTTTTGTTATAACTAAATTAAAAGAGATTTCTCATTTCTCATATTACTTAGTTGAATTTGTTTGAAAGCTGCTTGACTATTTACTTTCTTATTCCAATTAAAGATCTGTGGAGTTATGGGTATTGTTTATTTGCCTAGTCAATTGGCTAGATTTTTGATCCGCTTTATTATTATATACTAAATTCCTTTGAAGTCATATAATATTTACTTGTAGCCTTGCCTGGGTGCAAAAGAAAATATAAATTCACATCTTTGACTTATTGAAGACTAATCATATCCCATAAACAATTCTGAACAGGCAAGATGTGGATCAGATTGCCTTCCCATATGATTTTGTTAGAAGAACTAGTTAGTGATTTAATTATGAGAAGTAGCTTTATTTTACCTTCTAATTGCATTAATGTGTTCTGCATACCTTCAGAACTCTTCATTACTAGTTATTTATACCATTAATAAATATATTAGTGGAGTACAAAGTGACAAAAGCAGTTGACTGGTAGTGAGAAAATTTCCTTAGAACTAAAAAAATATGCTATTTGTAATCAGCACAAGTTATAAATCCTTCAAGTTGCACTTTGAAGAAGAAAAAAGCTGCTAGCGTAGAAAATGAGGAGTGTATTTCATCAACAAATATTTACATTGTGAAAGACATTTTCTACTAAGATGGAAAAAAATGCTGTCATCTTGTCACACTTTCAGAAGAATGGCCAATGCGTTGGTAAGAAGTTGGCTTATTTCTCTGGACCATCTACAAATAAGTATGAATAAGCAAGTTGTAAGATTTCCAAGCTCACATCAAAACGCCAGTAACGGTGCAGGGCGCAGACTCCAAGGGAGTTTCAGTGCCCCGTGTCACGGAGCCAGGCGTTCATCGCGGTGCAGAAAAGCACAGCGGCGTTCAGAGGTTGCACTCTCACGTCTTAGAAAGGGCGTTGGGATTAAAAGATCAACGTACGTAAGTGTTCTGTTAAAACCCTAAGAAAGCGTATGCCCAAAATAACAAAGCGTACAGTAACCCTGAAGAGCAACCCGGAGCAGCTGGTTATCCCCAGTTTAGATCAGTGGTAGTGCTTCACCGCTAAATCTTAAAATGCTGATGCAAAGCAGGGAGACGAAAGCGTAAACTACCAGAAAAAATCATAGTAAACAGTTCTGTGAGGAGGATAATTGTCGGTTGTATCACTTCAAAATACATGTTTTTCTGATGTTCTGCATCAGATCTGAGTGAAGACCCCCCCAGTAGAAGACAGTCTGTGTAAGGACTAAGAAACCACAGATAGAAAGTGTAGAGGCCATTATTTTGAAGTTCATTAAGCAGATAATCACACATCCTGATTTGTACTGCTTAACTCACACTGTACGCTGTCCCACTGACTGAAGTAATAAGGAAGCAGAGAGGATTTCAAAGGATGGAAAGTTCAACAACCTGTTTTTCCTGTAGTTACTTTTAACTTCAAGTTTAGTAGTGAAAAGTGTTTGGATTATCCAGACAACTGAAATATGAGAATAAGGTGTGTTGTTTCTTGGTCATCAGAAGAAATGGTGACACAAAGAACATGCTCATCTGCACAGAAAAAAAGATTATCCAAAATTACATATGTTTAAAGCAGAAAAGACCCAATTCATGTGGAATGCAGCCACAGAGGAGGAGACGCAGCGCAGAAAACCTTGGGGTACTTTTCAGACGAGAAGGAATATCATCACAGCCATGGCCAAATTCCATTTTAGATCCAAAAATAGACCTAAAATGATACAAAATTGAGCTCTATAGCCCCTAATGAAGGTCTTTGCTGCCTAATGAAATCCAGATCCCCAAGTTAGGCACCCAGCTACCTTTTCCATACAGTAAGAAGAGATAAGCACCTGAACATTCCGAAGAGCCAAACACTGATTGACACCCTGCCTTCCAGCTCCTCATGATTTCACCCTTTAATACATATAAGCGTGACTTTCGCTGCTGAGGTTAGAATTACAAATGTCACGGTTAACATTCTGTTTTTTAAAGTTTGAAGGGGAAAGTGTTGTTTCATGTTGAATATTAGCTTCTTCCTGAGAAGGCAATAATAAAAGTGTCAGATATTCCCCTATAATCTGTTTAGGCATGCCAGCTTTCCTTAGGGAACATAAAAGCTTGACTGAGGAGAAGAAAAGCTTTGAATATCAGACCAGCCTTTTCCCCCCAGCTTTGTAGCATTACCCCAACTATAATAGAGCTATAATCTATATTATCCTAATGTTTTTGTATAGTTTGTGTTAAATAATCGCTTGAAGCTTGCCTGGAAACCATGAAACTCTAATGTCCATATCCTTCATATATCTGTTTCTATTTCAAATGCATTTTTGGGTGCTCTTGCAGGCTTTTAAAATTACACTGGCAGTTTCTCGTGAACTTCAGGGGTGGGGGGGGAATCAGGCAGTTTTAATCTTCCCAGTATACTTCATGAAAGCAGTCACCGGGCCGTTTGAGGGATTAACCAACAGGAGCTTTAAACTACCCACGCATGTAAGCAAGTGTCCCAGCCAGCTTCCAGCGAAGCATGAACGAGCGTAGCCTTTAATAGCAGCTGGCATTAAAGAGCACCTCTGCATCACATGCTGCTTTGGGCTTCAGCGGAAGGCCCTTGACATCAGAAAGAGCTGAACTCTGACCTTGGCCCTTGCCACCTTGATTATCGGCGAGAGCAATTTGTTAAGGGTTATTGTGTGTGCGGGTCTGCATCAGTTGGGCAGTTAGGAATTTCTAAAGCAAACAGCAAGAAGCTACATAATGTGCTACATAGAAAGGGCTTTCACATTTAAATTCATATATCACACGTTACGCACGCAAATTGCATTAAAAGATGGTTAAATTGTACATTGAAAGGCTCAACAGCCGGGGCAGCTGTATAT
Source organism: Phoenicopterus ruber ruber (assembly GCA_009819775.1). Classification (NCBI taxonomy): domain Eukaryota; kingdom Metazoa; phylum Chordata; class Aves; order Phoenicopteriformes; family Phoenicopteridae; genus Phoenicopterus; species Phoenicopterus ruber. Next base: position 4,705,339 of record CM020224.1, read on the forward strand.
TCTTCTTTATGGCTATGATCACATACTGTCCCCCAAACCTCCCTTCAGTGCACCCAGCCGCTGGCGCTGCCTGGGACGAGCAGCTTCTCAGGACTTTTGTGTTACCCTTATTGTTCAGCGGGTGTTTCACATGGCCGACTTACTGACATGGTCTGAACTTGACTTCAAGAGAATTGCTAACTTTGTCATGGTTGTCCCTTTTTGTGTCTTTTTCGCAAACATTAATTAATCTTCCTAACTGCAAAGTGAGATGATACTAAGAGGTGGGAACATGAAGTACAGGGAACAAAGTCATCCCATGGTGGGTGACAGGCCAGATTTGACAGGTCGTAATCCTTAGAGCTGATCTCTCAGAGTATTTAGAGTTACATCATCACTTTGAATGTTTAGAGCAGGGACAGTACTGTAGTGTGAGGCTGTGGGGTGGCAGCACCCCAGCAGATCAGCCACATGAGGTGCCTCACACTGGGCATTAACACATTGGGGAATGTTCAGCTTGTGGCCACCTGCAAAAAGCTCATTTTGAGTGATCTGCAGCACACCAGCACAGCAATGCTCAACCGGTTTAAAAACCAGACCATATTTCCTCCCAGACCTCTCCCATCACCATCCCCTGTCTTTCTGGTTTCTCGTGCAACATGTGTCCCTCCGGCTCCTTTCCCCTGGTGCTGGACCCTGTAGTTCCGATCTCCTGCCCCAGCCAGTCCCAGTCTGACGCAGGCACCGCTTGGCATTGCCAGCGTCGCGCTGCACCCTGCAAACCCCAGGCTACGCCGCAGCCAGGTGGTGTTAGCCAGGCTGCTGCTTTCGTTTTCATCCGGTCACTCGTCTCCTGTCTGTAGGAGGGAGAAAAACTGAAAGAGGGGAGATTTAGATGAGATAGAAGGAAGAAATTCTTCACTCTGAGGGTGGTGAGGCCCTGGCACAGGCTGCCCAGAGAAGCTGTGGCTGCCCCATCCCTGGAAGTGTTCAAGGCCAGGCTGGATGGGGCTTGGAGCAACCTGGTCTAGCGGAAGGTGTCCCTGTCCATGGCAGGGGGCTTGGAACAAGATGATCTTTAAGGTCCCTTCCAACCCAAACCATTCTGTGATTCTATGGTTCTAGGGCGGGAGAGGGAAGCTGGGAGCTCCTGGCTGCGGCACGCTGGTGCAGGGCATGCCCAGCACAGCCGCGGGTTCTGGTGGCCTTACCTGCCAAAGCAACGTGCCACCACAGCCCGCGTGTGAAGTGAGAGGTTTGATGTCCTAATACTTACAGTGTGCAAAACAGCATATTTATTTTCCCCTATATTCATTCTCAGAAAGAGATGAGCAGGTTTTTTGCTTGAAAATTTTTCCACAAAACTAAATATCCAGCATGGATAATTTCAGCCTCCTGGATAAAACCAGTAAAGTGGAAGTAACTGAAAAATGGTCTGAAAAGGTGCCAAGGATGACTAATTACAGGTATTTTTACCAATCTCAAATATATAATGTAGAAAAAGGTGCTGTGGAATACTATTGTTTTGGAAACCTCCATAGTTATTCCGTAGTATATGTAGAAAGCATGGAAGTTCTACTTAGCAGTGCATGTTCTGCAGCCGGGCATCAACCAAAGCACAGGGAAGTTGATAAATGTTTCGAAGGGCTGTATTTCAATGATCCAGAAAGTGGTAGGGATGAAGTAAGATGGATATCAAACCCATTCATTACAGCAGTCAACTGAGACTGGAGGGCAACCAGCAGAAACATAAATATCCAGGCAAAAATGGGAATTGGGACATGACACAGAACAGGAAACCACCAGACTCTGATGCTGAAGCCAAGTGAAAACACAGGCAGAAGGCAGCAGAGAATCAGGCCCCACCACAGGGGCCACAGACCTAAGATGAAGGGTAAGCAGCCGTCCGCTGCAGCTACGTTTGGAAACCTGCTCCCTGGGTGCCTCCTCAGGTCTTCTGCCCTGCTGGGGCAGAGATCTGACTCACAGAAAACCGAGATGCCCACAGGTAATTTCAGTAGCTGCTAAAAATACATAGATCTGCAATCATTTTTTTGTTGTTTAATTCTGATTTTTTTTTTTAATTTGATACTGACAATTTTCATTTATGAACTGATGCACTGAGGATTTTCATTTAACAGGACAGGTTTCTTTAAATAATCTACTTAGGCCAGAAATGCATACTTTGGCATGAAAAAATAGTTCTGTTCCCCAGCGTCTCTGGAACACCACAGACTTGAAAGCAAAAGTTTTTGTTGTATAAGCAAAAAAAAATGTGCATGTCAAAGCTGAATTTTCTTTATTGTTTTCCTTGAAAATATCAGCTAGACTTTCCAAGGGAATACATTTTAAAAATCCACATTGGTTGATTAGAAACAAATCAAACCAGATGCACTAACAGCCTTCATATGAAAACTCCCAAGCTAGACTAGATCATACTTTGGAACTGAAATTCTGTAGCAGCTTGAAACCTGGCGATTGAGAAAATATGTTCTGTACTCTTGTCTCTAAGCATTACCCCTGAATAAACTCACAGATTTCATTGAGTTGGTTGCCCATCATAGGGTGCATTCTGTAACGTGTGGGCTACAGAAACGAGCTCTGGATGTGTTTTCAGAGTTAAGACTGGTAGCTCTGTCAGATGTCACCCTTTGGTACTTAAGATATTTACTGACAAACCACTCTTTAATTCTTGGAGAAAGGCATTCTGGATTTCCAGAGCAATATGTGCAATACATTTGTTTACATATATATAAAGTTGCTCATGCAAAAGTACCTGCAAGGTCAGGACTTACATTTTCTCAAAGCAGCAAATACGAGCTGCATGTTAATACTGAAACCACTTTTCATGACTTAATGTTTCAGCGTATGGTAGTATAGCTTCAGAAGAGGAATGCCATTTCAACAGGGAATCTATAATGAATAAGGACAGAAATCACTGCAACAGCTCTAAATTTAGTGTATCGTTTAGGTATCATTTGCTGTACTGTCCTAGTCTCACTCTGTGCCAAAAATGAATTTTTCATAAATAGAGTCATTGAAATGGTTTGCTAGATACTTTATTTATTAATGCTGAACTGCGAGGCAATGCATTGACCCAGTTTGTGAGATCCCAGCTAATGTATACATGTTTAAATGTGTGTAGAACACTATCTTTGAGCAAGTAAATATGGTAGACAGGTCCTCAACTATACTGATTTACACCAGCAGAGAAATCATTTCTCTTTCTGACAAATAGCACCTCTAAAGACTGAAGAGAAGCTGAAGTATTTAGTGTTTTAAAATCTGAGAAAATATCTTGAAGGAACCACAGAGTTGAAAGGAAAAATCTTAGTTATTGAGGTGCCTTCGCCCAACTCAGCACCCGTTGGAGTCCGGGAAAAGGCTCCTGTGAATGTCACTTTAGAGCCGTACAGCAGTTGGCAAAAACTTTCAAAAGCGGTCTCCCCCAATATGAAACATGAATTATTCAGCATTAAACAACATCATATTTTCTGGTGTATTGACTTAAAATACTGTCCCCTTTCTATAAATTTCATTTGATTACAAACTTTTTTGATTATGTATTTCCTATTACAAATGCAACTAACATAGATCTTCTACTTATAAATCTGAGTTAATTAAATTGGAGTATGCCGGTGAAAGCAATCTCTTTTTAAATACAGGCTCTTTGGGTCCTGAAAATCCCTCTTACTAAGAATAACTGCTATTACTTCAAAGCAACTAGTGAAAACCGAGTGCTCTTTCATTTTTTAATAAAGAGATTTTCTGGTCCAAGGGGGCACACCTGATATTGTTTGCATCCAAAGCAAGTGGTCTGTAATAAGTGGCCCAATGAAGGCTTAAGCCTGCTTTCAAGGGTCAGCGGCTTTTCTGACTGTTACTTGATCTGTTTAGAACTGGCTAATTTGTTAATCAGAGCAAAGCTTCAGACTTACTGTGATCATCTCCTTAATGCTGTTTTCACACACTAATAATTAAAGCAAAAATTCTATTCAGAATTGTCATACGCTTTTCTAAAAACACAAAATACGTCAACATCTGGTGTAGTATTAAATCATGCTTCCGATAGCAGGTTTGTTCTGTTCATACAGGGATTTAAAACTCATTTTCTCTAGTATTTTGCATCAAGGATTTTCCTTTTCCTCTTACATACTACCTATCAGTTTGAGTTGATTTTCACCTCTCACTGGTTTATGTCTACATGTTTTAGTGGGATTAGTCCCTATTCAGATGGTGAATAATGCAAAACAGACTTACCATCCTCTCTGTATCCTAAAGCCAACCAGTTTGGTTGCAGAAGGCATAGGATCTCAAAATGATAGAGAATTTAAGGGTTCCTCTGCATGGAAAAGTCACCATGATATAATTTGAATCTGTTTTTTTAAAAAAAAAAAACCATAGTTAATTGGTGGCAAACTCCAACTTTCAAATTAAACTTTCTCATTTAGTTCAGTTGAATCGTTTCCTAATAGCTTTACATTAAATAAAAGTATTCCAATCTCCAATGAAGAGAGTGTCCACACAGGTTTTTACTCAAGTTTTGCTAGAAGAATTTAAGTTGTGCCAGGTCAATTTTCTCCTGTAAAATGCTTTCCCTGTAACAATATGGACTCTGTGTGTAGGGAAAATAGAGTGAAAATAGCGGAGTGCAAAATGCATGTCAGCTGGAAAATAAGTGACCTGCTTGTAAGAATATTTATGTGTTTTCTCCTGACTTGGCTTGGGGAAGAAAACAGCTTGACAAAACATCAGCTGTGAGCAGGATGTTTCTGCCATTGAAAATCCACATGGTCGTACTTGAGAGGCTTCTGGAAAAATGAAATGCTGTAGTTTAGAATCTGGAGGGTTTATTGGAAAGGCGTTTGCCCTAACATCCGCCAGGCAGGGGCGCGCCCTGCCTGCTGGAACTGCTCGCTTACGAGTTATCGTAACAAGGTCCGCTTTTCGCTCTTCGGTGCGTGTTTAGTTAGCTAGAGAAACGCACAGTGAAATCTTTCATTTAAAGTACCTTCATAGTTATACCGATTTGCTAATTTTTGTAGGCCCAGTAGAATATTTTCTCTGTCGGTACAGTATTTGAAAAGGAAGATGTTTTCACATCTGAGCTTGCTAAAGCGCAAAGTCCTCCTCTGCCTTACTCTGTGTGTATATAAGTCACTGAAAAAAATGCAGTGAAGTCCAAAATCATTGTTCTTTATAGTCTTTCCAGTCTGGAAGTCAGATACATGACTGTAGGCCAGTCTCATTGCATGAAATAAAATATTTCTCCGGAACACCACAGTTAGTCTTTAACTGATTTACTATAGTTAAACAGTAACAGTGAGAGTGTTCATAGTACCAAGCCTGGTGGCAAAACCACCCGTACAAACAAGCCATTCATGAGAGCAGGAGAGGCTGTGAATAGTCTGAGCCTTTTCTCAGCGTTGCAGCGTGGGGCAAGACTATCAAGGAAATCTCAATCCAGCTCTGCAGCCCAGCTGGAATAAATTCTAAAATGAAAGGTCTCTAGATACCAAGTAAGGCCATTACTGTTTCGAACGTTGCAGGGAGGAAGACCAGGCTCTGCGTGAGTGTCTGCGGTGCGGGGAAGTCACCGCAGCGCCCCGGCAGCCTCGCCAGCCAGCAGAGGAAAACATGGGAACAGCCGGCACTGGGGACAGTCGGCGGTGCCGGAGTGGGGAGTTCGTGGTCTGTTAGGAGCGGGAGCTTCTCCTTAGTTAGGGGAAGGAGCTGACAAAAGAAGACAATGAGGATTATTAAATCTGTTCAAGGTGGATGAGCTAATCTTCTTTCATTCCATCCGTTCCATTTCCATCATGCTGGCTATGATCAGCCAAAAAAAAAAAAAAGGCAAGCTACAGAGTGCTTTGCTTAGCTACCACTTAGCAAAAGCGATCTTCATGTGAGATGATCTATGATCTATTTATTACATGAAAATTTCTTCAGTTTAGATGGCTTGGGGAGTAGTATCTCATCCACTTAGGTAGCCCTTCCACCTTTCCCGAGCCATCTTTAAGCTGAGTATCTGGTATCTAGTTTTGTTACTCTACCCTACTATTTTATAGGCAATGCTGCTAAACAGAATTTTACAAACTTCCAGAGAATGTTTTGCATGTACCTTTTCTAGTTCTTGAACCTGTCATTATAATAAGAATTTATTTGAACACTTCGGGTGTCTCACGCAGTGTTTGTATTCTGTGTCGTTTAAATACCAGACTGCCTGATTGCTTATGGAAATACTAATATCTGTTGAACACAATGGCCTTTCGAAATGTCTGCAATTTCGCAAGATTATTTGTGTCAACAGAAAACAGGAAATTGGCTGTGGCGGTGGCTGAGAGGGTGCGCGGAGCAGCAGCGGCGAGGAGCTGCGTGCAGAGCGGCTCGGCGGCTTTCCTCCGGCAACGCCGGCCGATGGAGCCGGGCAGGAGGGCACGATGGCAGCAGTTAACGATAGCACTGCAAAGGTATAGTTAAAAAAATCACTACTGTGTACATTGGGAAAAAAGATGGTTCAGAGACAATTTGCAGAGCAGATGTTACACAAAGTACGGTTCCATTTATTTATCATATTATTAGATATTGTGACTGCCATAGCATAGAGGGTACGCTCCATAGGGTGACTGACTAGTATTTAAAAGGAGTAGGGGTCTGTGAGCAGTGCCCGGGTCTCCCCAAAGCGCTGTGTTTTCCAGATGTCATTCATCCCCTCTAGAGGCAAATACAAATGAAGGAAGCTACGTTGGTTACCTGGGCCAGGGAAAGAAACCCGAGGTGTCCAGGCAAAGGGCCGGCTCCAGGAAAAGCTGATTCTTAGCGATGGGTCGAGCCGCCCTACAGCACGCTCTGCCCGCCGGAGCTCCGGTTTTGCTCGGAGCTTGTCGTTCAGCCAGACGCGTGCCCTGCACAGGGGCCATCGGCTCCGGAGGAGTCCAGCACTCCTCCTCCTGCTCTGCCCAGAGCACGGCACTAATGGCCACGCATGAAATTTCTGTTCTACCTACGTCATGCGTCTCACAGTAAAGAAATACTCCTCCTTGCAACAGTGGTGATAGCACAAATAAATAACCTGCCTGGGGTAGAAGGGACAAAGCAGTAGATATTTAATAAATAATGCAGTGCTACACATACAGAAAAATCTCGGCTAGAACCCACTTGCTTTTAGGTTCTCATAAATATTCCCCAACCCTTTCCCTTTGGAGAGGCATTTTCCACAGCTGAAGTCTGCTCAAAACAGGTGGCCAGGGTTGTTTTGGTGTTTGTTTGGGGGAGCTTTACAGCAGAATTACAGCTGCCATGTTCTAGTTTTCAACACATTCAGAAAATAGAAACAAGTAGTCTTCTTTGTAGAGCTACAGACGGACACAATAAGCCAAGTTTTAGGGCTGCTTCAGTGTTTGTGGAGTTCTCACCAAGGGAAATTTTTTTTGTATGAGCAGTATGATTTTTCTGATTGCTTTTTGTGCTCAGATCGCAGCTTTGAAAGCTGTTGACACACATGCACAACAGACTTCGCCTTTTATATTTTTTTTGCTCAATTGAAAGCAGCTTTTCTTTCCTTAGATTTATGATATCTTGTTTTCCTGAGTATTAAAATGCTTTGAGAAAAGACAGAAAAATATATTAATTTTCCATGGGCAATATATTTCAGTAGAAAATTGGTGAATGCTTATGTTAAACCTAAACAATGCGAGCTGTTCGGACACGGAAATACAGTATTAGCAAGCATGCTTTAAAAAAGATGGTTAGGCAGGAGAAACATGGAAACAGCCCCCAAACCTGAGCAAATTATCTATCAAAGATTAGCCTTAGGTATAAGCATATGCAGCAGGATGCATGCAAGATTTGTTTATCTTGACCTTTAACGAATCTATGTTATGATTTGGAACCGAGTCCAAACTGGATCTTCTGTCAGCTGCAGCTCCTGCAGCCACATCACCAGCACTTTAAGGAGGTAGCACATTGTAGCAGAAAGTTCAGGTCTTCCTTCAGTTCAGGGCTGATTTGCAACAATTAAATGATTATTCCTAAAATCAGGAAATTCTTCTCAATTCAGGGCATGATTCTGCAGCCCTTTATCACAAACATAAGTTATAGCAATGCAGCAAAAACAGATACGCACGTTTTGTGCAGTTTCTTGAGGAAACGCCTGAGGATTTGTATACAATTTGCATTTTGCCCTTTGGCTTTCACATAATTAGGGACATCTCTAGATTTGTTTTTCAAATTGAGACCATTAGGGGAGCGACAGTGAATTCCTGTACGAGCCTACAAGGCTGCGTTTGCCAAGGTGCAAGGCTTTTCCCAGGAAAGGAAACAAAGACTTCATTTTAGTTAGCTTTATAATGAGCCATTTAGAAAAGATGGGAGAATGTGTTAACAAAGAATAAATATACCAGAAGCGGAGATATTTAAATTGTATATCCGATAGAATTATCTTCTGGGGTTTTAAGGTTTTAAAACTTCAGACGTTCTTGGAGGGGAAGTCAAGTATTCATTTTAGGGAAAAAAAGTCAAGATGACTAACATTGCACATATTTAATTTAGCTCCACCAATGTTTATAGCAGTGGACACACAGTGTTTTACTGCAATAAGATGAATATTTATTAACAATTCAAAATGATCTGTTCCAAAACGTACAGTGCTCTCACAGTGATGTTTCACCACAGAAGTCCAGGTGTTTCCTGTCTCCGTTTGGAAGGGCTGCGAGCTTGTGATAGGTTTACAGAGCAATGCTTTTGTAAGTTCAACGTGCAGCAAAATAACATTTTACTCTGTCTCATCCCTCAAAATGCAAATGGTTAACATTTTTAAATGCTGGTATTGCCTAATCTAATCTGGAGGATGGACTTGAGAAAATCTATTTAATATAGAACTGCTGTAGTTCTCTAAAGGCTTTCACTGACATGGAGTAGGAAAGTGAAGAACTCGATAGAAATTGCTATTTTCTGCACTGTGCCTCCACATGACGTTAATGTTGATGGTGATTCCACAGATGATTGCTGGTAAACACTTCGGTACTTTGTTCTTTTCTGAACAGCCCAGCTGGGCGCATTGGGCTGTTCAGTAGGTTGCATCTCAGCAAATGGTTTCAAGACTATTAGGGCAACCTGCCTGCGCTGTAAAGTAGACCCTTTCCACATATCCAGAAAGAATTTTAGTTATGATTGTAGGAGATTGCAGTGACACACTTCTCCTTACCCAGAGAACTGTGAAATTGCAAAAGATCAATTCCCGATGGCAGAGATGAACAGAATAGGTCACGCCGGTGCACTGCAGTCCTGCTGCCGGCCCGGCCCTCTGCCCACACCTGCAGCTTTCCTTCCCGGAGACACGGGAGCAGGAGCAGAGAGACGGGCACTCGGATAACGCCCGTGCTGTCCCGAGGTTCAGCACCGGCGCAGCCATGCTCCCGGAACAGAAAAGCTCCCCAGGCCAACCGCTACCGTACAGCCATCATTAACCGGGCTAGAAACGTCAGTGTTCTCAGTGATCGTAATCTTCATAAAACCTTACTTACATCTGAAACCCGTCATTATAGAGCTTGAACTCTAGCGTATATTGCGCCGACGTTTCCGCATTACTAGTGTGTGTGTCCAAGCCACTGAAGACATATCCAGTGGTAGCCAAACTGACCTACTTTTCCATGAAACATGCCCCAGATGGAAAGCTTTACCTTAGGACTGTAAGTGCGTGTCGTGTTTAGAAAGTACGCTCCTCTGTCTGTTTTCACAGAGAGGAAATTAGGTTTCTGTTTATTTCTGTTTACTGGAGATAGGCTACTAAATCTCTCAATCTGCGGATTTTCTGAGGAACTCAGAGCTGTGCTGCTGTCAACAGTTGTACTTTTGTGTGATCACCCCATCACAACAGGGAGATTTCAAGAGCTTTCAGTTGCTTACAAAGTCCATTTCTTTTGAAAATCTAAGCTTGATGGTAGCTGTTTGCCTTCTGAAATGGTAAGATTGTTGTCGCTTTCTCAGAAGGACCAGATATAAGTGCTTCTCTGTGAAAAGTAGCATGAAAATCACTACCAAAGAGACATGACCAGCCAAGGGGAACCAATTAGTGCCAATTAAGCTGGCTCCCAGCTAAGCTAACTCAGTTCTGCGAGTCTTCACGAATGCTTTGGTGGAGGTCAGGAAATGCTTCCTCCTTCCACAGCTATGTCTGGTGACACAGCTCTGCCCGTCCCAGCCAGTTCCTCGTACGCCCTATGCCAAGGGCGCAGCAGAGCCCTCTTTTCTCCCGGCTGCTTCAGGAAACAACAAGCTACTTGGTGCCTGCGAAGGTAAAGCTGAATTGTAAAAACCGCTGTGTGAGTAGGAGGGAACAGAAATTTTGGACAAAGTTCTAAGCCAGGAAGTGAAGATAGTGTTAGAAAGCGCAATTTCTAAAAGAACCCAAGCCCGTCGCTCGGGAGCCATCTAGTGCCCACCCGGTCTCCGCACGGGGAGAGTGACCGGCCCGGAGTCACCGCTTCAGCTCAGACCTGGCTAAAAACTAAACAACTAAGCCCAAAACTGAATAAAGGGACCCATAACGTGTCAAGTCAACTATCGAAGAGCTGGTGTCCCGTCCTGGAAGCCTACATGCATATAAATGTTTTTGGTTCTTCTGATTATTTGCATGTTAGTGCTCACAGAATTTAACCTTTATTTTGAATGGTAATTAACACATTGGCTATAGATATTAATCAAAGACAAGAGGGTGAAGAAGCAGAATATGCTTTCTGCATTGGTTTGTGCAATGTTTAAATCGGGGGGACCGGAGGTAGGGGTAGGGCATGGCTAATCCTATGAACTCCTTCCACACTTACTGCCATTCATTGTGTGCAAGGGATGTTCAAATTTAAAGATGTGCTCTGAGGATGGGAAGCAACATGCCTGAAGTTTGAACATGCTGGAGTTTTCCTAACTTCCACCAGCCCTCGCCTCTCACTACTTCTTTTTCAGTCTCACCTTAAAAGCTTTAATTTGTTATTCCTTCTTCACTTGGGAATATCGGGAGCAGAATTATGTAAAGCATACTCCTCCTTGTATCAAGAACTTTATACTCAGTTTTTGTCCTAAAGAAGTCTCAGTAGGGTGTGACGTGTATTTATGTACTGTTACTGAAACAAGAAAAAGTCTTTCTAAATGTCTTTTAGCTGAAAGTTTAGGAAAAAGGAACAGAGCTTACACAGGCTATCTTCAGAGGTTCTTTTCAAAAAAATATATGCATTAAAAGGTGTTTGATACAACTGCCTGTTTTCACTCACAACACAACAATCTGCCTTTGAATTACAGACTCAAAGGTGATTATTTTCCAAAGTGACCATAAAATATTGTTAAGCATCTTCATACTGTTCCAGCCCAACCACTCCCGAGCTGTGGCTACAGTCCAGTCCCTGCTGTCCCGCCTGCTGCTGCTGCATGCATTCTCCTTTGTGCTACCTCATCCTTAGGTCCAGCTGGTAGAATGTAGGAAAAGGTCCAGTGTGTCATTTTACACAAAGAACCGCAACTAGAAATGAACTGGCCCTGGCGTGTGTACACTACAGATGCTCTGCAGAGCTCCAGACCAAGGCTGGAACTGCAGCACCTCTCTCTGTCTTACTCCTTTGTTGAACACGACTCAGACTGAAACAAGAGAAGAAAATCTCTGTGAAAGAAACACTGTTTTCAAAATACGGTCTCTGGTTATGGATGCCAGTAATGTCACTATGAGCACACTAGGTAGAACTGGGTGTGTTCTACCATGCAGCCTGGGCTGATGACATTAAAGAAAAAAAAGTTGTTCTGTGGCCAGAAAAGCCAATCAAACAGTTTTTCTATAAATTAAAGCCCGTTTTCCTAAATCCTTTGTTTCCCTCTCCCACACGAGCCTCAGCCTTCCCTCGTGTCCCTGTGACCCATGCACCGAGCGATGCTCAAGCGCGCTGTGGCTTGCCCAGAGCAGCACGTGTGCTCCTCAGCCAGCTGGCTCCTGCCCTCCCCTGCCCCCTGCCAGCCTTCACCACAGCCGGGGTATCTTCCAGGCTCCCCACCATCTGTCAAGGTTGGCAGAAATTAGCCACGAAGTTCAAAAGTTACTGGGAGGAGACTGGAGAGAGCACATTCGGACAAGCTGCATTTCCCTGCAAAGTCAGGCTAAAAGGGGCCTGGAAACATTTGTTGGACACTGAGGAGGCTCCTCCTCCTCCCTGGGGGAAGCTGAGCATTTCCAGGAGAAGGGGAGTATTTTATGTACTAGCGCTTACAAGGCAAAATGTCACACCTAACGCAAACGTACGCTCCAGCATGTGGCGCGTCCCTTTTGCACCAAGAGCTTTCCCGTGCTCTGCTCGGAGGCAGGGCCGCCGTGCCTGGTGGGGAGCAGCAAGGAGGTGCCAGGCGAGTCCTCCAAGAAACAGCCATGGCTGCAAGCCCTTGCAAACTCACCACTTGCACAGGGTTGGCCAGGATCAAAAGAAACCAGCCCAGAGGGCAGGGAGACGGTGGCGCATCGGTTGAGGTCTTGTCAAGTCAACACAAGGTTGACCATCTTGGGCTCAGGTCAGCATCCCGCTATGGAGGTCCCACACGGTGGGGCTGCAGTGTGACCGCTCGGTTGTTTCTCCGGCCGAGATGTAATTCCATCGGGTCTCGGCCGAGTGGTCGGAGCTCGAGTTCAGAGCCGCTTCCAGGCAGCTCTGGTGAATAAAACCCCTCATTATTTCAGAGATTTACTAATTGTGTTTTTGATTCGGAACACTGGAAATGAGAACACCTATTTTTCTGTTTTCGCTGACTCCAGCACTTTTTGGTGTAGGCACCCTGGGGAAGCAGTGATTTAGTCATCCAACCACGTAACAACGTGGAGCTTAATGAGTAACACATTTGTACTTTCCATTCTCGGTCTGAGAAAGGGCCTATAAATAAAGCATATTTGCCCTCAGATCAAGAAAACTTTTTTCTTGAATAATGTCATTAAATTTTAAATTAGATGTACAGGCAATTACTGGTGAAAATGTTAAATACTGGATAACCTATGAATATGACCTAATTTAATATAATTTTATAAATGCTTGAATTCAATTAAATAAAAACTTTTGTATAACATTTAAACTGTTTGCTTAGTTCTCCCCAGAGCTCACAGTAGGTTACTGTGAGCCAAACAGCATTACAGCATTTGTTTAAAATGCCAAAAGGCTTAGGATAGATCCCATACACTTCTAGCTGAATCCCTAGTCACTGGACAGCAATTTCTGGGCAGAAGCTGCTGTATTAAATAATTGCTGGCTAATAAATATATTTTAGACACATTATAAACCTCGATGTTAAACCTGTTAGAGTAAATGAAATGTTTATTGCAGAAAAATATACAATTTGCTGTTTTGACCTAGGTGCGTTGTCATGGAAACCAAAATCTTTCTTGTGCAATAAAAAATCTGCTTGTCATCTGATTTGAGCCAGTTATTTGCACAGGTGGTTTTCTTAGCAGACAAGTACTTAGTAAAAACAAATTATTCTTTCTCAATAGTTCCATTATGTGTTCCCACAACAATGTGTTTCATTTCACTAGCTTTGTAATTAATGATCCATTATCAACTAATTAAATCACATTTAGATTTTATATGAGTTCATCTGTTACACAACGCTTGCTCCCCAGTCCTCCTTCCTGGGTGTGTTAACCTTGTAAGAGTTTTAATTAACGGTGAGAATGAAGTATTGTAGGTTGCACGGTACTTCAGACAGGCTAAAGTAGTAACAAATGTGGACACGTAAATATATCCAACAATTTAATACCAATTTCCTTAAATGAAATAAAGCAGCAGTAGGAGTAACTGAAATCAGATTTCCAATCTGTACGTAAAACTGTTGTAAAATATTGAGTTCATATGGTTGCAGACAATGGAAACTGAAATGTGAACTATGCTAACAGTTCCAAAATGTCATCCAAAAGAAAATGCAACTTAATAGACAACATCTTTGCTGTTACGCCTGCTCCAGACCTCACTGAGATCAGTGAAAAGACGTTCATTAACTGATTTTGGATCCAGCCCTCGATTTGCAATCCTTTGGGCAGAGGCTGTCTCCCTCCGTGACCGCCCATCACACAGTGTGGCTGGTTTGTAAGCCCGGGTTGACTCTTTTACAGTATCATAAGAAGCAGCAATAGTAGGGGTGAGATGGAAACAGGTAAGACAAAAGAAAGCACTTTTGATCGTGTGATGTTTCCTACAGGAGCTTTAAGATAGACTAAGATGACACGATGATAGAGTTTTAAAAACAATGCCTGCATGATTTCACTGACATCTTATAAACTAGTTGTACTTGAGACTATCCGTATTCAGACGGGACCGGGTGGACAATGTGTTTTCATTTCTCTCTTAAACTGATGGATGGAGAGCAATGTCACCTACACGCAAATTTATCCAGACTGGCCGATTATTCACGAGACCCAGTGCCATCCCCACCGGGGTGCCCACCCCTCGCGCAGGCTCCGCAGCTGCCTGCGTCTCGCCTCCTCTTGCTCCAGTCTCTGTGTGGAGCTCGTGTGCCCGGTCTGTCATCCACTGGCCACGGTGCCCGTGGGCGCGTGTCCCGTGACGGGGGAAAGGCCGGGTCAGCGGGGAGCTGGATGCGCAGCAGCCCCGCTGCCGAGGCACTTGGTGGCTGCAGGGCAGCCTCAGAAGCTCTTCACCCTCGTGCCCGTCGCTGGCCCAGGCGCACGTCCTGGGGTCCCCCCACGGCTGGGCACGGTCCCGGCCACTGCCGACCCAGCTGCCGGTGCGTGCAAAGCCCTGCCTCGGAGTGCATTCGCCTGAAGGAGGTGAAGCCCTCAAGGAAGAAATACCGTATCCTACCTGGAGTCCTACCTGGAGGGACGGGGAAGGGTTAAAAGTGAAATTTCCCATTTGAAGCCGTTGGCTCTTGAGCTGCTTTTCTAGGCAGCTTTGAGCATCTGCTACAAATAAGAAGCTGTGCAAGATTTAAGATTTCAAGAAAATACTCTAGGTAAATAACAGGCCCTTACATATTCCTTTGCAAATGTGGCAAATAGTGTAAACAGCTTTTTGAGACCGATTATACAAGCTATATGTTTAGTCTACAAACTGGGCACCGTTAACTAAAGCTCCTTTGTTTCTACTTGGAATGACTTTATCAAAGAATTAAGAATCAGGTTTTATACGTGCAATGGAATGTTAAATCACGTGCAACCCAAGTGCCTTGGAAACGCAATGCTTCACGGCACTTTAAGAAATTACATTAGTTAACAATTTTATTTTATATGATCACTATTTGTACCAATTTTGCACACTCATAGAGAACAGCAATATACAGATTCAGTATTATATTTAAAAATAAATTTATTAATGCAAAAAAATGGACTTTCCTCGCGTACTAGAATATTTACTGTAGATATTTCACTAGATGGCACTACAGTACTATAAACATTGGAAGAACATGTAGTTCAGTTCCTGCGTCTAAGCGTTTATCTATAATCCAGTTTACTTTTATAATACGTATTAGGTGTGATGGTGACGAGTATTACCATGAGGCAAACAATGTTGAGATCTCAACTCGTACACGTTGGTCTGCTCTGTCCCACACACGGACACAAACACGTACACATTGCACTGAGAAGGTCAGAAGCTGGAACACAACGGAGAGATGCAAGGGGAGTTGTAACTACAGCAAGTATTTCTGTTCACAAAAGAAAAGGGGAGAAGGAACTTCTCTGAAGGGTGAAAGGAGCAGGAAAAGAACAGATTTCAAATTTTTGAGAGGAATCAGGAAAAGACGGAACTGTGGCCAAAAATGGAACAACAGCTTTAACGCATTAAAAATGCCAATAAATGTGGAAAGGCTACATTTATAGAACAGAAATTCTACAAAAAGCTTAGAAAAGAGGAAGGACTTTCCAGATTGAATTTGAGGGTAGATAAGAGGTACGCTAGGGATATTAGATTTCCTTATCTTGGAGAAAGAGAGTATTCTGTCCCTAATCTTACAATTTCCCTCAAGATCAGTGAATAGCAAACTAGGGCCAGCTCTTCATCTGCTGTTGACATTCATGGCTCCTCTGGCTTAAGTGAAGTCATTCTGACTTAAAACAGATGAAGATCAGATCCCTCTATGTTTGAAGCATTTATCAAGCAAGCAGATTACATCTTTTTTTTTTTTTTTGTCCCAAAGAATATTATTAAATTATGTACAAAGTTGAGGCATTGTGAATTTTCTCTAAATTGTGTTAACAATGTGGTTTTTATTGAAGCATTCAGATGTTCCAGTTGTTACTTGCATTTTTCTTTAATGGATCTCATCCGGGCTAATGCATTGTATTTAAAGTAGTAATTTGGTAATCCTAAGGTTCCATACACATGAAGCTAAATATATAAACCGTGTGCTCTGGCAGATGAGATTTGGCAGGTTTAGCTGCAGTGGCTTAAGACATGACCACCTCCAGCTGTTCACCTAATACCTCTCTGCCTTCCAGCATCAGCGTCCTCTAGAAGGGGTGACAGCACGGGACACGTGTCAGCACTTGGAGTGCCCCAGTTCACAGCCTGGCGTGTCAGCCCAAAGCACTGGCGAGGGGAGTGTGAAGTCCAAGAGTGAGCTAGACTGATGTCCAGACGCACAGCCCCTGCTGCAGCGGCCGCGATCGGCATCGACACAAAGCAGGCAGCTGGGGCAGGAGCAACTGCCGCAGC
The DNA here is from genome assembly GCA_009819775.1 of Phoenicopterus ruber ruber. Classification (NCBI taxonomy): domain Eukaryota; kingdom Metazoa; phylum Chordata; class Aves; order Phoenicopteriformes; family Phoenicopteridae; genus Phoenicopterus; species Phoenicopterus ruber. The sequence goes on from CM020224.1 coordinate 4,722,003, forward strand.
TCAATCTGCCAGAGGCTGATAACGAGAGCCAAAGGCATCGGCAGACCTACAAAAGCGCGTGCTTCAATCCAGCCCTATTAACAAAACACTTGAGCACCTTCTCGGTCTCATTGGCTTCACAGTCTTAATGCCTAAACCAAAGCCTATAAAAACTCACTGACTAACTTTTAACCAATTCTGAATGAGGAGTTAAAATAAGACTGTTCCATTTCAGTATTAAAATTATTTGCAATTTTGTGGCTTCTGACATCACTGCAGTATGTCACATTCCTTAGTGCAATACTACTGCTTTACATTAGCTAAGTGTAGAGACCTCTCTCGTGAAGGCTGTCCCGCAGTGACAGCAAGGAGTCTGTAGGCTGGGCTGTAGATGAGTCTGAAGCATAACCTTGTTCTTTTTAGAAAAAAAACACTCACCCAGTATTTCCAAGCCTGGTAATCAAGTTTTTCCTGTGATTCAGCGAAAAAGAGTGCTAATCTTTTCCCTGAGATGCAAGTTTAATTGTACGATATATGCTTTTAGCACTGAAACTGGTGTTATTGACAACTATAAGTCTCGGGGGCGGGGGGGGGGGGGCTTTTATCAAAATTGCAACTGCTGAATACATGTACTCGATTTACGTCACAGGGCTGTCACACAAATCTTGATTTTAGCTCTGGACGATTTAGAGGCAAGTGAAACTGAAAGTTTTCCCAAATTCCACAAATCTGAGCCTGAGAATGTCAGTTTGTCTGTCTCCAGTCACAACTCCCAGAAGGTCCTGAAGCGTGTGACGCACTGGAGCCGTCAAACACCACCATCTCAGGAGAAAATGCAACATGGATTCTGTAGTGTTAAAATCCTTCTTGTTAATCTGGCCCTGCTTTGACTTCTGGTGCAAAGCGACTGAGCCGCTGCCTGGCTGGCAGAGAGCACGGGTGATATTAGTTCATCTCCTGTGAAGTTTCCAATTAGTTCATGTCCAATTCAGACTGCTGAGACATGCATCCAGCCTTTTCCCAGACAACTTGTCTTTTCACAACCAGAAGCATTGACAAGTGGAGGAAGAGTGATTTAGCCATTTGGCCAGGATTTAAAGACTTTGTTTTGCAAACAGAATGCCTGGCTTGCAGAAGCGCCAGATAAATGGGTCCTGCTCCCACACACATCGACTGGGCTCGCGGTTCTAGCGCTGCAGGTTCCTCCTTACAGCAGAATTAGAGGTGATGAAATTTTGATGCTTGTTTCGAGCCTGAGATGGGTACTGACCCCGTCTGGACAAAAGGCCAATGTAACTTTGGCTCGGGAGAAGGAAGCGATGATTGCAGACGCAACTGAAGCAGCTCAGCGGCTTGGGCGGCCCTGGGAGCTGGTTTAGTGAGCAAGTGGGACATCGAAGGGCACCAGTGGCTTGTGCCACGGGTTGTGCCAGGTGGGACCTGCCACATCCCTTTTCATTCAGCCTAATTGGCTTCCTCTGGAAGTCAAAAGGAGCTTGATCATTGCTGTCACCAGGAGCAGGGTTAGCTAAACAGAAAGCACTTTTGTACCAGTATCCCCTTCATACATATAGGTGTGACATATACAATTACTTTAAATTGACAAAGAGCTCGTATAATTGAGGTATTTGAATAGTAAGCCCCATTTACTTGGAAATGTTAACAGGGCTGTAACCCCGTGCAGTGTGGCACATGTTTCATGGCACGTGAGGCTTGAGTGCCTGTTTCCCCTTCATACTGATGCGTACACTGTTATTTTTTAAAAAATCATGGAAATATCAAAAATAGCTGGGGCAGTTGTGTTTCTTTAAAAATGCTGTAATAGAATTTGTTATTAAAGTGCATTACTGTGCACCCATAAATATTTACATATTTTTATGAGCGTATTCACTGGCCATGACAGATTCAAAAGCAGTCTGATGCTTGAAAGTGTCAGTAAATAGCAACAGTTATGTGGTTTCTGTGTTTTAATAACGGTGTGTTTATTTAAATGTTCTCTCAGTAGTCAGCTGCATACTTCTAAATGATCTTTCTGGAGGTTGTCTCTCCAGACAGAGATAGAAAAATATATTTGACCCACTTGTAATATATTGGATTTTTCTTTATAATCTCATTTAAAAGTGTGCAGTGAACACAAAACCATAATTTACCTGGTGTTGTAGTTTCATTAAACATCAAAAGGGTGCTTGATGGAGTAGAATAATCCTATTCTACATCCTTCATTGAACATCTTTCAGAATAAGTTTATTCATTTAATTAGAAGGTTTCTCTAAGTGAAGATTGCACTGGTTTTACTAGTCTGACCGAATTTGCATTTGTTATCCAAAGCACCCTCTATTTCACTGTACGTAGGACAAGTGTGTTAGAACACATGCTGCAAAATATCTCCACAAATTGCTACTTATTTTCAAAATTGTGTTAGTACTAATTCAGAAGTGAAGGAACAGAGAAGCTCCATTACACTTTAAAGTGGAATTTTCCCTTCAAATCTGTGGATTAGTCATGGCAAACAATGAAATGTTTAACTCAACATTAAATGGGATTATTAAATATCTTTTCAAAGTAGAAAATCACATGCATTATTCTATTCCCAGTACAAAAGGACAGTGAATGAGTTTCTCTCTTCATTCAGTATAAAACAATGAATAATACCATGGGCATACTTCAGCCTCAGAGGACTCTGCTGAAGCAAATACACTGAAAACGATCTGGATCATTTTAATATGAAGGTGACATTCTCTGTGATTAAAACATGGTATTGTTGTAATGATGGTGAGGCTTGTAAAAGTTGGGATGTTGCAAACTGGGACATAGTAAACTGGGATATTGTAGCTAAGGCAAATTTTACCTCCCCATCTCAGTCCTATATGCAGACAAACAGTTCGGGAAAGACGCTTTGCAGCTCAGCAGCCGTAACACACAGTTGGAAGAGTAAAGCCGTTTCATTTCCATTTTTCTCTTTTATGTGTCTGGCTTTTGGGAGTGTGACCTTTCTCACATCTAGATCGATACGTCTGTAACCATTAATTCTAGGAAAACCAGGACCTGTTTGTAACGCTAGAGATTAGGATATAACACATGGTCAAGTCTCTCCCTGCCGAAGAATGGATAGGTGGCTAACTAGGCAGTTCTCTTCTTAATCAATGACATTGGCTTCCCAGGGAAAGGGATGTACTCAGGCTATAGAGGTGCAGAGATGGATAGCTCTTCAGCATCCCAAACAGCAAGAGGAGAATGGAGCTGGAATACCTAGCCCAAAAAGGAATGCACCACCTTAAAGCAAATTTTTTTCTTCCATAGTACCTGACTCCCTCTCACACCTGTATTGGGTTAGACGTAAGCTTATTTCATGCACAGTATCAAATAAATTGCAGGTATTTTCTAGAATTGGGTATCTTTTCTCATGTGAGTAATAGTCATAATAAACATCAATAGGTAGCAAAAACATTGCTGAGCCTCAAGTTCATGGTACTCGGGATTCTTACCCCCAGGTAAGCATGAAAAGCTTTCAGCCAACTGTGCAAAATTCTTTTTAAGGAAAAAAATATCAGATGGAAATTATGCCAGCCTAACAGAAATTGTCTTTCTATGGGCACCTGAAAGGATGTTTGGAAGTAGGGTTGTTAGTTAATGAGATCATTTGTATAGTCTCTGTAAGTGGCTGGCAATCCCACGAGGATCGCAGAAGTACCAGTCCTTCACCTTTCGGCCCGTTTCGCGTTGAGCAATGACAAGGTTGCCTGAAATGTATTCTTTGGAGACTGCTTTAGAGAAAACAAAGTGAAGGGCGCTTACTATATTTTCATACTATGTCTCATTAGCTAAGGGATACCTCTCAGGAAAACCTTTCCTTTGCCCACGGCTGGAGTCGGTGCAGGCCACGCAGGACAATACTTTCTTTGATTGCAGAAAGTCTGTTTACTTGGCTTCAGAATGGTTTCAAAACTCTGGGCTTTCGTAGTGAACTATTCTGGGTAGGCAAGTACGAAGACATCTTCGCTGTGGCGCACCAAGTCTGTTGTGAGTGGGTTAAAAGATTTATTATGAGCTGAACCAGCTTAGAACTAATTAGGGACTTTGCTCCTGATTTATAGGGGTGAACAGTAAGAGAAAACAAAGATGCCCAGTTGTCGTCAGGTGCTTGCTTCTTTTGTTACTGTAATTACTACTTAGAGGCAGGTTAGTATTTAAAATAATCTGATACCTTTGTTACACAAATCCATATTAACCCACCAGAACGAGTACGTAACTTAAGGGGATAATTTACGCATTAGTGAGACATAGGACAGTGGCCAGTCAAGTCGTGTTTTGAGGAGCTCTTAACAGTCAGGACAATAAAACTGTATTTATCCCTAACCAGATTTTGCTGCCTGCCAGAACATACAGGGGAGTGACATAACTGCTTCTATAGAAAGGAACTAGATGGAGAAGAATAGTTGAGTCTGTATAGAAAATACTTTGAACACAGGAAATGCATTTCAAAAATGTATCTTTTCATGGGATGAAATAAAGTTTAACCAATTGATTTTGCTCTGAATATTTCAGGGCAGGAAACAAATCTTCATTTCCTTTAGCAGTTGCTTCCAGTCATCTCTTGTCCTGCCACTATTCAGTGTCCTGGCTATTCTATGATCCTGTGATCTCCATTTCACGTTTGTTAGAAGATTTCTCTCACTTAGCTTTGTGACATCCCTGCATAAAGCTGTGGCAAATAAAACCAGAGCAGGTACAAAGTCATGCCAAAAACTCGGTCCTTGGGCTAAGACAAGTTTTGGATTGAGTCAGCGTATATCATGGTTCAGCAAGCTGGTGTTTTTCTGGGGTGGCTGCCATCATGTGCTTCAGCAGCTAAGCATTCACTTTTAAAACAGTGTGTGTGTAAACCCGTCTCCACTAAGTCAGTGGCAAAATTCCCATCAACTTCAAGGAGACGAGGGTGTCTTCTCAAGTCTCTGGGCTCAGTGTGCTATTTCTTCTGTCTGGTACGCTATGCCAATGCTTTGCTTTTCCCATGTTTCCTGTGGATTATTTGATACGACAACTATTGGTCTACATTAAACCTTATTTTTCTTTCTTTTTTTTTTTTTTAAATTTCACCTTCATGGTGCTTCCATCCAGCTCTTTACTAAAAAAAAAATAAAACATTTACCATGAAGACAAAGTAAGTCTGTAGTCCCTTTGGACTTGAAGTAAATCTTCAACATATAAATTGAAGGGCAGATGCTTGAAGCTGTATCTAAAAGATGCCAAGGTGAAATAAGCTTTCAGAGAAATGAGAAATGGCACAATTCCTCGCAATGGCATGTTAACTCTGAAGCATAGTGGTAGTTCAAAGGGCATTAACACTCTCAGTGTCACTATTACTCTTTCACTGCTGTGCAGGTAAAAATGAGACAAGCTGCACACATTTCTGTGAGTGGTCATGAATGACGACCAAATGGGTAATGTACCTTCTGAAGTACTAACAGGAAAAATTTTTATTTGAAGTTTTTTCTGTATGTTGTTTCCTAAATTTGTATCAGCTCTATTTCTTAACCAAATCCGCTTTGTTCTTACAACTTGGTTTTGTTCGTCCCTGCATGCTTGAGGTGAGATGCTGGTAACACAGGAAGAGTAAATGTATACGCTGATTTAACTAACGATTACTTATATTCTTTTTCTGCATTCCGTGTTTTAGCTTGCCCTGGTCATCATCCACTTGATAAAAAGTACCTAAATATTTGTCGTATGTAACATGCATCAAATCACATCTGAGTAGATACTGAGCGAAGATACTCAGCTTTACAGCCTTGTCTTGTGGTGTGGGATTTCCACCCTTACTGGGTGGGGACTGGATTAAGTTGGGCTGTTCAATGTACTAAGCCTGAAGTAGCTGTGTTGAACCTGTCCCAGAGTTACCTACGTACGGCTACTGAGAGAAACAAATCTAAGTTTGTTTTAAATGGATTAGTCAAACTTCACTAAATGCTTGTGTCGACATTCTCATTTGGAATTAACGCAGCCTTAATTCAGTTTCATTCACTTAGAAAATTGATTAACTGTATGGACAGAGCATTGCAAGCAATAATATTACCACGGCTTAATGAGTTACCATTCATCAGCTGACCGTCAATAACTTCTTGTCTATAAGCTCCCGCTCCACCACAGTTGCAGAGTTTGCCTTGTAATTGTGAGGGGTTGACAGCCGACACGTGGTCAGGGCAAGCAGCTGAGCCGACAGGCCGTGATCTTGTCATCTCCATTGCCTTGAGATCATATCCCATCCTCCCGAAGTTTAGACAAGCCCTAACTTTTGCTGAGCGTTGTAGTGAGGACTTCTGTGCAAACAGCCCTTACTCGCGTTCGGGACCACCGCCGGGAAACACTGCATTGCAGGCAAACAGCATCGCTTATGAGAGAAGGAAAAAACCCTACTTCTGTGCCGATTTCTGGGTGAAGCCTACACGAGCTATGTCGCAGGACGGGGGGCAGGAGGCAGGGAAGAGGGCCTATTGGCGTATCATTTCCTAGCAGTACTACTCCACGCAAAGCCAGAGTGCTCTCGTGCCGGTTTGGGACAGTATATACTGTCCCAGGGTAGACATACACCCATATAGGCAGCAGTCTAGACTAATTCACCCTACTGAGCATCACGGTAAATGAGCTCAGGCTGTGCTTTGTGCCAGCAGCCTGCTGCCCTGGACGCACGGGAGCTGGCGTGCAGCTCACCGAGCAGTCGCTCACTTCCATGAGTGCAGAGCAGATACCTTAAGCAATGCTAAATTCAATGCAAGCGACCGAGGTAGATACAATTTCAGTTTTTCCATAATTCTTTCTAATAAGCTTTCCCATAATTTAAAAACTCTACAAAGTCGACTCTACAATGAAACAACTGTTCTTGAATTATACAGTTTAAATTAATTATGAGCCCCAGTGAAGGAAGTAAGATGAAGAAGTGAAAAGCAAGCACTCTGCAGGGCTTTTCAAATTATTGTAAAGTTTGGAAAATTGGGCCCACTGTGTCTGTTACCCACTTTATAACAGTCATAACTAGATTGTTTTGTTTGTTACACTGCTGGATACTCTCATGGATCTTAAAGCCTTGCCAATTGTTTTATTTATTGGTAATTTTGTTGAATGCCACGGTAAAATGAAATAATTGGACTTTGTTTATAGTGCCAAAGTATGTCTTCCTGAATGACTGTTTTCAGCAGCCAGTGCAGTTAAGTAAACCCATGGTCCATATGCCACGGAGAGATTTAAGACTGCTATTGGTTATTTGCTTCCTGCATTATCTTCAGATTTAAATCAAGTAAAGCACAACTGCTTTTCCAATTTTGAAGCAGCTTTTCACTACTTTCTATTGTACTCATATCGAGATAGACTCCTTGTATGGAGTTTTCTCCTCCTCATGGTCATCCAAACTCACTTAAATACCCACCTAGTCTTGGCAGAGGCTCTCTAATACAAGCACAGGCGAGGTCTTTGGGGAAGGCAGCGTGGGGTTTGGAAATACACGTTTGAACTACACTAGACTGCCCAATTAAAAATGCTCCATCAATCTCTGTAGGGATTGACGTCTCTTTTCACTTCACGTGGTAATGTCCAGCTTCAGATATCTTGAAGGGATCTGATTTTCGGAGATTGCTAATATCTAATGTACATGAACAAGTCCCTCTGAAGTCACTGACCTAAAATGGTGTGTTTGAGCACAAACACTCTGATGCCTTTTGTTGCTCTTCCCCAGACTTTTTGGAAACATCAGGAATAAACCAATTCAGGAAATGTATATTCTGAAGAAAAAAGGGTATTCTTCGATCAGCAAGAAGCAGACATACAGAATCATATTCACATGTGCAAAAGGCACTCAATACGGAGAAAGACCTAAAAACCAAGCGTGATACGGTTCGGAGTAGCTGGCGTGGCGGAGCCTTAGGAGATGTGAAAGGCGCGTGAGGAAAGCAGGGGGATCATACCAGAGCAGCAACACCCTAGGTTGTGGTAGAAGCAAGGACGCTGGTGTTTCAGTTAGATAAAAATGACAGAATTAGTTTCTTCTTATGAAAGCCATCATAGGCTTTTTTTAAAAAATTCATTCAGCTCTCCTTTTATCATGTAAAAACCTGTTTCTAGTTAGGCTGTATGAAATTTACCATTTTAAATTAAAACATTCCAGTAAATCACCTCTTTACCACGTTTCTCTTTTCCTGAGAACTCACCAAACAAAAAAAACACCATAACCAAGGAAAGGAAAAACGAAGCTAAAAAAAAAGTCTGCTAATCTGTTCATTTGTGTGGTGCCTTAAAACAGCCATTGTGGGGTCTTTGCCATTATCTGTGGCGGGCATATAATTGTGGAAAATTTTAAAGGTCCCATCTGGCTCCCCAATACATTTATTCTAATTGTGAAAAAGCAGGGATATTCTTGCCTCTCATTAGTATAAGCTTACTTGCCTTAGTTTCTTTCTCATAACAACATAGGTCAAAGAGGAGACACCTTAATGAGAATCTTGGTAACATAAACAGGAAATACGGTTCATTTTCTTATCTTCATTTGCAACTCAAACTTCGTGCCCAAAATGAAAACACTAATTTTCTTTAATTCATTTTTTTTCTTTGTCTTTCTCTTGGGCCTTTATCTATTAAGCAGGGCAATTATAGGATGTATTTTCATCATAAGTATTAATATTCCCATTTATGAATTAATTTACCAGCATAGGAGCAAGGAACTAAAGGACAATATAATTTTAATTCCTTGGTTTTATCTCTGGAAACAGTTGTTTTCACTTCTTCAACCCGCAAATTAAATGGAAAGGAAGAATTACATGGAGTCAAAGCTATTTAAAGTTGAGATGATCAAAAAGAAAAGAGCAGGGCACTTCAGCTTTCTGTCAACACATCTTTTATATGCATCGCCTTCATATAGTCATACGGAGCCAAAGATAACAATTAGCCGTATTTTCCCTATACGCTGGGAACGCAGAAAAGGTGACACTGTTCCAAGCTTGTCATTTTCTTTCTTACATCCAGAAACGCACACACATTCAGGAGGTGCTCATGCACTGTGCTGTGCAACTGCTAAGCTATGAATACAGGCGAAATAGAAGTAAAATCAAATAATCCCTCTTCTATTTTACTTATGATGCAATTCAACATGCATTTCTTGGCTAGTGAAAACTGGCACTGGAAACAGTCATCTATTGTATCAGCTGAGAGCTGGGTAAGCGCCTTCAAGTTGAAGCTGGAAGACTTGGCCGGGGTAGCTGGGTTAGGTGCACCGCTCCTCACCCCGCGTGGCGCGTCTTTTGGAGCCTGCCTGCTCAGTGTTACCTGAAGTTTAAATGAAGTGCTGCCCTGTCTCAAGTTCATCCACACGCTAATTCCCAGTCCAACTGGAGCACTGTTTTTAACTGCCTGTCGCCACGAGCAGCATCTCGAGCTGGTGAAGCTCGCAAGCTGCTTGCACAATGCCTTTCTTCGGTCGGGGAGTTCTTTAACGAAAACTAACTCTCCTGTGAGGACATGCCAGAATATGTTGCCTATTGTGCAAAAAAGTTTAATGAAACCATTTTCTTATGCTTCTTACGCTCTTGTTGATCCTGGGATATGAAACAGTTAAAGTAATATATATCAAGTTGTTGCATATTTATTACCCAATGTAGAATATCTGTATATTTTTGAGAAAAAATGCTGAAGGTGGGAAAATTTAATCAACTAGCATCTGGGGAATCTGAAGTTTCACAAACAGGACTGAGCACACGTTCGTGTTGCATTTCTGTTTAATTGATTGAGAATACTTTAAACACAGCATGTTAGCTCCAGAAAGCTTATCTGAGGAAGATCAGGCATGCTACTTAAGCCACTTTCTGAAGCAAGGAACTCAAGTGAGAGGTTAGCAAATGGTCAAAACCAGTGCTGCAGCTGTGAACGCCCTAGCGTCAGAAAATCAGATCTGGATCCAAAAGTCACAATTAAAACTGATCTTTTCACAACAGATATTATTACCGATACATCTATTTTAGTTCGTAGCATACAAAGTACCTAACTATGTAAAACTGTCTTTTCTTCACTATATGCATTGGCTTGGGAATAACTGCAAAACTGAGTAGGTCTGTGCGCACTGCGTTCCTTTCAGTTTGTCGGGATCAAACTAACTCATGCTTTTAAACATATATTTTCTGCATATCTCATATACATCATGTGTGCTATGAAAAGTCAAACCTGAAGGTGGCCTATGGTTTGATACAGAAAAATGTAAAATTTTGCATGAATAGTATTCATTTTTCTTCCTTTATGCTGAAAAAATTGTCTTTGAATGCTTGCATTTGGATATTTAAAATAAATGTCTTCCCAATCAAATTGCAATTTAATTGAGTTGAAATTAAATGCTAAATACAACAGCTATAGGTTTTTAATATGCTCCTTCAAATCACTGTCCTTTAGCATAAAAGTAGGTTACTATCACTTTTGGGAATGAGATCATCCCATGAAATCAAGTGGTAAAACCTTACCAAAGTCACTTTTTCTCTGGCATTTAATTGAAGAGCTAAGTACACAATCACTACATGCATTTTCATAAAGCTACTCGAGGGATGATATGTGAAAATAATTTATGTCTGCTTTATGCAAGGTCATTAGCGCTCATACAGAACACCAATAATGACACTAAACCATCTCATATACTTATCATGTTTGCATAATACAGTATTTTTGGTGAAAAAAAGACTTTAATGGCAAAGGCTGTGTCTTTTGAAATAGAGTATTTAAAGGTTGCTGATGTTTTGATGGCATTATTTTTTGTGGGATGTTTAGTTTGTATGTGAATTGCATTAAAATAGACTCATACGTGAAATTTCTGTACAATTTGAAGCAAATTTTAGCTTTAGAAAAAAACAGCTGTGGCCATTAAGTGGAACAGCTGTGTACTGTAAGCGTTAGTTTTGCTCCATGAGGATGACTTTTGTGTTTGTGTGTGTGTGTGTTCTTTGCTTTTGGACTGCTACATTCTTTATGGATGATTAGAGCATGCAGCTGAAAGGCAGACTTTATCACGCATACCTTTACAAACACAGAATAAGAACCAGACTTTGCCCAGAAAGATTACAGTCTAGGCAGATAAATAGGATGGAATCTTAAAATACAGGCAGGATAATCTCATCCTAAAACATGATGAAGAAGTAGAACTGATATAGGACTTGGTACAAAAGCATTAATTTGGTCAAGTAGAAATGGTTAATTTATTTAGTTCAATTTAGAAATCCCCAAGAGCTTTAAATTCTCTTTTTGCACATAGCCATCGCTGCCCCAGCAATTTGGCAGTTTCCTTCTACCTAAACCAAGTTGCAAAAGCAAAACGTTCCTTGCTTGAGTCGCCTAACCTGAGCAGTTCAGTCTGTTAGGTAGGCTCATTCCATCCCTATCCCTACTGATAGCATTGGGTGCTTTAAAAAAAAGTAGTTAAATTGGTTTATTTTTAAAATAATGCATCTAATACTTTCATAATAATCTAGTCTTTAGGGTACTCGGTAAGAAACCTACGTGCAATACTCTCCTCAAATCCCCACTATCCACAAACTAGAGTAATGCTTCAGCCTTTTGCACAGGAAAAGGGAATGAAAATGCATTTTCTATCTATTCTGCTGAACTTGTGACTCTCACTGGGTCAGATTCTTCCTAGTCTGGGTCCTCTTGGATATCTGTCATGGTTACACTCGTCATCACTTGTATTTATTTTTTTAACAAAAAAGGTAGTGTAATGCCACGAGTGTTACACGGAGACTCTCAGGGGAGCAAGCGCTGCTGGTGTGTAGAGCATCTTCTTCTGCTAAATCCCCCTCGGACCATGTTGCTCGCGCGGCCCCATGCACGTGGTGGAACACCCTTCTCCCACCTCGTCCCGTGTTGCACGTCAGAAATGCCAGTCACAGAGTGTGTGTGGTAGGCGTTCACTGCGACCGTCTTACCCGTATTGTACTGGCCATAAAAAGACATAGTCTACCAGTTAGATCCATACAATGCAGGTAATCGTAACGCTGTTAGTATGCAAGGCTCTATAACTTCTTATCCGTTATCTCAGCCTTTTCCTTACAAGCATGCACATCCTTCAGTACCTGGCAGCTGTATCCGCTCATCCGCTCCTCCTCAAGACTATCCATATTCACTGATTAAGATAAAATTTTGTGGACAAAAGCGGCAAAGCAGTGTCTCACATGCTGTTTATTGTTAAGGGGATATTTAATAGCTTTTAAATTCATTTAAGAAAATGGGAGCGGTGAGTCACATGTAATTATTCCCAGATAGATCATTAATTACTCGATAAAGTTTCTACATAATGCTGCCTTTTGCTTTTTTGCCATAATGATGGGTTATTTCTCATTTATCTCAGTTTGCTTGTCAGTTACCCCAGTTCCCTTTCATCCCCTATCTGTGATATGTATGTAAATATTACAGATTGAGATTGATAAAGGTTTAAAAAAAAAGGCTGTTACTTTATTGGATTACAGAAGAGTTTATGAGAAACTCATTTGATTATTGTGTTAGAATGGTATCATTTGCACCAATACAAGTATGGCTGATTGGGTACCTAAATGGTAACTGCATTTTTCATAGGTTTGTAATTCAGCTTTAGAAATTTGAGTTTGAGAATGCCAAACAAAGATACCAATACAAAAATTACATTTGAAACTAAAGTTGCTCTTAAAAAAAATTTCACCTGGTTATACTAGCCTTTTCTTCATTTAATCACAACTTTAGATGAAGTCCTCAGAACTTTAAACATGTATTAAAAAGAAGAGTGATGTTGCGGGTGTATTTGAGCTGTATGTTCTTTAAGAACAATCAGTATATAGGCTCTAGCAAATTAATGAGATGGTTGTGCCAACTTAAATGGACATCTAGATTGATGTCTTTTTTTTCCGTTGTCTCTTTTGAGACCCAACCTGAAGAGTTCAAAAGGAGAAACATGAGAGGCCGAAACTCAGGGAACAGTCATTAGTTCTCCCCCGTTTTTATCCGTTGGTTAATTTTACTGTTGAACTGGTTGGGATATCCCATGGCAATGTGCCTCTTTGGTGCTGCTTAATCTACCACCTGCCGTATCTTCAAACATTCCTCCCGATACGAGTCAGAGAGTAACAACAGTACAGAGCAGGCACACCGCCGACCGCTCTCGCAGAGGTTACCTTTGATTGCAGGTATCGCCTAGCTGTATTCCCTTTGGAATTCAAACGTAAGCAGAATAGCTGTGCTAATGTCTTCCAAACACCAGACCGACACAAGTAGCTGTGTACGTTTTATACAAAATCAAAATAGCTCAGGTAGTCAGCCGGCTGACAATTTGATGGTTCTTTGCAACCAGCGCATAGAGTCTTACTCCCAGCACTCTGGTATCCCCAGATGATTTAAGTGTCTGACTGGGCACAGCTCCCCAGCAACACCTGCAGAAAATCTGAAACACAGCGGTGATAACTTCCTCGGTAGCAGCTGGTGAACTCTGGGAATAAATTTATCCTCCTCCATAAACAGTTGGACATTTATGAGCGCAGGCTGTACTCGTGCTCTGACACACCCAATGCCGTTGTGAGGTTATTACTAAGTTATTATTATCCTGCCAACTAAAACACATCTAGCTAAAATGTTTTAGATTAGCTTTCCTGTTCCACATTATACTCTTTATTTCTCTGCAAATAAACAAAAATAGAAGAACTACCATGCGGAAGTGTAGAGAGCCGAACGCAAACATCTTTACTATGTTTGAGTCCTATCTGTTCCCAGTATCCCGAAGATTGTGTACTTCACCCTACGGCAGTTGATCGATACAGCCGTACCATGAGGGATACGTTGCTGTTTTAGTAATCATTTCCAAGTGTCTTTCCTCCAAGAAGACAGGAAGGATCATCTGCTGTCGTGTGAACTGATAACACGACAGTCATGCTCGCTGCGGGATTGCCCTGCATCTGCTGTCCATTACTCTGCAGTTTGCTTAGTGCAAAGCTGAGTGGGATGTACGTCAGTAGCAACTCTTAAAACTGTCTGCAAAAGCTAAACAAAGCTTAACAAAGTTAAACATTTGAAAAGATGCCCAGTCATTGTCACCGATAACCAAGCTCAGCTGTCTGTCCAAGCTTCCGGCATCTTGGGACTGAGCTAAAAGTCCGAGTGTGACTCAGTGTCACGGCACCTTCCAGTCGGAGAGGTTAAATAATGCACACGTTTACAGGCTTTAGGGCTAGGCTCAACTTAATTCTTTAGTCTTGGTTGTAGCACCTTTGGAATCTTCATTTAAAAGTAGCTGTATGCTTCTCACTGGTTGTTTTCAATGCCTGAATTATTGAGTAGATGTCATGGTGTTGTGGGATTTATAACATCTTGCAAATATTTTTGGCCAAAATGAAGATTCAGAAATTCAGATACAAAGTCCATTCTTCCTGCAGCAAGGGTGAATGGCATAAATGGTTTATTTATATAGCCCATATAAATATAGCCCATATAAATGGAATACAGGATCACCCTTAGATAGTGAACCTAGAAATACTTGTTTGCATCACCAGTGTTCAAAACATGAGGACCGTAGTGAAGTGGGAATTAGTTTGGGCCCCCAACTGAATCCTAAATTTATATTCTAGCCTGGGGAGTTAATGCAAATACACCTCACTAGGCTATGAAAGATTAAGGCATATTTCACATTTTCTGGGCAAGATAGTATTATTTTGAAAATTAACGAGAACAGAATCTGTCTCGCCAGTGTTTGATGAAGTAAGATGCCAGCTCTGGGAAGCGGTTTGCTTAGGCTGTGGCACTGATGATGTTAGCCCTGCCCTACACAAATTACATTTCTATCAGTCACAGAGATAATCTCTGATGTAGTGCAGTGTGGTCATAAACTAAGTGGAAGCATGTGAATTTCTAGACTCTTTGATACTTTCTTCAGGTTCTCTTGGGACACGTGCTCCCCAGAGCCTGATGTGAAGGCATTTGAAGCCTGCAGAAATCCTTCTGTTGACTTCATACAGCTTTGGACTTGGCTTCTAAGGCTGTGGGTGTAGAAATGTGGTTCATCTCTCTGGATCAATGTCATCAGCCTTCCTTGCCTCTTAAGGACGAGCTCTGTTTTTAGAGAAACACGGTATGATACGAAACAGCCAGAAAGAAACACAACAAACTTCCTCCCCCATTACTTCAATACAACTTGGAAACCTGTTGCTTTGGAGCAATAGGCTAACGCTTTGGGTTTCAGCATCTTGGCTGTGTTTTAAGGATACTGATTGCTGTAGGATTTTAATGACATTCCCCAGATCCCGATCCAGGCCCACCCAGCCCCTTCCCACAGGACACTGACGCTCACTCAGCTGGAACAGATCTCAGCAACCACTGACCTGGGATAAATCAAACCAGTAGCCTTGAGATAAAACACCTTTTCCAGGTCCCAGCCCACAATCAATCCATGGTTTTAATAGTGTTATATTTCAGATGTGAGACTTCACAGCTGATGAGCAGAACTCGCTAGTAAGAGGAACAGAACTTCCCAAAATCATATTTGTGGAAGTTTAATAACAGCCCTCTTGTGCACTAAATGATATGTGGTACACATGTTCCTCTGCATGGGAAAAGCGCTTTATGTATTTCATGTTAATGACTGCAATACAGTTAGTAACAAATTGTACCAGATTTCACTGTAAATGTTCTAAATATGCTATATTTTTTAAAAACATACTTTGGAAATATTCTAGACCCTAAACATTTTATTTAATAATATGTCTGTCAGTTTGTGAAACGAGCTAGTTTAAGGCTAATTCAGTACACACAAAAGTTAATGTAAATACTTTAATTGATTTCAATGAGGCAAATATTTCACTTTGAGGTCTGCTGTATTAGCATCCAAGTTTTAGGACATAAAATATATTTTTAGATTAAATCTATTTAAAACATTGACATTAAAATTTTTTAATATTAACTGTTAAAATTCTAATTCTAGGGAGCTAGAGGTAACTGCCACATTACACTTTATTAATTACAGTGCCTTGATTTGCATTATTGGTGTTTTGTATAGTGGTGCCGTTATTCCGGACCTGGCTCTCTGTGCGCAGCGGGTTGCTGCGAGGTGTGCTACAGCTTGCCCCTGGAGCAGCAAAGGTGTGTGTCATGCCAAGGCTGTTGGTGGGACAGCATTCCCTGGGAACACTGCGTACTTCCTTGAGGATTCCTTGATATTTCTGCCTTCTTCAGCTTCCCGTTCTACCCATTCTTCGTATTACTTCTTTTCATACTAAAGATGGTTTTTATAGGATGGGATAAGGAGGACAGAAAATAACCTTATAGTGACCAGTAGCAGGAAGGTTTGCAGTGGATGCTTTCACTTTAAAAAGGAATTACTTGTTTCCTTTGTGGCAAAGCATTAACAGCTCAAATAAAGCGGCCCCCTCCTGATGGCAAGGACTCTAATTGCATATATTTGCATGGAGTTGAGCATGTACGTGTGCAAGGTTTCATGGAAGGAAACAAGCAAGAGCTATAATCAAGTGGTGTACAAGTATAAATCAATTAATCAGTTCATAACTGTGATTTTAACCTTATGGTCTTTGGTTTAATAATGCTAAACTTTGAATTCAAGCCTTACATGTACATCTTCATTTATCCTCCTGGAGCAGTAGGCATGTGTGCTGTAACTTCAGAGGATTAAGAACCATCTTGTTTATCTTACAGCTCATTTCACAGCTTGCTGCCTTTAGACCTGAAGATTCATCTTTGGGGGTTTTTTGCCCTTTCCATTCACTTAAGAAAAAATTCTTCAAATAAAAAAAAAAAGGACCTTGAATGGTTATACCCCATGCTGATTGCTTTTGCTTAATGGCCTGTTTTCTGAGCTTTAAAAAAACACAACTTTGAACATAATAACGGCATTTGCTATATGCTTGGGACTGGAAGAAAATTACAGGCCTGAGCTATTTTAATGTAGCCATCTTTTCTTTTGATTCATTTCTGAAAAAGAAGCAAGGGACTATATTTACCACTGTCAATAACATTTGATTTATTATTTATTATATGTCATGCTATGTGGTGACTTAAATTTACATTCCAGTTTTAACAGGAGAGTTGTGATATAAATTCTTTTTCATTGTAATAATAATGGCTGATGTGTTGGAAAACCCCCCTGTGTTGTATAGCACTTTCTAAATAGCTGAATGCTATTTGATAAATATTTGTTAAATCTTTTGATTTCTATTTTTGTTTTTACTTCATTAGTCATTCAGGATCAGGTTCATTGCTTGTTTCCCTTTCAATGCCTGGAAGAGGTAGGAAATGAAAGAAAGGCTACTTTATTTTTGGAACCTACATGTTGAGGTAGAGGTTATGTTTTGGGTTTGGAACTTTCCAGCCCACATTCTCCAATACCAGGGAAGCTGAGCTTGACGTACGTCCGAAGAGGGAAGAGCAGGTATGGGTTACAGCTACCTGGAAAGTCCTCTCGGACCTCAGAGTGATCTTGCTGACAGTGCAAAACAGGGCAGTACCCACGAGCTACTTTCACAGCCCCTGAACGCGCCCCCGCACTCATCTTTCCGTCTAGATTAGCTCAAAATAATTTTCCATTTTAGCACTTTATAAATAAGTAGATAGTTGTAGTGATCCACAGACCAAATTTATTTAAAAGCTAGCCAGGGTAATTTTTAAAGAAGTGCTGTGATTTCAGTTAGCAGTAAGTGAAGTTTTCAAAATAGGTGTCATACACAGAATGGTTTGCCCAATTTGGGTGTTTGTGGGAGGTCAGGCTTGGAACAAAGATGATAGGAAAAAAGGTGAAAGAATTTTACAGGATCTTGAAAATTATTTTTTAAATTAACTTAGGTAAAATGTTGAATGTTTTGGTCCTGAAAGAGGAACGGGAGAGGCCCTCCTGGATGTCTGAGGGAGCAGGTGGAACTAGAAACTGCCTGAACATCAGGCAGAGGATGAGTGTTGAGCCCATGAGGAGAACCTGGGATTTAGCCCGGCTGGACAGGAAGCGTTTCTTCTGTTTCAGGGGAGGATGCAGGGGGAAGCCTGTTATTCATCCCTAGCGCTCGGGCTGCTGGCTCTACCACTAAATTAGACCTTTTAAAATAAATGAGTTCAATGTTAGATACTAGCTGGGGGGTTTTGTTGGGCTTTTGAAATTTTTCAGTCTTGAAACTCGTCCAGGCCTCAGTATTTACAACCTACTAATAATGCCTCAATATATGTATTTTTATTAGACTTTCTATTGAACACTAGTCTAATACCTTTGCTGTCTTTATTTATGATGAGATTGTTTCCAGCTACTGTTAATTTATTTTACACAGCCCATGATGTAATCGTTAAGCAGTTGTAATGAAGATTGAAGGTTTAATAATGCCAAGTGTTACAAATTTCTATTTAATCATTCCTAAATCGATTAGTTACTTTCACCCAAATGCCGTGCCATTGAAACAGAGAGAGCTAAAGATACAAACCGCTGTGGCCAGTGTTTGATAAATGTTATTTTGGTGCAGTGGTAATTGAGTTATTGAATTTACTCATCTTCCAAATGATGTTTGCATTGTCTCAGCCATATGTGTTTAGGGCCAGGGGAAGGTCATTAGGAGCTTCAGACCGGGGGCATGTTTGGGTTAAAGTGATTTTGAACAGCCAGTGTTGAGGTTAGTCAATTAAAAGAAATAGCACAGAGAGATGCTACAGAAGGGCATGTTATAGGCTGGTCAGTAGGGAGGTCCCAAAGGCCTGTTTAAAATAGTCTAAAGATTCTGTAAGTAAATGTCTACTCCTAGCCCCAGGCTCTTCAGCCACTGACAAATTGCTGTGTAAGATGTCCTTCGCTTAAACCAGGTTTCAGCTATGAACAAATTTCACACTTTTATGGCTACCTCTAGGACAAGCCTATAAAGGCCAAGGTAAAACATTAAACGATAATACCTTTTGTATATATAAACACACCCTTAAATGAACTTCCTTAAGGGAAGATCTGGGCTGCAGGTGGGACACAGAAAATGTACCCGGACTGCTCAGGGCACAGCAAATTCTGCAGACCCACGTTCGGTGGCAGGGGACAACCCGGGCTGGTTCGGTCCCTCATCCTTAGCGCGTGTGAGTCATCACCGCTGAGCCCCGCATAAAGATCGGCTCTGTATTCAGGGGATTAATAGTTTGATATGATTAAGCTGTGTCAGAGACACAGTTCAATAGATAATATATTTACATCTACGTTTTGGGCACAGAGCTTGGGAGTGCTTTGTTCTCCTGAAGAGTGCATCACTTCTATTTAAGCCTGCGTGCTGGTGACCACATCTGTGGTGGGAAAGAAATGGGTGGGAAGATTCCCTCATAGTTAGACAGCACCTCTCCTGAGTGACCGATTTTCAGGGGACCTGATATGCTCTGCTCTGAACGGAGTCACTGGGAAGAGTGAAATCTCTCTTGAAGTGAAAAATGGGCCCACTTTATTTTTAATAGTTGGCTAGTTGCTGTATATAGAGACCATTTTTTAGTTCCAAAACACTGGAGGGAGGCTCATGTTCTCTAATATTTCTGTTGTGCAATTCTTTAAAAACCTGTTGTTTCATAAATACACTGTTTTGTATTTGATTTCTGTCCTCTAAACACTATTTAAATCAGAAGTAATAATTTCTAATCCTGTAAAATGCCCAAAGCTTAAATCAATAAACACTTGATGAATACATAACCCGAGGACATTCTGTTTGGCTGATAAATGATAATTGTGGGAGCGCCTGGCAGCTTTTGTGCTTAAACCTTTGGTTTTATACAATTAAATGGCTGACTCCTTCAAACACTGGACACACTCTTAATGATAATTGCACAAGGAGTCGGAAAGCTTATTGGGGACAAGTGAAACAAAGACCTTTCTCTTGGTGCCTGTAAATGATCAGCTGGAAAGCCAGGGTGGTCGGGCTCTGCGTGCGGGTTCCCCGGGGGCTCAGGACACTGTGCCCAGGTCCCGTGCACCTCCTTGGGTCACCACTGATGTTGCGTCCGAAGCGTCCCCTCTGCTTGCCCGCCCTGCTGCTCTGCCAAGGCCACGGCCCCGCAGCCGTCCTGTGCCCCCGCCCCGGCTGCTGCCGCCGCAACCGCGTCCCCGGCTGAGCCGAGGCCGGGGGAGCCTCCCCTGGCGAAGCAGCACCCCTGTCTCGGGGGCACACGTACAACGGGCCAGGACACAGCGGTACCCAGTGGTACCGTAATGACAGCGGAATCCTCCCGCAGCCGTTCATGGTCAGTTTACATCATTTTATGAGATCTGAGCATAGTAAAGGGACTATATGATCACTATAATAATATACAGACCGTACGATTGCCTCCTGGAAGCATTATGCATTACCTGTGAATGTATCTCAGTCGTGCGTTAATACAAAAACCCATCCCTCCACTGTCCATCCCCTCCAGCCCTGCCTATAATTTCCCTCATATCCAGCAAAGCCACCCCAAGGTATATGCACACGGGCAGTTTCTTCCTCCCCAGTCTGCCCTGTTCTAGAAACTGCACCTCAGTAAATCAAACCTGGTTTGTGTACTGCCTAGTTTCAAAAGGAGAGCTGTCGTTACATGCAGAACGGTATTCTGCCCTGTAGCTGGTAGCTGCTGAGTCATTTCCAGCCTCTGCAGTTGCTCTACCATATGCCAAATTTGTAAAATCTTGTTCACATTTTTTTTTTCCTCCCTTCACCAGAGAACAGCTCTTTAGGGGAGAAACATGGAGCTGACAATTACACTGCTTCCCGCTGTGAATAACCTGTAGGACATCCCTAGCCATCAGGCTTTACAGGGAGACTTAGGAAGTATCTTTAGCCTTTCTTCCCTGTGTTGATGAAGTTACAAAGTGAGGCACGAGCAGTTTGACTGTAAGATTAGAAATCAACCAGGAAAAAGGATTCTGTTTTAATGTGCTGTGGTTCCTTTATGTTGACTCCTGCATCACTCAGGCAGAAATGATGGGAAAAAAGTGGGAGAAAATGAAATGCTAATTATTTTTATCTTTAATGATCACTGGCAAAATAAACAGAGCATTTAGAGATTCTGGCATATATGAGATAGTGTGTATTTATTTTCTGTATTATTCTAGCCACAGTGTCACCCAGAACCACATCTCCCATGACAAGGAGCAATTAAAGGAGAATGTGTCCAGGCTATGCCCCTGCCAAACTGAATCATGACCCTTCTTTTGGCAGCCTCATGCATGAATCCCCCCCTTGGGGAACACCAGGCAGTAGCTGATTTGCCAACTGACATGATACATACATTTTTTTGTGCATGTATGTCATGTTAGTGACCTTATGCACTCGTTGAAAACAGAGCTTATATCTCAGCATAAT
The DNA here is from genome assembly GCA_009819775.1 of Phoenicopterus ruber ruber. Taxonomy (NCBI): domain Eukaryota; kingdom Metazoa; phylum Chordata; class Aves; order Phoenicopteriformes; family Phoenicopteridae; genus Phoenicopterus; species Phoenicopterus ruber. The sequence continues at coordinate 4,743,299 of CM020224.1, forward strand.
GCGCTATTTTTAATGTTGCTTAGATATTCAGAGATTAACAGTAAGGTCCAAGGAGAGAGGCAGTGTCTCTTCATAGGGTTGTTTGCTTTGTTCCAAGTCAAAATTCACAGCCATTTGATTTTAAAATGCACTGTGCAATATATACAGATATAAGTGTATTAAATTACCTAGTTTGAATATAAACAGCTGCGGATATAGTAGCTGAGAGCACCTGGGGAGTTGTATACTACAGACATAGGATTTTTCTGTACAATTTATTCAATTAAAGTGTGAAATGTGTCTAAAAGAGTTATTTGGAGGGCTTTTGTTCTCCTGCACAATTTCTGCCTCCCACTCCCTTCTTTCTTTTGTACGGAAGTCCCAGAACGCAGCTCAGAAAGGGAATAATGAAGTAAGAAGTATCAAGGAAGGACACGCAGCTACACAGCGAAGCAAGCTTAGCAACACCACTTCCAGTATTTCTGGTTCATAGAGGAGATTTGAATAACTGGCCTGTATATTTAAGATAAAGCTATTCATTAGAATTCAACTTGTTTATATTTCCTCCATAGCAAATATTTTCTTTATTTCAAGTAAAGACATCTCACTAGCTAAAGGAACATTGCAATGACTTATGGACCAAAGCACAATAAACACAATGAGAAACTCTATACAGAATCACATCTGATCTATGTAAATGTGTATTTAATTCATCTAGATGTAGCTACAGCTCAGCTTGTTCCAACTGCCTGATCAGCTTGGCAATAGCATTCATACACCACCTGAACTGGGATTTTGTTGCCTCAACATGGAAGTTTAGTGGCATTTTAGGCACTGTGGAGTATCTGGACTGGCCTCCAGCTACTGCTTCAGAGGGCTGCAGGTCCTCCTAAGTCCTGCATCCCACCTGCCAGGTGTGGGGGTGTCTTAAGGCATCGTAGGTGGCACTGGATATCTGTTTCGGCAAGTGAACCCTGCTCTTACAGACTAACAGTGAATTTGCTGACTTTAGTTCTACTCTGGAGAAAACACAGAACATGCCATTTACTTGTGAAAGTCACTCACAAAGCATGGAAATGAAGGCAAGGGAACAAACCCTCCAGATTTTCATCATGAGAACATAGCTCAGTTGACGCTGTAAGTCCTATATTTCTTCAGACCAACCATACAAGCCTTCACTTCCCCATCAGTAATTGCAAAAATGAAGAGAAATACTATCTGCACAGCCAGCTTCCATTAGGGAGTCCATAGCGTCTCCACCTCAGACTGCATAAATCTGAAGTCTGAAAAACTCAGTAAGGCACACTGGTTCTCTACAGAGAGCGCATCCAAAGATGCCGCAAGTCCCTGTACAGAGTGGGAGGTCTTGCACTTGCACTAAGCAAGTATGTTCCTCACATACTTTTGAATACTTTGCTAAGAGAAACTTCGTATTTCTTGGCAACAGAAAGCAGCTCTTGTTAATCCAAGTTTGCCAACACAGACTACATATTCACAAATCATCCAGAACTGTCTCTTCATATTGAGTCTGCTGAAAAAGGAAAAGAACAAAACCTCTGGCAAAGTCAGAGTCGCTGCTCCGGGAGCAGTAGCCCATGCTGTCATCAGAAAGCCCATCACACAATAATGCTGGTAAAAGATAAACAACTTGTAAGAACTAAGATTTTGGGGTTCCCATCCTCAGTCCTTCATTTCTAATATGTGTGTTCTATCCGCTGAAGATCAGACTGTGAACATTTCCCTTATTTAAAGACCATCTCAGATCGCTCTTCTGCTCTGCCTTTACAAAAGGGTACCTTCTGAAACCGGACCTGTTGCACAGTGTTCTTCTAGGTGTCCTGTTTCTCCCCTTGCTATGGAATAATTGTAGCACGGAATTACACAAGTACCAACATTAAATACAGATTCAGGTTTTGAAAAATACAACTGTAAATTATTTCACACAAGAGAGGAATCATAATATATTCTCAAATTTGTAATTAGTCATTGCAGTCATTAAAGTCCAATGTAATTCCCTTAACATAATCCACCTATTTTTAAATGAAATCTAGATGGAATTAATCAGTAAGAAAGGTGCAATAAATAACTGGGATCATCCTGTGAACATGAAAACTCCTACTGGTGATTAAACATAATGTTTACAATAAAAAAATCCCAAGCCTGAGTACTTCAGTACTCAAAAGCATCATTGGTACCCAGAAAATTTTGCAATTGTTCCAGAGTAACCTTTTGTCCAGCTAATACAGTGGCTGGGTCTGTGTCTTTGTGAGGTTGTAGCACGCAACAGCATTAGTTTTACCAGCATCCTAACATCCAAAGTGAAGGTAGACACAACCGATAAACACGAGAAGGTAAAACATGAGCCAGGTACTACATTCAGGAGACCCAGCCTCCTTACAAATTCCAGAAAATAGAGAAATCAGAAAAAAATGCTGCAATTTCAGACACAACTGCTTTGCCAGAATCGTATTTTTCATTGGTATCAGTCTGTTACTGCTTGGTGCTATATACCCTTTGTACTGCTAGAGAGGGAGGGAACTGTTTTGTACTCCCTAGCAGGCTTCTAGTGGTTTCAAGAGGCAGGAATACCTATGCTGTGCGCTCATTCCGCCAGCTGCTGCTTATTCGAGGAAAGATTTCCCATGCCTGCGTTTTTGCTTTGATGTTGTGTATTTTCCACATCTCAACAAATATTTCTATAACTGCTCATAGCCTTTCTGCAGCGTAGGTGCCTCAACAGTGATGTGATTCCTGACCATTTAGTAAGGTTGCGAGCAGCAATGTAGGCGCTCGGATCGTCAGCAGAGCCGGGGAGGGGTACTGGGTTATTTCAGAGTTGTGACACTTGATGGAAGGGGTAGAAATGTTTCTTCTTTTCAACAGGAGTTCATTTCTGCAGTTGCTGATGGTATAGATCAGGGCTTTCCAGGATAAACTTCTCACTCAAAGTTGAACAGTTTTTCAGAGCCAACATGTAATTCAAAGACATTTAGTACAAGCAGTTGTTCAATTTATCATATCTTGGAGTGCCAGCATTTTTAATAAAATTAACAAATAGTCACCTCATGGCAAGCAGGGTGAAATTACTTTTTTTTGTAATCAGACTTCAGACAATGTTATATTATGTAGTTAAGGGAAAGGAACTTTGCCTCAGATTTCAAAGTGGTGAATCTCAGTTTAATTCTGCTAATGGCAGTTAACACAGATGGCTGAAAAGAGTAATTATCTTCTTTAGCTTTCTGCCACCTGCCACAAATGAACTGTTTTCTTTAATTGCTCAGAATTACTCTTAATCACACAAAACAGATACTTAAATCCTAGTCACATATTGCAACTCAAGAGCAAGATTTTAACCCTAAGCATGCGACTTAAGAAATTACCACCCTGACCAAGAGTACAATGCTGGCTGTGTGCTGTGACAGTTGAAAAGATTAATCCTTTCCCTTCCAGGTAGGAGCGAAGTTTGCAGGCTAATCATACAAGTCTTGTAGTCTGATCTAAGTAATTACCAGAGCAACCAAAAGGCTATATCCGCAGTAGCAGGAAAAAAATTCACACAATTCCTTCCTGCTGATACGCTTTCTCTAACAAATGGTCATTTTTAAAAGCTACACAATCAAATAGACTTAACTTAAAAATTACTTACTGAAGAACTTAAAGATGTAACATTAACTGTACCTGACTGATGAGTCAAAGCCTTTTTATATTCCTTGAGATATCTGAACAGAGATAATACTCCCATTTCCTTTGGGGCATCGTTTTGAATGAAATTGATGATAGGCATTTAAAAATCCCAACATGACACTCTTTGGAAGTTTCTGGCTACGTTGTATTTTACAACAGCAATTCTTGCTCCCCACCATTCAGGTGATGTGTTTGTTGGAAGAACAGTAAGTCTTCCCTTTCGTCTTTACTACTGTTCTTGATGTCTGAACTAAAACCTGACAAATTCAGATTCTGCAGAACTGAGAAGTCATCTCTTTAATTCTGCCTACTGACAGTGAAAATCATCTTTAAGCTGAATCACCACATTAAATTGAACAAGCACTAACTCAAATCCTGACTTTTCAATAGATCTCTGTGCTTAAGAGAAAGGAAAAAGCACCAAACTTACTATTCCATGAATTACAAAGTCAGTAACTCTCCATCACCATTTCTCCCAAATTTGTTAGAGAAAGTTCCAAACAGAATTTACACACAAAGTGTTAAGAGAAAAATTAGGGTGGACTCGTCTCAGTAAGAGCTCTTTAGATGAAAACCAAAACCAAGAGCAAAAAGTTTCACTTCTCAGTATAAAATCATCTACGGTAGAAGGGATCTGGCCTGTATGTATTAAACCTTTTCGAGAACACAGTTGGTTTTTTTTAGTTATTCCATGATTTTGAAACTAGATAAACTCATGAATACTGCAGTTCAGCATCTTTTTGCTGTTACAGCTTTCTATTTTTAAATGTGTGAGTGGCAGGGGGAAAGGAAAATCATTTAGAAGCACAGACCTGGAAAACAGCCTTAAAAAGCTTGTATGTGTTCACCAATCTAAGGATAAACAGAGATCTAAAATATGAAATTAGCACTGACTGAGAAACTCCACAGGAAAATATTTCTGAACTTGATCTTTATGGAAATACGTTACCTATGACACTAACGCTGTAATGTTTGCGGTGTGCTCCAGCTTAGTGAGAATTTCTGTTTTATAAATTCCTTTAACTAGTCTGATTACCACTTCTAAGAGAGCCTCAGCTGTACAAAATATCCATGAGTAGGTGTGAGAAAGAAAGGGTCTGACTGCAAAATTGCCCCCGTGTATTTATAGCCACAGCAGGGAAAGTTAGTCTAATAATAGTATTTACGTTTGTTACTTGGTAAATAACAAACTATTACTGGGCAATTATAGTAAAGGTCAAGATCCACTTTCTTTTTTTTCCCTCTGAGAAACATGCTTACTCTGTGTTTAGCTTCAGTTAAAAAGTGCTTTTCATAAAGTAGCGCAGCGCAGCAAACATTTGAATGTATCGGAGCTTATGACACTGACCTAATTTAGCTATGAAAGATAAGAATTTTTCAGGGGTGCTTGCTCAGGTATCCTTATTATCATCCGGCTCCAGCTTTCATATGGGTTTGTTACAATAATAACAATAAGGATTCATAAAATGTAGCTATTTTCATACAAACGTTGTCCAAGCGACAATAGATTTTTATAGCCGGCTCGGGCAGCGACCACTCTCTGCTGGTGAGCTGCTGCTGGGAGCGCACGCTGCTGCAGGAAATGAAAACACCTTCGGAAGGAGGAAAGATTAAATATGACCAATCCATCACTGTACGATAAGTAACGGGCTTTCAGAGTTTTAATGGACTAAATAGTGTAATGTGTTTGGTTTGGTAACCGCAGAGTTTAATCAAGTATTTTTTAAATTTTTAAACAGGAAATGGCCTTTTCTCCAAAGGATATACACATTTGCAGCGCATAAATCAGATCCTGAGTCCCAGGATCCTGATCTCATGGTCTTTACTGTGCAATTAACTTAAACTCTTTTTCTGAAGAAACTCCCGGTCATTCTGCTAGTGTAACGTGATTTGATGAGTTGTCGCTGTTGTTTTTCCATCGTTTTGTTCCATTCAAGCTCTTGCCTCAATGCCATTCCTCCAAACCATTTTCAGGCTGTGGCTTAGCCACATACCCCTGCCCGGGGCGAGCTTCGGGTAAGGGGGTGCTACCCGAGCAGCCCAGCGACGGCACGGCCGTTTGCCGCCCAGACCTCCTGCGCGGTGTTCCCTGGCAGCCAGAACACCGTCTCAGCCCGCGCTGCAGACAGCGCCGTACGCTCTCATCTTGTCTCACCTTTCGTTTCCAACCCTCTCCCAAAGTACGACCGGGTTTGGTTCAAGCCCAGGCTGCCCGGTTCTGCGCCCCGCTGCCCTGCACGGGTATCCCCAGCCAGGGCCGGCGGTGGGGGGAACGGGAAGGCTCACGGTCAGAGCGCTGAGCACAGTATGGGGTTTATTTAACACTGTACAAATGTCAGATTTTAGACAGGACAGCATGTAGCTATGACAGCTGTCTTTTAAATTATGCAGAAGAACAAGCTGAGGACAAATACAACTGAGCAGTGCCTTGTTAAAGGAATCTACCGAATACAGCAATGTTTATTCCTTCAGAAAACCCATAGTATCATTTTGCAATAAAATCAGGTAAAATTGTAGGTGCGTGTTTCTTCTGACGTGCTTGCTAGATATCATGATATAAATACGTATTACCAACATAAAATGTATTACCAACATAAAATATGCACACACACTCACACACATATATCTCTCTTCTGAGATTACTGATAACTTATCTGTTGCCAAAATGAGACGGAAAATTTACAAAACATGTATAGTTAATATACCCACTCACGGACTACTTTTGAAAAACCTAATTCATAAATTATACATTAACTTAGCAACTATACATGCATGCATTGACAGGATATTATTATGACGGAGGTGGCTATCTTTTCAAAATGTAGGGGACACATTAAAACGCTGTTGAATGACAAGCAGAATTGGGAGCCGTTCAGCAGAGCTTAATCAGAGACTCTTCTGGAAGCTAAAAAGAGGAGTGCTGGGAATCCCGTTCTCTCAAAGATTCAGATGCCTCTGAATGTAATCTGTGTACAAATCCCCCGGCTTACAAGCAGAGGATCCCCACAGACTATCAGCCCTGCTACCTCCTGCACAAGAAATATTTTCAGTATTAAAGCTTGAATTTAGGAAAGTCTTATTGTCCGAAGTTGGGGGTTTTTTCCCTCTCTAATTCAAAACAAAATTAAATTAATGTTACAGTAAGGAAGAAAATACGAGTGCAGAGATAGCAAACGTTTGAAACGCTTTCAAGGTAACACTGAAACTAAATGAAAAATGTTTGAAACATAAATGTTCCTATGTAAGTTATGGGAAAGGTTTTCTGAAGCATGTGTTAATTAAGGAAGACATACTAGATGCAGGGAAGCCTTCATGACTATACCTGTGATACTGTATGGAAAAATATTGGAAATTACTAAAAAAGGTGAAGTTGTCTTCCTCTCGTAAAGTAGATTTCAGGTAGAGGATGTTCTACTTTAACACTCTCAGATGAAGAATTGCTGTAAAACTACACACGAACAAGATACCACTCTACTAAAATGCTTGGCAGAGATGCAAAATAAGCCAACAGACTACCGGAGAAAAACAACCTAGCTGTGAATACAGCATTGCTGTGGTTCCAGATGCTTGTTTCTTAATGATACACCAATGTACATAGATAGCTTCACGTAGACAGCTTTCACAATAAAAACTATAAATGGCTTGAATAGATTTAATATAAATGATAGCAGGGAAACAGATACACATTAATATCCCTAAAAAATATTGAGAATTTTATGATTTTTAAAGAAATGGGAAACGCATTAAAAAACTGCACCCATGGGTGGAAGTATTTGAGCTAATAAAACTGTGTTTAAGATTGTAACCTTCTTTTATAGCTTTATTTTTTTAATTGGCATTTCTTTTTTATTCATTTGCTTCCTTAGTACTGTCTTCTGTGGTATCATGCCACCATGACCAAAGTGACAGACTTTTGTCTCTGCTGGATTAATCAGTGTGTTCTTTGATCCATAACATATGCTCCTAGTAGACATTTAGCGTCAACGTATTCAAGATTTGTGGTCTGGCAGTTCAGTGCCTGATGTTAACCTAGCTGATAGACAGTTTAGAGTATTTAATTTAATTTTTTTTTTTATTGAGCCTGTCTTTTATTCATAATAGAGCTTAAATGACAGAATAAAATATGTGATGTTAAATATTTGGGTTAATATCTTTGCTTGGAGGTTCATTTTTTTCTGGGTGCGAAAGCACTGAGAGGCTTCCCCCACAAATACCAGATCTCTGTAGGCACAGCATATACATTTTTATGCACATCTTGGGCACAGGGTTGGTGTGCTCATGGCTCGGGGAAGCCTGTCCTCACGAAAGAGGACATGAGCTCGACACCACTGCTTCTGAGGTCCCGGGGGCCTGTCCAGGACCCTGCTCCACTACGCTGACACTGCTCCAGGGGCATGGCCGGGTGCTCCGGCCGATGGAAGAGCCCCAGGGGCAGCTAGTTAAGTCACCAAACCTGGCCTGCCGTGACTTAGGCTTGAGAGGACTTTGTGGCGAGAACCCACCGTCCGTCTGCTGGGAGGGTCCTGGCGGCCGGTGGGGACGCGGGGGAGCAGTGGTAGCCCGCAGCATGGGGAGGAGCCAGGCTCCTTCCCCCCCAGGGAGCACCCGCTCCTTGTCCGCCTGTTCCCGGGGGACAAGGACCTACACGGGGCTGTGAAAGCGGTGGTTGATACGAAGTTTTATTTCCTCTAGGTGCTGTGTGAAATTGTTAAAAAGTTATATCAAACGAAAGTGGTAAAGGGTAGGGTAAAGACCAGAGGGAGCAGGGTGGTAACCCAAGATATTTTTCCTTTAGTATATCAATTAAATAAAGGATATCGATTAATGAGATTGAGACTATTTAATTATTTTTTCATTGAGGGGTATAGCACATGATTTATGGCTCGGCTACTCCTTTACTGATCATCCTGCTATAAAGTGCTGCATAATATATTGCTTTCTACTATGTCGTGCACAGATTGAAATGGCAATTGTAAAATGGGATTAACTACCCTCAAAATAGTCTGGGCTTGAAATTACTTATACAAGGCCAGTGTCAAAAGTCCCTTTGACTTCAGAAGGTGCTGAATTAACTCCTCATCCCCATCTTCTATGGCACGCAGGCACATCCCTATCCATGGCAGACCTGTACGAGGTCACAGAATAGTACGTGTGATACAGAGGGGAGAGGATCTATTTTTTTGAAAGCATTGCCCTGCCATGAAGAATTAAACAGAAAATGAATGGAGAAACCAAATGTCAGCTGCTCCCTTAGACTTCAAGGTTCAGGAAACTCTGCTTAGTGGGAGTGGGAAAAGACTGGCAGGCTGAGATGTAAGAGAATAATTGTATTATAAGAAGATTATGGAAGATTATTTTTCTTGCAGGCCCCAGATTTCTGCAAAAACAATCCTGAATTGCATCCTACAAGGCAAAATTAATTCACCCATTCCTCTAAACGACAGGGTTTTATTAACTGCGTATTCATTTGGTGAGCGCAAAATTAAAAATGGGCTCATATTACAAAAAGTTACACGCATCTTCCTTTCATTTGACAACATGGAGCTCAATGTGATTAACAATGTGGCAGCTCATAGCAAGAAGAAAAATAATTGTTTTTTCAATATACAACCCCCATAATAATTCAGAAATCAATATGCATCCTCAGAGACTTTCCCCCAGCAGAGGTTTGTAGGAAGCAGGGTGGCCTGCCTTCATTTCCTTATGAATGTGAAGCTGTTGCAGCCCTGGCTAGCCTGGCTTTTTGTTTTAATGTTTAACTATAACCACTGGGACTGGAATCATAGGTTCTAGTGGCCTAGTATGAATACTAATAAGACACTGGGCCATGGAGTTCCTTGCTGATTTTGACAGTTTAAAGGATCAGTTAGTTAATTAGAAGATGACATGGCACATCGCATCCCTTGGCTCCATCCTGCCTTCTGTCTCCTCTTTTCATTTTCTTTTTTGACATGTTAGATTACATCATTACTTGTAGTTTCACTTGTTAGCCACACCATGAAATGAGAATATTTTAAGCTGTAATTATTGTGATTTCTCTCCTCTGCTAAGAACATGAAACTCGAAGAAAGCATACAGAAACTTGAATTTCAAAGACTTAGGAATACATGCTTGGTAGTTTAGAACCTTCTAACTACAGCCAATAAACAGAAAAAGATTTTAAGTATCACAGAAAATTGTGTTGATCATCACACTGGCAACCAATCTAGTATTTTAAGTAGGTGCCCCCATCATCTGTGCTTTATGAGTGATTTAATGCTTTCATAGGTGCATTTCTCAGAAATCTATGGTCTCCTCCCCCCAGCCATGAACGGATTGTGCCTCTAGACATGTACATGCAGTCCAGTACATTCATTGCATTGTACTGTCCTAAAAAAAGTCTGAGTTTTCTATCACCATCATAGTCGGAACAGACAAAGTAATGCGAACAGAAAGCACGGTACTATGCAGCAGCCCTCTCATAGCGGGAATAACAAAGGATAACAAAGATGGACGGTGGATAATAAATTTCATTGAAACGTTAACTTATTTCTCAACTATACCTGATACCCCAAAATAGACAAGCCACAACTCAAAAGATAAAAATAAAAAAATTAACCCACAAAACTACAGTCATACCATAAGTCATAAAAACTTTCAAGTTTTGCATCCCAGTGTCATACTGCAGGTAGCCATCAGGACAAAAATTCCAGACACGTAATAAGACTTTGGAAGAACCACAAGTACTTATTTTGTGTATTACTAGATAATCTCATTAATTAATATTTGTCTTCTAACTTAACATTCTGTCTGCAAAATTCTTATCAAGGACATTGGTCTATTTCTGCAGAGAAATGCGGAGAAACACACGTGCCTCTTACTTTCTCAGTAGGCTTGCCAGTCTGCAAAGAGCAGAGTCTGCAGGAAAATCAGAACGCAGTTCGTGCACTGTGGAAGGCCTGCAGCTCTGGGGCTTCCCTGGAAATGACCGGATCAGTGGGAAACCGTGTGTGCCAATAGCAGCGATCATTTCTGGGTTATTATTGGTATTCATCACTGTGTCTGCCTGTGTACTTCCACATTTCTTTCATCAAATGTTTGTATTTGTGTCTTCATTTCAATACTACTTAATCAATACTAGTTATCAGAATGTTTTTTGATGGAAGAAATTGCAGAGGAAGTATAACTACATCATAACTCTACGCAGTTAGCCAATACAATATCCTGTGTAGGTAATTTGGTTTTTTCATTACGGTAAACATGTAACCTACTGTTGATTCACAGGGCTTCACAAAAATACAGTGCTAATGACAGGTGGAAATCGCTTCCATTGCCATTTAAGATAGAGCTAGCTAATGTTACCTGTAGAAGGAACGAAGTTGGGAGTCGTGTGCTCTCCGACAGCGGACTTCACTCATTGAACTAGAATTCCTAGTTCAAGGTGAACCAACATAGGCATGAAATGTGTCCGTCTTTTATCAGAGAAGGGATTAACGCCTTAGAGTGTCTTTTATCAAATCAATGTTATTGCAATAGTATTGATTTCATAATGCAACAAGAAATGAACCAGCGTTGCTGCCATTTCACAGGCTGATGAGATTATATTGCAAACAGGATAAATGGAAACCAAACACCGCACTGTGTTGCTGGTGTATTTCATGCACTAAACAATAGAAAACCGTGCACTAGAGCACTCAGCAGGACCTCAGCCATCTTCTGTATTTGTCCGTAGTTTCAAGATTATGTCTTGGGTGGCACTGGGGAAGCACAGGTGAAGTTCGCAGCACAGGCACAGCCCGTCTCTGGGATTGCAAACCAGTCGGAGTCCCCGTGTGCCTCTGTTACTCTTTTCTCTTACCCTGTGCTTTTAATCTATTTTGACTACTTCTGCTGAAGCAGAGACAACGGCTGCTCCACGTGTGCGGTTCCCAGCAGAGTCCTGCGGTCACTGCTGGCCCCCCTGTGTGCCCACACTGGAATTCATCGCCCTGACCATTTCTAGAGCTAATGCCAATCTCCTTCAGTGGAATTGCATCTTTCCCAGCTTCAAAGACAGAAATGAACACTTACATTTCCTTTGTTCCTAAAGGCCTTAAATCCCACTTCATTCAAGGTCTGCTCATCTTCTGTGTCTTTTCTGCATAGGAGCTTTAGCTGAGAAATAGCAATCAGATTCCTCATTGTCCACCTGAACCTAGAAATGAACACAAAGGCAAACATATAAGCAACTTTTTTCATTTTGACTGCCATTTACCATTAATACTTAATATTCCCACATATCCTTTTCATCAGATGGTTAATATAAAACCTAATGAACCATAGATGGCATTCCTGTTGTGCTCTGTTTCAAATTAAGTGTGGAGCAGTAAAAACTGAGAAATGAAAGTTAATATCTTTTCAAATAGAAATGGCTTAAAATTCATATATGAATACAGAAGCTAAAATACAAAAGTACGTGAAGACTGTGATCCTTAGCAGGTCTCGGCAGTTTCTGGCCATATATTATTAAGCATTATTCAGCTGACCCTAAGGGGAGTTCATCTGGAGACATTAAGGTCAAAGAGTAGAAGCATTTGGACATAGTCAAATAGATTTTACACCTTTGTATCTTTCTGACATTACTGTTTTGCTTCAGCAAACTGCCTAATATTAGATATATCCTACTGGGTACCTTTCTAAATCACTTCAATTTTCTTTGTCCCTGGGCTACAGTTATATGATCAGGATCCAAAGCTATCACAGACTATGATATACTATTTTACTTGCTCGTTTGTATTAGAATGAACTTTATTAGCTTTTGGGCACATGTCTATCAGTTCTAAAGATTAAGTATTATGTCAATAGTTTTTATGCATCATTCAAGTGCGCAATCATTTTGCTTGCTCTGAGATTATTCAAAGTGTATTATCGCTTTTACAGAAAACATTTTTATTTTAAAATGAACCATCACTCATAGCAGTCTGTGCTTACCGATGCTGTCCCTCTAAAGTGGTATTTCACAGCAAAATCAAAATGGGGATAGATGCTGTGTAAGTAATTTTAGATTTGAGAGCACGTGAACCTTATAAACACAAGTGTATAACTAACATTGGACTCCACACTCCTCTGCTTTCATTATCCACTTTCTTCCTTTAAATATTCTTAATTTTCTATTTTATATTCTTGTAACTGCTAACAATAACCACAGCACTTTTACCATGTAAAAACTGACTATTTGTACAGGCTTAAATTTGTCATTTTTCTTAAATAGAAACTCTCTAGTTAAATAACCCGTAAAAAATTACAGAGATGAGCTTGGCTGTTCCAGTATCAAACCCAGGAAATCTAAAGATGCTTTTTTGCGAGGAAGCTGAGGTTTCAGCTAACATGAAAGAAGCTTTTAGAGCACAAATCCAGCCTATAAATCAGATTTTCTCATTTCCTTGCCAGTCTTTTGTACTTTGGGTTTTGTGGTTTGTAGTGGCTGACTACATCGTGTCACGCATGGGAAAATGGACGGGGATAGCGCGTCGGGGATTTGAGCTAAAGAACAACTCTTTAAAGCGTGATCTGCCTCCAGGTCCCTCGCTGGGGCATCGCGAGGCTTGAAGTATCACAGCTGGCAGATGGTGATTCTGGGGCTGGTTTATGATTAGGTGAAAGAGCACTCCTTTTTTGATTAGTTCATTCTCTGTCCTCAGTAGCTAAAACCCTCTTTCACCCGCTTCCATCACAGTGTCATCACTGTAAACCCAGCGCGCACATCCTCTGGTTCAGGGATCGCCTTTTGTCTTAATCTTTGACCAGGACCTCTCGGCACTGCTGTAATAGACGCCCAAACAGGCAGCCCACGGTAGGAGGAGTTCCGTCGTCCATAGGTCAGCTCTTAGCATCCTAATTCTCCCCATCAGAAGGTCTCGGTGGCATATTAAACAGTTATTTACCCTATTCTGACCTCATCATTTCTGCTTCATGAAAGACTGAATTAACACAATAGCGTTCTCGTATCTCCTGGCCTTGCAGTGCTTACAGTGATGTTGCTCTAATGTTCCTATAATCTTACTGTCTTTCTCAAGTGGCATAAATTAAAGAGATATCAGACTCCTTGAAGAGCTTAGAGGACAGAACGGTTCCTTCAGTGGTTTAACAATAAGTAGCATTTCATTTAAGTTACTTCTGAGAATTGGAACTCTTTCAGAGATGCTAAGTGGAGCAAATAAGGATCTCAAGACTTCAACATTAACTGATGGGAATAAAGCCAACGTTTTACATTTGCTTTCACATCCTCTCTTGTGGTATGTTTTAGTTTAAATATTTTGGCTCCAGTCTTGAAGCTTCCAGTGCATAGGCAGATTGCTATGCCCACATGCAAAAAAAATGCAGAATTGAGATCTTTTTGCTGTTATGTTTAGAGTATGTATTTAATTGTTGTGACTGCACAATGCCATAGAAAATCCTGGTTTGATTGCACATATTCAACAAAGGACTTTTTAGAAGGGGATTTTTAAAGTAGATCCACGCTAATTAAACGTATTATTAAGAATCCAATGCTTCACAGCTATCGATGAATTGTAGTATTTCAAATTTGCAAATAAACACCAGGAAACGGAACTCAGTCTGAACACATTCTCAGCAACGAGGGACTCAGGCTTTAATAGAGGTAACCCAATGGCTGTAATTAAAAAGCATCCTAACACACTTTGAAAAATTCCAGATACCGACTTTAAAGTACAGTTGTGTAGCACAGTGTTCTTTCGCACCACTCCATGTAATCATAATCCGTACAGTTTCCTGACTTCTGTTTATGTAACACATGAATGCGAGAATTATTTATAAAGTCACAGCTGTTCTCTTTCCTAGCCTTTGTTTCTCGCAAGTCTTAAATATTTGTAAAAACAAGAAAAGTAATTAAAGTATTGATACATTAAGCAAACATTTCCCCAATCACACAGCTCAAATAGGAATCATTTGTTTAAACAGAACTTGCTAAGTATATGTACAAAACTATAACGTTAAATAGTTACTTCATACTAGGAAAGCCAACTTGCATTTAAAGAAATAAAATAAACAATGCCAAACCGTTACTAATATTGCAGTCAGCCACTCAAACATTAGGAACTCCCAGAACCGAGTGCAACGGTTTGGTGTTTGCCCAGATCTGTGAAGTAGCTATGTGCCATCTGCTCCTCGCACAAAGGACATGAGTTTATTCTTGCTGGTGGGAACTGCTGTCTAAGAGCCAACACTTGGCAGCCTAAGTCCTTATCCTTGAAAAGCTGGCAGAGAGCGCTTTTTAGCCTTTGAGTTCCCTAATAATGTTCCCCTCCAGGGTGCAGGTCCCTCATGAGTGCTTTATTTCCCTTTTTATTCTGATTCACCATCCCGTGCAGACAGGCAGGACACCTCGAGCGCATTGATCTCCTGTGGATTCCCCTTACCTGCCACCACCTGACGGGCTTAATCGTAAAATAAATCAAACATTTAAGTAGCGAAATTTATACTAGGCTTGTAGTTACAAGCTGAGAGATTGTAGTTTGCAACTAAGACAAATACAAAAAGCAAAACCAGCCTGTGGTCCTCACCATCACGCCCAGCCTGTCCAGGACATCCAGCTTCCCGGAGACGAGAGCAGCACCCTGCCCTCGTGGTGGCCCGTGCAGTCTGGCTGCTTTCCACCTTCTCTTCCTTGGGAATTAGCTTTTGGACACAAAGCAAATGTCTGCTAGTCAGAGCCAGGTATCTTGGTAAAAGGGATTTTGCAGACTTGGTCACATGTAACCATTCAGGGAGCAAGTAATCTAGATAAATGCTAATGACAGCTCTTGCTGGCACCTTGTGTATTCAAAGGCTATTTACTATTGTTCCTAGTCAGCTGGCTCGCTAACTTCCCATTCAGTCTGGATTGCTCAGATTCAGCTGGGATCACTGTAATATTCACATTACACGTGATATAAGCCATCCACTACGCGTACATTTTGTTAAGCTCATTATCTGTGGCACACTGGCGAGACCACACATGACACGTTGTTAACGCAGATGACAGATCCCGTAACGAGCTGCCTTGTCTGGGCAAACCAAAGGAAGCCAGTTTACCTCCACCACGTACAGCACACGTTGATGTTGGGCTTGCCTATGTACATATGTTATAGAGCAAGTGTAATGTCACAATTGACATCCACCCCATCCCGGGCAGCTCAGGTGGCTCTTTCTGGCTGCCTGGGTCCAGCAGCGAGGAGCCCTGAGAACATCTCTTTGTTCTTGATGTCAGTCCCCGAACCTCACAAAGAGCAATTACGAAACGGAACTGGCCTCGTCAGATCTGACATCGCCCACCAAACTCGTTTATCGTGGAAGAAGTCTTGTAAGAATTGAACTGAAAACTTGTAGCCACTTTTTACTCAGAACACGCAAACTGCAGCATCTTAAAAGCTGACCAAGTTTAGTAGATTCCACAACGACACCACAAACCGCCCCTGTGCCAAAATTCAAATTCTGGTCTCAAATCATGTTGCCACTAAAAGCTTCTCAAAGAAAACACATCCAGAATTTCTTAAAATGGGCAAACAATGTATTTTTTTCTGTAATCTTACTCTTGGAAATGACATCTGAAACACTTCGGCTGAAGTATACCATTAAAAGCAAAAATCAGCCTTGGACGATGCCCAGCACACAAGTTTGCAGCCCAAATGTTTAAGGTTTGGCAAAGTACCGTAAAAACCAGTCTGTATTAACCCGAGGCAGTGCTACCATTTCTGCCTATGAGATGAATAGAGAAATAGGAATTAGATTTCAATAATGGAAAACATCTCCATTGAGATAAGCGCTGGCCTGACTGTCGGGCTAGCTTATTTACCAGAGCAACAGTGCAACAAAGCCAACTGCACCGTTAAGCCACACTGTTTGCTGCTGAGCAACGTGCTTAGGCTTTGTCAGCTGAAGAATCTGAAACATCACATTTATGGCGTTGCTCCACTCTTACATCAAAACAGCGGTCTTCTGCTGGACTTACTCTCCTGGCCTGATTTACAGATCATCTTTTTGAATCAGATGAAACATTATCTCATGTAGCGTATCATGTTACCATAGGCAAACAATAAATAGGTGCATTTCCGTTGAAACTGGAAATGAAATATCCTGCATGTTTCTGGTTTATTTCTCATCAGATCCAGCTGCATGCTATTTCTAAAAAAATTCCTGGCTGAGCCCAGCCACCTGAACTGAACTACAACATTTAAATAGCAACTAGTATTTAAGAAAGAACTTAATTGCATGGGGGAAAAAAAAACCATAGGCAACATTTTTGAATGTTTTGCCTTAAGTTGCTTAATCGAATTACATAACCAACAATTATCTAATCAAAGCCATAAACTTTTTTACAATTTCACTAGGGTCTTTTTCTTACTTAATTCACTTATCATCGTCATCTGTTCTGCTTTTAGGGAACACTAGTCCCCTCATGTAAGAACTTTCCCGTTGTTCAAGATCAACAGCCACTGGCTGTCAACCAACTTTGGAAAAGCTTGTAGCATGTGGTTGAATAGAAGGATTTCTAACCAGGGATAGCCTGGATCACTCTTCAGCTGAGAGGGCCAGCAGTAAGATCCAGGCTACCTCTGTCTTGCTCTAACCGTGCAAGTTCTACCACCATTGTGGCGGTTATCTCCTTGTCAGGGAAGCATCACAGTCACAGCACAGGGATGGAGCCCCTACCTGCTTTCAGATGTTTCACATGTTTGGCTGGGATTTGAGAGGTCTCCTTTCTTTCTTTTCCTGTAAGTAGGTAGATTTTGCTACAATCGTGAGTCGGTACAATTGTAGCGACAGCTGGGTATCCTACAAGATACCTATATACAGAGTTTGGCCATAAAAGCTGCAGGTGATCCTTGCACAGCATTTCCATTGTCATCCACAGAAACTTGCTAAGCAAAGTCAGAAACCAGTTAGATAACCACAGCACGAGATCCAGGCCCTCTGCACGCAACGCCTGTATCGGAATTATACTCTGGGTCTCATTCCTAGCTACTCTGTCATCTTCTTTTCTTTATAGCAGAATGAATTGAAATAAGGATTATAAAAATACACACTTTCCGAATGCTTAAACTGTTGAAAACAGTATGGTCAATCCAAACTCGTAGGTTTGGAAACACTAACACAAGGTAGTGTTTCCTACAGACTGGAAAATATCCATAAAGCTTATGATTTATGAGTACTTTTCTAGTTCATTGGGTAGTTCACTGATGGTTTATCCTTTACATCTATGGCACAGGTTCAGAGTGGATCTCAAATACTGAATAGTCATAAATGCCATACTTATTTTATTGTATATGTTTTTATATTCTGGTGAAGTTTTATTTTTAATATAACAATATGTGAACCAGTCATTTACACTTTTGAAATACAAGGAGAGTCAGTAGCATAGATGGTCATTTTTCAGTTGGTATAAATAATAATCTAAAGCTAATCTATAAATATTAATCCAAGGCACTCTTTTTTTTTTTTCCCTAAATCCACATGCGTTCACATATATCTCTTCTGCTTAGTAGCCAAGTCCGAAGGCTGCACGAGGCTTTCAGGGATAGAAACATTTCTGCGTTATGTTTGTGAAATGCCTCGTTCACTCATCTCCTGCTATAAAACTGAGGCTCTCAGGTGCCACCACAGCACGAGAGGAAAATAAATGCTGCGATGCATATTCAACTTTGCCACAGCCACTGCTGAGTTCTGTACCATCACATTCATTTCATTGTGACTTACATTTAAACTGTACTTCTAGCCTGCTTAAATATGTTAAGAATTATCCTGAGGGACCACAGTAAAATGTAGTCATGTTTATTTGTAATTGCTACAAAATGGTTTACAAAATTGTTAGTGTCTTTTATTATGCCTGCTACTGAAGCACTTGCCTGTTAATTAGAAAAATTTCAGCTGTCATAGCTGGCAATTATAGCTTCTGTATCACTGTCTGTTATGAATAGTCAATGAGAGCTGATTAATATGCATGAGGAGCAGTATATAGCGTGTGCATTGGCGCACAGTGCCGCAGCCGGAGCGGCGCGGCAGAGGGAGTGCTGCGTGCTGCCGGGGAAGGAGGGAGAGCACGAAGGAGAAGAGCCCCGTGGCTCTGCAGCACCCGGTGCCATACCGCTGCGAACTGTCTGGTCCCGCCGACCCAGCCGGGGCTTTCAAGGATAGCTGCATGCATGCTTGTTACCAGAGACGTCTGTGGCTGCTCTGGTGAATAAGGAAGATTATTTCTGCCACTTACTTAAACATGGGATGCAGTTTGTGCACTCTACAGAAGCCAGAAGAACAGTACAAGTTACTGTATGAAGTTTGTCAGGTAAAGAATTAGATTTCCTTTCTAAAAGCAAATGTTCTCTTTTAGGCTTGTGACCACTGTTAATGACAGGGAAAATGGAATTCCAAAAACTGCTTATACAAGTGGAAATGAAAGGGGGTTTGCCTTATTTGCTATGCGTATGATAATGATTATGTTTTTATGATGTACCTTCCCACTCACACTTGCAGAACATCAAATATTTAAATGTATGCTATTAATACATCAAACTTTTTAGAAAACTTTACATCACAAAATAGGACTCCAGTATATATTTGGCAAAATTTCTCAACAAGGGTCATACCTTGGTCACACACTCTTTGAACAAGTCAGGAACAACATGCAAGGGAGGTTTTGTACTTGTTTACATGTACATATGGACACTTCTTTCAGTGCAATGTATTCATTCAGTGCTCAGTCTGGTCTTTAAGTACCTGTTCCTGCCAATATAAGTTTATGTCTAGTTGTTGTAGTTTGTGCACCTCTGTGTGTAGAAATACCAGATAACAAATAGTTGGAATTGACAGCAGATCAAAACTACTACTTTACAGATCTTTATATGTCAAATTATTCATATTAAGCATGAGATAAGTTTTCTAAAAAAGTGATAACACAATAACATCTGTTACAAAAATGTTGGTTCCTATGTTTCTGTTTTTCCTTCTGTCTGTATTATCCCCCCCTCTGAAATTTCTTACTCTGTCACATCTGAAGTATGATTTGGACCAAACCAGCACGATGGAACGATGCAAAGCGATGGCCAGGTGTTTAAGGACGTACTCCTACTGATCTCTTTTGAAATAATCATAGGCAGAAAGCTTACAGTTAACCTCTAAAAACGTGAAGTGGGTTGTCTGTACAAACACTCCAGATAAACAGAAACTACCCAGATCCTTCAAGCTGTACTCTCCCACCTTGCCGTTCCTAAGGGGGTTTAGAGTGAGTGACGATTACCCCCCCCACGGGAGCGTCGGGGCGGGTGACATTTCCCAGCGCTGTCGTGCTCGGCGCTCGCCGGCAGAGGGGATTGCTCAGCGGTGCACGGGAGCGAAGGAAAGACTGTGTCTTCGCGGCGTTACCCCCTGCATCTCATCACAGATACTGATGTCACGGACAACAGAGTGAATAAAATATGTGGTTTGCATGTTATGCTAGTAGGGAAGTGATTAAATCAAAACACATAGTTTTGATCGAATTCTCGCTCACTCAGCCAAAGGCCACTGATGCTTGGTGGAAGAAAAAAAACTTGTGAGAGCAAATAGGAAGACATGTTTACTGCCATTTCTATTTATACTAACTCACTTCCACTTGCTAAGCTGCTGTGCATGTGACAGTGGGAAGAATTTGAGAGAAAGGTACTTGGATTTCTCAGACATTATTCTGCACTGAGAACTAGTTTCAGATGCTGCCTGCAACAGCAGACCTGCTGCCAGGTATTGTGTGTGTGACTCCTCCGTTCAGATCAAGCGGTGGCTGTGGGAATAGTTACTTATCCCCCAAGGTCACCAAGTTTTCCTGCAGCCTGGGTTTGAGGACTGTCAGTGAATCACATTCAGAAGTGCAACAAGCAGAACAAACCGAGACAGCAACAAATTATCAATATTTTGATCATTTAGGAAGCTTGCATGGTTTTTGTTGTGAAATGAAGGTGGCAGAGAACCTTTGCAAGTTACTGACATCTAACAGATGCAGGATAACACCCTTTAAATACATGTCCTTAAAATCAGTCCCAGGAACAGCCCTACTGATATCTGAGATGACTGAACTATCCCGTGCTGGCTGCAGGTGCAGATCTCTGGCAGTAGTTTGGATTTAGAAATCAACCTGGGAAGTACAGCAGCCTTGTTTCAGCAATGTGTGGAGCACCGTGCACAGCACCCGTGATTAACTTTAAGCATGCAAGTCCTTCGGGAAACATGGTTGGAATATCCTCAGCTTCCACAGAAGCGAGAGGTGCATGTAATCCTATAGAACTGGGATTTCTAACGTAGTAAAACCTGAATTATTTAAGACTATAATCCCTGATTATTCCAGAATATACATTACCATGCAAAATTATTTTAACGGGGTACTACTTTGATTTCTCTGTTTCACAAGATAGGTGGGAGGGAATTCTATAGCTTAGGGAGTATGTCCATATAATTAAATGTCAGTATAACTATAAAAATGCATCCTCATGTAACCTACACATAAGAGCAATCAGTTAAAATTTAATGGTGAGGGAGATGAAGAATCATTTTCATTTAAAATAACAGGATATAAATGACAAAAGTTTTGAAATATGCCAGCACTAACAAATAGCTCTTACAGTGGTTTTATTTTGTATTATCCATGTAAGCCTAATATCATGTGATAAGGTGACATTGCCATTTCTGAGAAAACTAAAAGAACCTTTTTTTAAAGTCTGAGTTAGACATAATTTGCATAACTTGGTTTTAGGAAATATTGAGCATTGTTACAAATAAATCCCCTTAGCCTTATTTTTTAAAAGTTCATGACTCTGAGATGTAGGAATTCAGAAAACACTTGCAAGAATTAATAATAGTACATAACTGCACTTTCTCTATTAGGCCAAGAGCTTTAGTGTGGCTGGGAAATTAATGCTTCAATAAATTACAATTCCACAAAGTCCGGTACGTCTGGCTCCGTAAGTCCTCATAACAGAGAGCACAAAGAGGATCAAATATACCAGGGCTCAGGCTTTATCCCTTCCTCATCCATAGATAATTCAAAGAGATCCTCTTCATTAAGGGCTTTGGCACATTGCCTACAATTTCTTTTTGGGCCGCTGTGAGCTTAATGATGCAGAACAATGGTCTTCCCTCTTGTCGAACACATACCTTATTGTACCTTTAATCACATAATAAAAAGCAAATTAAGACACCTCGTCATTAAAGTCTATTGTGGCTGTGCATATCAATGCTTTGTATTACAAATACAAAGGGGACTGTGGCAGCTTGAAATCTTGATGCAGAACAGCGTCACCGACGATAAACGTGCTTGTGGCAGCAACGCGATGCGTATAATGTCTTAGATGTATCCTGAGGTTTACTTCCCAGTTGCGTGCAGCATATGAAATGAAGTCATTATATGCTATTAGATTTTGGTTTTCTAGTTAAATGGAAATTTTCTTAAGAAGCTTTTAAAGGTTGAGAAAATGGAGGGAGAAGGGGGAAGAAAGAAAAACAGAAAATTGGGAGAGTGTTTTAGACCAGTTTTCCAGTTTGCTTTTCTCAATGTCATCAGCCCCTATACAAACAGTAACAGAAATAAGGGCTTTTCCCTTTGTAGGGAAATTCCTGGGGGACCAAAACGTAATCTTCATTGAAGGAAACTTAAAGAAGAATGAGTCATCTGAGATAGAGCTTTTGAGTTTGTAAAACAGACAAAAAAGATAGGGACCTCAATTTAAGAAACTTTCTGAGTACCTATTTCACTCTAAGTGCATGTCTACACACAGTTTGGGAGGTAAGCACACAGTGAAATCATACCCTAAACAGACACTTAATATTTCCAAGGATAAGAACATAGAGTTTTAAATCATAGATGACTCTAAACTGGATGGGCAACGCTCAAAGCTGTTCCCTGGGATTCAAGATGATGGAGTTCATCCAGTTCTCGTGGTGGGAAGATACCATAAAAAAACCCATCAAAACTGGCACTTCCAGCTGAAAAATCATGCGATAAGTGAGTATGGAGACTAACCCCTTCCTCCAGGCTGTCCCTCCAGAATAAGGATAGAAACACTGGCAGGAAACAAGCTCACGTTGCCACTGCCCTTGCTTCAGATGATCCGAGGTCAGAAGATTTCTGCCTCTGTGATTGTTGAGCTGGCACCTTTCACAAATACTAAAGTTCATATATAAATAAACAGTTGATGTAATGACCTTTTAGTGTTTTAGTAACTTGAAAGCCCCGTTCACATGCTCTTGGCCTGGCACATCTCTGAGACAAGCAAAAATGACACATTGGTAAAAACAATAGTGGGCAAGCTGGATTTGTCTTTTAAACTAGACTAAGATACGATGCCGCCAAGGTTATATAAGCACCAAGGTCAGCATACAAATCGCTGTGCTAATGAGAAGACGGTAGTGATGAGGAATTAACCAACACCGTATTTCATTGGGAACTTCCAGCAGCATCACTTGCGAGGAGACTATTCCTTCAGCAGAACTCGCACACAAACCAGTTGCACTGAGCTGATCACCAATACAGTTCCCTTTGCCATTAGAATTCCATTCACGTGTTTAGACTTGCAAAAATTAGACTAAAGTAATCAGTCATTAAGAAAGCCTGATTCAAGGAAACAGTCTAACTAGACTTAAACCTACTGAGCAATGATGTTATCCCTAAATCGGGGCCAAAATGAAGCTTGCCAAAATAAACAGTCAGCTCAAAAAAAAATTCTAAGCAAAACTGTAAGATTTGGGAAACAAAAATAACGGCCTCTGTACGTATGCTTTTCACACCCTCAGATTTAATTGGACAGCCAGAGAATTAGTTGGTCTACATTTCAGTAGTTTTCCATGTTTGGACCAAACTGGTTGTGCCAATTATAGCAAACTGGTCTACTTGAAATACACGGTATGGCTGCACATAATCTACGTACAGTCTGTGCTGCAGCTGAAATTAAGAATAGCGTTGAAGTTCTGTTCTGTCACTTCCCTACCATTAAACTTGACCTCAATAACAGTTGTGAACCTATCACACTTACTTCAAAGTAGGCATGTGTTTGCTTAAACAAGATGTTAATTCCAAGGGCTTTGTTCTAGACAGGGTTTTCTACTGCTGAATTAGTTCAGCTGTAAAAAACCTCTGCTTGACAGACTGGAGACTCATAATCTTCAGAAAACTGCCCTTTAATGATTGTGGCGCCTGTCTGTGCTCAGAAGTCCCCTTTCTTAATTAGACATTTGCCAGAAACTGGCAATTGAAATTTTCCTCTTCACTTGACGATGAATAATACAATGCCTGTGTTAGGATTTCTCTGGAAGATACACTTTATTGCATGTTAGAGGAATATTTTGGACATTAGAGGAACATAAACAAGATGTGATATGAAATAAACAAAATGCCTAATGGTCACCTGTGATATAAATGGATAATTTGACCTACTGTGCACCTGAAATATCTTACTGCTCCATAATCTTCCTCAAACCACAGTGCTTTTCTTCTTTAAGTGAGCAGATAAAATGCTTAACCATAGCTTAGCTTTATTTGGATTTTTTTTTAAGTGATAAATGATTGAAAAGATGAGTTTTGTAATGCTTTACACTTATACATCTGTTTAACGCTATAAAGCAGGTGGCAAGAAGTCACAAGGGAGAAGGCACTAAGGACAGTCGCTCTGTGCTTTACTGTCACATGTCAGACAGGGGCTGGGAAAAAGGAAACATATGGAGTAATGAAAAACTGCAGGTTTAATAAATGTGTTTTGTTGTGTTCATTAATAATGAAACAAAAGGTCAGGCTTCACCTTCACTAGGACAGGCCAACTCTATATTTGTATGTACATTGGGATTGTTCCTTCCAGAGACTCGGTGGGTAAATGCAAGCAGATCCAACTAGCCTTCCTGAACCTGGTAGCCAGTTCAGGATTTGACAGGAGGGTGGCAGAATAAATAATACAAAATAGACATAAACTTTAAACAAGACTACAACATTCACTACTTTAAACAGTGACTATTGAAGGAAGCCTTCCTATTAATACAGTGTATCTTTAGGCGAAAAGCTAGAGGCTACCATCTAAAAGAAAAACAGTAAGCATCATGGCAGTGTTTTCTTACTTGTGTCAATCCAGTGATAATTCTGGATGTGGACACGTTGTAGGTGATTGGACACATTGTCCACTGGCACAGGAACTGGGCACTGCTTCATTTCATTTCTAATGGCTGAAATTTCTTTTGGCTTTACACTGAAACACCACCTTAGCTGCGTTCCGTAGCACTCCATTTCTCCAACACTACCCTCAGACTCCTTGGGATCACTTGAGAAATAGAATGCTTCACAGAAAGAGTAATTGTACAGTCAGACTAAAACCATATTTGCTTTATGCATTTTTGTGGATCATGTGCATTTAGACTAAGTGAATTAGCTCCTACAGCATCATTTTGGAGAAAGTGAACATTCATACGTTAAAAGATCACAGCTGATAAGAAAGCCTTTTTAAATTTGGCAGAGTTGCTTGCAGAGTGCAACAGAAGCTCTTGTACCTGACCTGACAGTATCTGTGTAACTGCCATCAATTTTAGCCAAAAAGGGAAAATCAAGGTGTTTTTATCACTAGCACAGTATGAAAATTCTAGGCTGTGGTCGAGCAGCATGGGCTGGAGGGGTAGAGTGAGGTGGTGGTGGGACTTCTACCTACACGACAGCTTCTGAGGTTCGTGTTCTTCAGCTGAGGACACTGCTCTACTTCTGGAAGCCGATGGCCCAAGATTACAAAGCCTGCTCCACAGATAGCAGGTACCTACTGAAGGAGCAGGCCCTCTTATTAACGAACCCACTTGGATCTGTCACTGCTGCTGGGTTCCCAGATAGAAGCATGGGGAGTTTTTTCCATCTTTTCTTGGCAGCAACTTCAATAACCCTCTGCAACACAGATTATCTTCAGAGTATCCACAGTTGCTCTTTCCCTGTCTTACATCACCGAGACATTTGTGGAAGAAGGGAGAGGAGTGGGAGGATGGACTCAAAAACTACAAATGATGAGCAACAGTGCAGAAATGGGAATGTCGTGAATTAGAATGGTCTTAAACACGGTGTCTTGGAGATCAGTGTTCAGGTTTCAGCTGCGGTGTGCTCTCATGTGAGCTCGGGTAGATCACTAACTTGTTTTGTGTTTCATCTTCTCATCTGTACAATACTCCTTGTGTCTTTCTGCTTGGAGCAGGCTCTCCAGAGCAGGCACTGTCTTTTGTTCTGTGTTTGCACAGTCTGATATGCTACTAAAGTAATACTCGTATTATTTTAAGGCCTGATCTATACACCAACTTGTACTACTCTGATTTTAATTGACGTATGGCATTAAATATTGCTAGACTGTCAACCCTTTGAGCTGTAGGTGCTGGAAGGGCATAGCAGGGGAAAACTCCCGCCAAGTATGTCTTATTCTCACACCATTCTCAAAGCACCCTCTGCATGCCACTGTTGGAGAAAGGTGACTGGTCTACAGGGACTTTTGGCCTCATTCAGTAAACGAACTTGTTTCCTATGTCACTCCAGTTTAGCGTAATTCCATGTAACATGACACCCTCAACTAAACAGATTAGTCTTTTTATGCTATTTACCATCACTGCGTATTATCCTTTTCATCCCATGATACAAATGAAACATCATCAGCGTGGCAACACCTCTGTTGACTGCAGTTACGTTGCGCAGAATGATAAAAGGAGAGACAACTCAGGACATGAGTGGGTTAGAGACCTGCCTGCATAGGGACCCCTTGTTGGAGGAGTCTGTACTTTAAATGTAAATCTAGAAATACACAGTTTTTTAAAAAGTAAATTCTCATTCATAAAAAATGAGGTTTTTTGCACTTTGCCGTACTAGACAAGGAGCTAGACATAGGTTTTGCCGCTTGGGCAGAGCACGTGTGAGAAGGGCAAGAGCACTTCAACGCAGCGCCGCAGCAGACGCAGCCCAAGGTGCCGCGCTGGAGGCGTAGCGCTCTGCGGGGCAAACCTGGAGAAGGAGAGAAAGGGGGAAATTGCCCCTGCTGAATTCTGGGCATTAAAAATTCATGATTATTTAGGGCTGTCATTTGTACTTCACTCATAAGTATAATTGATTGGCTCCCTCTGGGTCATGTTACTGAAATGGCAGAAAGTCTCATTACAAAGGGAGGGCCTGTACACTTCTTTCTGTGTTTTATGTGGACCAGGGTTATTAAGCCATGAACAGATACACAAAAGATCACCTTTTTAGTGCTGACAAAATATGAAAAAGTATTTCTGCCCTGATATAAAGTCATTTAACATGATGAATGCATATTTAAGAAAAAAGGGCTCCAAGTAAGCGTTGCTTACAGAGAAAGTACAAGAGTCTCAGAAGCCCCAGCATTAGTCTAAATCTGTTTTCATTGAAGCAACTGATAAAATTCCCCTGTGGTTTTATTCTGAGTTGTGATACATAGGAGCGGAGCCTGAGAATCCAACCAAAAGCAGGCACATTTTAGTATGCTGTGTACAGTACTGGTGCTGTACTGCTAATACGTAAATGTGCTAATTACTAGCAGAATAAAAATGCCTTTATTTCAAGGGTCTTTCTCCCAAGATTTTTCATTTGGAAGTTAATGGTTTAGAGAACAAATGTATTCTGTACTCTTAAGTAAAGAATTTTTCTTTCGTCTTAACTATTTTGTCATGGATGGCTCACAAGGCAGAAGGGAAATGCACGCACATGGAAACAGTCCATTATGAAACAATATAATTCTGTTTTTTTGAAAAAGAGAGACTGTCCATATGAGGGAAATAAAAGAGGGATTAGATGGAGCTGCAAGAAGAATTAACCTATATTTTGAACCTTCTTTCTCCAATTCCTGAGGAAAAGGGGGTTTAGAAAATAGGCTTTTGCTGCTCTAGTTTCTATAAAAATCTTTAAAGTTCTGGTACTTTTTCTTAATATGCAGACTTCTTAAGAACTTGCTAAAGAAGTGAATCAGACCATAAAAAGCATTTTAAATGGAGCACAAACATCTGTAGTCTAACAGAACTAGCATTTTTATAGTGCACTTCCCAAGGATTTGCATGAATTTCTACAAAGAAAAGCTGCTTACTCATTCTTGAGCAAAAATGTTTTTTCTCTGTGACATTTGTGAAGCATAGAAGAACCAACAAGCCACACAATGCATACAAATGTTTACCATCCATGACATTAAAACTCATATAAATCAATCTAACTTGATGAATGGAAAAATAATTTTCTTTTACCAAAACCGTTCTAGTTTCTGTTGTATACCACTAACATCCAGCAAACAATGGTACACACTATTTAAGCAACAATAAAGTACAAAATCATTATAACTACACACGGTAAACTCTTACACGCAGGGATTTTCTGGCTTTCTCAACCTTTCAGTTAACTACTACTGCCAATGTCCAGAGTTACTTCATCTATACTATTGCAAATGATGCTTGCACAGGCTTGAATGCAAAACTCCTCACTGACATTCCTCAAGCGTCCTCACTCTCTCCTGCAAACCCCTTTCTAGCACGGCCCTGTGCTCTCGCCCTTGCATCGCCTCTCCAGCTCTGCAGGGCTCCCAGGGGCTCGTGTGCCTGCGCCCCTTGGGACTGCAAGCGGGAAACTGGGAATCAGTTTGAGGAACATCTTTCTCGTGTAAATAACCCAGGTGTGTAAATTCTGCTATCACAGGAAGAGAGAAAGAACAAATACTGGGTTTTCCATAGGCATCATATCAGAGTGAAAAGAAAATAATAATTGGTGGTAACCAGGAGGAAATTTTGTCTATGTAAACAAGTGGCACATTTTTATATACCTGAAAGCTCCCAATTTATGTCTACCATCAACAAAGTGGCAATTAATTTGTCTTCTCTACCCACCCAGAAAAATAAAACATGTAAATAGCTTACCTTGCTAAATAATTAGATGGCAGCTACTGATAAAATGGCATTTATGTAATAGCACAACTGTGTACTAGCTTATCAAAATACCTTCCTCATACCTCAAACAAAAATAAGAATATGTTTTCTAGTAAGAGAGTACAGTTCTGTCATCTCAGCCACGGCTGCAATGCCTGTTGACTTGCACAGGAGGTCCAGCCTTGTCCTCGCAGCGTGAAGGCTGGAGGGCTCCCCGCCTCCAGACCTCAGCAGGATTTGGCCCGAAGTTTGCATCTAAACGGTGGCTCAGGGATTGCTGGAGGATAGCAATCCTCTCAGGAGAGCAATTGTTAGAGTAGAACCATGTATGTATGGTATAAAACAACGTGAGACAATCTGTCTTCACAAAAGGTATTTCACTGTGACATTTATCCAGAATTAATAGAGGAGGAGGGAGATTTCAACAGGAGGGATGCCAAATGCCTCGCACGGCTCTGACACAGAGAGAAACCAATGTATATCTAATACCTTACACACTTGCAGCACCGTAAAATTATATGGAAAGCTATGTCTTAGCTAAGTAGCGCAAATCCTTCCCAAGCGTAAAAAGACATGAGTTTTTTTCCTGTTTTTCTTCCTTTTCTTCTTGTTGATTCGCCCATCACTGATTCGTTCTTTCTCCCTCTCTAGCAGCCATGTGTACTGTAGCATCCTACGCTCTATAATATATATGCATCCAACATTAGACGGTGCGTGTTCATAGTATGTTGCAGCTGACAAGCTACTTAATAAATAGTTACCAAAGCAAGAGAGATTTGAAAACAGACTCAAGAATACCCTTGGGTCTTACCAAGACTACACCCAGCAAAAGCCTACTGCCCGTTTTTACTCTTTTATCTCCAAGGTAGCACTCAAACTTTTCCAGCCTTTTTCACAGCTCTTAGAAGTTTGATCTTAAAGTATAGTCACATTGTAGTTGCTCCTTTCACATCTCCTAACTGTCATGGGCTGTTCTTCAGCACTTTCACCTAACGTTTAGGGTTCAACAGTGAAGTTCATCTGCTGCTTCCATTTTCAGCCAGATACAGCATATATTGCCATCTTTTTTTTTCTTTTTTATTATTTCCTGTTTATTTTTCTCACCATTTACTTCTTGGAAATAGGAATTAATGAAAGCCCCATGACCGAAATGAGAGTTTAAGACATCATTTCCATTTATTTGATCGGTGAGACCCTCCATTTGGATTTGTGTCATGGCCTCCCGCTATACCTTCTTGCATCATCTCTCTTCCTCTCAATTACAAAGACACATCACGTTTTACCTTAATTGACCATGACAGCATTTTTCTTTCCATTATCAGAGTTTGGCCATGCCAATTGAATGCTGATGGCACACTCAGCTTCGTAACAGCTTTCTTTGCTGTTGTACTCATCTCTCTTTCGGTCAGAGCCTGAACTAAGGCATTGCAAAGGCAAAACCCCCAGTGACTTTAGTGAGTATCAAATCAAGCTCAAGTGACTATTTTATTTTCACCCAAGTATTAAAAGAAAACTTCTAGGAGACACTGGCGTCCCAGACAGGATTATTATGCCATGTTTGTCTATAGATTTCTTGCTGCCTTTACAATGTAGATTTTAGGTAGTGTGCTCTCTGCAGCCTACTTTTGTGCAAAAGACTATAACATACAGTATATACTATAAATTACTATACTATAAATTAAAATACTATAAATACTATTCTATTTCATAATCATTGCATAATTTATATTAAAAAATAAATCGAGCATCCCTTCCTTATTTACTGTATGGTCTTAATTCAGACTATTTATCTCTGTGCCTCATGCAGTTGCTAAGCCTACTATCTGGCTCCACCACAGATTTCATCAAGGTCCATTCAGTTCAGTTTAACTGCATCCACTTCAGTTTAACTACAGCTTCCTCCATATTCAATAGATTTCCAATGCAAAGAAGGTCCAAAAGCTAAGCATTTCAACATTTCAGACAAGTTAATTTATCCATCTTTTTTGCCATGAAAGATCCCATTGTCTCTGTCACATTGCATGTTAGATTCTTAAGAAATTATGCATATTGGTAGTTTTTGGCAGTCTTCTGAAGCATTCATATGCATGGATTTTTTTTTCTTCTGTGTTATTTCAGATGTAACTATAAGGAAGAATTTTGCTAGGCACAATTCAGCAGCATTAGGAATAAAGTCTATGATTATAAAGCCACTTCTTTTTTTAATGAAGTGAAACTGTACAGATATCGTTATTGGCTTTTAAGCACTGGGAATAATTGTCAATTGTGACGAATTTTCCAGATAGAAACTAAACATCTTAATCAATATCATCTATTTGCTGAAGTTTTGGAAGGACTCAAGATTAGCCACATGTACTAATTCTACATGGATACCAGAAATCAGGCATTGATGTCATCCCAGTATATTTTTCTTCTACATCATTTTTGCACTACTAAAAATAAAATACCAATACCTGCTACTTTTTCTAGACAAAAAAGCAATTTAGCTCTGTTATACATAAGCAGGCTTGAGAATTACTAGTTTTCATTATCCAGATATTGTGGCATTCCCGTCCTCATGTCCCTTCAATGGAAAATTATATTATTGATGTGCTGGGATGGGAAATAGTAAAAAAAAAAGGTAAATACAAACTATTCACTGCTTGGTATTTACCACACAATGTGGCGGTTACTGCAGGTTTTTAAGGGGCCAGGTTCAGGCAGTGTAATTTCCCTGCTGTAAATCACTTTAAAGCATATTATTGCATCATTGCATATTCTTCCATCATTCCACATTCAGAATCTGCATGGTTAACAGTGATAGCTCTGTGCAACCCATCAACTCTAATTTTGTTAGTTAGTTCTGAACACATGGAACAGGTCGGCAGTCCATCACATTGGCCAAGACTGCCGATCCAAACAGAAACCCGCAGAGCTAAAAGGATTCCACCCAGTTTGAGTTCAGGAATCGATCTCTTGTAAGAAATCCATAGACTGACCCTGAAACCATTCATCATACGAACAGCTACTGTCCGGGGAACTGTTTGCCTCGTATGATGTGGGTGCTGCCATATTTCATAGAATTATTAACTTCTAATGACAAAATGCCAAACTGTATTTTAGCAGTGCATTAAGAAACCCACAATAATAACGGTACAGTGAGTTATGCTTTAATTTTACTATAATCATTGCCATCTTATCAAACCCATGATATAAAGTTGTGTATACATCAAATATAAATCCCTTTTTAGAGTTATTTATTTGCCACGCTCTGCAGAATCCTAGTATTCTGACATGTCCGAGTGGAGATTGCTGAATACAAATACCCAGTGAAATGCCCAATTCTGACTCGGATCCGGCAATACAAGATGGAAGGTTCTAGCAGAGCAGCCCTGATGCCGTTACTCACAGCACTTTCAATGTCCCTGCCCCAGGTTTTCTCCAGCCCCTCTGCTGGGGCTTTCCTTGTACCAGCTGAAGCAGAACAGACGAGCACGTGCTCCTCCACAGTCTGATTCACTGTCCGGTATCTACGGTCAAGCCGCTGGTGAACGGGCGCTTGTGAAAACCCACGTGCGGCAGCTCTGCTGCGGCTGCCGCCCGAGAGGGCACTCGGCCGTGGCAGCCTCGCGGCCTGCGAAAGGCTGAGTCTCAGCCGAAAGCCCAATGCCAGAAAGTCAGGAGCCTTCTCTCCAGAAGGTCCCCTTTGCAGGAGGAGAGGGTTTAGATTAAAATGTAGCTGGCTTTTCTCCCAGATTCTACGATCTGGTCTGATGTCCTTCCGCCTTGCTATGCAGCACTTCTCTCTTTTCCTGTATTGTCAGCTTGTAGAAAACGTAGTCAGGATACTACTTGTAAATAATCCCTGTAGTGACAATTTATGATACAGTCCAACTACCACCTGTTCCCTGCATGATATCAACCTGACTTTGAAGTTATGATTATTTATATAGTAATTACATAGGAGAGCGCAAAGAGGATGCCAGTCCATGGATTTGCAGAAATAAAGTGTCCTAAGGAATCTCAACTAAAATGCAGGCTTGTACTAAACTGTATGTAATCCAAGTTCATTACAGTATTGGGAATAAACTGGAAAGCTATCCTTTGCATGATTTTACCAGTTTTTAGCATAAAGATGTGGGAAGCCACTCACATGAAAAGTTTCCTGCTCAAGAGTTAGTCTTAGAACATTTCTGAAAAACACTACACTTGCTGCAATTTAGATTCTTTCATTTTGATTGCTTGTTGGATTTAGTTGTACCAAAAAAAAAAATCAGGATGCACACAGTAAAATGTGCAACATTTAATTTGCAGCAAATAATAAAACTCGAACCATAATCGGCATTTCCTTTTTCCAGAGAAAACATTACACTGAACTTAATTTTACAGCTGTACAAATTGTTTTAAAGTAATCTGCTCAATTGGGCAAGTTAATGATATTTAATTTGACCAGGCCAAACTTTACATGCGATGCATTACTGTGAGCAATTGTGTTCAATACAAGTGTTTGTGTAATGTAAATGCGATGCTAACACCTTCCATTCTCCGCTGGGCTAACAAAGAACCTGGTGTCATCGCCTCTCTAACATAAACCAAAGATGACAGCGTAATAAGTGTTACGTGCACAAGGTAATCCAGCAGGAATTTAGCCTTCTCAATCGATTCTGCACTCGAGTTAACCCTCTTTATTATCACCCAGCTTTTTGCTGTGGGCCATACGTTAAGTATGGGCTAAATTCAGTTACCGCACTGAGTAATGTTACGTGTTCAGTTGCCCCACTTACTTTAATGGGACTAAACATGGCATAGCACAGTGTGAACTACGTGCGATCTGACACAAGTAAAGATATCAGAATCTGGACATATATTTTAGAGTTTTCAATCATACTCAAGAAGCTCATGTGGCAGAGTCACCACATCCGTGTACATTTCAGACATGTACAAAAATGATGAAATGACAAAGTAGCAGCCACCACTAGTACCCGAGGCTAGACACTATTGCATCCGTGTCCAATCAAGGCAATTCATTATTTTTATGCTTTAGAAAAAATATGCTACGCTTCCGTGCACTTCCATGCAGAAGGCAACAGTTTCCACTATGCAAACCATACCTCTGATTACAGATACAGTAATGCGATTTATCAAGTGAATAGCTGTCTGACTGGAAAGACTACAGTATAAGACATCATTCATAAAGAAACTGTACAAACAAAGTATGCTCCTTGATGAGCAGGACTGCTGCGATAGGGACCCTCACTGTCCGTGCTAGTAGCATCTTCAGATCTCCAGTTTATCTCTACATGTCAGCCAACACTTGCCCCAGTCCAAAGAACGTGGTAACAATTACAGGATAGCATGATGCTTTAGGATCATAATTTCACTATACAGCTTTCACTAACAGATTGCTCTGGGCAGCTTCTCTTTAATTGTTTCTTTTCATCCGTATTAAAATGACAACAGTTTGCAGGTTAAAAGAGGATAAAAACTTGCAGATGTCTTGAACCTTGTACTTAAATTGAATGCCTCATCCTGGTTTTGCTGCTGTGAACAGGAGCTTCACTACTCCTTTGAGATAGGGGGGGTCTGTGTTCAAATCCTCTTCTCAGACCCCCACCTTCCATGGCCTGACATGTCTAGTATTGGTAGTGCTGGGTTGGGTCTCTCAGTCGCGTTTAGTAAAGGCGTTCTGTTTTGTATAAGTATTCACTCAACCAGGAGATAACGGTGGTGAGAGCTGGGGACGGGAAATGGCCAAGCTACACAGACAAAAAGTGATTTTGAAAAAACACCCATGATTGTTTTTTCCTTATAATTTCTATTCCCTATCTCAGTATAGGGATCCCATCCTTAAAATGCAGGGGTTTTGTCACAGTGAATGGGTACCACCATGATGTTTCATCTGAAAAATTGTTTATCAGACACAGATACATAATTTTGTAATTTCAGCTCTTGTCTCAGTAGTTCTGTTCAGTAATAGAGTTAAAAGATTTTAAAAAAACAAAACAAAACAACAAAACTAGAAACATTACAGGAGAATCAATAACTTGTTTTGTTTGAACAAGGGCAGAGGGATTTCTAATCTGCAAGAAACAAACGGGATGTTGGTTTGTACTTTAGCTCAAAGAGTGAGCCCAGTAAAATCTGTCTATCAAAATAAAAAGCAGAGCACAGGATTTGTAAAGTTCCTGTAGTGAAAGGGTAAAATGAGATATGCATAACATTGCACAAATATTTCCTAGTACTTGGTGTACGTACCTCTAGACGGAAGCTGAGACTTTTAAATTAACAGCCAAAACTAAGATACCCTCCCCTTTCTGACTCTCTCTCATTGCTGTGCTTGCTTTCTTCCCGCAGGTCAATGGGAAGGATTTATCTAAAGCAACTCACGAGCAGGCAGTGGAAGCATTCAAAACGGCCAAGGAGCCCATTGTGGTGCAGGTCCTGAGGAGAACTCCACGCACCAAGGTCTTCACTCCTCCTCACGAGGCTCAGCTGGTAGATGTGGGCACACAGACAGACATCACTTTTGAACACATCATGGCTCTAAGCAAGATGGGCTCACCTACTCCCCCCGTCTCCGTGCTAGACCCGTACCTCCTACCTGAAGAGTAAGTAACATTTTGTGAAGCCCTTCAAAGTCCTTGCATTCCTTAATGTGGCATGTTAGAAATAGTTCACAAACTCACCTTTACTTGCTGGTGAATGCGTACTCCCAGAAATAGCCAGGATTCATACACCATTGAGCCATAACTCAAAACATTTTCATTTTTTCTACGTATTAGCGATCCGTTATTCACATGAGTAATGCCACTGAGTCACAACATGGCCTCATAAAGCTCATTTTTTGCTGGCATTTGATGGATAAAGTTATTGCTTCTTGTAATTCCTCTCACTGCCTCTTTGGGTTGCTTATGTTTTAACTTTATTTTTTATGGCTGCCATAAATTGTGTAATGCTAAGAGCTGCTACATTCTGTTCCAGTGTATTAATTACTTTATTATAACCCTGCAGCAATGTTACTCAAATAAATTATTTTCTAGGACTAAAATTACTTACCAGTGCTGTCATGGATGTTTTAGAATCAAATTTTAATTATTGTTAATGGTAGTTTGATGCTTTTGTACTTACAAGTAAAAATGACAATTATCTCCTGGCACACACGCACCACGCCCTCACACGCTGTTCAAGAGGCAAACGGCTCCCCAAGGAGCCCATGCAAATTGCCTGTTATCTTGCCACACATCTCCACAAGAGAAAAATAGAAAAGGGTCTGAACGTCTCGATTGCTGCGTATGACAGCCCGTGATCTGGTCCGTCCGCAGCCATACCCGGGTTTGAGGTGACCCTGTACGCGGTGAGAGGCAGTGCCAGCGCGCTGCGTCCTGGCTGTGCAGCACAGCTCGGGAAGGGGCCCCACGGAGAGCCTGAGCGGTGAGCATCCATCGGCACGCGCGCACCCCAGCGCGCCTCTCCCGACACCCCTGTCAGCGCTCCTAGGAAACGGGGTTTGACTACAAACAGGCACCGATCCTGTACGGCTCCGAAGTGACTTTCACGGCACATTAACATTCACACATCCGGAGCAAATAGCCTCATATTGCCCCTTCATCGTTAGACTCCAACTGCTGGCATCATCGGTGGCCTCACTTTGGGCTGTAGATGTTGGTCTGTACGACAGAGCCTGCCTCACGGCTCTCCCTACGTACGGGGGCAGCCGGTTACCTGTTCTAGCATCCTGTCACCCAGCACGTGCGAGCACACAGTCATGCAGGTTTATGGGGTGTGCCTCGTTTTTTCCTTCATGCTTCCTGTAGCTTCTCCAAATCCCATTCAAATTAATCTAGCCTGCATATAACAACTAGAGTATCTTAGCTAATTAGCAGATGCTGTTATGTAAATAGCCTCACACTTACAAAGAAACATTTATCTAGTTAACAGAGAATTAAAGAGAGTTTACTTTCATTGCAGAAATAAAATTCCAGCATAGAAAAAAGCGATCACAAGAGCATTACACTGCTTACAACTTCCAAAGTACAGACAGTGAAACTGTCGGAGAGCTCAAGCTGTAAAAAGCAGCATGCCAACAGTGAATGGCAATATGAAGAGTGGTGCATATTTAAATAGCATTTAAATCATTATACACAGCCTATTACATTCAAATCAATCAATAGAATGATGTTGATCCAAATAGTTGGGAGGCAAATTATTTTTATACTTAGCAACTTGATAAAATTTTGTGTCTTTAAGGCAAAGTAAAAATACCAAGCAGTTAAGCAAGAATGATTTTACTTTCATATCTGCAAATAACCTGGGCTCACAAGTAAATAATCTAGTATTCCCTCTCATCTTGAACCCTGGCAAATATCTGCCCACTTAGCTGTCACCTGGTACCCCTGACCCTACTTTGCCACTATTCTCTCTGTATAGTTTTTCCCCAAGTCAGCTTTACGTTTGGAGAAAAATCATTAATAAATGCTAAGAATCTTCACAAGTCTCTCATCTATCATCAGGTGCCAATGTTTTAGATTCACCTTATAATACATGTAATTTTCATTTATTACATTTATTGGTATAAATGGTATAGTGTATATAATTAACCACATGCAACTTCTTGGTTTGGTTGTTAGTCCATCATGTTCACAATGACTTGCTATAAGCGTGGAATGGATTAATATACTAACTAGAGTACTGAGCGTTGTCCTAAAACATACCTTTTTTTTCCAGCCATCCATCAGTGCATGAATACTATGACCCAAATGACTATATGGGAGGAATTCATCAAGAAATGGACCGAGATGAGTTGGAATTAGAGGTACTTAGTCTTTAGTAACTATTTCATTTACTGAAAGTTTAACATGTGCGTGTCACGGTCTTTATATCATATATAAAGCGAAAAGACATTTCAAAGCAGGTAGTAACATTGCTCATTAGTTACTTTGCAGGTTGCAAACCTTACTGATACCTTTACCAGTGTATTTAACTATGTGCCATGGACTGATGAGCCAGATCTTCAGCCAACAAATTAACATAAATAATGAAGTCATCAATACCATTAGTTAAATTCTGTATAACTATGCAGATTTAGACTTTCTGAAAATCTGAAAGACTTTGCAAGTTTGCTGAGTGGCAGGACCTGTTCCACATAGTCACAGTAAAAATATATGAGTTTCCCTTAAATATTCCCCAGCTGAGAAACAGATGTTCTTGATCATATAATTTAGAAGTATTTTAAGTTTACAAGACAAGACTGATTCGCCACTATACTAAGCTGTTCCTTCCTTTTTCATTACTGAAAAGTTACACGTGTATACATATAAAATTATAGATAATAAAAGCTGAACCAGTCATGAAGATATGCAAGTCCATTTTCCTGTCAAATCTTTAAAAATCACTTGTGGGTTTGGCACTTGTATATCCCATCAGAAGTTCATCTTCAGTTTTCTCATTCCTAATTTTAATAACCTGCTCCCAACCATTCAGAGTACAGCATATAAATTGGGGGCCTTAGTTCTGCAAGATACTTAAGCAGCACTGACCCACCGAAGTGTTTTTAATCATTTGTAATAAATAGCAGTAAAGTATCTCAGTACTTCTACATGCTGCCAGCGATGTCTGATCCAGCTAATCCATTCAAGAGTATCAGTAAGTGAATAGTTTACTCTTGGCTTGCTTGCACTTCTGATTTCTTAGATCCTGGTTCTGCTAACACTTATTTGTCAAAGCGAGCAATGCTGACCTGTCTGTGGCTCTGTTTAAATCAGCAGTAGATTTATCAACAGCTTCAGTGGGAGCAGAGTTCAGTCGTTCTACAAGCATGAAGTTGTTCCCTTCTATAAAAGTGTTTGCAGGATCAAGGACTAAAACCCCATAAAAAGTTTGCAAGCTGTTCTCAAATTCTGCAGATCTGGTAGTAATTCATCTCTGTATACAAATGCAAATCAAAGTCAGGATAAAATCAAAGTGCCAGTAAAACAAATGCTGCTTAGCAGACTTCAAGGCCTTACTTTTTAAACAAGTGCCTTTTTTTTCTTAAACAAAAACAAATACAATATAGATTTCAGTCTTAAGGGAAAATGTAGAACAAATTAGTATTTTCTGCCAGTGTCTCTTCAAAATCTATCTTTTAGGAAATCTAATATTGTGGATAAATTATATTGCTTCCATTAGAAGGTCAACCAGTTGAGCTGAAAACAGTTTAAACACATGCACTTCAGTAGCCAGACGTTAATATGCCTTAAACCACAGCATTAATAATTTTGACATTGATATAGTATTTGATGGCAAAAGGTGATCAGCTCAGAAACGCAGGGAGATGAACATTAGAAAAGCCTCTGTAGCCTAATAGTATGTCTTAAAAACCACTAAAGATTCTTGTTCAAATTGTAGAGACTATGATCAATGGTAAGGTCAAAGTGCTAACAGGGACTCAACTGGCTAGTTGCTTTTTTGTTTGCCTTTTGATAGATACGTTTTAAAAGACCACAAAGGCACTGTTTCATTGACTGCAGCAGGAATGTCTAAAGTAAGAAAGCCATCAAGCCAGCCTTCTGGGCTTCCATGTCCATAAAATGTGCTTTGAATTTAAATCAGAAGCTCCTCATCTAAACTTTTATGGTCTGTAACTGACTGGTTAGTGATTTGTAACGAGTAAACAAGACAAAAACAGTGAAATACCCAAGTTCACAACAAGCTTCTAATGTAAATATCCGTAGGAAGGAATTTATGCTGGCAGTATTGCCAAGACACCAAAATTGTGTTCTCAGTTTTATCTCTCAACATTTGTCTTAAAATTGATGACTCAGAGGTAACTGCCATATATTCCCTACTACAAAAATAAATAAATCCCCTTTCTTTTCTTTTGAAGTTTACATGCCACAAGGAAAGAGGGACTAAATCCTGAACTACCATTTTATAGTAAATTAAAAGTAGATTCATTCTTCACAGAGGCCCAGCCAGAAGTCATTTCAGGTTCATAAAGGAAGAATAATGTCACCCCAGGATTCCCCAGCAGCGTTATGCGTTAATATGTTTATTCAAACAAGTCTGTCCAGCTGTCAGACACACAGCCCGAGTGAGGGCTTTCTCAGTGTGTTAATTTTCTCAGATTACAAAGGAGAACATTCTACATCAAAAAGGGGGCTTGTTCTCTCACATTTGACTTTCTGTCTTTACCCTTTCCTATACGCAACTTGTATGTAGGTCTTGTTTTC
Source organism: Phoenicopterus ruber ruber (assembly GCA_009819775.1). Taxonomy (NCBI): domain Eukaryota; kingdom Metazoa; phylum Chordata; class Aves; order Phoenicopteriformes; family Phoenicopteridae; genus Phoenicopterus; species Phoenicopterus ruber. Next base: position 4,783,048 of record CM020224.1, read on the forward strand.
TTTCTGAGTAGAGAACTGAACTCAGCTGAATGGCTAGTTGAGACAAAGTACAGCTTAGAGATGAAAAACTACATGAAATGTCTGCTAACTGCTAAGAAATCTCCCTTCTGATACTCTCACTCCGTCTTGGACAGAAGTGAAGTCTTCACGTCAAAAGACTGAAGGACAACAGATTCATTCAAATAGCTTTTTGCCCTCCCAGCGCACAGCGTTCCCAGCATGAAACCACAACGTCTGATCAGCAAAAAATGAACACACTCAGCACCAAAATCCACGCTTCAAAATTCAAAATTAATACTTCACTGCTTTTAGGAAACCATAAATAAAAGCTGAGTACCAGGGTTTCGAGCTCTCCCCTTTGGCTGAAAGTTTTCTTCCACTTCTCCAATAATCTGTTTGCAAGGGAGGGGAGGAGGCGAGAGGTAACTATTTGAACACAGGAATCAGTAGGCTCCATCATGGGCACTCTGCAATTTTTATTCCATCCTGGTTGTAAAGCATTTGAAAGCATCTTTTATGCGAGTATATTTCTTCTCAGTGGAAAACTCCCACTCTGCAAGGAGTTGCACTGAGCAGGAGCTTCTCAAGGCATTACTATGTCTCTGAATACAAAAGACTTCAGCCCTAGCAGTCCTGCCCAGCAGTGATTGAATACGTAAAGGTTTAAAAAGCAGTGTCTTCCTTCAGCTTCACAACTGTACTTTCTGAGACAAGTATGTGTATATTCTTTGTTCAGAACAAATACAAAAGCGGTAAAACATTCCAACTTGCTGACAAGCTTATACTGAAATGTTGCCCTCCCTTAGCTCTCTGGGGGACTTCAACCTGGCCTTAACACCTCTCACTGCATGAGAAAGGTCTTAATCGTGGACCATTGCCCATCTGCTTGGCAAAGAGCCTGGGCATCCTTCAAGTTATCTTACTTAGGCATCCTAAGCCCCTTTTCATCAGGGTGAGAAGCACTTTTCTTCAGCCTTGCCCAGCACCACTGACGAGTTAAGCTAGTCCAGCTTCTGTGGTCCATCAGAGAATTACCATCGTAGAGCTGGGCTGGCACAGAAACCTCCAGGGAGATTTTTACTGCTTCTCTGGGACAAAGAATTTTGGAAAGAAAACCTGTTTTATAAAGTTGTCTTCTCTAAAAAGTGGAGGGGTAGGGTTTTTGCTTTTTACCTATGTTGAAAACCACATATATGTGAAAAGACAAATGTAAAGATCACTTCCTTTAGCTTCAATTCAAGACAGCAAGAACAAGATTTTTCCTCCTGCTGTACAAGGGTTAGTTGCCAAAAGGTAGTGAGAAGGCCTCACACAGTATAAAAAGAATAGTTCTTATTTCCCTGACATTTTTTTCTAGGTGAAATCTATTAATGGAATAGCAAAAAAGTGGGTCCTGCTAGTCAGGTACCTCAGAAGTCAGCATAGGAAAAAACCCACCACTTTTTACAGAGAGAGACAAAAGGACAAAGTACTTACTATGCAAGCTTTGGGTAATGCTTTCTGAATGTCTGAACTTTTTTTAGCCATCGCTGTCCACTCATTTCAGGTTTCTTCTGCTCATTTCTGTCTTGTTACAGAAAAGACTTTGATTTTTATAAATTTGCAAGCAGGCCATAATTTTAAATGAGCAGTACAATAATTCAATAATCTGTTGCAAACGAAGGATCTTCTGAGCTTATAGAGGTTAATTTACTATTATCACTTACTCCTAATTCATTATTATGAGCGGTTGCAGGTATAATGTCATAGTGCATGTTCATTTCTTCTTGTCTTGCTACAAATGCCATATGGATTTCGGTAACTAGCTCTTTGAGCCCTTCTTGGCTCTACATTTGATATGGAGCCAATAATCTTTCAGACGGTTCTCTTGTGCAGGCTCTATTTTGAAATAGCATACAAATACTCTCTTGAACATCTCTCAAAATGTCACTTTTACCTGATCTAAAGAAGCAGATTTTAATTATCTCTGTGTGTAAACGTTACGTTACATCATCTAGGAAAATTTTACGTTTATCATTATTAACACAGCCCCGACATTACCACACTTTGTGGATACCACCATTGTCTGCTAACAAATTTCTGCAGATCTAGACCAGGTGTTGAATAACTTCCATGTCTCCATTCTGCAATGTAGGTGGCTAACAGGTTTCATATTATTGTATACAGAGTTCATTACAATGGTATCTGAGCCCCAGTTGAGCACTAAATAGTCTTTCATCTCAAGCGTGTACACTACCCCCGACTAACACGAAGGAGCACGCGTCTAGCAGGGGCTCTGGAAGCAGCCCAGCTGCGGCTGTGCCCCTGGGCGCTCCAGAAGTGCAACGCTGAAGACAGAGTAAGAAATGGCAAGTCCAGTGGCATTGCAAGCGGGTGAACTTAGACCTTCAAAGTTCTCTAGGCCCATATTAATTCCTAGAGTTTAATTAATTCCTGGTACAATTACACAAGCTACCATACTATCTGTACTTGCAGGTGCCAATTTTCTGTTCTATTTTTCCCTTTCATGTATCTGGGCATTACACAGCCTCTACTCTGAACACGGGAAATAATCTTCGCTTTGAAGACTCTGGAGTTGGTTCTTCAACTCCAACTGGAATTGCACACTTTTATCTCTCAAATATTGCAAACTTTTATGATTGTATTAAAACTTTATTGAGGCAAAGTCCCACAGAAAGCAGCTGTTCCTATCTTTAAGTAGACAAAATTATCATATTTGGGTAGCATCAAAACCACTTACTCTTTTCCTACCGAGGACTAGAGGGATTGTACCCAAGGGTAAGTCTGTCAACTAATTACTCATAAAAATTCAGGTTCTGAACACCTGCTCTAAGAATTTTTTGTTTGCTTTAGCTTTTTGCTGCTTTGTTTGTGAGCGTGTTTTTAAACTATATATCTGTTTTCCTTTTAAAATATATATTGTTTAATTTCCCAGATGACTTATTACCTTCTAGTATATCACAGGTGATGCCTTGCATGGTGCGTTTTAAATGTAAACCCAACCTTATTTTTTAATTATAATAATACACTTCATAGTTGTAGAATGTTGGAAAAAACACCTATTGTTATTCAAAACATGCAGCAGGTAAGAATGAAACTAATAGCTTGCTCCCTCTTCTCCTTCCGCTCAAAAGCTGCTGGGAAGTGTTTATGGTTACATAGGATCTATTTAAGTAATGGCCAAAGTCACCAAGCTTTTTTTTTGTTTGTTTTTGCGGGTATTTTTTTAACATCATATATATATTTTCACTACCAGTATGACAAACAGTATAATGAGCTACAGCACTAGTTTCGCGCCACTATTTCGTTGCCATGTTTTCAAATGAGTAAACTATTTACAAACTTTCCTCAAGACATGAAATCTTTTTGTTAAAGTATGCAGGAAATATGGGAATCATTCTAGGCCTGAATTAGGCCCAACGCACAAATTCCCACCTTGTCCCCAGTTTGCACCATGATTATAAATGCAGAATAAACGCATCGACTGCAGTGACGTTCCCAAGGATCAAATGAGATCAGAATCAAATCCACTTTGTCTCATCTTTTCTTCTGAGGAATTGCCATGTCCTCTCTAGAAAGCCCCAAAAGCTTTAGGGATCTGAAAAAAAGCCCCACTGTTAAAGCATTGTGTTCAACCCTTTAAGTAACAAAAGCGGGAGAAAAAGAACAGCAGTTCACCGTGGATACTATTGATTGAAACCATTTAAATACCATCTGAAATGTCACTGACATTTACAGCTACGTTTCTTTAAAAAAAAAGAAAAGAAATTACACATGTTGACAAGTAAATAACATGAGATTGCTGATCTTGGCAGCTGTCATCTAGACATGCCAATAAATTATTCATATCAGCTTGTTTTATTGTCTTGCCCCTCACAAATGGCACAGCGCAGGTCAAAACAGAGAGACGTTCAGAAATAATGAGTCGTGTTATCAGGACTTTTCCCTGGAACGGACGGGTCCAAGCACAAGCGCGCGGTTTAGGTCTGCCCTGGGGCTGGGACAGCCCTCGGACCCCGCACGGGCTGTGCCCGCTTTCTCAGCCGGTGGCCCTTTGCCCCCTCTGCCTGGTCCCACGCTTTGCCTTCGCTGCAACGGGGCTCGAGCCCCGCGGCCGCCTCCTCCGTCCTGCCTGGCATTAGCTGCAGAGGAGCGGGACCCTTTCAAAGCCTCGCCCACTGCCAAGCACTCTTTTAATGGAGTAAAAACCACGACTACGCTTGGTACTACGCCTCTGTCTATGAGGAGACACCCTCCCTCCCTGTGGTAGCACCCCCAGGACTGACGCAGCAGTCCCAGTAAGCTGGTTAAGCACGTTAGGCTCCCTAGGTCCTTAGGCTCCCGGGATGTCCCTCCGAAGCGAGAAGGCAGAGCTGAGAGATGCTACGTGGATGGTTACGCAGCCTGTGCACTGGCCAAGAGCATCCCACGGCTTGTGGGCTTCTCCGTGGATTTTACAACTCTTTATACCAACCAGTGTCACAGAGCAGCAGCAAATGTAGGAAAAAAAATAACCCACATGAATTCTATGTGGCAAAAAAGCACGGAGGAAAAACATATTTTTAAGATGGCTTAAATGTATCCAAGACTAACAAGACCACCAAAGAGCACTAGAATGATAAACCATGACCTGCTCAAACCAAACTCTTGCAAGATATTGAAGTGCTTATTATATTTCTATTACCAATACCAAATGCTTTGTTGACAATATATTGATCTTCAGTCACACTTTTGAGAAATTTATTACATCATTTCATGAAAATTAAACAAGTTAAGGTAATAGAGTATTATATTTTCCTCTGAAAAGCCAGAAAATTTCCCGGCTTATAAGGAAATATATATCAGCTGTGGCAAATATTGAAATCATACTTTATAAGTATTTTAGCATTTGAAGTCTTACCACTACATGAAATATAGATAATTTTTCTTCTTTAAGATCAATAAAAGGTCTGTTTTGAAAATGACTTCATATTGATTGAAGGGTCAGAAATACCCCAGGTATTGATTGTCTGCATATAATCACGTTTTGCTCAGTAAGTTAACCTCGTCTACAAGTGAAATGAAAAGAGATCCACTATATCACTTAAGCAAAATATTTTCATTGCATTTGAAAAATTGCTTCCATCAGTCATCAGTGTCTCACTGACAATGTATTTTCTTTTCTTTTCCCTTTTTTTTTTTTTTTAACCCTCAGGAAGTAGATTTACATAGAGTGAACAGCCAGGACAAGCTTGGCCTTACTGTATGTTACAGAACGGATGATGAAGATGACATGGGTATTTATGTGAGTGAGGTAAGACTGAGCTGATTTCCATAAGATACACTTTGTCTTTTAAACTGCAGTGGTGGGCATTTAAGGCATTTGTCTTCTGTTTGTACCGTGCTCAAAAAACAGCCAGAATGCAATAATTGGAAGAAATCTAGTTGTTTTTCCTTTTCTCCAAACTGAGTGAAATCCTGCATCCATTGAAGTCAAACTTTGTTATATTAACATTTAGTGTTCATTTTTCCCCTAACACAGTCTCAGCGTTCAATTTCAGATGACATTTTCAACATATTTTTAATATACTCTCCCTTTTTGTTCTCAATTATTCCAGAAACAATATAAATTTCAAAAAAAAAAAACAAACACAAAACAAAACAAAAAACACAAAAAATCCCACCACCCCCCCCAAAAAAAACCCACACGCAACAAAACCAAAAAAAACACCTACACATTTATTTGCAAAGATTTGGGGCCCGTTTGTCTCTCTTTGCCCCCTTTCATGAAATAAGTAGCATGTTATACATAATCTTTTTATCACGCAGATCCATTTCAAACTAGTAGCAGTAGTTTGGGGAAGGAAACTCATAACTAAATCTAAAATCTTCCATTAAAATGCGTCACTTAGGACATAATCCTTCCTGTTCTCTATGCAAAAACTGGTTCTAATCAGAGCACTGTGTTGTAAAGCAAAATGTTAAAATTATGAGGTAACTCGATATCATGCAAACGTAATAAACCTACATTCTCTGAAGACACATCTCAGGAAGAAACGTTTTGGTTTTGACTTGATCATTTTAAATTTGCATTTCACTTTGTCTGACATAAGCAAGGAAAAGTCCTTTAATCACTAAGCGAGACGTAACAACCAGAGATACAAGCAGCACTGACAGACACGCTGGCTCACAGTATCAGTCACATTACCAATACTGGGTTTAAAACAGGGAGTAAATACTGAGCTCTCAAACCCCCAGAGCACTCACAGTTCTCTTATTTTGTAGATTGATCCCAACAGTATTGCTGCAAAAGACGGTCGACTCCGAGAAGGGGATCGCATTATTCAGGTACGTATGTAAAGGGTTGAAAGTCTGCTGACGCACTATAATCTGCTGCAGTCTTTATTTCAGTATAATTTTTACAAATCATCCCCTTCAGACTGGTATTCATACGCTTCCTTTTAACTTTCTGAGGATATTTCCCTTTCCTCAGGGAAATATCTCGCTCAGCTTTTGATAGTCCTGGCCAGGTAAAGCCCTATATTGGCCCTACTCTGTAGGCCAAGTGTTTTGTCAGCAGATGTCATCTGTTTCCAGCACATATCATGATACAATTCCACTTTTAAGTCTTCCTTCTACCACTGAAATGCTCTATTTTGGCCCAAGTAATTATTCCTCTTTGCAGAATCTCTCCGGGCAGCCCTGTTTATTCACAGGGATGTTAGTACTTGTTCAGCAGGCTGAGCACCCAGTGCTGCGTGCCAGAATGAGTCCTCTTCCAGCTGCAGCAATCCTACACCAGGGGACTTTGTCAGAAGTGGTCTGTCTTCTGCACAGACACTACCACGAGTAGAGGTCCACATCCCACTCAGTCTCTGGGAGCCGCATCCGCAGCCTCACCTGTCCCGCACGAGGATGTTCCTGTTCCTTTCCACCCACCAGACCTCACGTTATGCTTCTCCTCCTGCCCAACTCTCCTTCTCCCGTTTCTGTCCTCTGCGCATCACATGCAGAGGTGTGGAACAGCTTCACACGTCCAAACCAACACACTTGCCCAACGCTTATCTGAACAACCCGGCTGTAGATGTGAACAGGGACTGCGCCTGGCCCATGCTGCACTGGGATCTATCCAGCCACGCAGTTCTGTAGAGCTCATCTCGGCAGCATTTAAGTTCCCTATGAAAAGATTTCATTGTGTTACTTTTTTATTTAAAGATCAATGGCATAGAGGTACAGAACCGAGAAGAAGCTGTGGCACTTCTCACCAGTGAAGAGAGCAAGAATATCTCCCTACTTGTTGCAAGACCAGAGATTCAGGTACTGTAGCAACAGCAAAACAAAAGCCTCTCTTGAGTCTTTTAAATGAAAGAGTTACTGTTTTGTAGAAAGCAGGTGATTTTTCTCTTGAAGTTGATTCTTCTTTTGAACAATTTTAACCTCCCTAAATCTACCAAATCCATCTAAAACCATATTATACAGTTTGACTGGACATATATATAGTCTAAAATAATGCAATTCAGCAGTCACGGTATTTGTATGTGTGTTTTATATTAAAGTTCAATTTATAAGACGTTCAGTGATTTATATATGCTGCAATGCTATTACAAACATCAGTGCAAGGTATTATGGATGGTTTCAGGCCATAGCTTTGAAGAACATACGGAACTCTAATTCCTATAGCTATTGATTATTCATTCATTAAAACACCTATTATTTAGCCCTTTATACACCATCTCTTAATGTAGTTAAATACTGTCAAGAAGCATCCTCAGCTGTAATAAAAGGTTGAACCAGATCCCTTTGTAGAGCAGGGATTAGCACAACAAAGATGTTGAACAAACAGCCATGAGCGCTATTGTTTGATCTGTCTCTGCTCCTCGTGCTGTGAGAGCAACCCTTGCCAATGCACCTGGAGACACAGGCTCAGGCTCCGACTATCCTGTTCGCCTGGATGTTTCTGATCTTTCCCTTGGGGATAATTGAGGCTGGGAGTAAAAAAGTCTCACAGACCCCTAGCAAGCATTTTTCCCCTCTGGCCCTTGATGCTGCCTCACAAGCGGTGTGTTCAAGCTTTGGGCTCTGGAGTATTTTTATACATCCTAACCAAGTCGCACACAAACCAAACAGCCCCAACTCTTAGAAGTCTTTGCATGGATGAAACGGCTGGAGATAGAGGCGGCTGGCGGGGGGAGGTAGGACAGTCAATACCCACACTTAGCACAAGGAGATGTGTGCTCCTTCCCAGGACACAGCAGCACTGTCACAGGAAGGAATCTCCTAAGATTTCCCAATCACTTTCCACAAAGAAGGAACATAATTTATGTCAGTCTTCATTCTTTTGACAACATTTGGTTTGCTTTTTCCCTCCCTTTTCACATAGCTGGATGAAGGATGGATGGATGATGACAGAAATGATTTTCTGGATGACTTGCACATGGACATGTTAGAGGAACAGCACCACCAGGCAATGCAATTTACTGCCAGCATGCTTCAGCAGGTACTGCCGTTCTGTTGTGCAATGGTGTCAAAACTTCACATTGCACTCAATATTCCAATCTTGAGCTTGACTGAATACACTTAGTGTCTCGAATGACGATCAAGGCAAAAGGACTTTCTGTAAAGTCAAGATATTAGATGACTACCTACAAACTTCATCTGGGGGACCAAAATGTTTTCAAATGTTACCTTTTTTACTTTGCCCCTTACAACAACGTAATCGCAGTGATTAGAAATCCACCGTTCTGGCTGCGGTCACTGAGAGAAGTACGAGCTAGGTGTGTGATAGATATAGCAGGCAGAGAGCTAACTTATAAAATTTCCTATTTGATATGCATGCACATGCTGAAAACAGCTTGCCTCCTGAAACCTTAAAATCCAAATGGGGAACTCGGGCAAACGACTGAAATAAGGTCTATGGGGAGAAAGGCAAAGAATAAGTTTTTACAAAGCAAAGTTTATGCAGGACTACAGATTTAGGCCGGTATTCCCTGTTGTTCTGCCACGGTTAATGCAATCATAGAAGTTCACAAACAGTTTTTCAGGTTTTGTCTAGAGTTTTCTAAAACTCTACATCCTCTGTGGGAGCCACATTTTCTGAGGGGCATATTCTCACTTTGGCACCACAGCAGAACTGGATACTTTCGTGCAGCTGAGTGAGAGAAGAAACAATCTGAAAATGTGATTTCTATCATTGTTCCTATATAACTGAAAGGCAGACCTCACGTTCTTCTGAAAAGGACATCCACAGCATGCTGTGTTTTCAGTCACCATTTCTATGAGTTCTTATTAAGATTCTTTCCATACAAGTAAAAGACAAAGATGCAGAAAGTGTAACAAGTGACAGATTAAGAAAACTATTAAAACATAAACACCCTGAAATATTTTGTGCCCTTGCAATAATTTCTCCTTCTGTCTTTTCATTTTTGCTGTTAGAAGAAGCATGAGGAGGATGGAGGTACCACAGATACAGCCACTATTTTATCTAACCAGCACGAGAAGGACAGTGGCGTGGGGCGCACAGACGACAGCACTCGCAACGATGAGAGCTCTGAGCAGGAAAACAACGCGGATGATCACACCACCTCCTCCAACACTTTAGGGAGCCAGAAGAAGCTGACGTACAGTCATGACACCCTAGGAAGTGGTGATATGCAGTTCAGCAATGAATCATTTATCTCGGCCGACTGCACAGATGTCGACTTCCTTGGCATCCCTGTAGACGAATGTGAGCGATTCCGGGAACTGCTGGAACTGAAGTGCCAGGTGAAGTCTGCCAACCCTTACAGCCTGTATTATCATAACAGCACTCTGGATATGAGCAAAAGCGACCAAGAAAGTGTTGACAGAGAGCTGGAGATGCTGAATGAGGAGCTGCGCAATATCGAGCTAGAGTGCCTGAATATTGTGAGAGCTCATAAAATGCAGCAGCTGAAAGATCAGTACCGGGAGCCCTGGATGCTACATAACAGCGGATTCCGCAACTATAACACAAGCATCGACGTTCGCAGGCACGAGCTCTCAGACATTACAGAGCTCCCTGAGAAGTCTGACAAGGATAGCTCGAGTGCATATAACACAGGCGAAAGCTGCCGAAGCACACCACTCACGCTGGAGATTTCCCCTGACAATTCGCTGCGCAGAACTGCAGAAGGCATTAACTGTCAAGGTAATGAGGGGGCAGTGGCATATAATGTCTCCCAAAAGAATTTATTTGCTAGCTCAGAAAGTCATGAATCCGGCACTGGTAAATGCCATGCCTCTGCTAAAGATCCCGACCTTGGCAAGCAGCTGGAAAGCAAGGAGAGAAAAGCCAGCGATGGAAGCAAAAGCCCTACTCATGGTCAAAAACCTTCTGGCTCCTACGTCTCCCCGTACCATCACTCTCCGTATAAGCACGCTCATATTCCTGCCCACGCACAGCACTATCAGAGCTACATGCAGCTGATACAACAGAAGTCAGCGGTGGAGTACGCACAGAGCCAAATGAGTCTGGTGAGTATGTGCAAAGACTTTAATTCAAGCCAGAGCGAACCCAGGATGGAGTGGAAAGTCAAGGTCAGAAGCGATGGGACCCGCTACATTACAAAGAGGCCAGTCAGGGACAGGCTGCTGAGAGAACGTGCCATAAAGATTAAGGAGGAGCGCAGTGGTATGACTACCGATGATGATGCCATAAGTGAAATGAAGATGGGCCGTTACTGGAGCAAGGAAGAGCGGAAACAGCATTTAGTGAAAGCGAAGGAGCAGAGGAGGAGGCGCGAGTTTATGATGCAGAGCAGGTTAGATTGCTTAAAGGAACAGCAAGGTGCAGAAGAAAAGAAAGAGATGAATATCATTGAACTGAGCCACAAAAAAATGATGAAGAAGAGAAATAAAAAAATATTTGACAATTGGATGACAATCCAAGAACTGCTAACCCATGGAACAAAGTCACCAGACGGCACACGGGTGTACAATTCCTTCCTGTCAGTGACTACTGTATAATCGCCATTGCTAAATTATGTACATAAAACACTACCATTGGGGTAGAAATCAATGCCTCGTTCAATGTGGCAAGATTTTTGTATATAAGATACAGTCATCGAGTTTATAGTTCAAATACTGAACTCTACAACTGTGGGTGCCAGGATCTCCATTATGAAGTGGAGAGGAAGCTTGCCCATCTCCTTCAAAGGCAATATTAGGAGTGCTTTTTGGAATACTGATTGTACTTTTTTACTTGTTACCTTTTACATGAAGTGTTTAAATATCAGAAATGTATTAACCATACTTACACAGGTAATTTGCTTAAACTATATTCATATTAAAAGGTACCCATGCTTTTCTTTACCTAAAAAAAAAAAAATGCAAAAAACCCACAAGAGCAACTGCACATACGTATTTTTTGTGAAACCATATTTTGTGATATTATTTTGCTGTTGTTCACTTCTACACAGAGTGCTGTTTATCAATATTTAGCTCAAGGTTTAAACTCAGAATTAGAGTCATTCTCTTGTAATATTTAACATTTATCAAACAGCAGTTTTTAGAGTTATGCTCAACATTTAAACATTTTTCTTTTTAAGGTTTCTGAGGAAAGTATATAGGTTTCATCTGAAAAGCCTGAAGCAAAGTACACTATACTGCAGCTTTAAAGGATTTTAAAGCATGTTTGCAAGTGTTGCAACCTCTTGAAAAAATGTGCATGTACAGCTAATTTGTTTATATAAGACAGTTTGTGGAATTTGAAAAGCCCATGGTAGTAACTGTTTGCTTTATAGATTTGAATGTATTGAATTATAAAAGCAGTTTCATGAAATCATCATTAGCTACAAACGTTAACAAGTAAAACGAAGTAAAATAAATTATTGTTTTATATTTCAAACTATTTTAAATTCTTTTGACTGCCTTCTGGTTTCACCACAGAGTATTCTTTCCTCGAGTGTAGCTCCTGCGCTGCAGGAGTGCCTGGACAGCCTACGGGAGTCAAACCGCATGGGAAAATTGGGGGGCAATTTGGATTGAAGTTTTCTTAAGGGAGGGAGAGATGGAGGGAAGAGGCAAGAGAGAATTAGGAGGAATATCCTAGCGTGTCCAGAGACGGGCAACGGAGCTGGGGAAGGGTCTGGAGCACAAGTGCTGTGAGGAGCGGCTGAGGGACCTGGGGGGGTTGGCCTGGAGAAAAGGAGGCTGAGGGGAGACCTTCTCGCTCTCTGCAACTCCCTGAAAGGAGGTTGGAGCCAGGGGGGGTCGGTCTCTTCTCCCAAGGAACAGGCGACAGGACAAGAGGAAACAGCCTCAAGTTGCGCCAGGGGAGGTTTAGATTGGATATTCGTAAAAATTTCTTCACTGAAAGAGTTGTCAAGCATTGGAACAGGCTGCCCAGGGAAGGGGTTGAGTCCCCATCCCTGGAGGTATTCAAAAGACGTTTAGATGTGGCGCTTGGGGACATGGTTTAGTGGTGGCCTTGGCAGTGCTGGGTTAACGGTTGGACTCGATCTTGGAGGTCTCTTCCAACCAAAACGATTCTATGATTCTAATATTAAGAGTAGAATCAAGCAATGCGTATCTTCAACTCACAAGGCATTTAAGATGACCTGTAAGTGAGAAAGAAATAGGGCTTCTGCTCTCCTATTTTGCTTTGTTTTGTGGTTTCTTAGTGGTATATAGAAACTTCAATGTGGGTTTGCATTAAAACCAGACAATATATAAATTAAAACATATAAATTAAAGCAAATAAATATATAAACTGAAATAGATGGTGAAAAAGACAAAAACTAAATGTCAGAGAGGTATCTGACTCCTTTTCTTGTTTTCTATTTCTAATTAAGAATTCAGATACACATTGGAATAGTCTGCTGGATGAAGTAAAGTAGACTCATTATGAATAACTCCCAGATTCTCAATGCCCTCTTCGTTTTCCCTTGCCCCCACAAAAAATTTGCTCCCAAGCCCTTCTAAATTTTTGTTCTGGACTCTTCCATCATAACTATACAGAGAAAAAAATGATAGAAGTGAAAAGTTGGAAGGAGAGAGAATAACAGCTTCTCAGTGCCTATTTTGTGTGTTACCTTTGTCTGTTACTGTATTTTGGGGGGGGTTTTTTACTCCCTTTGTGGCTTAGCACTGAATTAGCATTGACAGTATGTCTACCATATTCCACAGTAAACTCTTTTACATCCCAGAAAATGCATCTTCAGCCCATGTACATTGTCACTGCCCCTTGAAATCTGGCACTCATGTCAATAAGCCTCTGTAAATTTATCTTCAAACAATATTTTCCTTTGGGATAAAGTACTAGTCCTACTGTAGTCTATGAAAGATTTTCTATTGACTTTGTTAGAACCAGGATTTCACCTGACATACTGCAAGCCATTATCATCATCCTGAGTGGTACAGTAGGAAAAAATACACGGTTTTCACAACACACTGCCTTCAACATAAGACGCTTGCTATCTCTGTCTCAAATCTGCTTTACTCTGAGTTCATGTTCTGTTCATCCCAATTTCAGGTGTGAAAGCCGTAACAAAATATTTCCTCTCCTAAAGTTCAGAAATTCAGCTGCTCCGGCAGAGCGATGGTTAGTGTGGAATCACAATCCTTAAACCAGGCATGAAAAGACAGTTAAGCCATCTTTACTCTACCTGGAAATACTAGACTAGGATTTGAAATGCTCTAATGAGGAAGAATTACCATCAAGGTGTTCCTCACAGGGCTCCTGTGGAATTAATTCACAGGTAATGGTTCGTTTAGGCATCACTTATATAAATGCTGAGCATTGTATGCATGTGTGTAACAGCAGAAACATATTTGGGAATTCAAATGTGATGCGTAGAAACTACACCAAAGCATCAACAGTCTAAAATTTGCATTCTTTAAGATGTTGAAATAAAATTATTGGCCAAGAATTATTCTCACACCTTTGAGTTTTTCCTCACTAAATATTTGTTCTTATTTTTGTCCCTTAAAAATCACCTTTCTGCTTTAGTATTATGATTTATTAACTAACATCAGTTCACAGAATCCATCAGTTATCCTGGAAATCTGGGCAAAAGCTTTGCAAACTTCAGATTTTCCTTTTCCCTTCTCAGTTAGTTATCCTATCACACACCCTTTTTCATTGCCTTATCAAAGTACTTAATGCAGTGTTGAAAAGGGAGATTTGGGTTCTTTTTATTGCTTGCAAGGAAACATTGGAAATTGCCATAATGTTAGTCCAAACCTGACCTCATTCCAGAGAAATGAATCAGAGTAGAAAGCAGCCTTTGATGCCTAAGAGGAAATAATTCATCCAACAGCTTTTCTAAAAATTGCACTATAGCGCATGCCCCAGTGCTCAAAAGATAACAACTGAAACTGTTGTTCTAGTTGCCTACAGGACATCTCGTGCAAGAAATCTCCATGCAACAGTGGAGATTGCGTCTCCTGTCTCACTACAGGCTTTACCTGAAGCCCAACGCTCTCCACCAACCGCTGGCACAGGCCTTCAGAGCAATAGAGCCATCCTCACGGCCCGGGCGCGGGGTCCTGTCCCACAGCAAGATGCTGACTCGGTGTGGTGGGTTGACCCTGGCTGGACACTCAGCTTCAACCCCAGTTACTCAGACTCCTGCAGGGATCGGCACTGGGAGATGTGCTCCTTCCATTCAGGAGGCTCATTTCAAGGGGTTTTTGAAGTTCATTTAAACCTGGAAGGAGCTAAAGGGAGTGTTGCTCACCTGAAAGTATAAATCTTCATTTACACCCTCCTCCTTTTCCCTTCCTCCTCCACCACTTTACTGAGTGTAACCTCAAGCTTGGGTGATAACTGATGCCAGAGTAGTACATACACAGGGAGAGATCCTAAATGCACAAAGGGGGAACAAGCAATTGCCAAGCAGCCTGAGAGGTTCTACCAGAGCCTCCTACAGAGCCGGTGCGCGCAGCTCCCCGGAGGCTCTCACGCAGCCGTCATTCATCCCTGCTGCCCCACACCCGTCTCCGCTTTTGCCATGGTAGCAGTAGGACACAGTTACAGACCAACATCCCAGTCCCCACCCCTTGCCAACACGTGCCCCTTCGGTGACCCAGAGATGCCAACGCGACGCCCCGGATACAGGCTGGTGCAGAATTTGGCCTGATTCTTTGCAATGAAAATAGGCTCTGTGTCAAACTGGGGTCGGTTTCCCTAAATTGCAGAACGTCTCCCAGACGTAAGATCTATAAAAATGTGAAACACTTATTTGCGAATAGGGTTTAAATCAGCGTGGAATCACCCAGTTTAGATGTGCACTGAAATGGGAAAGCCCTGAACCAAACCTAACAGCATTTTTTTGTAAATTAAAAGAAGAGAACTTGCACATTAGGGATGGCAAATAAAATGAGGTAAGACTACATATTGCCTAGGGACTACTGGTTGGAGAACTAATTAGGATTATAAACTGAAAGTATGTAAATTAACCAAATATAATTATCTGCTAGTGGCCTTTGGAAATAGGTTACAGGATACTTGTTAGCAAAATTGCTCAAATGCCTGGAAGCCATACAAAGCAAGCCATAAGCAATTTAAACTCCTCTTTTTGTTTTATTTTCAATTGTTTTTAAAGCAGTTGTTGTATTAAGGATTTATTGGAACATAAACTAATTAGAGAGAAAACTCAAAAACCAAAAGTAAGACAGAAAGTGTCACAGCAGATGCTGTACCTCCATCCCGAGGCCCCTGGCTTTATTAAATGTAAATTCTTTAATGTGACAAAATAGCAAAGATTCTGCTCGGGGTTTCAGCCCGGCAGCTTCATTTCTCCATCAGAACAGCTTCTGTGAGCTTCCAGCCAGTTAATCTGGCAGAGTGGTGCTTTCTTGCACGAGTACAGCTTCTCAGCTATACAGCGTTTATGAAGATGCGTTCACTGTTCAAATGCAAACATGCAGAATTAATGTCCCTTTCCTCTAAGTGTCTGTCATGACACAAAGTAGTACCAGATTCAGGGGCTTCTGTGGGGAAATCTTCTGAGTCCCAGTTCGTGTCATCGGAAACGCAAGATTGGCCACTGGAGAGACTGATGGTAATCAAGCCCGTGGTATATATTATACATTGAAAAAAATAAAGAGGGGTCACATATAAAGGTTAGCTGGGGGGATTTCATGCTCAAGCATAAGGGCTTTAATACACAGGCCTGACACAAAGCCCACTTATGCAATCTGAAAGACTCCAAGCAATCTCAGAGGATTTGAAAACAGTATTAACTTACATAGTTTATTATCCTAAACCGTACTAGTGAAGGATATGAAGAGAAGGGCCATCACAGCTCTGTATATCAGAGCACAACTTGATTTTCTGCTGCTGACCACACCTCCCACAAACCTTCTAATGGTCACTACTTTAAAAAAAAAATAATCATCCTGTGTCCCTATTAATATACTGCCACGCTAAGATGTACCCCTCCAGAAGCTCCACGAGATCTGTGTCAGAGCTCATATTGCAAAATAAATTATGCAACTATTTCTGTTGCAGGACTGATCACAAACGAGGTTCACAAGTTAGCATGCACTGCTCAGAAGCGTTCTTGTGTCAACTCCTCCTCTCAGTTGGGTCCTAAACCTTCTTGCTGGAATCCTAAAATGCCCAAAACACTAGAAACATCCTCATTTCTGTAGCATAAAGAGATGCAAATGCTTACTCTGAAAACTAGGTAGAAAACAAAACCAAAATGAATTTAAAAGCTACATGTCTACTCTACTGGATTCAATCTACTAGTTTTGAATATTGGGAATTAAAGCTTCATCTGAGTTCTGTTACCTAGATTAGTATATCAACATCACGGATCTAAGAGCGTAATTGCAATGCAAATGATACTGATCAAGTCCAAAATGGGAGCAAATTTCTATCAGTTTCCTATGAAAAACTGTGTCATCTTCTGAGACACAGAGTGTTTCTTAGAGGAGATTTAATCAAATCAATTAATAATGACAATAATGACTTGGTAACAATGCTCCAATTAGTGTTTTAATTTACAAAAAACATAATGCCAATATTATAAAAATCAGTGTAGCTCCACTGGAGTCAAAGCCCAAATGAAAATCTGGGCTGATATTCTTACTTTTTCCTTCTATGCAAAATCAAAGTAATTTTTAAAAGATAACTAAATTTCTCCAAAATCTTCTCCAAGCACCTCTATGAGAAATCAAGTTAAAGCAAGCCCAAACAGCCCATACCTATTTTTCCCAGCAGATGATGTCGGCCTTAGGTCATGCGCTTCTCGCACCCTACTCCCATCTCTTCCCTTTCTGGGAAAAATGAGTCAGCTAAGTCAGAAAGGGACAAGAAAGAATAATTCCCACAGTTTTTCAGTTGGGTCTGGGCCCAGCTGTGACGAGGGATCAATTACATATGCAGGAGATTACATACATAACGCACACCAAAAAAGCGCCAAGTCTGGCTCTGCTTGTATGTTTTGATTTTGCGTTTAGCTCTTAAGGACCAAAAAAGGACCTAGTCCATCTCACATATGATAAGTACATAATATTTCGTGTTAAATTATAAATCTGCTGTGTTGGGACTAGAAAAATCCCCAAAGGACTGGAAATGTCTTCATTTCCACAGCATAAAAAGATTAAATGGCTTGCTCCAAAACCCAGGTAGGAGATTCTATTATGAAATACAACCCTAAGGAACGGCACTTACCCAGAAACAAGGGGTCAAAATCAAATGCTGGCAAATCCTAAACTGCAAAAGTGCAAACGGGCATGATAGCTTGGGTGGCTGGGTCATGGACTGCTCAGTCTGGCCAGGGGAGAACACTTGGTCTGTCCTTTCAGATAAGTTTGCCAGGGAGGAACTTTAAAGGTAATTTCTTTGACAATCCATCCTTTTTATGTTAAGCAACTGCAGGACCATGCAACAGGGAGCCCCATTAACTGAGAATAAGAACTTCTCTGTAAAAATGAACTTTTGGTGACCTTCTCTCAAAGAAAATACTTTATCATATTGGAGTGCGGGCCTCCCAGGTGTCACGGTGAGGCTCGGACCAGGCAGGATTCCATTGTCCCTCTTAGGAGAGCTCGCTTTGATTTTCGATAATCCATCCTTCGGCTTAGCTGGGCTTTGTTAGCTTAGAATGCCATAAACAAAGACCCCCCAAAAGGCAAATCCAGCTATAATTGTTTATTAAAAGTAAATCAAAGGCTGCAAATTGAAGGCACCCAAGGTTTGTCAAATTTCTACTTAGCTCCAGTGAAACGTAAGCATCCAACATTTACTAGCCCTTAGGGCTCAAGGTAGCAGCCAAAATAAAAGCAGTAAGGTCACATCCAAATAATTTCCACGAGAAACATGACTCAGTTATGCCATAAGAGCCAGCAAGTGCAGATGCCAAATGTAACAAAAAATAAAGCCAATTTTACAAAGCTATTCCAGAAAACGCTTCTCGGCTCTACTGCATTTGAACTCTCATTCAAAGAAAGTCCACAGGCTTCTCTCCACAAACTGACCTCAAGGCAGAGGCAAGCACTACCTCATTGGTAAGGAACTGATGAGCCTTTTTCAGTATTTCCATTCCAAAGCCATCAAAAACTCTCTCTAGTAAGGAAAGACTGACCCTTTCTATATGTACAACCACACAGCTTTCTCCCGTGTCAGTGTTTTTCAATGAGGCTAAAAGTTTTTGCTTCACTTACTCTTTCCAGAAGTCTTTGTAGGCACCTCTCTGTGCATCTGTATTACAGAATAATTGAGGCTGGAAGGAACCTCTGGAGATCATCTAGCCCCATCCACCGCTCCAACACGACATTATCAAGGATTGCTAAACACAACATAAACAAACAAGAAAGGTCCCACAGAATGCAGATTTAAGGCAAAGCCCAAAGGCGCAATGAAGCAGACATTAAAAGGGGGGTTAATAGTTTCAACACAAGCTCTGCCTTTCTTCTCCACAAGCATTTTCTGCCAGACACTACAGCGTGCCCTTCATGTCCTAGTCCTGCAACGCTTTTCATTAAGCACCCTGAGTACCAGTTTTCCTAATGCAAACGATGACAGGTTTTAGAAAGGTGACGTGAGGGGCCTTGGGGCGTGGGACAGGGCAGTGCCTGTAGTAACAGAGTCCTTTAGGTCCTGGGGCCCTGGTAAGCAGCACGGTGGCAGAGTCCCTGTCCCCATCAGTGACCCCAAGCTGGTTCATGAGGTCAAGGAGTGGGAATGGCTCTAGCATCACGCTGCAAAACTGTTGTACCACAGCCCTGAACGTGGTCAGGCACGAGAAGAGAAGCAGTTGTGCAAGGCTCGCACCTGACACGCAAGACTTGGCAGACGGTTTTGTATTTATCCCCTTAAAATATCTGCACTGGAAGCAGCACACACACCACACACCAGAGGACCGAGGAGGTTACACGCCTTCAGGCGTGCGCACAACAGTATTGCTCGTTTGAATTATTCAGGCTGGGGAAAAAGTCACATTATTAAGAAAAAGTAATAACCACCACATAACACATCTGTGTGTATTTGTGAGTCGCACATGCGCCAACTCTTCTCCTTCCTGAGTCCCAGTACAGTTTCTAAGCCCTTTGCCTAAGCAGAAGCGGCACCAGTCCCCCAGTGGAAGCTTCGCTTGACTTTATGGGAGAAGGAGCAGACCTTGCTGAAGAAAAGTAGCTTCACTCATCAGCATTAATAGCTTATATATCAAACACTCACACACAAATGAGAAACAAAACCAAAGCTAGAAAGCCCTTTCACCGTGTTTTACAGTAATGTAGCATCTGTCGTTTTCAAAACTAAGTCAGAATAAATGTGGCAATTTCAGTTGCCTGCATGTGGCTGTTGATGAGCGCAGAGAAATATTTCCAAATTAAATGGATGAACATCCATGTGGCTAAAGTAGTACAAATAGGACCAAGCACAGCTGGTACTTTCTCTCCTAACATGGAGATTAGTGCCGTCAGCAGGGGCACCCGAGCCCAAAATGCAGTAATTCTGCTAAATAACAAGTGCCTGCCAAAGGGCTTGTATATTCCCAGCACAGCTTTAAATCTCAAGTCATCACCAACATCTGAGGCAACAAGGTTGCCTTAAAAATGCAGTTCGGATTTTCATCCTCTCCACTGCTGGAGGACACCTGCTTCTGACTCAGCTTACCCATGTGCCGACCCACAAACAGTAGCAATGGACCCCAGCAAAGTACCTCATAATATTCTCCTTTGTACTTTAACTATGCCAGAAACCCCTCAAACATCACTCACCCCCTCTCTCACTTTCCTGGTTGATCAGCTCTGGTAACAACAATCTTTTGTTAAAAACAAACAGGAACACAGCTTACATTTACAAGGTCAGTGACCAAGCATACACTCATCTGAAAAAGTACTAAAATTTCTTTTTAAAATCCATTTGGACCAAACTAAGAATCTTGACTCCAACAATGCTCACAAATGCAGCCAGCACTTTCATATGTAAGGTAAGTCAATACTCTTTGAAGACTGATACATCAGGTAGACCTCATGTGCTTGTGGTCCTCAGATACATAAATGGTTGTGGCAAGGAGAAGGGAATGATCTATTCCCAGGCAGAGGTACCCTATTCTTCTCCTCTGCAGAGGCAGAAGAACTGCTCCAAAGCAATTTATGCCCGATGAAGCTACACCATGTGGTAAGGCTAAAAGGGATTAGAAATGAGCACCCACAGAGAAAAGAGAACACTACAAAAGGCAGCAACTGCAAGCCTTTCACAGGCTCTATATTTGGCTTGTGAATCTTCCTCGTCTTGGGCCAATCTGAAGTTTGTCCTCTCTCAGGAGTGGGAGTCTTGTGGGAGGTCTCAGTGCAGAAGGGCAAATCTTCAGGACTGTCAGCTAGTGGTCAGATGTCAAGAGGAATTCAGACAGGACAGGAGGTGACCAGCTAAAAAAACACTGGCATTGAATAAAGCATCTGTAGTCTTCTCATTCCGCCAGCGATTGCAGTGCTCTGGTCACTATCTGTTTGCTCCTCCCTGCACAACCAAACTTCTCCTTCGCACACATGGCCACAAAAGTATGTTTGTTTAAACACTGACACAAAGGCCCGTACTCATGTAGACCACCAAGCATATGGAAACACTACAGCGGGTTACTCACAAGGCCACAACAGGTTCCACCTTTTCACTGACTTCTTCGGGATTAGGAGAGGAGCAAGGAGAAAGGAACTGCTGACACATCAGACCCCCACACATATCACCGCACGTGCCAGGACACACAATGAGGGGTTTCATCTCTCCTCTGAGACGTTTCTAGTCTCTTTCAAAGCAAATGTTGTCCTCTGCGTGGTACTCAAATACCAATTCTGCAGCAACACCGTTGGTGAGAACAGGACAAGAAGAACTGGACGCCAGCGTGGGGCAGGAGGCAGAGCCTCTCTCCAGCAGCTGTGCATCACGCCACCGTCCCGAGGACCCTTCAGAATGGGTGAATCCAGTTACAGCTCTGGTCTTGCTCAATGTAAAGCTCTCATCTTAACGGGATGAAAAACGGGCTGAGGTTAAGATAAGGGATAGAAGACGACAACAAACTCAGCCACTGTCGCTGAAGCTGGGAAGGGTACCTGAATGAAAGTGCAGGAGAGCAGCCACAAACAGAACGTCCCTCCTGCCTCAGAGGGTGGCTGCAGCCATTGGGGCAATCCGGGAACAGCTGTTGTTTCATACACACACACGCACACTCAAAAACCCTGATGCAGTGGAACTTGCTTTGCTTGACAGGACAAAGTCCAGACACCCCAGGGGACAGAACTTGGCTGAGCAAGGATTTAAGCCAGAGCCGTATCCCAAGCAAGTCCACTCCCCATAGGACTATTGTACACTCTCTCTCTGCCCAAATAACATTTAACTTTTTGTACAAAAGGAGCCTAACTGCACGGAGTACTGACTGCAGCATGCGCCTGGGGTGCCTCATCCAGAACCCGAGTTTCAAATCTCAGCCTTGGCAGGCTATTCACGGGTAGCTCTCACCATCTCCCTTCAGCTAGGAAGTCCGTCCTGAATCTTAAAACATTCAGAGTGAAAGCTAAAGACAGCTGTACCTCCCCGGCCCCTGCCTAAAGTTTCAGTTTTGAAGAACAAGCGTTTTACAACAGAAGACTATTTTGCTGAAAAACGCTGTTTGCTTCAGTACACGACACAGATACCTATAAATACACTTCCACAGATCTGACCTAAGAGTGTCCGTTCTCACCCGCCACTGGCACAGGAACCTAACAAGTTTCAGAGGGCAGTTACTAGAAAAGAAGGTGAAGCATTCAGCCTCTACCCTCACATCTTCCCGAGGTCACAGCCAGTGTTTACATTGTTTACACAACAATTTTTTGTTTGCTTACAGTGCACATTTGACTAAGGCCAGGGAAAGGCAGTAGCAGATGAGTTCAGTAATGAGATGATAAAAAACAGCATGAGGCTTGTTGGGCTACCAAGACAGTGAGACAAAAATTGTCATTTAAAGAAAAAAAAAGAAAAAGAAAAAAAAAAAGAGAAAGGTTTTGGCCATGAAAAACTGAATACTGCAGAACAGAACTTGTGAGGGCTAACCCAGGCAACAGCACTGGTTTGTATATGCTTTTCAGAAGCATCTGCTAAACAGCATGATTAGAGAGAAAAGGATGGGTTACGGGGACTTGGGGTTTGACCCAGGATCAAGTCATCACACCATGATGACATATGCAAATAGGACAAACACAAAAAGGACCCCATAAGTCAGAGAGAGTCTTAAGGTATCAGTTCAGATGACGAAGCAGCAAGCACACTGCTAGAAAGGGAGACGGGAAATGCATTCACTTCTAGTTCCTCTTTGTAAAGTAGAGTTACTCCAAGCATTTAGCAGCTTACAAAGAATAACACCTTACTTGAGATACAAATCAAACTTGTTCTGAAGCTGCTAAATGTGCTACTTCTTTGGAGAGGAATGCAATTAGATTTGTATAAAGACTTTTTTTTAAGGATGTTTTATTTTGTTTGATAGTCACATGAAATACTAGAGACTGAAATAAATCCTAAAATGCTCAGACACAGAATTAGGCTATTTAAGGATAAGCCTGGATTATTTGCAGAAAGCTGGGAAAACCCAGCAAAAGTAAGTCTCTGCCAACAGCTGACTGACTAGTTCTGAAGGGGGATAGATAAAAGAGCATTGGTACTCTTCATAAATTTATATTCTGAAATACAGTGGGTAAACAGAAATTTAAACTGATACAGAGTGTGAAATGGCTAGGAGTCCTTAGAAGTTAGTTCAAAACTCAGGTTGAAGGTAGTGGATTTTTGATCAGGCCCATATGAATAAGAATTCTTCCCACTATGGTACCAGGATGAGGACATACCCTATCAGAGCCTAGCAACACGACAAGAATCGACATAGTTAAAATCAGATTAGAATTTGATCTAGAACTTCTTGCTAGTAATTTCAAGCCATAGCTGAAGGAAGATGAATGATTTATAGCCATGAAGTCACCATCTCACATCATTCCTATCCTGACAAGTCTCAACCAGGGCTTTATTTTCTCATTGGCCATCTTTAATTAGTAAACTAGTTCTATTAGTTCTTTGTCTTTCTACCCCCTCACTTGTAAACAGGCCAAAGTATTGACAGCACGGAGTCCTCCCAATGAAGATAAAAAGTTCATGGATAGGGTCCCACTGGAGGAGTTTCCCAGGCAGAGCTGAATATAGAGAGACAGAAAGCTTCTCTGCAAGGATATTCCATTGGAGAATGTCCTCCTAAATAAGTGGCCCGGGGGAGCTTTACTATCACAGCCCAGAACTGCGATGGGCACCACAATGACCAATTGCAAGCACAGCTTCAAGTCATCTCTTCAAAAGATGAACAGACTTTCTTTGCTTAGTAGTGTTTGTCCATAACAAGCCAAACATCATCCTGCACTTGCAATGGTAAACAAGACTTTAGCTTAAGAGGAGAAATTGGGGGGGGGGCGGGACGGGGACGACACACACACACCCCACAACAGGATAAGGAAGGAAGGTTAAAAATACTATCTACCAAGATTAGAGTTGGTGTTATGTGAATAGTGAGAAAATGACCAATACTGCCTAATAGTTGAATCTCAATCTATGAGGCTTTTTTGCTTTTATGGCTCTCTGTCTGCTTCATGTCAGTGTGAGCTACAAACCATAACTTTAATAGCTTCAACCAAAGAGTTATGATAATATCAGATACTGTGGATGATGAGCAAATAACAGCAAAAATGTAATGAAAAGTATATATTTATGTCCTTGCTATTAAACCCAAAGCTATAAACATTGACAGCCCTAAGAGTAGCAGTTTCTATTGTCATTGATTAATGCCTTGTTTTGAAGAACAAGGAGAAGGTTAAAACAAGAAAGAAACAAAGAGATTTTTTTTGCTTCTCTCAATCTGAGAAATTACATCGGCTAGTTTAGGTGGAACCTGCATTTCTGGAACATTTTCATATAAGGCAAAATGCCTAGCAGTGGAAATGCAGTCAGAGAGATCTTTTAGGGCCTTTGAATCATACCACAATGCACATGTTAAAACACTAATTAACCAACGACCATGCTTACTAATGTGTACACTTCAAATTTGTTTCCTATGTCCTTTCCATTAGCATAATTCTCAGCTGACAGTGCAGCCATACCCACCATGCATTCACTGCAAAATAGGGGGGGGGTTAACTCTTAGGTAACTATTGCCTCAAAGACTTCGAGGAAGGAAAGTCAACCCAGCCAAATCAATGCAAAAACTTTGCAATTAATGCAATTCATCATGATAACTACTGATGCAAAAATAACTTCTGCCTATGATGGCATCACGGATGCAGATGACGGCTTAAAACTTAGTCAGAAGAACCTTCTATGTCTGCCACAACCTAGAAGATAACGGCTCTGCACCTGGCTCCATCCACTGTAATACCACGTTTTCCCTCTCTTCCTACCTAGCTACACAGAGGATTGTGTTTTTCCAGTCCAAGCCTTATCCCTGCATCTGGTTCTGAATGGAAAAAATAAGGTCACACACACTTAACATTTCTGTAGTGCTACCACCCTCTTCCAACCTGGTAAGAGAGAAGTTTCATTTCTGCTGTTTCTGTTCTGATGAAACGTTCGTACAAATGTACGCTGAGAGAGCACAAAAGATTTGCACAATTCTTCCCTCCAGCACTGCTCCCCCTCTCCTGAACTCCTCTTTGAACCTCCTCGCTTTGGCACCACACAAACACAACACCTGATAACCACCCAGGAAATCCAAAATTGCGTCCTCTTGAGATTTCCAGCACAAAAGAGCCTAGAGGTTCTCTTTTCAATCATTTTAGATTAAAAAAGAAATACAGAAAGGAAAGAAAAGATCTAAGTGAAGCTATATAAGACGGCAAGTCTGCGACACACTCAGCAAAAAGGTAAGTCTGTGCCATTTCCAGACACTGTGCGCTTAAAATACAGTACATGGCATTGCCTCGGTGTTACACGCAGCATATTATACTGGCAGTTCATCAATTCTCCTGCAAACCCACTGACCCTTCTCCCATTAAAAAGGCATCAGCTCTTCCCTCTATTGACATTTGCCATTCCTCTTTCTCAAGCCTCCGAGCCCATCACTTCAGGTCAGACTAAGCCCCCATGGCATAACTCACTGCTTTTTTCCAGGTCGCCACCTTGGGCATTAGCCTGACTCACTGCAATTCCACAAGTTCTCTCAATGCTTGCTCTAACGAGCTCAGGTAAAAATGAGTTTTCCTACATAGGCAAGGGTTGAGAAGATGACCTTTTTGGTGAAAAGCCTAATATTTTTCCTCAGCTGAAAGAAAACCTATTTCTCCTGAACATCAGAAATGCTCATTGTGCAACACCGTATATTGTTATTTACGTGCACTATTCTTACACTGGGAGCAAAGATGCCCAGTCCTATGGACCTTCACCATGGCTTTGTGCTACTCCTTAAGGGAACTGGCGTGATGTTTTCTTCTTTCTTTTCTTTTTTTTTAATAACCTGGATTGTTATTATTATTGCTGCTGTTGTTGCTAAAGAGCTCTAGGGGGAGATGTGGAAATAGTCTGTTCCCTTGTGTAATGCCTGAAATCAAACCAGAATACATCAGGCTGACACTGCCTGCCTGTTATTGCCTTAAAGCTAGTTATTAAAAACAAACAAAAACAATTGCTGCACCACACCATATTCCACCTCCCCCAGAATGGAAGGGCAATTTAATCTGGTGGTGAAAGATACAGGATTCAGGACTCCTTTACAGCGACTCAGGCCAGCCAAGATCACCATACATTTATATCCCACCCTCTTTGGGGTATAAGAAATGTGGAGAGTCCTCAGCTGAAGAGAATCCCTCTTGCTTATGCAGTTCTGTATGTATACCATTTGCACTGGAGAATGGCATATCACTGGATTTTGTCTTTGCAAAGGTTAAACAATTCCGGAATTCCTTCAGTGAAAGTTTTCCCTAAACACCACTGCCTTGTTCAGATACCAGCACTGAGCAGCAGCACATCTCCAAAGTCTTGCAAATTGCTTTTCTGGTGGAAAAGATGGCCATCAGGCAGTGGGATTTCTCTGCGGCTTTAGGGCAACAAACCTGAGCGTTACACTCAAGCCTGTGAAATACATTTTTATCCAATGCCTCATAGTTTTGCAGGTAGTAGGGACATCAGCAGAGACATAGCTCTGCGTCCTTACAATCAGTTACTTCATTTTGATTCAACACTGTATATATAGCAACTGTGTTGCCGTACCATCTACCAGTCATGGGCTAAACGTCTGTTCACTATGTGTACAACATGCCAGAGCACAAAGACATCGGTGACGCACACAGGCAGCCTCTCAGAGAGGCACGTGACTCGGTGACATACAGTAACTATTTGAGATGCTTGTCCACAATTTGGTGTTATGCTCCTTTCAGAAGAGCAGAGCAGGTCCAATGGATACTTCTGGAAGGACGGGAAGGTTTTTTCTTCCTTCGTGAGCAACTGAGGGTGCTTACCAGACAACAGATGGACAGACTGCAGAGTTCCCTCTCCAAGAAACTCACTATCTTGGGTCGTAGTCCCATAAGTACCTGACTTCTTCAAGTACAAAAGCCTCTCAGTCTTCGCTGGAGAGCTCACTATAACAGAAGGTCACACATGCCTACCTCAAAAACTCTGGCCATCTCAGGATCTCTAGGACTTGTTGATCTTTTCAGAGGAACTACACGGATAAACACAAGCCCCTCACTGGCCGCTGCTATGCCATGCTCCATCTCCTGTCTGAGAGGGAGGAAACAGCAGATTGGGGCAGAGGAGAGGGTGGGTTCTGAGGAGGAGAAAAGGATTTAAAAAGCTGGAAATTAAGCAGTATCCTTCCTTATACAAAGAAATCAAGCATGCGGTAATTTTTAAATACTTCGACCACTCTAACAAATCCTTGAGCATGTGATATGGTTAGCCTGGCAATAAATGAAGTGAACAAGAAAGAGGGTATATAAAAACAATCAAGTGAAGTACTAAGGATAATAGCACGCAAACACAAATCTCTGCAAACTTTAAAGAGACTGCTACTCTTGAAGCGCATATAAAGGATACAAAGCTAATCAGCCATTTAATGGTCAATCCTATAAATTAAGGGACTATAGAAAGCTGGTGTCTGCAGATAAATGGATTTTCTTTAAGTGTTTGCAAATTTAGCAAAGATGGAGCTGGCCTTTGTTTTCTTGAAAATAAAACATTTGAAGAGATATTACTCTGCTACCAGCAATGAAATTTAGAGGAAAACCACAAGCAAATAAAGCCTGACATGCACATGATATGTTAGCTGCAGTGTAGAGGGCTGGTCTCACTGACCCAGGAGGCTCCATCCAGTCTTTTGTTCCTGCAGCGGTTAAAATAGAAACAAGAAATCAACACCTACACATATGAACATCCTCAGGGGTTTTGATCATAAGCCAAATGGAAGAATAGTCAGCAAAAAAAATCCAACTTTGTTCAATCCTTGCCACAAAGATGAGCCCAAACAAAGCCCAGGATGCTGCCACCACATACAGGATCTGGCATAAGTACAAGGTCACATTTCAGAGACAAACGACCCAGCATAGTGAGTGGGTAACACCATTAAACATACAAAACATTTTAAACAGAACTGTCCTTCCCTCCTAAGCAACTGAGCAGAGCAAGTGAACATCAGGTACTTTGCATTGTGATGGTGATTTTGATCCATCACTAGGAATATGAAAGCCAGAAACATGCACGGCGCAACTACGGACTGGGAGAGGGCAGTGGGACGCAGCTCTGATTGCCACGGTCAGCTTGGAGTCCTCAAAAACATCCACGTGTTTACTTGGTGCTCAAGTGCTCACACGTTCAACGTTTACTACTCAGAGTAATGACACTGCCAAACACCCAACACGCGCGAATCATAAAACACAAAAAGCAACGGAGCAGACCAGTACGTAGCCCTAAATGCAGCCTCGGGGTTGGCAGAGGTGGTACGCAGCGCTCCCCATCCCGTGCTACGAAGCACCCGCCGCACCAGGCACGCTGCTGAAAGGCGGGAATGGGAGAAGGGATCCCTT
Organism: Phoenicopterus ruber ruber; assembly: GCA_009819775.1. Lineage (NCBI taxonomy): Eukaryota > Metazoa > Chordata > Aves > Phoenicopteriformes > Phoenicopteridae > Phoenicopterus > Phoenicopterus ruber. The sequence continues at coordinate 4,811,524 of CM020224.1, forward strand.
TACATTTCCAACTTTCTAATTCCATCATAATGCTGTCTTTTACATTATAAAGAAAGAACAGCAGGGACAGTCAAAGTTTTTTCCAACAAATTGTTTTTCAGTGAAAAATTGTGCGTTTGACCAAACACATTATGGGTTTAGAGTGTATATACTTCTTGATTCACATTTTACTCATAAAATCTACAAGTGGCACAGCTCTGTGTGCAACCCAAGGGTGTTCGCACTGCCACCTGCACACTGCTCCTGATTAGCCAGCAAGGATATCATTGTCCTGCTTAAAGTACTCAAACAGCACCAGCAGGAAAAATACATTTGTACTGTCAAAATAGTTATGACCACAAGACCGAAGGTTCTGTTTTTATCTCCTCCTTCTAGTCACTCTATTCTTTTTTTCTTTTTTAATTTTCTTCATTGGTATCGACAGAAAACAACAATGTAAATTAACACCAAGTTTTATATTTAATTCCTGATTATGTATTATATTCACCTTTGTGATTACAATACAAATTTTACATTAAATGGGTTTTCAAATTTGGAAAAGTTTTGAGCTACATCCTAGGGGACAAATACACAGGAAATGTAAGATGCTCAGAAGACTCTTAAAAGATTTTCCATGGCCCATGATCCATCTTGCTTGTTAAAGGAGGGAGAGGAAACATTCAGCTGAGAAAAAGGAAAAGGGTTTGGACTTTTCAAGCAGTTTCTTTCAGACTGACTTCCAATAAGCTTTGACTGCTAAAACAGTATCTCAACAGGCTTGTCACATCTATGCTACTACATGCTATAAATCTGTTTTTATTTATATGTCATGTGCATTATAAATCTTTCAGATGAATAGTGTGTACTTTTTGCACCGCATGCAGAATCCCGGCTCTATACTACTCCTAACTGCATTCTTAGTAACAGTAACACTAATCCCAGTCATGTCAGCTTTCTCACGTTACCACTAATGCTAGTTTTGGCAGACACTGCTTTAATTTGAGGTGTCTTCTCTTCTTCTTTTGGAGGTCTGAGTGCCGGTATTAAAGTGGAGAAATACATAGTTTGCTACATTCGCTCTTCCTCTGTATATTTGTGATTGTAACTTGTAGCAAGGAACATTTAAAAAATAAATCTTAAGTGCAGTGTTTCCTCTGATAACAGCTAAAGGACAGTCACTTAGACATGCTACTGTTTAAGTGATAGCTGAAGAATTTATACAAAACAACTTCAGGATACGTGCATATAAGTTCTTTGACCATAATAGTTATAGAATAATAAATTCTGAGCTTTGAAATATGCTTTCAAAAGCCTGTAAAGTAAAACACTCCTGTAACATCACAACAGCATCTGAATCAGTTTCATATATTATATTATAATCATCTGAGGATGCATACCTGCAGAAGATAAGGTACAAATCCAAAATCCAATGTTGCGATTATTTGTGTGCTATTAAGAAAGCGGCAAACTCACCACCCGCAACGTGCAGGTTTTCAACACCACCCCTCCCTCAAGAAGCAAATGTCACTCGCGCTGTCTGCTCGCTGCCCTCGCGGGATTCTCGGAGCACCGGGAAAAACCTGACAGAGCACTGATGCAGCTATTTTGATCAAAGAGAACTCCACAGTTTGGCCTCCTAAAAGAAAAATACGAATCATTTCTCTTCAGACCTGACAAATACTGGTGTTTGCATGAAGGTGCTAGAAGTAGTTCTATACCTTTATTAGCATTTATCTAAAGAATTTCTTTCTTCCCCCCCCCCGGCTTGGAAAGAGTGGTGTCTAGCTAATGAGAAGTCCGAAAAGCTGCATTAATCTCTGTGAATCACTATCTCAGCCGCCACTGCTGTTCAACATTCTTAACTGCCAGCACCAAAAATATAGGCTTTCTCCATATTAAACGCTTGTTATAATACCAGTAAGGCCACTCTAGGGAGAACGGTTATCATGAAATAATTATGCCCTTTTGGGATATGACCACATGGCCGTGCTTTATGGAACAGAGCAACCCCCCACACGTTACAGCAGAACAACGTCTCCTGGTGTGCTTTTCTCTCAAAGGCAGGAGGTTTCCTGTCCTCCCCCTCCCGTATTTTTAGAAAGCGGTTCAGGCACCTTAGCTAAAAACATCTTTGTAAGAATTGTAAGAGAACAAACAGCTGTGACTTTCTTACTCTACAGCCATCTGCATTCATGTATTTTTAATGAATCGTTTTGGCTATTCGTTCACGCAAAAGTTGTATTTGATTTGGTGTTTGTAGATTACCTCGTTATCGGACAACCCCTTCACTGCGGAGAGGGGAGCTAACACAACAAGGGCTTCACTACAGCAGCTCTGCACTGCGCGCCACAGGTGAGGCGAAGCACCAGGACTATCTTTGACGGGAAGAGGGACAAGCCTTTCACAGCCGCACTATCCTTAAGGTCCCACAGCTTGGTTTCACAGAGGCAAGTAATTCAAACTCCCAAGAGACTTTCAAAATAGACTCAAAGACATTGTCAGCTGTGTGCGAGGGAAGTACAACTCCAAGTCCTCATCACTTGCACATGTCTTTACCCTATTAATCTTCTCCAGGAGTTCACATACACACACACAATAATGCCTTATGTATCTCGGGGTGTGTGCACATACGAATTAGCACACCAGTTATTGTTCATAATAAAGCAAGGCTCGTTATCATAGCACTTAAAGACCCATAGAAGGACTTATCTAAAAATATTAGAAAAGGTATACAGCATTTACAGATATTAAAACAGACTCAGACAGAGCTGCAAGGGTACTGTACGTCTTCAAAGGCATTGTGAAGAGGTCTGGGCGAGACAGATTTAGGGACAGGAGCCAATTCTGGGATTCACAGCCAGCAGTGCTGACACCTCCCCGCATGTTGTGGGGAAGAGCAGCGGTAGCACTGTGGCAAGACCGTGGCTAATATCGAAGTGAAGAAATTAAAGCCTTTCTCTCAGCGCCTGCTTTCTTAACGCGTACACAGGGAGCCTCGCCTGGACGGGAGGAAGCCACCCCACTTCCAGGGAGAGCCATGAGAAAAAGGCTGCCACTGCCAAGAGCTGCCCGCCGGCTGCTCCGCTGGGGCTGCACCGGTCTCCTCCGGGGGGTCCCACACAGCGCTGAGCTGTGCCGGAGCCGGGGACACCCACAGACCCCCATGCAGCTCATCCCAGCCAGCTGAGGTCACCCACACCCGTCTCCACGCTTCAGTGCCAGTCACACCGTAAAAGCCGCGGCTCTCTGAAGGTTTCGTTTCATTTTGGTTTTTTCCAATCAAAATGAGAAAAGGTTGCAAAGTCTGTAAGATTTTGGACACTCTCCCAAAAAACCCCCAGTCATCATCTGGTTTGGAAAAGGGCCTAAACTGCAATGCTAGGGATCTACTTACGCATAAAGGGACAGAGAAATTCAGGGCAGGGCCCACACCCATGGAGCAAAGCGGGCTGAGGGATGGATTCTCCCTGGTAATTCACACTTCAGTCCCTGCGCCACAGAGAGGCTTTTGTGTCACAAATGCTCGTTTTGGATCATTTTACACATGAGTAGGGACCTAAAGGAGTGAGAGGCACAGAGTGGAGGCTGGAAAAAAGCGAGACCAAAGCCAGGAGCAGCCTGAAACACAGTCGGAGACCCAAGACAGACTGAAGGCTCAAAACACACGCAAAACCAAAAGAGCAGGAGGGAGACCAAAAATGAGTGGTTGGATGAAAAGAGGTGGGAGGCAAAGAGAAGAGTTGAGGTCAAAAACGGCAGGGAGGACACCAGAAAAAGGGGAGGCAGAGGTTAAAGAAGCTGACAGGGAAGGCCAAAAATATGGGAAGGCAGAAGCAGAGTGGGAGCTGAGATCAAAACAGGGCAGTAGACCTCGAGGGGGGAAGTTGAGGCTGAAAAAGGGGGGAAATTGAGGCAGAAGAATAAGGTGGAGACCTAGGGGAGAGCTGAAGCTGAAAGAGGGGTGGGAGGCTGAAAGAGAGGGGAAGTTGAGGATGAAATAGGAGTGGGAGACTCATGGGAGAGTTCAGGCCGAAAGAGGGGTAGGAGGCCGAGAGAGGCATCGAAGGCCGACAGGGGAGCGGGAGGCTCACAGAATGGTTGAGGCCGAAAAGGGGATAGGAGTCTGACAGTGGAGTGAGAGGCCCAGGAAAGAGTTGAGGACAACAAGGGGGTTAGAGGCCCAAAAATGAGTTGAGGACAATAGGATGGTGGGAGGCCCAGGAAAGATTTGAGGCCGACAGAGAGATGGGAGAACGAGAGACAGGTGGGATGTCAAGAGAGGGGTGGGAGCCCACGGAAAGATTTTAGGCTGAGAAAGGAGTAGGAGGACTACAGAGACGGGGGAGGCTGACGGGGGGTGGGAGGCTGGAACATAAAAGAAAACTAAAAGGGGGTGGGAGGCCAAAAGGGGATGGAAGCCAGAAAAAAATGGAGCTCAAAAGGGGGAAGGAGGTCAAAAAAGAGTGAAAAGCCTGGAAAAAAGGGAAGACCAAAAGGGGGTAGGAGGCCCGGAATAATGCGGAGGCAATAATGGGGTCGGAGATTAAAAGAGGGTGGGAAACTAAAAGGGGTGGCTGACAGGTAAAAAGTTGAGATCAAAAAAGGGAGGGAGACTGCTAAAAAAGTACAGGCCAAAAGGGGTGGGAGGACAGGAAAAAAATGGAGGCCAAAACAGGGCGGGAGGCTGTGAAAAAGTGTATCCCAAAACAGGGTGCGAAGCTGTGAAAAAATTAGAGCTCAATAGGGAGTGGTATGCCAAAATGGCACAGGAGGCCAAGAAAAATGTGAAGGCCAAAAGGTGGTGGGGGGCCAAGACTGCGTGGGAGGCCAGGAAGAAAGTGGAGGCAAAAAGGGGTGTGAGACCAGGAAAAAAATGGAGGTCAAAAGGGGGGTGGGAGGCCAGGAAGAAAGTGGAAGCCAAAAGCGGGGGTGGGAGGCCAAAACAGGAGTGGGATGCCAGGACCAAAGTGGAGGCCAAAAGCGGGGTGGGAGGCTGGAACCAAAGGGGACGCCAAAAGGGGATTGGGAGGCTGGGACCAAAGGGGAGGCCGAAAGGGGGGTGGAAAAGCGGGACCAAAGGGGAGGCCGAAAGGGGGGTGTGGGAGGCCAAGAAACAGTGGAGGCTGAAAGGAGGGGGTGGGAGGCCAACAAAAAGTGGAGGCCGAAAGGGGGGGAGGGAGGCCGACTAAGAGTGGAAGGCAGATGGGGTGGTGGGAGGCTGACAAAAAGTGGAGAGCAAAAAGGGTGTCAGAGGCCGACAAAAAGTGGAGGCCAAAAGCAGGGTGGGAGGCCAGGACCAAAGTAGAGGCCAATATGGGGGTGGTAAAGTGGGACCAAAGGGGAGGCCAAAAGGGGGGTGGGGAGGCTGGGACCAAAGCAGAGGACAATGGGGGGTGGGAGGCCAACAAAAACTGGAGGCAAAAACGGGGGTGGGAGGCCAAAAGGGGGATAGGAGGCCGAAAGGGGGGGTGGCGACAAAAACTGGAGGCTGATGATGGGGGGGAGGCTGACAAAAACTGGAAGCCGACGGGGGGGTGGGAGGCCGACAAAAACTGGAGGCCGAAAGGGGAGGTGGGAGGCTGACAAAAAGTGGAGGCCAAAAGGGGGGGGTGGGAGGCCAACAAAAAGTGGAGGCTGACGGAGGGGGGTGAGAGGCGGCCAAAATTGGAGGGCAGAAGGGTGGTGGGAGGCCAACAAAAAGTGGAGGCTGAAAGCAGAGGTGGGAGGCTGACAAAAAGTGGAGGCCGAAAGGGGGGGTGGCAGGCTGACAAAAAGAGAGGCCGAAAAGGGGGGTGGGAGGCCGACAGAAAGTGGAGCCCGAAAGGGGAGGTGGGAGGCTGACAAAAAGTGGAGGCTGAAAGGGGAGGTGGGAGGCCGACAAAATTGCAGGCCAACAAAATTGGAGGCCGACAGGGGAGCTGCGAGGCCGACAAAAAGTGGAAGGTGAAAGGGGAGGTGGGAGGCTGACAGAAAGTGGGGGCCGCAAGGCGGGGTGTGAGGCCAACAGAAATGGAAGGCTGACAGCAGGGGTGGGAGGCCGACAAAAAATGGAGGCAGAAAGCGGGGTGGGAGGCCAACAAAAAGTGGGTGCTGACAAAATTGGAGGCCGCAATGGGGGTTGGGAGGCTGACAAAAATTGGAGGCCGAAATGGGGGGTGGGAGGCCGACAAAAAGTGGAGGCCGAAAAAAAGTGCTGGCTGACAAGGGGGGTGGGAGGCCAACAAAAAGGGGTGACAAAAAGGGGGGTGGGAGGCCAACAAAAACTGGAGGGCGACAAAACCTAAGGCCAAAAGGGGAGGTGGGAGGCCAACAAAAACTGGAGGCCAAAAGCGGAGGTGGGAGGCCGACAGTAAGTGGAGGCCGACAAAAAGTGAAGGCCAACAAGGGGGGTGGTATGCCAACAAAAAGTGGAAGCTGACGGGGAGGGTTGAAGGCCGACAAAAAGTGGACGCTGACAGGGGGGGAGGCCAACAAAAAGTGGAGGCCGAAAGGCAGGGTGGGAGGCCGACAAAAACTGGAGACCGATAAAATTGGAGGCCGAAAGGGTGCTGGGAGGCCCACAAAATGTGGAGGCCGAAAGCAGGGTCAGAGGCCGTGAAAAAGTAGAGGCCGACAAGGGGGTTGGAGTCGGACAAAAAGTGGAGGCCAAAAGGGGAGGAGAGAGGCCGACAAAAAGTGGAGGCTGTCGAAAAGTGGAAGATGAAAGGCGGGGTGGGAGGCCAGTAAAAAGTGGAGGCAGACAAAACGTGGAGGCCAACACAAGGGGTTAAAGGCCGACACAAAGGGGGTGGGAGGCCAACAAAAAGTGGAGGCCGACAAGAGGGTTGGGAGGCCGACAAAAATTGGAGGCTGACGGGGGGTGGGAGGCTGACAAAAACTGGAGGCCGAAAGGGGGGGTGGGAGGCCCACAAAAAGTGGAGGCCGACAAAATTGGAGGCTGAAATGGGGGTGGAAGGCCCACAAAATGTGGAGGCCGAAAGGGGGGGTGGGAGGCTGACACGGGGGGCGTGAGGCCAACAAAAGTGAAGGCCGAAAGGAGGGTGAGAGGCTGACAAAAAGTGAAGGCCGAAACACGGGGTGGGAGGCCGATAAAAAGTGGAGGCCGACAAAATCTACGGCGGAAACGGGAGGTGGGAGGCCAACAAATAATGGAGGCCGACAGAAAGTGGAGTCCAACAAAAAGTGGAGGCCAACGGGGGGGTGGGAGGCCAAGAAAAATTGGAGGCCGACAGAGGGTTGAGCGGCTGACAAAAAGTAGAGGCTGAGAAAAAAGTAGAGACCGACAAGGAGAGTGGGATATCGACAAAAAGTGGAGGCCGAGAAAAAGTGGAGGCCGAAAGTAGGGGTAGGAGGCTGACAAAATTTGGAGGCCGACAGGGGTGTGGGAGGCCGACCAAAAGGGAGGCTGAGGAAAAAGTAGAGGCCGACAAGGAGAGTGGGACGCCAACAAAAAGTGGAGGCTGACAAAAAGTGGAGGCCAAGAAAAATTGGAGGCCGAAAGAGGGATTCGGAGGCTGACAAAAAGTGGAGGCTGACAAGAGGGTTGGGAGGCTCACAAAAATATGGAGGCCAACAGGTGAGTGGGAGGCCGACAAAAATTAGAGGCCGAAAGGGGTGGTGGGAGGCCAACAAAAAGTGGAGGCCGAAAGGGGGGTGGGAGGCCCAGAAAATGTGGAGGCCGACAGGGGTGGTTGGGAGGCCAACAAAAAGTGGAGGCCGATAAAAAGTGGAGGCCGACAGAAAGTGGAGGCCGACAGAAAGTGGAGGCCGAAAGGGGGGGTGGGAGGCCAACAAAAAGTGGAGGCTGATAAAAAGTGGAGGCCGACAAGGGGGGTGGGAGGCTGACAAAAAGTGGAGGCTGAAAGGGGGGGTGGGAGGCTGACAAAATTTGGAGGCCGAGGGGGGTGGAAGGCTGACAGGGTGCGGTGGGAGGCCGACAAAAAGTGCAGAGCAATAGGTGGGTGAGAGGCCGACAAAAATTAGAGACTGAAAGGGAAGGTTGGAGGCCGACAAAAAGTGAAGGATGACAAGAGGGTTCGGAGGCTCACAAAAAGTGGAGGTCAGCAAAAAGTGGAGGCTGACAGGTGAGTGGGAGGCCGACAAAAATTAGAGGCTGAAAGGGGTGGTGAGAGGCCGACAAAAAGTGGAGGCCAACACGAAGGGTTAAGGGCCAACAAAGGGGGTGGGAGGCTGATGAAATATGGAGGCTGACAAGGGGGGGGGAGCGGCCAACAAAAAGTGGAGACCGAAAGCGGGGGTGGGACACCGACAAAAAGTGGAGGCCAACAAAAGTGGAGGCCAACAAAATTGGAGGCTGAAAGGGGGGTGGGAGGCCCACAAAATGTGGAGGATGAAAGGGGTGGTTGGGAGGCCAACAAAGAGTGAAGGTTGACAAAATGTAGAGGCCAACACGGAGGTGTGGGAGGCCGACAGAAAGTGGAGGCCGAAAGGGGGAGTGGAAGGCCGACAAAAAGTGGAGGCCGATAAAAAGTGGAGGCCGAAGGGGGGGGTGGGAGGCCGACAAAAAGTGGAGGCCGACAAAAAGTGGAGGCCAAAAAGGGGGGTGAGAGGCTGACAGAAAGTGGAGGCTGAAAGGGGGGGTGGGAGGCCGACAAAAAGTGGAGGCCCACAAAAAGTAGAGGCCCACAAAAAGTGGAGGCCCACAAAAAGTGGAGGCCAAAGAGGGGGGTGGGAGGCCAACAAAAGTGGAGGCCAATAAAAAGTGGAGGCTGACAAAAAGTGGAGGCCGAAAAGGGGGGTGGGAGGCCAACAAAAGTGGAGTCCAACAAAAAGTGGAGGCCAACAAAAAGTGGAGACCGACAGAAAGTGGAGGCCGACAGAAAGTGGAGGCCGAAAGTGGGGGTGGGAGGCCGATAAAAAGTGAAGGCCGATAAAAAGTGGAGGCCGAAAAGGGGGGTGGGAGGCTGACAAAAAGTGGAGGCTGAAAGGGGGGGTGGGAGGCCAACAAAAAGTGGAGGCCGACAAAAAGTAGAGGCTGACAAAAAGTGCAGGCCGAAAAGGGGGGTGGGAGGCTGACAGAAAGTGGAGGCCGAAAGGGGGGGTGGGAGGCCAACAGAAAGTGGAGGCTGACAAAAAGTGGAGGCCGACAAAAAGTGGAGGCTGAAAAGGGGGGTGGGAGGCTGACAAAAAGTGGAGGCTTAAAGGGGGGGTGGGAGGCCAACAAAAAGTGGAGGCCGACAAAAAGTGCAGGCAGAAAAGGGGGGTGGGAGGCTGACAGAAAGTGGAGGCCGAAAGGGGGGGTGGGAGGCCAACAGAAAGTGGAGGCCGACAAAAAGTGGAGGCTGAAAGGGGGGGTGGGAGGCCAACAAAAAGTGGAGGCCGATAAAAAGTGGAGGCTGACAAAAAGTGGAGGCCGAAAAGGGGGGTGGGAGGTTGACAGAAAGTGGAGGCCGAAAGGGGGGGTGGGAGGTTGACAGAAAGTGGAGGCCGATAAAAAGTGGAGGCTGACAAAAAGTGGAGGCTGAAAAGGGGGGTGGGAGGCCAACAAAAGTGGAGGCCGACAAAAAGTGGAGACCGACAGAAAGTGGAGGCCGAAAGCGGGGGTGGGAGGCCGACAAAAAGTGGAGGCCGATAAACGTGGAGGCCGAAAGGGGGGGTGGGAGGCCGACAAAAAGTGGAGGCTGATAAAAAGTGGAGGCCGAAAAGGGGGGTGGGAGGCCAACAAAAAGTGGAAGCCAATAAAAAGTGGAGACCGACAAAAAGTGGAGGCTGACAAAAAGTGGAGGCCACAAAGGGGGGTGGGAGGCTGACAAAAAGTAGAGGCTGATAAAAAGCGGAGGCCGACAAAAAGTGGAGGCTGACAAAAAGTGGAGGCCGAAAAGGGGGGTGGGAGGCCAACAAAAGTGGAGGCCAACAAAAAGTGGAGGCCAACAAAAAGTGGAGGCCGAAAAGGGGGGTGGGAGGCTGACAAAAAGTGGAGGCCGATAAAACGTGGAGGCTGACAAAAAGTGGAGGCCGAGGGGGGTGGAAGGCTGACAAAAAGTGGAGCCTGAAAGGGGGGGTGGGAGGCCGACAAAAAGTGGAGGCCGACAAAAAGTGGAGGCCGAAAAGGGGGGTGGGAGGCCAACAAAAGTGGAGGCCGATAAAAAGTGGAGACCGACGGAAAGTGGAGGCCGAAAGCGGGGGTGGGAGGCCGACAAAAACTGGAGGCCGATAAAAAGTGGAGGCCGACAAAAATTGGAGGCTGACAAAAAGTGGAGGCCGAAAAGGGGGGTGGGAGGCTGACAAAAAGTGGAGGCCGATAAAACGTGGAGGCTGACAAAAAGTGAAGACCAACAGAAAGTGGAGGCCGAAAGCGGGGGTGGGAGGCCAACAAAAAGTGGAGGCCAAAAGGGGGGGTGGGAGGCCGACAAAAAGTGGAGGCTGACAAAAAGTGGAGGCCGAAAAGGGGGGTGGGAGGCTGACAAAAAGTGGAGGCCGATAAAACGTGGAGGCTGACAAAAAGTGGAGGCCGAAAAGGGGGATGGAAGGCTGACAAAAAGTGGAGGCTGAAAGGGGGGGTGGGAGGTTGACAGAAAGTGGAGGCCGACAAAAATTGGAGGCTGACAAAAAGTGGAGGCCGAAAAGGGGGGTGGGAGGCCAACAAAAGTGGAGGCCGATAAAAAGTGGAGACCGACAGAAAGTGGAGACCGAAAAGGGGGGGTGGGAGGCTGACAAAAACTGGAGGCCGATAAAAAGTGGAGGCCGACAAAAATTGGAGGCTGACAAAAAGTGGAGGCCGAAAAGGGGGGTGGGAGGCTGACAAAAAGTGGAGACCAACAGAAAGTGGAGGCCGAAAGCGGGGGTGGGAGGCCGACAAAAAGTGGAGGCCAAAAGGGGGGGTGGGAGGCCGACAAAAAGTGGAGGCCGACAAAAAGTGGAGGCCGAAAAGGGGGGTGGAAGGCTGACAAAAAGTGGAGGCTGAAAGGGGGGGTGGGAGGCTGACAAAAAGTGGAGGCTGAAAGGGGGGGTGGGAGGCCGACAAAAAGTGGAGGCTGACAAAAAGTGGGGACCGACAGAAAGTGGAGGCGGAAGGCTGACAAAAAGTAGAGGCCGAAAGGGGGGGTGGGAGACCAACAAAAGTGGAGGCCAACAAAAAGTGGAGGCCGATAAAAAGTGGAGACCGACAGAAAGTGGAGGCCGACAGAAAGTGGAGGCCGAAAAGAGGAGTGGGAGGCTGACAGAAAGTCGAGGCCGATAAAAAGTGGAGGCCGACAAAAAGTGGAGGCCGAAAACGGGGGTGGGAGGCCAACAAAAGTGGACGCCAACAAAAAGTGGAGGCCGATAAAAAAGTGGAGGCTGACAAAAAGTGGAGGCCAAAAAGGGGGGTTGGAGGTTGACAGAAAGTGGAGGCTGAAAGGGGGTGTGGAAGGCTGACAAAAAGTGGAGGACGATAGGGGCGTTGGAAGGCTGACAAAAAGTGGAGGACGAAAGGGGGGGTGGGAGGCCCACAAAAAGCGGAGGCCGACAAAAAGTGGAGGCCGATAAAAAGTGGAGGCTGACAAAAAGTGGAGACCAACAGAAAGTGGAGGCGGAAGGCTGAGAAAAAGTGGAGGCCGAAAGGGGGGGTGGGAGGCCAGCAAAAGTGGAGGCCAACAAAAAGTGGAGGCTGACAAAAAGTGGAGGCCGAAAAGGGGGGTGGGAGGCCAACAAAAGTGGAGGCTGATAAAAAGTGGAGTCCGACAAGAAGTGGAGACCGAAAGCGGGGGTGGGAGGCCAGCAAAAGTGGAGGCCAACAAAAAGTGGAGGCCTATAAAAAGTGGAGGCTGACAAAAAGTGGAGGCCGAAAAGGGGGGTGGGAGGCCAACAAAAGTGGAGGCTGACAAAAAGTGGAGACCGACAGAAAGTGGAGGCGGAAGGCTGAGAAAAAGTGGAGGCCGAAAGGGGGGGTGGGAGGCCAGCAAAAGTGGAGGCGAACAAAAAGTGGAGTCCGACAAAAAGTGGAGGCCGAAAAGGGGGGTGGAAGGCTGACAAAAAGTGGAGGCTGAAAGGGGGGGTGGGAGGCCAACAAAAAGTGGAGGCCGATAAAAAGTGGAGGCTGACAAAACGTGGAGGCCGAAAAAAGTGGAGGCCGACAGAAAGTGGAGGCCGAAAGGGGTGGTGGGAGGCCAATAAAAAGTGGAGGCTGACAAAAAGGGGAGGCCGGCAACAGGGGTGGGAGGCTGACAAAAAGTGGAGGCCAACAATAAATGGAGGCCGACAGAAAGTGGAGTCCGGCAAAAAGTGGAGGCCAAAAGGGGGGGTGGGATTCTGACAAAAATTAGAGGTTGACAAAACATGGAGGGCGACAGGGTGGGTGGAGGAAAAAGTGGAGGCCGATGGGGGGGGTTGAAGGCCAACAAAAAGTGGTGGCTCGGGGGGGGGGGGGGTGTGACAAAAAGTGGAGGCCGACAGGGGGGTGGGAAGCTGTCAAAAAGTGGAGACCGAAAGTGGGGGTGGGAGGCCGACAGGCAGGGTGGGAGGCCGACAAGGGGGGTGAGAGGCCGACAGAAAGTGGAGGCTGACGGGGGAAGTGGAGGCCGACAAAAAGGGAAGCCAAAAGTGGGGGTGGGAGGCCAACAGGGGGGATGTGACAAAAAGTGGAAGCCGAAAGGGGGAGTGGGAGGCCGACAAGAAGGGGAGGCTGACAAGAAGGGGAGGCCAACAAGGGAGGTGGGAGGCTGACTAAAAAGTGGAGGCCAAAAGCGGGGGTAGGAAGCCAATAAAGAGAAGGACGACAAGAGGGCTGGGAGGCCGACAAAATTGGAGGTGGGAGGCCCACAAAAAGTAGATGACATCAGGGGTGGGAGGCTGACAAAAAGAGGAGGCTGACAGCAGGGGTTAGAGGCCAACAAAATTGGAGTCCGAAAGGGGGTGTGGGAGGCCAACAAAAAGGGAGGCTGACAAAAAGGGTGGTGGGAGGTAGACAAAAAGTGGAGGATGACAAAATTGGAGGCTGAAAGAGGGGGTGGGAGGCCGACAAAAAGTGAAGACCAAGAGGGGGGGTGGGAAGCTGACACTGAAGTGCAGGCTGAAACGGGAATGGGAGGCCAAAAGGCAACATGGGAGGCCGAGAAAAAGGGAGGCTGAAAGAGGGGGTGGGAGGCCAACAGAAAGTGAAGGCTGACAAAACATGGAAGCCAAAAGCAGGGGTGGGAGGCTAACAATTAGTGGAGGCTGAAAGGGGGGGTAGGAGGCCAATAAAAAGAAGACCGAAAGAGGTGTGGGAGGCCAGCAAAAAGGGGAGGCCGGCAAAAAGGGGGGGGCGGGAGTCCGACACCAAAGTGTTGGCTGAACCGGGGTTTGGGAGGCCAGCTCAAAAGTGGAGGCCGGCAAGGGGGGGTGTGGGAGGCCAGTAAGTGGGGAGGTGGGGTGGGAGGCCGGGCAGAAAGTGAAGGCCAAAGGAAGGGGGCCTGGGGAGCCAAAAGGCAGGGCTGGAGGCTGGGAAGAAAGCGGAGGGCAAAGTGGTGTTGGAGGCCGGGAAGGGAGGGGAGGGCCAAAAGAGGGTGGGAGGCCGGGAAGAAAGTCCGTGTTAAATGGGGGTAGTTGATGCTGCAGACAATGCGCGATCATACCTGCTTTCAGGCCAGCTCTTGCAGTCTGCTACTTAGAATTTTTAATTTCATTAAGAAACCCCCATTTGCATCATCATTGGCTAAGAAAGGAGAGGATAAAATGACAAATCCATCAATGTGGTAGAACAAAACCTTATCTTCGCCAGTGTAATAACAGCCATGGGCTTATGAACCATTGGATAAAACAACCGACGCAAAAATGAGATCATTTGGCTGTGGCTACTGGAACGGAATAGATGGCTCTTCAGCTGGGGAGCACATACTGGGGTGATTAATGCGAAAAGCCGGGTGGCGTATAAACTGTTTAACAGAAAAGAGTAATATGGCATGCAAACCAAACTCAACCAACCATAAAGAATTTATGCACCCTTGAAAAGATTTACGAAGATTTGTTTCACATATAAATCCTCTTTGCTGTAATATCAGGAAGAGGATGAGCATTTCTTTGGCTTATTTATACAGAATAGAATGGAAATATCACTTCAGCAAGAGGAATGGTTCCACTTCCCCCCCCCCCCCCCCAAGACAGAACGTCGCAGCACCTTGGCTAGAGGCCTCCTGAAAACTTTGACAGTAAAATCATGTTCATCAGAGCTATGTAATTATGTTGTAAATATTTATTTACAGGGTTTAAATTAATACGATAATAGAGGACTGAAAACACAAAACTAGGTCTCACTCGTAGCCTCTGAGGGGAGTATTCTCCAGAGAGCGTCAGCATTTAAAACTGTGCCTACATTGCAGGTTAGAGTGGGCTCAGGTCTGCCAAGCCCTGAGCAGGACAGGGATTCTCAGTCCAAAGAACACAGTCTGTCACGTACTCACGAGAGATGATACAGAGCCTTTCGCATTCCAGCAAGACCAATTTCATGAACAGGCTTTGGTCAAGCAAGGAGCTGTTACTTCTTCATTGTTCAGCCTGCATGCCAGGGCAGGACTTGCTGTGGGCTGCCTTTCGCTAACGTGACAATACCTGCTGTTTGCTGTTCCAGTCTAGTAACCACATAGCACAGCTACATGGGGAAGCACTGGGCCAAACCCTCCTGTCAATACTCCCGTGATTAAATCAAAGGCTGTGGAAATTCGTCTAGCAGTTAAATACAATTGGATTTATCTTTCCAGCCATATGTACCACTGCCAAGCACCACATATTCCTTAATTTGAGCTCAAACTGTAAAGTCTTTGGAATCCTGACATACACAAGTCAATCCATAAGATCAAGAGCAGCAAGCACGTCAGTTTTCCCTGGGTGCTCTGAGGTTGCTCTGTAGAAGTTAGGCCAAGTTTAAAATGAATCATCACAAACCAGAATGACTGGAGCTGAACCTTATGCCGCCACATCTCCTGCAACACGGAGAGCCTACAGCTCTGGCGTGAGCGGGGAATCGGGATGCTGCACGTCACAAGACCCAAAGCACAGCCCTCGCCCGGTTGAGGCTGCACGCTGAAGGCACATCCTCTGCACTGGGCTATACAGCACTGGGGGCTGTAGCCAAGGACGCATTCTTTAGCTGCTGCACATCGCAGGGGGCTGTAGTTGAAAACCACAAAGCAGCATTAAGACCACAGTTGGCCAATATCGTAAGAATTTGGAAGACAGATTTTTTTTTTTTAATATAATGATTTTAGCCATTTGCCTCTGTTCATCCCCACAGGGCATGCTCTGTATGAGTTCATACAGAGACAGGTAACACCTTCAGCCCGAAGGCAGTGCTGTCCCAACACTTACATATATTTGTGAGCATTCCCAGCTGTCCCTGAAAGCAGGACATGCCTAAGTCTCATTTGAAATTTGAAGGCTTGGTTCACAAGCACAAGAACAAAGCCTCAGGATTTTACCCCTTTTTATTGCTGAAAATGCCAAGAAAAGTTTAAAATTAATAGCAACCAGCATAAAATGGACTAAGAAATAAAAGAAACATTTACTGCCTTAGATATAGGCCTGTGCCCCTGACATTTCCATATCAGGGCAGTATTCTCTCTGCTTTAGCAGCAGGCAAGCATAAAACGTGCTCTTACTGCAAACATCATGAATTTTTCTGTCCTTTTAAACTTAGCCGTGGAAGGTTGCATACTATAAAAACAGAGAATGGGAGACTTTCATTCTACATAAGGCAATTACCAGGGCTGTCAGCAAGAGCAAGATTTACTACATGGAAAGGGTAAAGAGAAAGGAATGTGCCAAGCAGTTCAGAAAAAATTGAGAGAGACAGGGTTGCAAGATATTTTGCCAACCTCAAATTTGGTAGCGGCCATACAGCTGTAGAGCAACCTCCAAAACCCCAAACACCCCACAGGTCTTCATCTGTACAGGTGATCCCATCCAAACCAGAACAGCTACCTGTGGGGTGCGCGGCTCTTCAGAAGCTGCTTCTCTAACAGAAGACATGGGACCACAAAACCAGATTGCCGTGCAGTTCTAAGGTTATCCCAAATAGTCATCTGCAAAATTGGAAGCTATGATGGGAAATTTTGCCAAGAGACACCCGATTTCTCAGTAAATTGCATTAACTCTCCAGACTTCTGGGAGATGAACTGTAAGTTTCGTCCAGTGCTGCTGCCACCACTGGAAGCTTTACCAGATGGTCCAGGCAAAGCAGATCACGAGCAGCATGTTGTTATCCAGCATTATTGCCCAGGGAGACCATTGCTCAAACTCAGCCAGAGCATCCTTGGTTCTGGGTGAGTGGAAATAGACTGCCACATCACAGCTTAAAAATCTTAAAACATCCATTAACTCTAATTGGTCAGTAACACTACTTATGAGTTAAGCTCTTTCTCTAAATATATATTACCCTCTATCATAGGTCTCAGTTTTGACCATAGCGCTACTATAAGAAATAACTAAACATCATTTCACCCAAATCTTACTATACTTGAAATTCAGAAACTACTACTACTATAAGAAATAACAGTCACAGTTGGAAAGATTCCTTATGCTTGTAAGAGACTCTTGGCTAGAGAAAGCATCTTCCATGGAGCTCCTTTGCCGGTTTAAACCGAGATAGCCATACTGGAGAACAGCTGAGGTTCTGCCCCCCAAAATCTCTATGCAATTAGTAGCCCTTGACAATGTAAGACTCTCAAAGATTGACTGCCGCTATTTTCTTCAAAATGGCAAGAGATTAAAAAAAAATTAGATTTAAAAAAAAAAAACACTGGAAAAATACTACAGTTTTGACATGAAAAGGCACCAAATCAGCATTACAACTTGGAGAATGTGATGCAAACTAAAGAATAAGTACAGAAACCATTGGCAAACTTCCAAAGAAAGCAAATGTGTTGGAAGTCTCAGCCAAACAAACTTCTCACTGGAGTAAAAAAGGGAATAGCAAGGGATTTATTCCATGTAGCATGCGTTGGTGGTTTTTGCCCCCCCCCCCCCCCCCAAGGATCCTGACTCAGTCACAATGGGGAGATACTGTGGAGATGACAGCTGTAAAAGTTTTAACGCTGAATTGTTAGTTATTGCCACGATTGCTGGTATCCATAATTTTGGATTCTCAGCGGACTCAGAAATGACTGTCCCCTGTAGACAAATTGTCATCCTTAGCACAAAACACACCTGGTGCCCCTACAGCCAGTAAGAAAAGCAACCTTCTGAAGTGCAGTCAGAGAAGAGAGTTAAGCTGAAATCACTTTTAAATTGCTAAGCCACTGTTATGAAAGAGTGCGCATAAATATTAACACCACTACTAAGCACTTGTATTTCAGATTCCTGCTTGAAGCAAGTTTTTATTGCTGAGTTGTAACTGCCTGAAATTAACACCTTTTCCCGAAAACGCTGACAGATCATTCATTGTAATAGTGCTACAAGGCACAGAACATGGCTATAACACTAATGCCAGTCTATTTAAACCAGAAAGCAAAGCAAAATAGAGCTCTGGGTGTTAACATAAGCCAGCCACCCCTAGAGCAGCCTGTCCCCTTTACAGCCCTGCAAACCTCCCTAGGGGGATCAGCTCAACTGCCAAAGGAGGGCAAAGAGCCCTCCAGCTGCCAGTGCTTGAAAAATACCTGCCATGGCTTGGCACTGCTACTTCGCGCCTGATCTGAAACACCGCTGCTGCTGCTGGGGGAAGGAGGGTCAGTACAAGGCCAGGATTCAACTGGATGCCGCAGGTGAATCAATCTCACTTTGACTGCTTTTGGTTTTCAGGAAAGATAACAACATGAAGTTACACAATCATCCTGACCTAGCACCAACTGATTATTTTGTAGGTGTTCATTTCTTTTCCCTTGATTTTGTTCCACAAAAGCAGCCAACATGAGCCATCTCCCATCCCAAAATAAATGGAAGAATGAAGGGGGCTAAGAAGGATGCTGAAGCAATTTCACTCTCCTTATACCTCTCACCCTCCCTTTCTACATAAGCACACTTACAAGGAAATATTTATTATTTCTAATTTCAAAATTTCATAACATTTCTTTTTTAAAAAATTGATAGCAGAAATGCCTGAACAAATTGAAACTCCAGACATACTGCTTTGTATATATAAAACAATCTACTTTTCTGTGATTTTTTTTTTCCACAAGACGTTTCAAGCAGACAACTTTGTTGAAGTTACAGACGCAGCTTTTACTTCCTCTGCAGCAAAATGCCCGCAAAGCAATCTGAACCTTTCATATTGATCCCAAGTGAAACCCTCCTGCTGGTACACTCTGTTGCCAACCCCAAATTAAGTTAAGATTTGTGTACAAGAACCCTGGCCATGCTTTTGACAAACTATGTTTATATCTCATTTTAGCCTGCTTGGATGTGGCCCAAGCTGCAACCCCAGGAGGATAACCCTTCTGCTCCATCCTTGACACCTCCCAGGCAGAGCTCCAACAGCTCTCACCTCACTGATCAGCAGGGAAAGCAGCTCACTTTTTCTTCCCACTTGCAGCAACAAAAAAGCTCATAAAGCAGTTGGCTGCCCAACTCCTCACCATGAACAACAACTCACACAACCTCACAGAAAACTCTGACACTGTGCACTGCTGCAGTGGTTTTGCCCATTGTAATATCGCTGGTCCAGAGTTTCATTCTGTACTCCCAAGCTAGCGCTGGCTATTCACATCATTTCGGGGCTTGGAAGAGTTAGAACATGGCATGAAGCCCAGCTTTTCCACAAGTTCTGACCTTTTTTCCTTCAGCAGGTAAATTAGTCAAAAGGTCTGATAGCTTATTTGCTCCACTGCTTCCAGAGTCAATAACTTGGAAAAATTACCTTGAAAACTTCAATGTACACCAACACTGGAATATTTTGTCTGCTCTGATGACTGAAGAGAACCTACCATCTCTTCTCAGCAGGGCTGTTCTGTAACACGCTATCCAACCATACATTTCCAAATAACCTGCCTCTCATATAGCACAATGTTTCTCTGTTCACAGGCTGGATAGAGGCACCAAGAGTCCAGCAGTGAGGTTTTCAAAAGGCACTTGGCTTTGGCCTAACCCCAACCCCTTTTGGTTTCAGCAGGAGCAGAGATAAGCAGTGCTGTGAACTACTTTGATAATCAAGGTCTAAATTAACTCAGCAAGTACTGGCAAACTCAGAAGGGTCTTTACTCCCATTAACTTGTGCAGCTCCTTTTAGTCACAAAGTAATAGCATGCAGGAGAGCTCTTTTATTCTGCATGGGTCATTCTGTATCACATTTTGGAAAATGCTTGGATTATCCCTCCTCAATTGCAATAGTCTAATTGCATCCCAAAACATTGAGTCTTTACGTAACAAACAATCCCCTGTACACACTTATTTGTTTTACAAGAACAGATTCCCTCATCAACAATCTTAAAGTTGAATTTCTGGTTTTAACAAAGTCCTTTGTAAAATACCGGGTGGGGTGGAGGGAGGCGAGCAAGCACATTGCTGAGCTGAAGTAGAGATTTTCAGCCTTACATTTTAAGGTTTTGGTTTCATCTGATCTTTCTAGCCTCTGAAAGAAGAGAAGGGAAGAAGAGCTTAACGTTTCAATGAAATAGATAATCCATCCTTTGCCTAAACCCTCCGAGTCACAGCATGCTCACCACCTGCTTTACTTTTACACATGCAGCCTGGGCTCAGCAGGGAACAGTCTGTTGCAGTGAGGATTTCAAGACAATTGCAAGGGCAAATGCTACAACTCAATTTTAAAGTGAAGAGGGAGAATTATAAACAAAATCTACTGAGAGTCAGGCTTGCAACCATTAACAGTGTGTTGCACGTACATACACCTGCGCATTTGCGCACAGAGCAAGAGCTCAGGGACTTGCCTTGTGACACTGGTTGTAACAGAGGGGAACAGGCCCACTGGACACTGACACTGCAACATACTTCTGCAACCAAAGTTAAAAAGAATATACACGTACATTAATCAGAAGACGCCCATCAGAGAGTTCAGAATGGCCTTTGTCACAAAGGCTCAGATATATGGGTAAACTATCCATTTATGCAGCTCAGTGATTTTCTTTGTGTATTTAGGAAGTCTAAACAAAAAACACCCTGCCCTCCCCCTCCAAAGTGAGGAAAGTCTTTCTTTGCCCACTCACCTCCTACACTGCCTTGCTGTTAAAGGTATGCAGCACTGCTGCGCTGCCCCACGCTTCGATAATATCCTGATGAAAAACTGTGTAATCACAAAAATGACAAAAGTAATCCACGAGGATCTGCAAAAGCCATTATTTACACAGCAAAGGCTCAGCAGATGCTGACCTTCCCTTGTGTTCTTTGCTAGCCCAATGGCAGATAATCCACACTGTAGTTATTAACAAAGACAGTCCTATGAGCCTGATATGGTCAAAAGATTTAGTACCTCCAGGTAAAACTTTTATACTGCATCTTAATTTACTACCCACTAGTGACCCTTCTTTTTTTATCAGTCAGAACAGGATAGATTAGATCTTCCATGTAGATTTTATGTTTTGTCGTCTAGGAGATTTACGATCTTAGTTGCACCTACTGCATTCAATGGGGCAAAGCTATGTAATAGTTGTCCTCTTGCAATGCATGAAACCATAGAGCATCACGCTTCTGAAAAACATTGAGTACCAGAGGATGCATCAACCAGAACACAGTTCAGTTTTGCAGAAATTCAGAAAACAAACAAGAGGCACGTTACAATAGCAAGGCACAGACAGACCCTACCGCTACCCTGAGAAGAGCTGGTGAGGAATTTCCCACCAAAACATCAACTCCCATTGTGTGCCGTGCTGGATAAGCAGAGAGTAAGAGGACAGCCTGCTTCCCAATAGCTCATAGTTCATGTCTGAGTGACAGCACAAACGCAGGTGGGTCTGAGATAACGACACTGCAGTGTAGGATTGCCTAGAACTAGAAAAAGGAATTGTTTTCTTGCCATGTGATAGTTTCTGCAGCTTAGGTGGGAATGAAGGGGGGGGTGGTTTTTCTGTTTGGGTTTTTTTTATAATAAAAACCTCATAACACCAAAATCTGTTAGTACTAGTTGGAGGCAAAGACTTGAACCTGTCTCCTCTGTCAGATTACCGCCTTAACCACAAGGCATACCCCCTTTTTACCGGTCACTCTTGCTGAAGCTGGTTTTGTACATGCAAATAATCAGCTTGGCCACTGCGGAATTCTCCAGCAGAGCTACCGTATTCCTGTTTGGGTTTACCTACACAGATGTATGCACGCATATACGTGTATGTACTTTTCAGGAAGGACAGGCCAGCAAGGCGAGGTGGTGGAGTTGCTCTATGTGAGAGAGCAACTGGAGTGTATCGAGCTCTGCCTAGGGGAGGATGAAGAACGGGTCGAGAGCTTATGGGTAAAGATTAAGGGACAGGCTAACATGGGGGACACTGTTGTGGGTGTGTACTACAGGCCACCTGATCAGGATGAGGAAGTCAATGAGGCCTTCTACAGGCAGCTGAAAGCAGCCTCACGATCTCAGGCCCTGGTTCTCATGGGGGACTTCAACCACCCTGATATTTGTTAGAGGGACAACACAGCTAGGCACACACAGTCCAGGAGGTTCCTGCAGAACACTGATGACAATTTTCTGACGCAGGTGGTGGAGGAGCCGATGAGGAGAGGGGTGCTGCTGGACCTCATACTAACTAACAAGGAAGGTCTGGTTGGGGATGTGAAGGTTGGGGATAGCCTTGGCTGCAATGACCACGAGGTGGTGGAGTTCAGGATCCTGCGAGGAAGAAGCAGGACACTAAGCAGGATTACAACCCTGGACTGTAGAAGAGCTAACTTTGCCCTCTTCAAGGACCTGCTTGGAGGAATCCCGTGGGTTAGGGCTCTAGAAGGTCTCCCTTCTAGAAGGCCCCCTCTAGAAGGGGGCCCAAGAGAGCTGGGCATTATTCAAGCATCACTTCCTCCAAGGTCAAGAGCAGTGCATCCCCAGGAGTAAGAAATCGGGTAAGGGAGGCAGGAGACCTGCATGGATGAGCAAGGAACTATTGGCAAAACTCAAACAGAAGAAGGAAGTCCATGGAATGTGGAAAAAGGGGCGGGCCATGTGGGAGGAGTGCAGGGATGCTGTAAGGAAGACTAAGGTCCACCTCAAATTTAATCTGGCAAGGGACATCAAGGGCAATAAGAAGGGCTTTTCCAAGTACATCAGTAACAAATGGAAGACTAGGGATAACGTGGGCCCTCTGCTGAATGAGGTGGGTGCCCTGGTCACGAAGGATGCAGAGAAGGCAGAGTTACTGAATGCCTTCTTTGCTTTGGTCTTTACTGCCAAGGCTGGCCCCCAGCAATCCCAGACCCTGGAGGTAAGAGAGGAAGCCTGGAGAAAGGATGGCCCTCCTTTAGTCAAGAAGGATTGGGTTACAGATCATTTGGGCAAACTGGACACCCACAAATCCATGGGCCCTGATAGGATGCATCCACGTGTGCTGAGGGAGCTGGCAGAGGTCATTGTCAAGCCGCTCTCCATCATCTTCGAAAAATCATGGAGAACGGGAGAGGTGCCTGAGGACTGGAGGAAAGCCAATGTCACTCTAGTCTTCAAGAAGGGCAAGAAGGAAGACCTAGGAAATTACAGGCCAGTCAGCCTCACCTCCATCCCTGGAAAGGTGATGGAGCAACTCATTCTGGAGGCCAGCTCCAAGCATGTATATGAAAAGAAGGTGATCAGGAGTAGTCAGCATGGATTCACCAAGGGGAAATCATGCTTGACCAATCTGATAGCCTTCTATGATGGTATGACTGGCTGGGTGGAAGAGGGGAGAGCAATGGATGTTGTCTACCTTGACTTCAGCAAGGCGTCAGACACTGTCTCCCACAACATCCTCATAGATAAGCTCAGGAAGTGTGGGCTAGACAAGTGGATGGTGAGACGGATTGAGAATGGCAGAGCTCAGAGGGTGGTGATCAGCAGCATGGAGTCTAGCTGGAGGCCTGTGACTAGTGGTGTCCCCCAGGGGTCGGTACTGGGCCCAGTCTTGTTCAATTTATTCATCAGTGACCTGCATGAAGGGACAGAGTGTACCCTCAGCAAGTTTGCTGATGACACAAAACTGAGAGGACTGGCTGATACACCAGAAGGCTGTGCTGCCATTCAGCGAGACCTGGACAGGCTGGAGCGCTGGGCGGAGAGGAACCTCATGAGGTTCAACACAGGCAAGTGCAGGGTTCTGCACCTGGGGAGGAACAACCCCCTGCACCAGGACAGGTTGGGGGTGACCTCCTGGAAAGCAGCCCTGCAGAGAAGGACCTGGGAGTCCTGGTAGATAACAAGTTCACCATGAGCCAGCAATGTGCCCTTGCGGCCCAACAGCATCCTGGGGTGCATCAAGAAGAGTGTGGCCAGCAGGTCGAGGGACATTCTCCTCCCCCTCTGCTCTGCCCTAGTGAGGCCCCATCTGGAGTCCTGTGTCCAGTTCTGGGCTCCCCAGTTCAAGAGGGACGAGGAGCTACTGGAGAGAGTCCAGCGGAGGGTACAAAGATGATTAAGGGACTGGAGCATCTCTCCTGTGGGGAAAGGCTGAGGGAGCTGGGGCTGTTCAGCCTGAGGAAGAGAAGACTGAGAGGGGACCTCATCAACGCTTATCAATTTCTCAAGCGCGGGTGTCAAGAGGACAGGGCCAGACTCTTTCCAGTGGTGCCCAGCAACAGGACAAGGGGCAACGGGCACAAACTGGAACACGGGAAGTTCCACCTGAACATGAGGGAAAACTTCTTCGTTGTGAGGGTGCCAGAGCCCTGGCACAGGCTGCCCAGGGAGGGTGTGGAGTCTCCTTCTCTGGAGAGATTCAAACCCGCCTGGACGCAGCCCTGTGCAGCCTGCGCTGGGTGACCCTGCTCTGGCAGGGGCTGGGCTGGGTGGTCTCCAGAGGGCCATTCCAACCCCTACCATTCTGTGACAAAGCTATGTAGCACACACAGAGCATTTCAGACCCACTGCACAGGACCTGTGGACAGCTGCAGGAATAGTGATAGGGCTTGTAGATATCCACAAATCCCAGTGCGTGTAAAAATATATATGCTCCCATTCCAGCCAGAGAAAACTTCTAGATAGAAAAAGATGCATCTGGGGAAGCCTTGATATATTAGCTTTAGTCATGGTGCTCATTTGGAACAAGCCACCTTATTAAAAATGGTCTTTGTATTTCAACCTGGCATGATTCCAAACAAACACCTTTCAGTAAGAAAAAAACCAGTCATTTTGAGTTTAAATATCGTTTTTATAAAAACCAATAATAGTACTCAGCCCTTCAACTCAAACAGGAACATGAGTTGCTGAGTACCTCACATGTTTTGGTCCACAACGGCACTGGAAATAAAATGTTGCAGAAACATTCTACTTGCAGGAACAAACCCCCCAGATTTGTAATACAAAAATCTCTGTTACCAACAATAAAAATGGTTGGGTTAAAATCCCATACTGTATCTCCTTAAGTAGACACTTAAAAAAAAAAAACAAAACAACACACCAACAAAAAACCACCCACAAAAAACACAGGGTAATACAGACAATGATCCATTTGCATAATGGTGACCATAACAACAATTTTATTAAACACTAAAGCACGAACTACATTAACCTTCATTTCTGAAGATAACTTGCATGTGCAAGTGCATTATTTCCTCTGTGGCCTTATATTTATGAACATTTCCAAAGCTCAGCATTTTGATCAGCTAGCTAGCACACCTGCCCTGAAAGGGTTAATGAGAGCATTAGAGCATGCTTTTTTTTTTTTTTTTGCATTGCAGTGCCAACACTTTCTGTATAAGGGATGAAAAACATGACAACAGGCAGTTGTAATGGGATGGACAGGTGTCTGATTACAGATAATATCCTCATTGTTTCCTAAGCCACATCTGAGCTTCCTACAAAGAGGTAAAGAAAACAGCTAAGCAGGTTGTAATTCAGAAAGACAGAACTTTGCTTAATGAGAAATCTTGACTCCACATTTAATCAAAATAAGCTAGATTAGGAGCAGTAGGGCAGTCTAGTGTGGAATATGTGCTATTAATCATACATCAAATAAACTTTGGGACCTTCTTACTAAAAAAAAAAAAAAAGCACATCTTTCAAGAACGTAGATCTGATACATCAAAGTGAAATTTTACGTCTGCAAAGTAAAGGTAAGAGAAGTATCTCATAGGCTATAAAACAAACCTCTTTTCTCAAAACCAGGTGAAATTGAGAGTACCTTAAGAGTCACCCCACTTATTACCCAATTATTTAAAAACAGAAGCATAGCATTTGTATTTTATTTGGAAGACCAGTACCATTCTGAGCAGGACCTCATCATAATCTGATTTGAGAGTTATGCTCTTGTTTTGATGGATATGCTTCTTGAAATTATTGTCAGCACCCCAAATGCCGTAGGGGAGTAACAATTTTTCTTGGGTTTCAGTCAGAAGTGAGATTTGTGTATATCATTCCCCTGACTAGACAGAAACAAATTAACCTATCGTGGTACTTGGGAGTCTACAAAACTAGCTTCTGTAAAACTGCTGATTCCCCACGTAAACACTGGGTATGTCTATCCCAAAGAGAAGTGTGTTATGGAAATACCTGAGTCAGCTCTGCAACTAGAAGCAGTGCAATCACATCAGACTGGAGAGCAGCACACAAATTGCAGCCGTGCTGCTGTCAGCCCCACGCCACTCCCGGTCCACTCGGCTTTCTTGGATCATCACTGCCAGTCCCTGCAGCCCACTCCAACCCACGGTACTGACAACACTCATCTCTCCATTGGTATCTCACACATCAGAGCTACAGTCACAGCCACAAGACCTTATTGTTCTTAACTCCTTATAAGTGTTTCTGCTCTGTGGCTGTTTTGTTTTATTGTGGTTTTAAGTTAAATTTGGATTAAGCAATAATTCTCGTTTAAAAGCAAGTATCTTCATACCTCACTGCCTCAAATAATTTTAAATCTTCAACTTGTGGCCTCATGGACTGTAAGAGCACTGTGGGAACAGAGTCTGTGAAGAGGGAGAGGAGCTCTAACTCTAGAAGCATGAATTTCTTTGAAAGACAGAAGCCCTGAAAGACCTACATTTGCAAAATCACACTTTATTAAACTGCTTCCTCTGCCTTAATCCCTGCAACTGATCAGAATTCCCTTTATCCTCAGTTTTCATACAAGCTCTGACTCTGCCAAGGAACCTTCTTGGTTCTTTCTGCATAACTGAGGACTGAGGTTGTTAATTTAGACTGAAGCACATGCATCATCCTCTCTGTACAATTCCTCAAGTAAGGCTAACTGCAATTCCCATTGATGGAAAACACATACTTACATGTAGATGCAGACATAAGTGCTAAAGGTACTGCTCAAACCAGTCTCTTGATATAACTGAGGGCTTATTTTCAATAACGGTTCTGAGTAAGTTAGGGGGAAAAAAGTCATATGAATTAAGTGCAACCTATGGCAAATATCCACCCCATTTTGCTCTTTTCCACAATATTATCCTACTATAACACTGTACCTCACCATGAGCAACGTGTAGCAAACTATCCCTCGATAGTATCCCCTGTTACTCTAATCTAGCTTTATTCTATTACATAGACACTTTCTTATTAAAACCTACTTCCAAAGAGAACTTAGTGATTGAATGAGACTGAATGACCTTTTTAACATGGAAACCCTTATAGCAATTCTGTATCCATGCAATTGTAATAACATGGCAAATGCCAGTGGACGCACACCATCCTGTGCCACCAACTTGCTGAACCAGAAGGGCTGTGTTTAAAGTGTGAGAAACAGCTTAATATATCTTCATTGATTTTTTTGGCCTCCTCACTGAGGCTCTCAACTCAGATGCCAGAGGTTATGCTGCTTTTTCTTCCATGAGTATCTATTAAGGACCAAACTAAAGTCATTGGCTTATTGTATAAATATCATGGCAATGGTGCGTTTCAGTTATTATTCACCAGGATCAGATTTCAAGTGAGGGGAAAAAACCTCTAAATTCCTTTGCCAATTGCCAGAGATATCAAGGACCCTTTTCACACATTGATTTTTTGGTGTTATTTACTTTACAATAGTAGGAATATCCCTTTGCATGTTCCAGATATAAGAAAGCTAAAGAAGTAATCTATATTAGTGTAAGATAGGATATTGAACTAGATTCCCTGAAGCAGAAGTCACTGGCATAGAGGTAATATTTCAGAAGGATGGAATTGATTTCTGACCCAGTACTTCAGCATCCTGCATTCATGAGAGCTCATATTGGATGAAAACAAGTCGATACAAGAGGCATATAAGATTTAAAAGGCTATGAAGTACAGTAGGATAACAATGGATAATTTACACATGATGCTTAATAAGCAACTGCAGAAAAGCTAACTTTTTCTTTTGCCTATGCCCAGTGTAATTTTTCTTTACAAAGTAAACTTTATAGGATGATCTTGTTAAACCTACGCCAGGCCACTAGCTCATACTCAGGCAAACCCTTCTGGTTTTAAGTGACAGTAGGCTACCCAGCAGGACAGCGTGTTTCTTCTTGCAAGTGCATCTCATTAGCCAGGAACAGCAGCAACTAAGGGGTACCCAAGTCAGAATTCGTAAAGCTTGCTTTTGCCCATTCGTGCAGCGTGGGTTAATGTGGGGAGGGGCTGTACATCCTCCATTTGAAACATCCCATTTAAAGAACAGACAAGTACCCCCTTGCTCAGCTGGAAAAGTTGTGGAGACACTCTGTGCCAAACTGATGTTTTCTTGAACTGAACAACGGTGGCTTCGTATTAAAGAATATACGCTAAAGAGGAACATTACTACAAGACCATTTTATTTCTTTCTGTGGTACTCAAGCTCACTTCTGCTTCTGGTTCTCCCTCAGTAAATCTTGATCAACAGCAATCTTTTCAATTTTATCTCAGTCTCTCAGGATTTATATCCAAGGAAGAGAGCAGAATTTGGACTTGCTCCAATTTGTCAAAATAATCAAAACAGCTTTTCCCTCATAAAAATCTAATAAGACTATTCTGAGTAACTTCAGTTAATATTCAGCACTAAGATTACTTGAAATCAAATATCCAATCTTACATAAAAAAGACTCTTCATTTTACCTCTTTGAGTAAGCCTATATACTAACAATGCCAAGTATTGTCAGGTTAAAATATGAAACAAATTAACCCTCATTAAGAAAATGCACCTGCAACACAGCCTACCAACTGTAAAAAAGCAACTGTTCACTAGATTTGCATTCCTATTGTCTTCACCCCTCATTAAACAGCCCTGCTCAATTTTGCTGATCAGTCACTGGCTGCTGTATATTCAGCAAGAGGCATCTCTTTGGAATCACAATAATTTCACAAAATAAAATTATTTACTCAAAAAACATTAGCAAGTCTTTTTTAAAAAAATCCTCACTCCTTCCCCACTCCCCCAAAGAAAACTTCATGTAAGAAGTCTGGTTAGCTACAATGAATATTTTAAGATACACAAATAACTTTTTAGATTTCTGTTAGGGTTTATTTTTGAGTGAGGAGGACCAAAAACACATAAAATGAAACGTATAGATAAAAGTATGATTACAACTTGATATAAAGGGCTGTAAAAGTAAACAAGTTACAAACTCCAAAACCTAATCCTGACAGAAGTGTTTTCAAGGGGCTTTCACAAAGACAGATACAAAAGTTTTTGTGGAATTAAGCGTTGCCCTGCACAGCATTCACTTTCATCAGCTTAAGGCACAAAGATACAAATAAAGTAATAAAAACAAAGGTGAAATAGCTTAGGCTTTGCTTCTCATTTAAATTGTGCAGTAAGCAGCATAACTAGAGGGACATCAGGCAATTTAAACACTTCCAACTCTATAATCTAAATGATATAAAATCACCTGTAATGCATTCAAACAAAACTAACTTGAAGAGATGCTGTATTTGGTTTTACTACATTTTGTATACATGGGGACCACTAAGTTTTAATTAATGGTTCAAGAAATATAGAATCAGGACCAGACCTAGTAACCAAGAAACACGGATATCAGACAACATAGTGATGAGGGCTAGGAGAAATTAGCTAAAAAAAGCTCAACCAGCTTGTGTTGCACTATTTCTTTACAGTGGCTTTTTCACAGGAGAAAAAAAAAATACATACATAATTCTCTTACAAAGGAGCCTCATTCCATTACATAAAGCTCTGGTCACACAGACCTACATGTTGCACGTGTAACTTGAAGCACAGGAGCAGTTCCATAGACTTCAGTGAGGTCAGAAATAAAAAAAGCATTTAACTTGGCTATTCTTTGCTTCTCTATCACATATTATTTCTGTTCTTTAGTTTTCAGCTTTGTATTTAATTCAGAACTTCTAAAACGCCATTTTTTGTGCATTCCTTCCCAACCCAGCATGCTTTTCAACATTTACTTACAGTTAAAATGTTAAGTTCATCTGCTGGAGGGGCTTGCAAGTAAGACACCTGCATTACTCTAAGTTTGCAAACTCTTTCAGCACAAAAATGTGATTATTTAGTGAAAAAGTGGTCACCAACACTTGAAACACCAACAAAAACTTGCAGCCAGGTCTGAAGCCATACAGAGGACCCACTTTGGAATAGGTGAAAGAGAGAAGAGGGGCAGTAAATGGAGGCTTAGCTATGACGATGACTCCTCCAACAACCCAGCCTTAGTCAAGGAACTGGCACATGTCAAAGTTCTGCAGATGGACAGCTATGCATACTTGGCTTATACCACTTCCATTCCATCTTTGCCAAATACCCAAAAATAAGTGTCCTTCAGCCAAATTCACACAGAGCGTGCTGTCTGGTTGTACTAATTCTTCACAAGAGGCTCATTGCTTAAATCAGAGCCATCCCGCTTAGTGTGTCAACCAAATCAGAGTCACTCAGCTTTTGTTTTTGTGGTCTTCTGTATAACTGGCACAAGGCTACTAGCTGGAGTGATTTTGGCATAGACCCTTATAGATGCATGGCTCGTAAGCATCACTGTCGCATCCTCTGTTGGCTGCCCATCACAGAGGCCTGCTCCAACACTCAGCTTCATGTAACCCGAGTTCTGAAGCCACCTCTGGATCTAAGCCTTCCCCTAATGTTGTCTAAGGTTTAATCTTGCGATTGACTGAGGACCTTCCAAAAGTTTGATTTGGAAAGAACAGAAGGTTATCAGTTTTACATAAGAATGTCCACAGCGGGTCAGGCAAGAATCCATTGCGACCAATACCCTTCTCCATCCACTGCCATTAATAGATATCGAGGAAAGTGAAAAATGTACAGTGTGTGTAGTGAGATTTCTGTTTACCACTATCCACAGCTCAGGTACACCATACTCAACCTCTTTGTACCTCACAGCCCACTGTGGATTTTTGTTCTGTGCTTTCCACACATCATACGGAACAGGAAGTCAGCTTTTGGACAGACTGCTAAACATCTACATTCATCTGCAAGCACACGTATCTATGTGCATCTTCAAACACTACATAAAGCCTCCTTCACTGACTACTATAGGAAAGATAATGCCTCACAGACCTCATTTGATTTCTTTGTGGGCATTTTCCCCCCCTTCAACTCATAGCATAATTAAACTGAAAGATTTAATACTCATGGATCATTGTTTGGAAGCTGGGGAGGGGAGTGTAGAAATCATTGCTCTTTGATTTTTAACTTACTCAACAAACCCTGCTCACCCTAAGTTCATCCATCAACTGAATGGTTAAGTTATATATTATTCAAGACAGACAAAGGAAAATTCTTATGTAATTCTCCATCAAGAAGTGCTATATCTTCTGTAATCTTTAGATATATTATTCATGTGCATCTCATATGGCAGAGTCACAAAGATAATGTACCAAGGCATGAAAAATATATCACTGCTTATATGGTATGTGTGTGCTGGAATCAAATGTGAATTGCTTTTATTTAAAGACAAGATATTATACATGGACTTTTTATACCTCTATAGCTATATTGAGGTATTACATTCACATAGCCAAAAAATGATAGGACTGCTGTTGCCGTGTGTTAGTCCATTCCAAAGAACTGCCAGTCAACCTACAGCATATTACTCGGAAAACTTCAGTCTTGATCTAAAACCTTCAAGCAACCACATCACCTGATTGTTTTGGTGTTTAATTATCTGCATTAGCATAAATGTGTTTCCCCACATGATCAACCTTTTTGGAAGCATACCAGTACAGACTGAAGAGAAGCCACCACAATTTTTCCAACAGAAATGCACTCTTTTGGATGAGATGCAAATGTATTTTGAAGTTTCTAGAAGGCTGTAAATTCTTGCCATACACGTTTGCAGCTCTATACTTTGCATTGCCAAGACACTGCCCTTCTTAGACCACCAATCATCATATAGTTGGCTCTGCACTTTTCTGTGGAACAGATATTTGCAAAATCAGCTGCCACCATGAATCTTAACAGCTTGCACTTCAAACATGAGGTGAACTACCTTGGTACTACTTCTGACCACAGAAATACAGACTAGACCATACCTATGAAAAAGACGACTACAACTCATACTTTGCTTTAGTTCAGCCAACTTGCTGCGCCACTCACCTTTATCAGTCCTCCTTGGACAAGGTCACATACTAATTTTCTACAAATGCATTGATGTTACTCATGTTACTTCAGAGCCTGCCTGAGTCCCTTTGATCTCTGTGCCTTCAGAGGTGGCATCAGACTATGTCTAACTAGCTGAACTGTATGAATCTGAAGATTACAATAGCAAAAATAACATACCTAAGAATGGAGTAATCTCCATTTCCTTGACAGCCTTGAATTCAAAGTTGGATGTTTTTCTAAAATGGTATGTTAGAGCCTAAACAGAAGTTATCGGCTTAATGCAGAGATTGATGGGCAAAGGCCCATTGGCTGTGTTGCACAGGAAGTCAGATGAAGCGATCAACAGTTCGTTCTGGTCTTCATAAAAACTCTGATTGAAGTGTACCATTAAGACCTCGCTGTTATACCCCATGAAGCAGCGAGGCTGTGGATAGTGTATGCAATCTGTGCCAAGAATACCAAAGTTAAAAGCTGACTTCTTTAACCTTCCCATACCAATCAGTGACGAAAAACTAAACAGCAGAAGTCACACATGCATGGTTGTCTGCCAAAATGAAGGTCTTGTAAAGGCTGCCAAAGAGCAAAAGGGTAAGAATCGAGACATTCAAAGACAGCAGCAAAGACTTAAAGAGGTGAACACTCACAGATCTCTGAACTGACACAAAAAGGTTCTATACAAGTTCTTAAAAAAAAAAAAAATCCATTGAACTACCAAGAAAATTAAATTAGAGGTCTCTTGTACCTTAGTACAAGAGAAATCCCACAGCTAATGGAGGATAAGTACTGTGATATTATGTCTCGAAGGACATTGATTGTTCAAAGAAACCTGACTTCTATCCAGGATCCTGAGGAGCTGTGTAAGCAGTAAAATACACGCTACAGCTAGGTACCTGCTGATAGGCAGGTAGACACGTCTCACTCTGCACATTCTCTTTACAAAATGCTGTACTGGCGATCTCATCTTAATAACTCCACTATGTTTGGCAGCACCTTTGGCAAGCAGTCCAGCAAAAAGTGGGAAAGAACTGGGAAAAAACGTTAACATAACGGAAGAACAGAGCTATAAAACCATTCATCTCATTCTCCTAACTGCCATGGTGACCTTCTGCATGTGCACAGTTTGAATGTTTCCACTCCCCTCCTGGAAAACCCTGTCAGAGAAAAGTTGTTCTTTTGCAGGAACCCAAATGTCTGGTGTAGTTTGTTTATTCTGGAACTAATGTCCATTTTTTCTAATTACTCTCCTTCTCCAGGACTCCATGTGAACCTTCATGCAATTCCACCTTTCTGGAAC
Source organism: Phoenicopterus ruber ruber (assembly GCA_009819775.1). Taxonomy (NCBI): domain Eukaryota; kingdom Metazoa; phylum Chordata; class Aves; order Phoenicopteriformes; family Phoenicopteridae; genus Phoenicopterus; species Phoenicopterus ruber. Next base: position 4,844,281 of record CM020224.1, read on the forward strand.
ATCTTTGGATGCCAAAAAATGAATAATTGTATTGTGAGACCCATGATCCCACAGAATTTGATTCACAGGATAAAATGATTCTGCAAGGAACACAAATCCTCCATTCTCCTGTGGAGATCACAGAGCAGCAGTTCACCTTGCATTTTCAGCAGTGCCAGAAACAGGACAGTACGCAGGTACCTCGTATAAACCCCAGTTCTGGAGCTGTTTAGAGAAGCTAGCTTTTCCAGCCTCATGCACTGCAACAACCCCAACTCCTGATAAATATCACCCTTTAGTTTAGCCCAATAAGCCTAATATAGACAACTAGAAAGGTTCTCACTGTAACATCAATCCAAATTACGTGGAGCATACTTCAGCACTCTTCAGTCAATGCACGGTCCTTTGAAGGAAAAGAGGATGCCTGTCTGCCGGTGCCAATTTAAGCAAGCAAAATCTTTGCTTGCTGTTCTGTTTTACTCCATTTCCCTTTAAAGTTGCCGCAGATTACCTTGTTTTCTTATTTTTATTGAGACAGTGTGGGTCATTCTCTTATTCATTATTCTTATTTCTTTTCTCAACTTTTTTTTATACCATGGCTGTTTTCATAAAGAGAAAAAGCAAACCTGTTTTTACACAGCTCAGTCTGGTTTGCCCCATTGTGGCCTTTCTAAACTAATCTACGGTTTGTGTTGGCTAAGAAGAATTTAATAAAACCCTATAAGTTACAAAATACAGCACCATGAAATGAATAGAACATACCATTTTACCACTGCTGAGAACTAATGCTACTGAAGATTATATTGACAGCTTGGGAAGCTGAGCAAACACTGCAGTTTGAAAACGAGTAGCTTTTCCATATCAAACCCATGCACATATGATCATCTAGACACAAACTTACCATGAAATGATTTGTTTCACCACACCAACTATTCCTTGCTGACATCCAAGAAAGATTCACGAGTTGGAGTTTTTTGTTTTTCTTAATTTACATTCTGGTTTCTTTTCTCTGAAGTGCTCTATCAGGCAAGAATCCTCCCCTAGAACCACAACCTAAATAGTCATCTCTCTGGTGCTGTAACCCACAAGGCCTCATCACAGCCTTCCAATGAGCATCTGCTATGGATAAGCCAAAAAGGCCAGAATTATGAGTATTTTGCACCGACAGCCAGATTGGGTTTTAGATACCACTTATTCATGAATTTAAGGCCATCAGTAGAACCAGAATGTGAATTTTTGTGATACTTCATTTTGGGACCTCTCAGGAAGACACCTACAACATTCTGTACATGAAGTTCTTCTCATCTCCCTGCCTCCCCTCTCCCCCCTTTGAATTTCACACTTCCAAAATTCTTTTTTGATGGAAGAAATGGCTTCACATGTCACTGTAGTTGTACAGAGTGTAAGACTAATAGGGCAAATAATGAAAAAGTGGCTTGTCAAATGATCTGTCTGAATGAACGTGTAGCCTCAGAACAGATTGTGGCTAGAATCTGGAAAAGGGGCAAAAAGAATAAGCGATTATTTATTCTTTATAACTTGAAAAAGTAAAACTAGGAAAATAAGAGCTGGATAATGTAGTTCACGCTATCATTCCCAATGAAAACAACCAAACAATTTAATTACCTTCTACAATTCATTTCTTTCTGTATACAAGTAAAGAAGCTCTGCTGAGCTTGATGTGAAGGTACAAAGTTAAACGTTCGTGCCTTTTGGACCTTTGTGCCTTTTAAGGGACTGCCAACAAGAAAATCATCCATGGCAATCCTGCTATAGTGATCACATCCAAAGTAACAGACAAAGATTTGAAGCAGTTGTGAGAGACTTCCCAAGCTTTACTGATTAGCTTTTTCCAGAGAGCACAACAGTATTCTATTTCAAGAAAGCCAATGATGAAATAAAGCTTTAGGTTATACAGAGCTCTGAAGTGACTGTAGAGTCACATGATTATGTAAGAAATATAACACTGAAGATGCTTAATTACATTGGCTCCATTCCTACAGTCCACTCTGCCAAAAGGGGTGTAAATCACCTGAAAGGTACAAAACCACTATTAAGCGACAACCACCACCCCATGACTGAAACTTGGACCTTTTTCTGTCTTACCTCATCGTCAATGACATTCCTACAGACAGCTACAACGTGACTCTACTGAGGCAAAGTTTCTTCAACACCACTGTTTATTCCAACGTGGCTGAATTAGTTAAATAGCAACTGAGTTAGATAGCACCACAGTAATTAGCTATAGATGACATTTTCCCCAATATCTTAGAGCACCTCTGAAATTCAATAGCAGTTGCAGGATTTGATTATCTCAAGCACTTTTGAGAACATCAGTCTTCATCCTGCCTATATTCTTCATATGATCATAGAAGGGAAGAGGTCTTCACTGACAACACTGTCCCGATTTCAAGTGTTCTACAGTATTTAATGAGGAGTTTTGAGCCGACATTCTTAAAAATAGTCTTCAAAATCATTTCAGTTGCCTGAAAGTTTAAACTCTTTTTTCAGAAGTTATTTGGCAGTTAAAAGCCTAAATCTAAAAGTCAGTATAGTGTAAGCACTATTGAATATTTCATCTGTAGGTTGGTAACATCCAAGGTTGGATTTTGAATACAATGAACTTTGACTTCCTACTTGAAGACTGAAGATATTTAGTAAATAGATCTTTGCTCAATACATTACTGCAATTAACAAAAATACACTAAGAGACATGGATTTAGCTAATGTGATCAGAAAGGAAATTGTGCAAGCCAACAGACATTATCCCAAAATAAAATTTCAGTGTTCACGTGAGCTTGTGTGTTGCTTCTGCGCTAATTGCCCTAGCTCAGTATAGAGATTGCTTATAGCAATAGATGCTTTTAGCAAATTCCAAGCTACAATTTGCAGGAGTAATTGCAGGACAGTAAATTGATAACAAAGAACAAATTAAGTAAAACATGCTAATAAGGAATCTCTTGCAGAGTAATGCTTTCCCTAGCATTAAATAACAGCAGCAAGAACTGTTATCTCAGATGCTTATAGGATGCCTTTATGTGTAATTATACATTCATCAGCGCCGCGGGTAACAGAAAGCAGACCCTCAAAGCCTGCAAGTGCCACACAAAGCATAGATGAAGAGTTACCAGTCTTCATAAACCTGCCACATATGACAGTCTCTCTCCCTCTAAACTCTGCGTATTTCCTCCTTTTTTCATTCTTTTGTTTGTCTAGGTTTACCCACCACTAGTATTATACCTCCCCATCATGCCTGACAGACCCGTAACAAACTCTTACCTGCTAAGAGCCACATTTCTAACATCAGATTCAACCATTTCAGTTACCACTTGATTAAGGATTTGTCCCTAACCACAAAGAGTTAAACACCATGTTTTGTTCTCACCTTTTTAGCTGATCTTAGGGAACAATTAACAGAATGATCATAAGAATGTGAAGCACTAGAAGAGCAGCAAATGCAGCCAGTGACAGCCGCAGGAAAATGGACACGTACAGCCTGCTGGATACAGACACACTGTCACGTCTGTGCATTTACGGGTTAGCAGAGCAAAGCTATGTGGTGAGGAATACTCTCCAGCCTTCGCTGTGGTGGATTTTTTGTTCCTTCTTGCCCAAACCATCACACTGCTTCTCTGTAGTCTTTAAGGATTATAATTGACAAAGATATCCAAATCTGTTTTCTCCCAGTTACTACTCTTTGCATTACTGTAGTGCACAGGAGCTCTGTTCTGACCCAGGGTTTCCACTGAGCACAACCCTGCATATGAAAGGCAGCACAGAACCACCGCGCACACTCCCCAAAAGCACACCATTTAAAGTGCAAGTTAGGAGTCCAGAGATGCTCAGGGGATACAATCTGGTGCAGAAATCCATAGCCCAGTAACACACTAAATCTGACCTCAGGTTTCTGAGCCTATTATCTGTACGGTAAGCAGCAAGTGTGCTTGCAGCACGAACGAGCACACCTGAACCAGGCAGCTCGCTTGCAGGCTGGCAAACCCAGCAGAGGGACAGGCTTCTGCTGATGGCACATCCAGCATGCTGAAAAGGCTCGTGCGGGGAAAGAGAGGCGTTAGCAGCAGCTCCGTAGAATGTCAAGTGAAACAGATCTAGAAAGCAAATATTTTTAATTATGAATGAAAATTTAGATTGCATCATTTATGGTTTTGTGTCACACTACTTTTTACTCTTATTGGATACCCTTCCTCACCTATGATTTTACAGGTAAAAGCTCTAGAAGAATCAAACACAAATGCTCTTTAGAAGCAGAAACAACACCATCAACATGCAAAAAAAAAGTAGGTAGAAATCTATGTAATAACTATTAAACTAAAACTGGGGAAGCCTCTAAATGGACAAAAATTTTGTTTCAGATTAAGATTTCTTCCTAGTAACATCACTACTGTTTTCTTTGCAGACTCAGATAAGAATTTTCCAGCTAAATGGCTTCTAGTTTTTGGCCAGAGAAGCGCAGTTTGGCTGAGACATTTCTACTGCAAGCCTAATGATTTCAATGGTACAAGTCTTCTCAGAAATGGGATAAAACTTCTGACATTAGAGTCATGCAAATGTGTAAGAAATTTTCATTTCAAAAAATTTTCATTTCAAAAAATTTCATTTCAAAACTTCAGATGTAGAATACTTCAGTTGCTAACCACCAGCCAAACGACTATTCTCTTATGTCCCACTCAAACACTTCAGGCTTTCTCCCTCCTCAGCCCTGTTTTCTAACAACTCATTGTCGTGGTTTAACCCCAGCTGGTACCCGAATACCCTGCAGCCGCTCGCTCACTCCCCCCCTCCCCACTGGGGTGGGAAGGAGAATCAGAGAGAAAGGAAAACTTGTGGGTTGAGACAAAGACAGTTCACCAGGACAGCAACAACAACAAAAAAATATTATATATTAACAATTATAATAAAATAGATAAAATGAACTATGCACAATTTCTCACTGCCTGACGACTGATACAGCCCATCCTGAGCAGCAAGCATGGAACAGGAATATTCCCCAGCAGCGATCTCAGAACTGCAAGTTCCAGAGAAAGCGAGTGAGGGAACGAACAGCCGAACAAACGAAAGCACAAACAAACGAAAGGGCCCTCAGCTCACCAGCCAACTCCCGCTATAAACTGTCTATGGTATGGAATACTCTCTTTGGCCGGTGTGGATCAACTCTACTGGCTATGCTCCTCCCAGGTTTTCACACCTGCACATTAGCAAAACCTGGGAAACTGCAAAACGTCCTTCATCTCTTAGCAGCCGCTAATGCATTATCAACATTTTTCACATACCAAATCCAAAACACAGTAGCTACTGGGAAGAAAGTTAGCTCCATCCCAGCCAAGACCAGAATGCTCATATTAAATATTAATCGGAGCAGGGACTTGAATTGGGGTCTTTCCCTTAGTATACAAGTACTGTAATTGCTAAGCAAGGGACTATTAAGACCCATCTTCTAGATATCGCTCTTTCACTCCATTCCAACACTAGAAGCCCCAAATCATGCCATCGCAATGTGGTCTTTAAAATCTCAAAGTTTACAGATGCAAAGTAATATTTTCCTATTCATTGCAATCTTTAAAGGTGAAGGTGAAAGCACTAAGTTCTCTTTGCTTCCTAACAGACAGCTCCACAGATAGCTGGGAACTTCACATCCCAGCTTCCTCATAACAAGACCAAACGCTGGGCTCATCAGCGCCTCCTAAGGCACATACATTGTCAAACAGCAGCAGACGCTCCAGAGCCTCCGGCACTGCCATCGTCAGTTTTGCCAGATACATGATTGCCCAGAACAGCATATGAAATTCTCCACAGGTTTCTAAACCATTAGAATAATTCAAATGAGTATTCTGAGGTATGCTTTATATTATTATAGCTCCAACTGGATGCAGAATATTATTTGCTCTGGTAATTCACAGCCTAAGTGTAGCAATTATGTAATTTAAAAAGAGTGGGGAAAAGAAAAAAAATCAACTATTCACACACCAGTTCACTCTAGCTTGCAGCAAGCAGGTGGGGTTTTTTGTTTTGAATATACAAGATGTTTCCACAAATCTGCAACCTCTTCAGACAATTCTTAAAAGCAAACAGTTTTAGTTTATTTATCTAACTATACTAAAAAGTATCAGTGCTTGAGGTGGAGCTGAAATTTAGGACAGCACCTATGCCTGATTTGGATTACGGAGTGCCATACAGACTGCAGGGCTACATAATCCACCTCCCTTTCCCCCCTTAAAAAAGGGCCCTGTAAGAAGTTAACAATATGAAAGTATCCAAATATGCATAAAGACAAATATTAACACTAGTCAAATAACACCAGCAATTGTTCAATGTCCCCAAATAGTTCCCCACCATTAGGGAGCTCTTAACAGAAATAACAGTACCCAATTTTGAAATTCTGATACTTTTTTGCAAGTTCATACTTGTACACAAGCTTTAACTCATTCCTGTTTGGTAAAATATTTAAACATTAAGACCACCTTGATGTTGCTTATTATCCAAATTGTCTTAACACATACTTAATGTTCTGGAACGTCATTCACAATGTTGTCCCAATTCTGCTAAATTTTTCAAAGTCCAAATTAATTTTCTAAGTCATCCCTACTTTATCTTACTGCCATTAAGAGGAAGAGATACAGTATACAATCCTGTCCAAATGCCAAGTAATTCCCTTCATTGAATACTTTTTAAAACCACTGAGCAGATGCTAGCATCCAGCACAATCTCCCTATAGAAGAATCCAAATTACAGTATTTACGAAGGTTTGAAAAAACAGTTTGAACTTCTTTAGAAAAGGACCATTGCAATTTTGGCTTCAAATCCTTGCCCTTCTTCTGAAAGTCTCCATTCCTACCTTCCAAAACACAGCATTTAGTCAAAAATTTAATTAACATCAGATACAGCTGACAAAACAAAAGAACGTATTGCCTACCTAATAATGTAACCAAGAAAATGACCCTACCATTAACAAAAGGAAAATGGCCCTTTGGGCAATTCATCCACCCTGTAGCACTATAATATGAAGCAATAGCAAATATATAACTAAGCATGATCTCATACCAAACAGAAGAATCTTTCAGAAATTCTTAAAGAAGAATGGCATTTAATTATCAACTTTGATAGCATGAACTGAAAACTGTCAGGTCTCAAACACTATAAATGCTTTTGAAGTAGCATCTTTCTGCAGACATGACATCATGAGATGGGCATTCTCTGTCTCTGGGGAGGCCAGGCGGACCGTCCTGATGCATCAAGTCTTTACTCCTGTCAGCAGTGCATTTGGGAACATCACGGTGCCACCTGCCCGCTGGAAGCCGTACGTACTGCCAAAGCAGTTGCTGTGGGGCAGAACTGGTTTCCACCACGGGAGCACAGGGGAAGGGAAGGTCTGGGCAACGGGCAAAGTGCTTCCTGCCAAATCTGCTCCAGTTCATTTGCAACTTTCCATATCAAGAGTTTGAAGAGTGGTTAAGAGGTGCCTCAGTTTTTGCAGGTGGAAGAGAAGCACCCATCACGTGAGCAACTGGAGATCCTCTTTCCAAAAGGATTAAAAACCTGTCAACTCGAAGTAGCAATGAGAAATTCAGAGCAAGAGTCATTTTGCTGGAAGCTTTCATAGAAAAAGACGAAAATGAAAAATAAAACCTATAGGTGAACATATAACTCAAGTAAAAACCAAATATGAATATTTTAACTGGGAAAAAAAAACCCAACATAAACAGAAAGTTTCCAATGCTTATAGACCACAAACAGAAACTAGCAAGATGAACACTACTGAACAAAGTAGTAATATCTTCTGTCTTTTGTGTAACATCAAAACTGAAATAAACAATACAACTTTAGCTCTAGAATTTCTATACAAGCACTGAATTCTCCTGTTATGTATGAGCAGATGGTACAATTACAGAAGTTTCTCCAGCCTTTTTATTCAAATAGTTGTGTACCTGGGAACCACCTTTCAGCAGGGAAGGGGCCAAAAAGTGAACCTAAAAACTTAAAAAAAAATAGCTAGCAATATTAAAGGAGGCGAAAAAGAAGCACTTAAGAATAGGCTACTAAGACAACAGCATTTGCCTTCAGTTTCAGAAGGATGAAGTATTTCCCTGCATTCATTAAACACAATATTACCAAGTACTTTTCAGCACACATTAGAAATAATCCAGCTGCTTTTCATCTATTCAAAGGGTAAAAGTCCAATAGGATACAGCAATAATACAAGAAAGTGGTATTGCCTAATGGCACAATATACTAAATTCAGAAAATGCCCTCATTTGGCTATATTCCATTCCTCTGACAAAAAAAAAAAAATGAAGAAGGAGCCAAGGCAAAGGAATCATGAAAGACAACAAAGGAAGAAAGACCCATTACTGTCTTTCTGCTTCTTTAATTGTACTGTGTACAACGGCAAATACCATTATCTCTGGATAACTCTGGAGGTACCAGGATTCATCCAAAATTTTTCTCTACTCTTCAGCACAAATTTTCCCTCTCCTCATTCCCTGCTCATCCTCCTTCTCTTGCTCTTCGATAGCCTCTTTAGAAGCCCTAGTTGCTCTGGGTTTGCCATTTTTAAGAAAATTCCGTCAAGTACAAAGCAGTCACAAGAGAGGTGTGTGGATTTTGTAATTTGGAGGGAAAAAAAATTCCCAGGGCAAGATTTAAGAAACTCCAACCTCTGTTTTTCTAGAGTGTTCAGCTTCTTATAGAGGCATCAAATAACGTAGTTAACATTGAGAACATTAGTGTTGCAGTGGGAGATGGTGGCTGCTAGGCATTAAAAAAAGTGAACTTACATTCTTCTGTATCCAAAAAGACATAGGTTTCTTCATTATTTTACATGCAGGGAAATAAGTGTCATCCATTGTTTACTTTGAAAAACAAACACTTCTAGACTTTGGAATGGGTGAAACTCCACAGCATTTTCTTTAGTCTTAAGTTATTGCTCTTTAAAAGGAAATTCAATACAAGCACAGATACCTAATTACTTGTGCATCAGTCCTATATAAATATTAGACCATAAATTAGACTGTTTGAAAGTAATTCCTCTGCTTCCTGAGGTCTACTGAAAAATAAATTATAATAAAATAGCACTTTGCCACAGCATAAAAGCCTTCATATTTTACCAGAGCTGAGATAATAAAAGATTCAGATGCTTTAAATTCTTCTTGAGATTCAGAATCTTGGGAAATCCATATATAGACCCACATACAAACTGCTTTATGTACTGATAACATCCCTGCTGCCTTCAGAGCACTATTTTACTGAGTTAAGTTTAGTACTCAAAGGCTCCTAGCAGAGGATAGACTCTTTCTCCCCAACTACTATTGTTTTCAGGTAGGTCCTAAACTTAGAAGCCAGAAGAGTTTTGACGAGTTCTAAACTGGTCAGAATAGATCCAGGCCCTTATTATTTCAGATGTGTCACTTAAGTGCTGAAGCATCAGTGACAGATGGAACAAGCTGCATCAAGAGAGTAGCAACTGAACCACCAGTCTCCAGAGGGATATTTAGCTACAGACAGGCACAGATGTAGCAGGAGACTTCAAGTACCGTTTGCACCACAGCATGAATCTTCATCTTGTAATGGATCTTAACAGAACTGACACTTGGCATCATACCGTTCTCCAAAGACCTAGGTGTTCTCTCACACAAAGCGCTATAAATCTCCAGTAAGGAAAAGAACATATTTAATAATTAAGCTCCACTGGGATTTTAACATCGGCCACTATAGCAAACTCTACAAAGTGTTAAAGATCAATCAACAAAACTGACTTGTTGACAGGTGGATTTGCCCTAGTGATAGCTCAACCAAAGATGCCTGCGTAACTCAGCATAGGATTCTTCAAGAAATTCACCTTAGGCTTGGATGAGTTCTGCAGTGGCAGCAGTCAAAACTATGCAGCTGTGTCTTTACCTCCCCACTACTATCAATGAAATTGAAACAACTTGTTTCACTCCTTCTTAAGCACATATACACAACTTTTCTTTCTTACATGTAATCATTACTTCATAGATACATCTATCACATGTAGCTAAACCAAATGATGACCTAGCTCTGATCTCCGATATTGCCAAATGTTTTCTATGCAGCCTAGTGCAAAGTGGTATGGCATTCTAACTAAAGCCCCTCCAGGGATAGCTTCTGTGGCACTCACGACATCCAGCTGGTAGAAAGATACAAGGCTAGTTACTACTGAACTTGGATACCCAGCATTCATACCGCGTACTTATGCTGATAGCCTGCGCTTCCCTATAAGAACTGAGTAAGGCCAGACATTGAATCATCAGTGTCATAAGCTACAGATCATCACAAATCAGTGTGCAGGATTATTTTCTCACCCATCATCCATGCAGAACTGTACTCATCTTACATGCATCTCCTTTATCTACAAGAAAATAATTCTGTTCAAAGTTTAAATAAAGATTCCTATGATGTCTTCCAAGATGTCTCCATGAGTGAATATAAGATGTGATCATCTTTATTTAATTCTACCTGAAATTGCATACTTAAGTTATACTGATACTGAATTTGATCTAATGGTGTCCTGTTAAAAGAATTAAAGGTTGAGAAGGTAGTTAAAAACATCCCTTTATGGCTCCTCATCAAACCATTGCCAGTTATTTTAATCATAGTTAATGATGTCTAATATCAGGAGATTTTTTTTTTTAATAATGTGCCAAGATTAGAAATGTAGCAGCAATTTTATATTCTTGTTTAGGCTACAGAGGAAAACAATAGGCAAATAAATTGTTAAAAGTGGCAGCCTGCATAATGTCCAACTTCAGAGAAAAGCTTATCATGTAACAAATTTCCAAGAGAATTACTAACTTTGTCCGTCTCAATGAAAAATACCATTTCTAAATTTAAATGTGTTTTGTACAAGCAGCCTGGGTGACTCAACCCAGTCAACTTGGTTTGGGATTATGGACATAACAGTTAAAGTCAGGCACAGCAGCATCTGTGTGCCTGCATTCTTAAAACCATTGTCTTAGAGGAGAGAGAAGCCTTAATGCATTTTAGTAGTTCATCTATGCATTCTTAAAAAAAAAAGCAGGCTGATGCACGTGGGAATTCCTGTGTATTAAAAAGGTAAATACTGCTCCCACACCTTTTTTTTTTAAGCTCCTTCTACCAGGCTACTTTCAGAAAACTACTTTTATTTAACTGGATTGCCAATTGAGATTCCTGTGCAGTGACCACTTTCACTGTGTTACCAAGTGCCAGTCACATCCTGCCACATCACATTGATAGTAAAATTCAAAGTGATTAATACACCTAGATATGAAGGGAATACAGGGCATAACTTCTCAGATTCTGCTGTGACAAGGTATGTCATATGCTGACAGCTGAACACACTTACTAGTAATCTGCCTTGCTTAAACAGCAGCATCAGTATTGGCCTTACAGCAACAACACTGCGGCATAGAGAAGTACTCCTCAATCTGCTTGGTTCATGATTAAGCTGAAGTTTTGTTTTATGACATCTCGCTAATTTCCAGCAAAATTACTCTCATTAATGAAGGCAAGAACATGCAGGTATCTGCAGAATCTGGACAACAGACTAAACTCATGGGATAGGGGCTGATTTTTTTAATGAAGTGAACGAACAGTGCAATGAGACCTCAATTAAGACCTCTAGAGGTTACAACCATCCAAGTAATAAAGCCACAATGGTGATGTGCCTTGCCACGTGCAGTTGGCACATTAGATCCCAGCACACTAGTTAATAATTTTGATTTACAAGAACACACATGCTCACTACTGGGAAAGGTCTCAAGCTGCTCTTTCTCAATGAACACTAGTCTGTGCACTCTACAGACTGTGGCAATATTCAAATCAAATTTCAAGTGAATTACCACACAGCAGCATTTTGGTCCATCCTCCATCCTCCCTCCACCCCCCTCTTCTCCCACACTCCATTCACTAGAAGTTAACAAAGCCGTCTCTGGAGCTTGCCTCTACTGTTCAAGCCTGAAATACGACTAAAGTCTATGATAAATTCTAGACAAACATAATCCATTTTCACTGAAGTTACAAACCTCACACTCAAGCCATAATCTCTCTGGTTTATGAATTTGAGTAAACTATGATCAAGTATAAAAGAGACCTGGATTAAGACTGTCCTAAAATCCCAATGCTAGGTAAGACTTCAAGTGTTTTGGATAGAAGGCACAGAACTAAATCAGAAGCAATGTACCTTTTTGATCCAGCAATTTTCACCAAATTTTACTTCATATAAAACTTTAAAACCAAAAATTAAAGTCTAGAACTATCTCACTGAAACCGGGGGGGGGGAATATCTTCCACAGATCAAGCAGACATCTGAAGACCCACTTCCACAAAGCCCCATTAACCATATTAAGGTAGAAAACAACAGACCCTTGCTGGGTAAATTGCTGCTGACAGTTGGAGCTTTTCCAATGAAAATGTCTTATAAGCAATAGGGACATCTCAAATGAGAAGGATATTGGAAATCCTGCTCCGAAACAGCTGCTATTTCTCATGTTATCACCCACTTGGGAACTCGTGTCCTTGCACAAAACAGATTTTGCATGAGTAAACCATGTAGTTGGGTCTGGAGCATTCAGACTGCTGAAAGTGCCTTGCAGTCTCGTCTCAGATGTGCCCCATTTGGCTTCCCCCTAAAAGAACCCGTGCCAGCCAAGGCTTTGGCATGAAGCTGCCCACAGCCTGACACCAAATACACTGTAATGATTTATGATGAACCTGTAAAGGGCTACGTTCCTCTATTCCATCCCTCACTGTTGCTTTTGTGCACAATAGGATTTGGATAACAGGACAAATCATAGCAGCCTTTGGGAAGCAGACAAGATTTTATCCTGTCTCAGGAAGTAATCACTATGAATACTGGCACGTTCTTACCTCCATCATCCTGTAACCAGCTTTCAAACTAAAGTATGACGTTTCCTGTGGCTGCTTACATATTTTATTTTGTCCTTTCTGTGACTGAGGTGATTTTTCCCCCTGCTTTCCTGGGTTAGTGGCCTAGGAAACTGTATATTTAGCTGTTCTTATTATAGAGGCACAACAGAATGGAAGTCTCAATCCTGTTTCCCTCTCACCCACAGCTTAAACACAATTAACTTTCATTTGATGCATTCTTCCTGTCTGCACTCATAATGCTCCCCCAGGAAATGAGAGCCAATAAGTCCTACACAAGAGTAGGAGAGCAGGGTACTGACCAAATATTGTATAATGCTATATTATAGGCCTATGGGAAAAAAGTTAATTAAAGATCACAGATATCCTTTGGGAAAATGTTTAATATATTAGCTCTTGCAGCAGAGCAATACAATATAAACAAACCCCTCCTCTTTGGAAACTGTGAATATATCACACATTTGGGAAAAACACAGCAAAATCCAATGCTGTTTTTATTGGTCATTGGCTACAAATATATCTAATTAGATACACAGAGTACACACTTAAAGAATATTAACTTCAAACAAACATGATTTCTACTGTGGCCTATATATCATCTTCCTGAATTGGGAAGCACCTTTGTATAATTCAGGTGCTGTCATAAGTTTTATGACATTAATAACAATTAATAAGCATTTCTGCATAGTTCCTAATGCTCGGTAAGCACAAGGACAGGCTCAAAGACAGATCCAGGTTCTGAACACTCCCAGAGTAGGGGCCTTGGAAGTCTGAACAGTTATATCCAGAGACTAACTACAGAGGGTCTCTCTCCCTGCCTAAATCTCTCAAGAGGGATGTACAACATTAATATTCTGCAAGGTATTAATTTGGAAGGTCAAAGATTAAATGCTACAATAGCTATGCATTTTATGCAGAAGAAAAGTGGAAGTTTATTGAATAGCTTACTCATTATTATACATTTTCAAAGGAACAAACCCAGTCTCTAAGGTAACATTAAGCAAGCCTCATAGCTAGGTTTTCTTTTACTTGTGTTATTAACTCCACTACAGCAGATGCCAAATTTAAGCACCTGCAACAGGTTTACAGAAATGTTAGCATTTTAGTGCAAATAAGATGATTGTTTGAAAGTCAAGTGCAATTTTTCTGCAACAGGCTCCAATAGAAGCCCAACTAAGCTAATCCAAATCTCTCAACTTCCACTGGCTTTAATGAGGCATAGGCACATTGGTACCCAGACTCCTTGGACCTCCCACTATCGCCAGCTAGAAGATAGGTGTTCAGAATTGCTCTGGAAAAGCCTGTGCTTGCTTTGCTCTGAATTGATGGATCACATGAGAGGAGGTCCCTAAGCATGCAGACTATGGCCAGCATGTTTGATGGCACAAGAGAAATTGCTTCACCCAAACCACAAAACAGGGATAACATGATTTGCAGTGGGGTCTGAGACTGCCTGGCGGGATACAGTCCCTCGCTTTCTGCACAGTCCCCGAGCATCCCCGGTGTTACTGCTCACTGGGCCAGTAGCTATGTCTGACACACAGGTCCCAACCAGGGGGGGGAAAACAAAAAAACACCACCACCCATACACACCACAAAAAACCCAAACCACTACACAATCAAAAGTTGGCAGCACAGCAGAGACCTGTGAGGCTGGGAGCTACAGCTACATGCATCTGCTTCTAGCCTTGGGGGGAGGGCACACAACACATGAGCAGTTTACAGTGTTTACATTTCACCGTGAGTTTCAAAATTCAAGCCAGAAACATTGATCTGGAAGCTGAACTCAGAAGCTGTGTGTTCAGTGTAAGTGAAGAACAAATACAATTGGAAAATAGCTACATATACACAGTTGAACCCTAGGCTATTTTTAATTGACACCAACGTTTTTAAATTCATATGTAACATGCAGCTTGCTGCTCATTATTCTAAACTAGGACACTAGCACTTATTAGTTCTTGCCATAAAATTTATGTGTACAGCTTCCCCCCCACCCACTCATGCCTGTACTTGTTTTCACCAATATATCTTAGAACACTTTATTTGAATAGGTATTCTAGAGGAGGAAGGAGGATGACATGGCCCATCAGGCTCCTGCCAAAACTGTCACACCTGCCTAAATCATAAGTCAGGGCCATATCCTGTAGGCAACGTTGCCAGCTCCAATAAAGAGGTCAACCCCTTGAATGGGGTACTCGTGGGACTAACAGGAGCAATAACCAGGTCAGCTCAAAGGAATGTCCTCCTTGGTATTTGTTTGGGGATTTTTTTTTTTTTTTTTTTTTTAAACAAAACTACCCACACACAAACTCTTTATAATCATACATATGTTCTTTTTCTGGTTCTTAAAAAAGCATACATCTGCAACCGGGCCACCCACAAATTGAAACAAGAGTCATTTGTGTAGCGGGGTTTCTTGGTGGAATACGCAGCAAGAAAGACACAGCTTCTGTGCTAAAAATAACTGTGTATATTCACTATGTTTAAAGTTTTAGCTTCAAGCTTTAGCTACAAGCTCCTCTCTGAATAGAGCTATTGTACCTATGATTTATCAGGCAACATATTACTATTTCCTTTTGTAATTACAAGCACCTTTTCCAACAACGCTCAAATGATTGTTTCTCAAAAATAACCTCACATGAGGGGAGTAATAAGCACAAAATGATGTTTCATTAAGACCACTAAAGAATTTTTATTAGCAGTTCCATCAGATTTAAGTAGCATCTTTAGTATATGCATGTGCATACGTATAGCCTGGGTCAGATTTGTCAGCTTTTGATGGATGTTTTCACGCTCAGCGTTATTATTACTCTTATATAGTAATAGTGGCAACAGGGACCTATAGTTTATTAAACCTTATGTTGCATCTGCCACAATGCCCTGGGGCTGGACTACAGTCATCTATTCCAAACTTTATTCCTTGCAATTACACTTGACTGTTAACTGTGTATGTTCAGTACCACTTACATTTGTCTGTTGCTGTTCCGAGGTTTTCTTCCGATGGGCCATGCTTGAGCTCCCAGTCAGTTAATGGGATTATACAGATCATTAGAACTGAAACAAAAGGTAAAAGACATATTAATATAGCTAATAGTGGATTAAAACATCAGTGATAACAGACAATGAGATAAAGCCTGATGTTTTCAGTAACACGCAGTCACACAAGGTGAACGCGCATTTCTGGAAACACACACTTGATAAGCACAAACTGAAAAAGGAGGGAAGGGATCATGTCTGTCATTCCCCTCTGAAGTGACAAACCTCCAAGAGCATACCAGTGAAGAAAGAATACATTAACTGTCTTGGCTCCTGCATCACTGTTTGAACATACATACCATAAAGCCAACTTCTTCCAAGAGAGAACTTACTTGAGGTGTCCTCGGGACTCAAGGACAATGAACACAAAACTAGCCTGCCAAATATCAGCACAAGGCACAGCGTGAAAGCTACACGCTGAGCGGTCCTTCAAGAAATAAGGCAAGGCAAAAGCACTCACTGCTCCACAGAACAATTAGATTCAAATTGCAGAGTGAAAGAAACAACCAAGAAAGGAAGTCAACCCATCCACAGCGTTTGAATGGAGGTTGTGGAGCTGCTCTGCAGCAGCAGACAGAATGCACTCACTCGTCACTAAATCTGGCTGCTTAGCTTGAAAGGGTGAGAATAAGAACGCAGCTTTGTATGAAAACCAGTACTCTGGAGTACTGTGTACAAGTTTCTTTTATTTGCAGCAAAGTTCCTGCAAGCTACATGGCAGAAACAGGAAAGAGTGGAACTAAGTGACAGCATTTGCTTTTATCAAGTCAGCAAACTCTTCGCCATAAGCTAGCTAAGCTTTACCTCAGGTACAGCAAAGAATCAGCATAAGCCAGAGACAGGAAAACAAGCATCTGCCACTATCAAATTATTTTGTCAGATTATGCTTAGGGTTGATTGATGCACCTTTAACATCAAATAACATTAAGCTGGGAAGCTCCAAGATACAGTCATCATTCATCAGTTAAGCTTAAATTTTCAAATCAACCGGTGTGCGATTAATTAATACGGAAGCTGTCATGATGTCTTTGTGTAATTATTGTTCTGCAGCAATTAGGAAGTAAGTTTACATTATTTGCTAAAAGCCAGACAATCGCTAAGCCTGTTACCAATAATAAATCAAGTTCTCTTTTTAGCAAATTGTTAGTCTTGAATATAGACAGTTGCATAGACATTTATTCACATTTTTCTGAATGTTTGCCTTATTGAACACCGTGAGTTTGTGTGTATTGAACACAAAGTTTGAGTTATTTCACATTCAGAAAAACAAAAAAATGTACTTTGTAGTAGTATCAGAAGGATCATAGTGGCCTCCTAAAAATAAACAGAATAAATAATTAAAGTCATACCAACAGACAAGCAAAGATGGTCTAAAAAATATCAAGAGACTGAAAGCATAAATCATGATTACAACCCGTATAATCTTTGACCTACACACAAGCTACAAGGTTCAAAGGTGGCACTGCATTATGTATTTATTGCTTGCCTAAGCCATTATTCACCAGTCTTCGTTTTAAGAGATAGGTATGATGGGAGTCTCGTACAGGGAAGAACACATCATAAAATCTTCCATATAAAGGATGGTACAGCTAATTTATCTTGTGTTGCCTCCTTCTCAATTTATGGCATGGCAGCTTTCTACAAAATGAAGACTCACAACGCAATGCAAGAACAGAACAAAGTGCAACCATTCCCAGAGCAGCCTTTGCATTCACCATAGTCCTCAAGAAGATCTGCTCACTGTATTGACAAATGAAAAAAGGCATACTATACCATGAGAATGGTAGAGACATGAGCAATGAAGCACAAACCTATTCCAATGCCGGTACGACACCATAAACTGACATCTACAGTGATTAACACATGACTGAAGCAACCAATCTGCCCCTTTGGGCATCAGGATCAGGCTGCCTAGCACTCCCATTAGCACCTGCTGGTACGTCAGAGCAAATACATCCCACGTTACAGCCAAGCTTTTAACCACGAGCACTCTGCTATCCTCTTCCCTTTTTCCTGTGCATTTCTGACAGTACCCTGCTGTCATTGAACAGAGGCTCCAGCAAGGTTGAAGTTTCCTATATATCGATAAGGAATCCACGAGTAGTATAGTGATTTTGACAGCCCTGTGTTGGTTTTGCCCATTTGTTCTACAGCTCCAAAGTTCTCAAAGGTCTGTGCTGGCCCTCTCTGGCCATGCTGAAGAAGTTCCACCTTTGGAAGGCACAAAAAGAGCAACAAGACATCAAGAATAGTTCTTCACAGCACCCATAGAGTTCCTGTCTTTCTAGATCTGTATTAGATCCAATAGATTCCAATAGGGAATCCTATTCTTGATTCATTTTAAAAAAAGTAAATCCCTAATCAAAGGGTCATGTTTGCTAAATGAAACTTGTCATGACATTCCCCAAACAGAATTGTTTGCGTTCCTTGAAATCAAGAGCAGCGTGATATTCAGCTTTTGCTAACTCATTCAAAGAACCAGCATCTTGGCTGGTGACACCCAGCCAGCCAGCAAGGGGTACGGTTTGTTTCTTAAGGACCTGTCCTGGTTTCGGCTGGGATAGAGTTAATTTCCTTCCTAGCAGCTGGTATAGTGCTGTGGTTTGGATTTAGTATGAGAATAATGTTGATAAAACACTGATGTTTTAGTTGTTGCTAAGTACTGCTTATACCAAGTCAAGGACTCTTCAGGTTCCCGTGCTCTGCCAGCGAGGAGGGGCACAGGGAGCTGGGAGGGGGCACAGCCAGGACAGCTGCCCCAGCCTGGCCAGGGGGATATTCCATACCATATGGCGTCAGGCTCAGTATATAAACTGAGGGGACTTGGCTGAGGGGGGGGCGGGGAATCGCTGCTCGGGTTAAACCACTCCTTTGCCAATATTCAGCTCTTTCCAGTAATACAAGAAAACCATATACCAGACACCTTAATGCAAAACATTCACAAAGAATGTACAAAATATTGCAACTTATGCATGAATGTGCATTCAGTTTCTTCCGTATTCAACTCCAACAAAGGAAGCAATTTGTGTAAAAAATGAGTTTTGCTGCATAGTTATCTAACATGCCCTCGGGCAGTTATTTGTAGTATTTACATTTTTTACCAACTTACCAAGAGAAAATCCAATTGTTCCTAATGACAGTCACACTGTGTCTCCCATTCTCATATATAGGGAGGCGTTTATTATCCATTTGTAGTAATTAAGGCACTGATGTTATATGGATCCATAAAGCCAACTTCATTAAGCAAACAAAGCCTTTTTTTCCTTCTCCAAACTTACAACTGAAAAAGTATTTTAAAATAAAAGCTCAATTATAATGTGTAGCATAGTTTGAAGAACAAACCAGTATCCGCAAATCTAAAGTATTCTTTGAATTGGAAAAAAAATAAAACCACAGTCCGTAAAATAATTATTTTTCCAGCATTAGCCAGAAAGAAGCAAAATGATTAGCTAGCCAAAACCAGAGAGATAGTGTTTGACAATGTCTGTCTTTCTGTATTTGAGCTTTTCTCATAAAATGGTTAAGCAAACCGCTTTTTACAAGTTCAACACCACATATTACCAGGGGAGGGGAACCTTCCATAGCCTTTCAGAGACTTCACATCATTTGTTTCTGATAGATTAAATACAATATTGGACGAGTAACCGGGAGCTGCTGCCAAATGCCACTGCTTTTACCAGGGACTTACTGAACAGTAATTCTATTGAATGAACCTAAGGGTAGCAACCAATTGACACAACCAAGTCAAGCAATTTCTTTAAAAACAGCAAAGTAAAGGAACACACTAAACCAAAGAACCCTCTGTGAAACACATGTGGGCTAGGTTTCATTACTGAGCTTCCTGTCTCTCTACCCCCAAAAGACAAACTCCATTGGTCATACAGTAGAGCAGCTCTTACATGACCATTCTTGAACAGTTTTGCTGTGCTCACACAATACTGTGCGTTACTTTATTTTGGGACACGCAATGCTCTAGGAGCGTTATCAGCAGTTTCTCACCAATTCAACCTACAGCAGAGCCTCCGTTGTCATCCCCTCTAATTACAGCACTAAGCAAATTATCAGAGTAAGGTGGAGAACCAGGATGGGAATCAAGTACCTGCATTAAACAAGCATAATTAAATCCACTGCCGCCAGTAAGACCAAATGAAAACCAACGTAGAAATGTTCAAGTCAGGACCTTAAACCTCCACGAACAGGACACATGCCTCTGCCACAACACATCTACCAGTACTTCAGAGGACTAACAGGATTCTAGCACATTACCATCACAAGATCCTCAGAGAGGCTAGGCAAAATCCCAAAGCCAGTGAAGTCCATGGAAACACTTGCATTAAACTCTGGGTTCATTCTACATCTCTTTGATTCTCTGTAGAAGCACTGCACAACCACAGAACTTCATGCAAACAAATTTTATTTCATTACTTCTGTGGAGGACCCCCAGACCACTGGCATTCATCCAGAAGAAACACAGCTCTTCATTTCTTGAAATGCTATCTTGCTCTACATCAAGTCCTATTATATTTTCTCTCTTGGTAGTGCTCTAGTTATCCATTGCAACATGTATATAATTCCAACCTTAATTTCACAAGTATTTTTTTCCCCCCAGCCATGAGGTAAAACAAACTTTGTTCCTCTGCAAATCCCTCCTGTAAGTGCACATACAATTCCAAACACAAAAGTCACAGTGATTTTTTTTTTTTTTTTTTTTTTTTAACTGCAGAGCTGAAGAAAGGGGGAGTTAAAGTCTTCTCATGGCCTAGAGTTTAAATGAAATATTTGAAAGAGGTGTCTTGCTGGAGCTGTACAAAGTTTTTGTAAAGGTGACCAGATCCTAGCAAGTTTGGATTTCAGTGTAATATGTAAAACTTGGACCGTGTTTTCTGAAGTTTGCAAATCTTCCAGGTAGATTTGGGCTTTAGTTCAAACAGATCTGGCCTGATTTATATTTTGTTTGAAATGATGCCCAAAACTATGATTAAGTAAGGTTTCCACCAAAACCCTCAGTTTAACTCAATGGAGCGGTCTCATTTTTCCAGCAAGATAAGTCCTAATGTATTCACTCTACAAAAGGAGGCAGGTGTGAAAAGAGCTTCTCCGCAGTATATCGAGATGACCAAAAAAGAGGATCTGAAGACAATGAAGTATAACACAGCACTCAGCCCAGGTATCAAGAAGAGACACGGTAAGACAGCTTTGCCTACATTTCTCCTGATTAATATTCCAATTTAAGAGCAGCTCACACTTCATCGATCAGATTTAAGCAAAGTACAGTGGGAGGAAGAGATCTGGTACTAGGGAAGGCAGCTTCACAGCAACATTCCTATTTTATTTTTCCCCTTTGATAACTGAGGGTGCAATGCACAGAAAACCAGGTGCTCAGGTGGAACAAGTCAATACAGCACTGAAGTGAACGCTAACCTAAAACCAATAGAGAACTGTTGGGCAGGGCTTATCCCTACTACAGAAGTGGTCTTGCATCTTACAATTGTCTCCCAAGCCCTCAGTTAGTGCCACAGTCAATCAAACTTGAAGGAAAAGGAATATGGTAGTTTCCATCTGAGGAGTGAAAACAGTCTGGGACCCTCCAGGCTGAAAGGGACAGGGTAGGCGCTACCATCCCCTGTGCAGATTTTACTTTAGCAGCTTTGTAATACCTTCTCTGTTAACCCCACCGTCAGCCTAGCGACTCCAGATACCACATGGTACATTGACAAAAATAAAAATGTCATCCTGCTTTCATGTTTGATTTTAGCATGCAGGTTACAGCTAATCGCATGTAAAAGCCTTCCAGTATATATCCCAAAAGAGTTTAAGACCAGCTAGTAAGCTTTAAGGGTGATGGTATACATCATTTAGTTTTTAGGACCTGCTCCAATCTTCATCAGAAGTTTTTTTTCAGTACGAATGGGACTGTATGTTTAGGATTTACTGTTTCTTCATTGCACCACTTCATAATATGCTACCAATAGTCATAGTCTGTGTTGGTTTTTTAAAAAAAAATCAAAATCTCTTCAGCACTTTAGTGTCATAATGCATGTAACACAGCAGAAGTTGAATTACTAATTATTTATTTAATTTATATGAAATTTAACTTCTATGAAAAAGGCTATTTGCATATATATTGAATACAGTTTGCACTTAAAACTGCAGGAAAAGTTATGTATTAATATTCTGTAACAAAGCCACATTTTATATTTTCAATACATAGAGGAAAAAAACAAAACTGAGTTTCTGCAATACCTAAAATAACAGGTTCTTCAATCTTGACCAAAGTCTGTAAATACATATTAAGTGCAGATAAATAATACAGTTACAAGACATTATTACT
Source organism: Phoenicopterus ruber ruber (assembly GCA_009819775.1). NCBI lineage: Eukaryota > Metazoa > Chordata > Aves > Phoenicopteriformes > Phoenicopteridae > Phoenicopterus > Phoenicopterus ruber. The sequence goes on from CM020224.1 coordinate 4,866,527, forward strand.
GTATTTCAGCTTCACATTTTAAAGCACTATGTTGCATTAAGAGTCTTTGCAGTAGACTAGGGATGAATTACTTTAAGTAAGGTTTGTCTACAGAAGACGGTCACTCCAAAGCAAGATGGACTATACACAGAGGACTACTCTGTACTAACTCCCACTATGAATAATCAGACCCAACATACATAACTACTGAACATCTTAGTGTATTGTACCAAGAAGGTATACATCACTTCCCCCAAGCACAGAGAAATATTAATTACTCTTGCACCAGACACAAGGGAAGTTAGCCTCAGCAACCAAACGGGCAGACAACACCACATTTAAATACTCATGTAGTCCATTTGATCCCGGTCAGAGGGACGCACAGGCATGAGACAGCCACACAGCACAGAACTGCAATGAGATGAGCCTCTGCAAAAAGTTTCTGTGTTCCTCTCTCCACGATATAAAGGCTAAACCTGTGGGGTACACACTGGGAATTAAGTATCCAACTAACTCATTTTCTGGATAGGAAGGTGGCTCAGAACTAACAGCACCTTTCATTGCATCTCAACTCCAGTACTAGAAGGAGTTGCAATTCCAGACAAGAATTTCCACAGCACTTCAAATAGTAAAATTTGGTCCCTCAAAAAACACATCTCCACAGAGGAGCAAAGCTTAACGTATTCTGTCGTGTACAGGTCAGAATCAGTACGTTATCAAAGATGTTGAGATACATCCAGTATAAAAATGAGTAAAGATTAATTGCTGCATGCTTCCAAAGGAACCGTCGAGGTTCATGTGGAGAAGAGCCAATACAGTAGTTCTAATATCCCAGTTGTGCAGTGAGCATCTTTTCTAGCCTCCAGCAAGACATTCCCCTTTGCAAAAGCCTTAAAAGCTCACATTCATACTAACAGTATACTGCCTCATAGTCATTATCCGTACCACCTACCTCACCGACGCCCTGGCTTGGGCACACAGATCTGCTTCTCACAGGAAGAGATGGGAGCTTCATATATCACATTCTTTCTCCCTTTACAAACAGGCAGGTGATTTTTATTTATTTTTTTTAAACCAACCTTCACCTAGATATATTTAGGTACTGGGTCCTGATCAAGTCACATCTTTATAAATAGGAAAAGAAACACTCTTATTCTTAAACCAGAGATAAAAATCACACCTGCTTTGCCTCAAATCCTCAGCATGGTATTGCCGGTAACAGTACTTAGGAACATAACGGCTCAAATTATTTGCTATAATGGTGCCACGCTATAGTTCCCAGCAGAATTGGAATTGCTGAATGCTACAGTCTCTACAAGGAAGGAAATGCTAGTGTGGTGCTTATGTGAAAATTCACTAGGTTTCTGCTCTCAAGGGAATAGTTTCCTCCTGTGATAATGCTAAACATAAAATACATTGAGTTTTAGGACTGATGAAAATAAAATCAGTGGGAATAAATGATTATTTATATAAAAATGCACAGTCAGGACATCTACTACATACCTAAGACCATAAAATTTAACTATCTCACTTCATTGCTATAGCATACTCGTGAAAGCTATTGTCCATTTGTGGTCACACATATTTGTCCTAATCATCTACAAGGATCACTGCCCGAGCAGTGCATTTCATTATTTAATGGAAAATGAGATAGAACTACTTTAGGAGCAAGCTGTCACTCGCAGTATGTGCAGTGAGAAGACCTGCTCAGTTCATTGGAATGCTGTTTGTTTTCCCTTTGCATTTGAAGACTACGTTTCCCAGTCATCACTTGCACGATTACCAAGAATTTAGAACAAAGGAAACATGGTCTAGCAGCAAATGGCTTTAGCTTAGTTTTCACTGCATGGCCTCCCATGCAAGTCATTGCCCCTCCTCTTCCTCACAATCTCTGCTTCAACTGAAAATTCTTCAGAGGTAATGGTCATGCTAGAGACGATACAGATGTTATGAGGCAATCTACTTCGAAGACACAAAGTAATGCTTTATAAGCATGCTAACGACATAGGCTGTTGCTTTAACATGACACAAGGGCTTAATGTTATTTTTAATAAAGGTTCTCGTTTCTTGTTATTTTCTAGGAAAACTATCAATTTAAAAGGTGGAAATAGGAAAATTAGTATGGCTTAACGTGCAGTCTACAACTGAAATACATTATAAAACCTTCCTTCAAATTTAGAGTCGCTATTAGAAAAATATACTTTAAACATAAGTTTCTGGGAAGCTCAAGATTAGCATGACAGTTGCACGGAGAGAGGTAAAATGCTTTTGACAAGTTTCTCTGCTAGAACTTGATTCAGCAAAGCACTTCAGCATATGCTCATGAGCTTTGCTGAATCAGAGCCCAGAAGTGACACCCCTCTTGACAGCTTCCTTATAACTGTTAGAAGTTAACCCTCTTGCGGGGACCTCTCGCCTCCCTCAGCCACTCATGCACACCATGGAACAGACATATGGTACGACATACCCCTGCAGTGCCATGGGAATTGCACCTTACCGGAGGACAGTATCTATTTGCAAATGGCACACAGCAGCAGATGCGCATGACTCTTCCCCTGTATTCTGATCCAGCACAAACAGCTGAAAACTAACACCACTGTTACTGCTAAACAAGGATTATGGAGCTACTGTTTAAAAATCACTAACCAACTGCCTTAAAATTAAAAGCTGTCTAATACTTTCTTGATAGCATTTCAGTAACACCATTATTGACATGCTTACTCCACTGCATAAAGACAAGCGTAAAGAGAAACTTCTGCTAGCTGGGTAGTGACTGCAAGTTATTTGTATTGTCCGTTGTGTTATCTACTGCAAGTACGCACCAAAAGAGTTCATCTGGTGGAACAGACTCACAAGAATTTGTGAAGTGTGCCATGGTGTTCAAGTGAATCAGCCCTAGTATCTAAATTTTTCATTTTAAAAAATCCCCTATTGAGACAAACATTGCTTGTGAACTCTGTGCTGCTCATGCACATAGAAAGATTCAAATTTTTCCCCATCTCACTTCTGTCATCCCAATAGTCAATTCTCTCCAGTAGGTTACTTCCCCAAAGGGAAACGGTTTGGTGCAACAAACACTCGCCTGTGACGCCACGCCGTGTGCGCCAGAGGAAGTTCTTTGCTCCAAGCTGCGTGCCACCCCCCCTCTCTCAGCCCAGTAGACTAGAAGGCAGACAGGGTCAGTTTAGTAGTTGATGTTCGTATCAGTATTGTAGACATGACTGCTGCCAGCTGCTTTGATCCTAGGCACCCAGCTCCACAAACATCCCATAACTCTGGATTTGCAGTTGTCCTGAAGGTATGTCAAACAACCTGCCTAAAATCACCTACTCTGCCTTTCATCCAGGAGTTTATCACTCCTCTGTATGAGCTTCCCTCCCTGACAGGCACAGAGTCAGGGCACATCACCAGATCACTGCTGCTCTGGACCCTTCCCTGCAAGCCACCCGATGCTCCCCACCAGGGCCCCGTTAAGGCTGGCTGTAGCAGCTGGGCTCCCCAGCACCCCTCACTTGCAGTCATGACACTAGGGTCAGAAATTTTTAGTCTAGACTGATACAGTGTTAGTAAGTCATAGAACTTACCTTAGAGTCTGCTCCCAAAAGAGCAAAAACTAAGGCTGTTGGAAGATGTACTTTACATTCCCCAAAGTAAGATTTAAAAAACCCTCTATTGATCAAGTAGTTAACCATCAAATACTACATTTTACAGTCTAAAGGGGTGATTTATAAAGAGATCTAAAGAAACTATAAGAGGAAATAATACCATGACCTATTGCTTAACATTGGCAAGTCAACACACGTAACACTTGTTTAAAGCCCCGGCTCATTCAATTCATGACAGTAGCCCTTATGGAGTGGCCAAAGCCCTCATGCACAGACTGAAGTCTCATTCCCCACCACTATCCCTTAATACCTGTCCAGATATAGCACTCTTTGTGCTATCATTTTAATGGAATACTAAAAAATAATAGTTCGCTGAATGTAAGATTTACTATAACACATAAAAATAAAATGACAATAAAGTCATACACGTAAATTAAGCGAGAAGCCCTGTAATCTAGTCTGTATCAATGCTGTATTTTCCCTCATGTCAATGTCTCATTCTTCACCTTCTCTGAAGTACAATAAGTTACCATTATTGGTAAATATTTATATTCAGTTCTGCAGTGTCAAGATACTGACAGTTAATATAAGCCTCCCAAAACACAGTCCCATCTCCCCAACACAACACAAATATTTATCATATATGCCTTTCTGAAGGCTTATGTCTTTTTAGGAATGAGTTTTAGGATCATCTTTATTCTTGTCTCAGCAACTTTTAGCTAAGAAAACTAGAACAAATTAGGACTCTGGTAGCCACACACACACTAGCTAAAATCAATAGCTTTAATTTTCACATTTAAACCTACAATTTTCATCTGACAGGCTCAGCAGGTTTTAATGCACACAACAATTTACTTTTACTGTTTTAATTGTTTTTAGTCAATCACTTTTATTGCTTCTCTGCATCTGACTAAACAAATTAATAGAGCTATGTTCATAAATGATTACTTTGTGAAATGGCTTGATAGATACATTTGCCAGTTTCACCTTCAATTACTGCCAACATTAGTAATATTTATACCAAAAGGTACATTTATCCAGGTTTTATAATTAAGTGAGCAACAGGAGCAGCAATAGCACAAAAAACAAAAAAAGCCCTCTCTATTTCATGAGCTCCATAATATCAAATTTCATCTAACAGTGTTCCTCCCCAGGCCAACTGAAAACAGCAAGACCTGCCTGCATAGTTGGCTAAAAAAACCCCTTCTGGATCACAGAAAGACAGTCTACCCCTGCCTAGATTCTTACACGATCTTTTGGTTGAGGAAAAAACATACAAAGCATATATAACTAAATGGTCAGGACGACATTGTTACAGGGCATGAGAGGCTTGGATCAAATTCCTTGTTTTGTCCCTTTAGACAAGGGCAGCGAGAGTCCAAACTCCAGAATAGACTTAGGGCTCCCTGCTTGTCCCCACCCAACTCTGGTTCTTGGCAGACAGGAGGTGGGTCAGGTACAGGAACATTAGCTTGAACACAATACATAGCAGTGCCTCATTCCTTCAGCAGAGGTATACGTGGCCAAAGTCAGAAAATTTACTAATCAAAACCGTGATACAGTTGCCACAAAATTGGCAATACCAAGAAAGCCTACCTTTATGAATGCCAGTAAGGATTAGCCTTCACTGATACAGCCTTTCCCATGCTATGCATAGATCCCAGGATCCAAAACAAGAGATTACGAGCTTTTATAACAGTCCCTTCAGCTGTTGCCAAATCAAAACATAGGAATGCAACTCTGCAGTTTGGTCTTTCCAAAGGACAAGGGGTAATGGTTTTAAACTAAAAGAGGGAAGATATAGGCTAGAGATAAGGAAGAAATTTTTCACAATAAGCGTGGCGAGGCACTAGCACAGGTTGCCCAGAGAGGTGGTAGAAGCCCCATCCCTGGAAACATTCCAGGTCAGGCTGGACGGGGCTCTGGGCAACCTGATCTAGTTGAGGATGTCCCTGCACATGGCAGGGGGTTGGACTAGATGGCCTTTGAAGGTCCCTTCCAACCCAAACTATTCTATGATTGCCCAGTGAAGGCATCAGGTGAGCCAAGACTACTGTGAAAATGGAATTAATTGAGAGCAGAAGTTGCAGTCTTTCCTTCTCCAGTTACAGAACCACCTGAAAGATCTCCCTCCTTCCACTGTACCCTGGCTTTAAGTTGTTTGAAACCAAAGAGGAACAGGGTGCCCATCTCACAGCAAGACGCTAGGCCACCAAGTGGAGGAGGGTGCTTCCTCCTTCCCGGGTGTAAGCCCCGGGGAAGGGGGTACCACGGCCTCACTGGCCCGCACGCGGGTTAAGTCACAACAGGGTGCTGCAGGGCCTGCCAGGTTCAGCCTAATCCAACACACTTGGCTCTCCAGACATAATTATTCACTGGAGGAGTGTGTCTAGGTAAGTGCTTCATCTACAGCTAACACACCAATTCTTCTTCCTACCCCACACCTATTTTATCACCACTCTTGTGGTATCCTATGGATTAGGAAAACATAACTTATGATTTTGGGAGAGTCTGTCCATCCCTCTCATTATGTTTCTTAAACACCTTGCCTTGCAAGTGAGTAAATACTTACTCAAAGCTCTCCTCCCCACCTTTACAGAGTGTGTTCTTTTTTCCAAGTAGTCACCAGAGTGCTAAACTGGCTGCTGCTTTTGTACAAAAGCTAAAAAAATCATTCTACATTGGTCAAAACTGCTGACATCAAACTAGTTTTTCATTTGATATTCCTACATAATATCACTGGCATTTGATTTAAACCTTCATTGAACACGCACCCTCAGAAACAGTCTGGGTCTTAAGCTGTAGGAAACTGATAAACTGCAGCATGGTAGAAAGGCTTTTTACTATTCTTTTAGAAACTTGCATAATATCTTATATGAAAGAGCCCTGATCTCTGGCTGAGGCTGCTAGGTACTTCATGAATATAAACCAAATATATTAATCCTTTCGGTCCTTAAGGTACCAAGCCTACACTCTGCTGCAACAAGAAAAATAATGAAAAGCTTGTATGACAAAAAAAAGTGTGTCTTAACTACACATGTAAACTGCAAAAAACAAATCTATTTCCTGAGGTCCATGCAAAAATATAATTGGGATTTGTTTTAGTATTTCCATATTCCTTGAATCAGTTCCCCAGTCTAAATAGGTATCATTTTTATTTTTAAGTTGCTTGGTATTAAACAGATACTTGACCCACCAGCAGTTTTCGCAAAACCACCCCTTGCTCCCGCCCCTGCAGTGAGGTAACACAGCTGTTCCATAATCCTGTCTTTTTACCATCAGGCAGGACAGCACTCACCGAAATGCCAAACTGAGGACGGCCACCTTGCTTGGATGACATACCCCAGAGCATGTCTGTGTTCAGGACTCTTCAATAAAGAGGTAAGTCTAAAAAAAGGCTAAATAAACAAATGTTCTGTCACAGATTACCTGAGTTGCTGCAACTCAGGGCAGAGATTAGTAAGAAGAACAGATAAAGCCAGAGGTGGCAACAGCATCTCCACCCACAGCCAAATATATCCATTTTGATCAAACAAAGCCAGCCCCCTCCCACCACTGTATTACAGCGAGAGAAGCGATCAACAGAACCACAGTCACAACAAAGCCCGGGCACATGTGTGTTCCCGCAGACAAGGGCTAACAAGATCATTTTAACTCTGTGCCCTGCATGGCAGCGCAGCAAGGCAGCAGCCTCAGCTCATTTTTAAAAGTTGCCTTGAAATGGTAACAAGTTGCAAAAACAGTCATTTGTTTTTCTGCAGGCCAAGACCCGGGGATGCTGACCCACAGAACCCTTTGCCGAATGATTAAAATGGTATCCAAGAGCAACCCTGAATTAGTTTGTACAAGACACACATGTACTGTTGGACTGACTTATTAGAAGTTTTCACATGGCCCAGCTACAGTATATTTAATATTTCTATCAACTAGTGACATCATTTCATAAACACTGATGAAGAATTAGTGGTACCGTAGGATTTCAAAGGCCGATTTTCAAACATGGGCAAGGTACCCCTTACTGCACTTATATATTGAAATAGCCAACATGATATAGCTGATCAAGATCAGCTAGAAGCTTTAAGTGACAATATTTTGCTGTTTCCATCCGTGCACACTAGAGCATGCTGCTCCGAAATAACTTTCAGAAAAGGTCCTTTACAAATAGGATCATACTTTGCTGTGGACAGATAAGACCTGTTGAAACACTGTTCAACATCACTTGTTCTACAATAATACCTGAAGACCCCAGCCAAGATCAGGCCTTATTGTGGTGGACACACCATGCAGAAAAAGCCTGTAGGTCCCTGTCAATACCGTATAAATAGATAGGACAAGCAGGAACCAGGCAAATAAAAAAAAACCAGCTTGCCCCAGGTCACATAGAAAGTCTGCATCAGAACCAAGAAGCACATATAGATCTTTTAATTCCCAGTGTCTTACCTTCAAGATCATCCTATCTTAAAAAAACAAACAAACAAAAAAACACACACACAACCAAAAAACAAAACACACACAAGGCATCAGCCTACAGCATTACTATCAACAGTTATTCTAATCACCCTTTCAGGAAGCAGAGCTACACCAAGGATCAACCTGACCCACATGTTCAAGCTGGGGACAGAAATCAACACTAAAACTTGCTGAAGTTTATGAGAAGTTCATGACTTGGCAAGATCCTTCCTTCCATCTCATCTACCTAGAATGGAAAAGACTTGATATCACGTACCATGCCAAGCCACCCCCTGCCCCCCAAACATTCAATATACTTTCACAGAGATGTTAGAGGGTGTATTCCCAACACATACATAAATATATTAAGAATGCACTCTGTTTTCTTCCCTTCACTGAACTCTCTAGCATAGCAACTCATACGCATCACACAGTTCACTTTACACCAGCCAAAATAGATGAAGAAGAATCACATCCAAGCTATAAATCATATCAGCCCATTGCAATTAAATACATTCAAATTCTAAATCCCAGAAAACAGACTTTGTAATGATACAATTGCTGACTGCATCTACCAAATTCTCTCTTGCTGCCCTTCAAACGTGCTTTCCATTTACAAGCACACAGAAGCTACTTTACTGCCAATTCCTCCATTGATGGCACATTTTATTGACAAAATACAGCTGAGCCACCTAAAGCAATTTCAGCTACAGAATAACCTTTCACACAAGAAGTTAACCAGCTCCTCCATCCATTCGCAGTAGATCTAGATTAGCAAACACCACACACAGACACATTCAGACCCTTTGAACACCCTTATGCCAGTTGATGGCTAAGAACAGGGTAATGTTATAACAGTATTTCATGCTGTTAGTTCTGGGAATCTTCCTTACTCAGAAGTAAGAGGTTTGGATTTCCACTCTGCCACAAACCGTTTAATCTACCTACACCTTTTCTCCCCTGTCTCCGGTTTCCCCTTTCCTTTGTCTTACCCCTCTCCTGCATTACAGTTGCCTCATTACGCTTCTACAAAGACTGTCTTAGTTTAAATAATGCTGTTTAAAAAAAAAGAAAAAGCTGCCCAGTCTTCCCACAGGCTTAAAAAGTACCAGATGCATACAAGTCTGTCTAGAGCACAACCACCAGCACTGGAGCGGCTCCTTACAACAACTAGCCAGCCAAAGGGAGGCGGGGCAGCCACAATCTGACAAGTTCACCATCAAATAAATACTTTCATTTTTAAAAGCAGCAGACTCCAACATAAAATTACACTTCTTTTAAATATGGCTGTATAAAACATTTGTTCTGTATTACTTATGGAAGAAATCACAAATCTTAAAACATGCCAAGACTTGGAGCTCTACATTAAAGAAACTTGCTAGGAAAAGACCATTTTAGAAACCATTTTTATTGTCAGGCTTAATCCTGCATTTCTGTCAAGTCCGTCCTTCAAGTGAGTTTGCCTGATCAAAGATCTTATGGTTGACCTCTCAAATTTTGTCCATAGATCACTCAAAATGCTAGTTTACTACCAGCTGCTCTTAACATCTGTCCAGTGGTAGCTGTCATGCCCTCTCCAGTTTAGTCTGTGCTAAATAATTCCAGTGGGTGGGAAAGGGGGAGAGACCACGCAGCAGCACATTCTCCCACAAACTCACACACCATATCAGGCAGTCTGATGGAAGAAGATAAATTCGCTAACATATCTGTCCCAGTGTAAGTCCCAGGCAGAGACTGCTACAGCAGAAGTGCAGCCGAGTAGTGTTTGGAATCAGACTGCAAGTTTCCAGAGAAACATCAGACATCCACAAGTGCAAATACCTACCGCATGAAAACGGACAAGGCCTCGCGTTATCAGATCACACGGTTCAGCTCCATTCTCAGACTGACAGCACGCACAGAAGAGGAGTGCCAGACACCGCAGCTAGCAGTCTGCCACTAATTGCAGAAGAATGATACAGCTGCAACAGAGATTTATCCCTGCAGAAGGTGCTACATGAGGAAATTATTTTAGCCACGGGAGGTTGGCTGACTTTTCTCAGACTTTTTAGTTAACCACATGCAAAAGAATTCAGTGCTCCCATCTAAGACTCTTTTACAGTTCATAGATGAAATCCAGTTTGTCTTAGGGTGTACGCACAAGTTGAAGCTACTACTGTCCCAGATGAACTTTTTTAACAGCTCAATTGGAAAGAGCAAAATCAGGTCATTTATTCCTGCAGGTTAAGAACTGACCAGAATCACAGTTAAAAATAACACTAAAAAGAAATCAAAGCCAGATCTAACAGCCAGACACCACACAGAAAGTAAGAATCAATACATTCCTTGCCCCGGCCAGAAAACCATGCAGAGCAAGAGAAGCCCGTGTGCTCCCAGGGTAGCCGGCACCATCACACCTGATAGCTGGGAGGCTCGTTTCTCCTCACTATGCAGCTGTTCTAGTTCACTTACAGTGAGCTCCAAGACTCCTTACACTGCTGTTTCGGAGAGCTCAGAGGTATCAGATGGCCTGGAAGAGAACTCATCCACCTATACTTTTTATAGGTCCATCCACCTATACTTTTTAGTCCACCTGCACAATATAATTTTTTTTTTAATGCTGTGGTAGCCACATGGTGGTTTTTTTTTTTTTTTTGTGCTTCGCCTCCCCAAGGAGATCACCAAATACTCTTTTCCTGTGGGACCCAGTGGTAACACAACAGTGCTGCATTAGACCTGAGAAACCGCTACAAAACTGCTTGCTAGGGTCTCATGAGAAAAAGATACTTCTGTTAGAAGGTGAGTGTGTTATTAGTTGCTTTGCTCATTAACAAAAGCTGATCAAAGCCATGCTGCTCCCTGAAGATGTTGCACTCTATAAACTATTGCAGTTTCCTAAAAGAAGACAGTGGCTTAAGTCCAAACAGCTAACGCACAACAGATGCTTCTCTTTTTATCCCTTTTCAAACGGGGGGAGTCCTTGATCTGAAGCTCTGGTCAGTCCAGAATTACTCAGCTCAAGTTCAGCTGGAATAATTTCAGAGCTGGACTTCTTGCCCCCTTCCCCCTTAGGGGGAGTACACCTCCCCTACGAGTGAGGGGTAGATACTCTTCATTACATTACCTTCACAGCCCTTCCATTTCCCACAGGGCACCACATTACCAAGGACAGGAGGCCTAGGTTAAAAGTACCCCCCTTTGCAGAAGGCACCTGACGCTACACCCTGAAGTTACAAGGCACTCTTACGTAGAAGCCTCTCTTCTTCCAAAACCACACCTTTCATTTGTTAGGTCAATGCCCCCACCATTATATTAATACATTAGATCTCAGCATACCACATAGCTTTCTTCTCATTAAAACAGATTTCACTGTATTAAAAACAGTAGCTTAAGTTCTACTAAGAGACATAGAATCAAAAAGAAGTTATCAGCTATCACCACCCTTACCTACAGAGAAACAGCAGAAACCAACCCTCTCAAACCTACAAGAAGCCCAGCCTCTTTTTATCCTGCTCCAGTACTGCTAGACTGATGAGCTTGTATTGCTACCAGCTGACAGACATGCTCCCAGCTGAAGTGAATTAGATGTTAATAGTGAAGATCCCTACTGCATACTCATGTGAAGGGTTATTTTCAAAGCCCTCAACTTTTCATTGAGGAACTGTTTTTCAATTTCTAGTTTTATTTGTGTTACTATAGAAAGCTGTGACTAGCCTATTTTATAAACATCTGAGGGTTTATTGCTAGATGCTACAAAAGGTACATCTATATACTGACCCTCTTATGAAGATTTCTTATGCAAATGCAACAATTAGGTTAATGCTTTTCATTAAGTTCCTAAATTGGAAGTTCGTTTTATTATTTAAAAATTATGTAAGAATTTAAAAATCTATAAAGGTGAAATTCCCACTGTAAACATTTTAAAAGGATGGGAAGAAAATATTTATGTTTAAAAGCTGCTTATTTAACAACTGCAGAGTGACTTAGCTCTCAAATGTCATACCTCTGCATATTCATACACAGATACACAAGACAGTTATATGCACCTATGGAGGGTATTCACCCTGACTGAGAAAGCCTGCCTAAGGGTTCTGTGAACCAACAGGGTTCTGCAATAATGCCCCGCCAATGCCAAACTCCTGTGTTTAGAGAAGAACCCCCTTGAAGATCACACAGTCAAAACTTCTGTTTTCTGTGGGGTATTTTAGCAGCGGTACTGCCAGATCTCTAAGCAGAGGCTCTGCACCTAGTTCTAGTCTTTGCCACACACAGGCCCCTTTGAATACACATACTTAAACAAGATAGCCAAGACCTGCAGTCAGAAGGAGAGATCTGAAGAGGAGGGCCTTTGGTGCATGGAGCACAGCTCTTTGACTGAGTTGAAAGTCAAAGAGAATGCAGAAAGGAATAAATAATCAAAAGAACAGAAGTAGAAAGAACCTGGTAAGACTCCGAGAGGCACGGATCTATTCAGATATTCCTAGAGCATCAAGAAAACAAGGCATTTCTTTTGTTGTTTAAAGTAGATTTTGTTGTAAATTACACTATTATATAGAAAGAAGTGTCTCATAATAACCAAAGTTTTTTATTATCCACATGACTTTAATTTATCCCTTGTACAAGAGAAGAGTCAAAGTTGTATGGGTCCAGAAAAAAAAAAAGAGCAAGTTTGGGCATTAACCGGTAGCCCAGTGATCAGAGCAGTCGCCTTGGCAGGAAAAAAAGACGTGTCAACATCCTGCTCCCAGGGTTATTCAGGAATTCACATGAATCACTCCTCGAATAAACCATGGATCGAAGACAGTCATTGACCAGGGACTGTTGTTGTGTGAGGAGGCCCCAGCATCATAACATCCGAAGGCAAGATCCTGGGTGTGGTAACTGCATGGAGAGAGGCCCATGTAAACAGAGTCACTCCCTCCTGGCTAAGATTCCCAGGGAGATAAGTGACGCCAGTGGAAAGTAGGAGTCTCTCTCTGTCTCACACATAAACAGTCATTTACCTGATGGAGAACCCAGCATGTCTCCTCAGCATCTTTACAAGTTGTTAATAAAATGCAACACAGGCCCAGGAGCTCAGAAAAGAGCACCTGAAGTCACTGGGACTCATTTGTGAGCAAAGATAAAGAGTAAATATGAAACACTTGAGGGGAGTGGCCCCAAAGGGAAAGGCTTGGCACTCAAAAATACATGTATGTTAGAAGAATTAGGATACCTATAAGTGTATCTTGCAGAAATGAGATGGAATAAAGAAAGTTTATGATGAGCATCAGAGAAAAAAAAAAAAACAAAACAAACCACACAGTCCTGAAAGGCAAGTGCATTAGGGAGTAGAATTATCTTAAACACCTCAAGCAACTGAGCTTTATCACATCTCTACTAAAACTAGACTGGAAAAGGCTTTAGGTACCGAAAATAAGAGATAAAAAAGAAACTACCTGGAGAAGGAAAGAGAAGACCAATTTTAACCTCTCATTTGCCATATAATTCCTTGCAGGAGTCATCCTTAGCTTCCTAGATACTGCATCTGAGCTTCAGATTTGAGGTTCTGAACTTGATATATTTTGATTCCAAGGGCAGGGCAAACACTCAGTTCCGTACCTTCTTACCACCAACCGGACTGAACCAGCTCAGGGAAACTTTAGCCCAATAAAACAGAAATCTCCCAGAAATGTGGAGTTATAAGGGGGGAAAAAATATTAGAGGTAGAAAGCATCTGAAGAACTCATTTAGTCCACCCCAAGCCATAGGGCTGGGTTCCATCACGGGGAAGGTGGGGAGAGGGGCTTTGAGAAAGCTGAGTGAGCTATTCCAGCGCATCACTTACCCTTACAACTACACCAACACCTGGTCTCTTTCCCTATGGTCATCTAAATTCGTAACTCCTTTCCTAAGCACTATGGGCAGAGAGAACAGATCATGCCTCTCCTCTATGCAGCACATCATGCTGAAAAGCTTTCTGTTTCTCGGACTGATTTCACGAGTCTTCTTCCATTTCCATAGTCTTGCCGCAATGGTGTGTGTGACTTGGGGGACTGCAGAGAGGAAGATCACGGGGGGTTTAGAGGTTGGGCAACGATGCAGGTCTGGTGCGCTGTAGCCCTTCCCTTGATTTCCTGAGAAGCGGCTAGCAGCAGGCTTGCCATGGAATGCCTGACGGGATCAGTCCCGCTCAAGGAAACAAGTATTTCTCCTTCAACCTGTTGTAACCTGCAGATACAGTAACAAAGTTACAGTACTTTCCAACTTTGGACCAAGAGGGAGCAAAAACTTTGGCAACACTCATCTTTCAGGCTGATGCCCCTACAGCATCGCCCGTGCCCGTTTTACTGTATTGTAGCATTTGTTTATTCTAAAGCTCCACCTCCTGGAGCCATGAAATTAATACAGAAACGACTCAACTTTCACTTGAAATAAGGGTGCAAGTTAAAGAGGAAAGTTTGCAAAGGTGAATCTTAAAGGGGCAAGATTTAAAATTATAAAAGTATCCCTGGTTTGTTAGTTAAAAAAAAAAAAAAAAAAAACCCAAAAAACCCCCAACCTGCTTTAATTTGGAAACTCATCTCCTGATCTGGGGGAAGTCGATTTAATTTCTCAGCACTTGAGAGCAGGGATCTTTCACAGGGTTGCTACAGCAGCTCTGTTTAACGTCTCATCACATCCCAGTAAACTGAAGATTTAAGGCTATTTCCAATGTAAATACACAAAAGTAATTCTGTCTGTTTCCCCTCCGTTTAACTCATCCCCCCTTTTCACGTCGCTGACCTTTCCACCACCGGCATTTCACAGCGCACCTCAGGCGCAGCCCGGACTGTCCGGAGCTGCGTCCCGCTTGCTCCCCGCCGGCCGCCTCGCACCGGAGGGTGCTCTCCGCCGCTGCGGAGGGGAGCGGCACGCCCGCCGGGACACAGGCCCGGCGGCGGCCGGGGCCGCAACCCGGGAAGCGGCTGTGCGCGCCTCGCCGGCCGGTCAGGCAGCGCCTTCGGCCGCCCGCAAAATGGCGCTGCCGCCGCGCGTTCCCGAGGCGGCGGCGCCCTCTGCCGGCCGCCGGCGGCCCCGCGCCGCCCTGCCCGGCCCCGCTGCCGGGCGGCCGGGGAGCGTGTGGCGGGGAGCGTGTGGCGGGCCGCGGGGCTGCGCCGGCCCACGCCCGGCTTCGTCCGCCCGCGGGAAGGCCTTCCTCCCGCAGAGGGGCCGCGACCGGCTTGCGCTCCTGCTCGTTCCCTCCTGCTGGTGGGCCTGCCGGGCGGGCAGAGGCTGCGGGCTCTGCCGCCGGCTGGGAGGCGGCAGTCAGCAGGAGGGCCGGGGGCACTCGGGCAGAAGGGGCTCCGAGGAGCTTCTCCCCCGGCCCACCCTCCCTTGACTCTCACAGCGCCGCGTCGTCGTCGGAAAGCATCTGCGAGGGGCAGTGGGCTCCTGAGCTTGTCTCCTGTTTGTAACCATACTGCTCGGGAGAAAGAGTGCTGCTTGCAAGCGCGGCGGGTTTGCCAGGCCTTCCTTGGCACTGGTCAGAAGAGTTTTATTGTCACTGCCAGCTGTCGCAGACCCCTCCTCCACTTGGCAGACCGAAATTTAGCTGCTGCTGTGCAACAGAGAGCCTCTGACCTCCGGGGAGGCCATGCTGCGGTTCTGCCGAGCAGCCGAGTCACGTATGTCATCGGGGGAATGCAGGTTTCCATTTACTGGCATAGCCGGAGGCCCAGCATCTCCAGAGTCTCAAATTCTTCCTTGTGCTTTGCCCCTTGTGGCAGCTCCACATTGTCCGCTCTCAGGTTTCTTGTGATGGGAAGTAGCTTGCAGATAAGTTTTCTCACCCTGCTCACCTGTCCAAGGAATCCACGTCCTTCCGCTTGCACGTTGAAGTATGTATGCTTGGTGACCTCCACGGCAGTGCAAGCCATGCTTTGCTGGGTTCACTATCATCTCCATACTTGTTATCATCGCACATCTGTCGGTGTTGCTGACCGAGAAGGCTCTGCTTTCTCATGGGCCTTTTTTTACACTCGTTATTTTGTTTTCCACAAGATGATAAGATACCCTCAAGAAGGACTGTTTGCTAGCCTGCAGCGTTCTGAGTCTTTTTATCAGGTGTTTCAAAGAAAGTGGAATCGTTCAACTGCACAGAACTGGATGGTCAAGAAAAAAATGCACAAGAAAACCCCTGTGCTCCATCCTGCTTTTGAGCTCCCCTCCCTCAGTCCTCTTGTGACCAATGTTCAGAGGGGTGTGAACATAACAAATGGACTAGGAAGACTTTTGGGGCACCTCTGGAACAACCACGGAGCCCATGGCAAGACAAGCAGCTCCTGATAGCCATGTGGCTTTCCCAGTTCATTTCATCAGCTCTGTCACCAGCGCACGGCAAAGGCTGGTTTCACAAGCATTCGTAGATCTGCTGCAAGACAGTCCCAGGGCATCTGTCTACCAGATTATTGCGAGAGACTGTAGTGACACTGAGAGGTGAATGGTGCTAAAGCTGTCTGAGAACATGAGTGTCACAGTGAGGGATCAGAGCAGGCTCGACAGCAGGAGCTGAACAGCTGCAGTTTGGAGCTGTTGACTGCTACAGTTCACATGAAACCCACAAGGACAAGCTGTTTCTGTTACACGAATGCCAACGTACACTTCCCTTGCAGAAGACCCTAGTGCACAGTTTAAGATCAGTTTGAATCCCACAGGTATCTGCTCTGGGTCTGGTTCTGTTCCAGACTGCTGTTAAGAAGACGGCACTGTAACATAAAGTGCCCCTGAGAGTACAGACAGAGCACAGTGAAGGGAGGAGCACTTGTAAAGACCTTATGGAACAAGATGAGAATTCAAAGTAATCTAAAAAAACTGAAAAAATTGGAAAGGGTACAAAAGATTGCACGACATAGCTGGAGGGAGACAAGAGCGGAACAGTACAGGCAAAATCGAATATACACCACAGGACATCACAGCTCGGAAACAACTTGGGCAGAAAATGGCTTGGAGATTATGGTGGACCCCAAATTGAATTCAGTCAAATATCACTTTGAGACATATACACAACACAGGGGAGGCATTACCACACACCGCTTGGGAGGCCCCAGCTGGCGTACTGCGTCCCGATTTGGATGCAGCAATCTGAGGACGAGGGAGACAAATGGGAGAAGAGCAATGGCTCAGAACAACACACGCCATCAGGGAGGGTTGGGAGAATGGGGTTTGTTTAGTCTTGAAGGCGGAAAACCGGGGTGGCAGGACAAACCACCAGGGCTTCCCATGCACTGGAGAATCACTAGCAGGGAGTCGGTCACTGGGTGTGTTCTTGATAGCGTGGAAGGGGAGCGGGACAAGATGAGGAGTGACAGCTTCGTTTGCTGCTGAGATGATTTATCTTAACTATTCGGTGACACCCTCACTGACCTGTAGTCTGTCCCACCGGTTGTCTCCCTGCGGGGGTCCCCAGGGCCGGACCCACGGGGCCGGGGCCTGTCAGCAGGAGGAGTTTGTCCCAAGAGCCACCCGGGTGAAGCCAGGGACGCTCCGTCCGTGCCCCAGCCGCCCCGCGGGGACCCCCCGCCGCCTCCCCCGTGCTCTCACGCGGGAAACTCCTCGTTTCCCACTCGCAGGGCTCGCTCGCAGCCCCGCACCGGGCCCAGCCCCGCACCGGGCCGGCTCACGGCGCCCTGACTGAGGGGCCGGGCTCGGCCGCTGCCGGCCGCTAGGTGGCGCCGCGCCGCCGCGCGCTGCCCGGCTCGCCACGCGCTGCCGCGGGGGGGGGGGCAGGCAGAGCCCAGCGTACGCAGCGGTTCGTTTTATTGACTTTGATAAAGCTGTAAACCAGCCCCGATTATTGAGAGAGAGAGAGAGGGGAGAAATTACTCTGGAGCGGGTCTGAGAGCGCGGCGGTAGTTGCCTATTGCGTAAGAGAGCGCTGCGCGTTGACGACGAGCTCAGCGACCCAGGGGCGGGAAGGAAGGTTTAAGGACCATGAAACACTTAGGAGTTTCCTACTGTATCACAGTGGCAGAAGACACATACAACATCAAATAACACCAGCCTGAGCCGCTGTTAATTTGCAGTGTTCGGCGGCCCTCAGTTTCTCCTGTCTTTACCTGCGGTGACACGGTCCAGCAATTACAAATTGGACCACAGAACAAAATAGGCAGGGAAAAGCCCAGCCTTGAGTAGTTTCCGTCACCGCTTACTCACGGTAAGAATCTCCAAAGGCCAGAAGTAGTTCAAGAACTTTGTCTATAGTTTATTGCAATAAACATGGATGGAGAAAAGCAGCTTTCCCGAGTGAACATGAGGACAGAGGATCAACTTACAAATGAAATAATGCAACAGCTTACAGCCAATCTTGCAGATGAGTTGGTAAATAATAGCCCAAAACCTGGGGAATGACTTCAGGTGCCCTGTTCACATGCATTAAAGGATCATTCAGAGCCAAAACGATTGCCACTTCTATCCACAGAAGCCAGAACATCCTCTTTCAGCAAGAAAACACAGGATTATTTCTTAACCCAAAAATCTTAAATCTACAGGAGATCAGTTGTTGGCACGAGTATTTTATGACAGGCTGCAGGAATCCTGGAAACAAGGTGCCTTGTGCCCCAGAACCTGTTCACAAATACAGCAATGAGGACAAAAAATGCCATAAACTCATTACAACCATCAGTCTGTGGGAGAGGCCCAGCAGCAGAATGTACAGAAGTACAGCGAACACAAACGCGTAGGTACATGATACAGCCTGTACGTGCGAATTTCAGTGCTAACCCCTTTCAGTTAAACCATGCAGCTACCATAAGAACATTATATCCATAAAGAATTTGTTGGCATGAACGTCCTTGAGGCAAACGAGAATGACGAGCTCCGATTAACAAAAGTTACGTGACAAAACGCGGGGGTCTCATTGGGAATGGCAGGGGTGTAACTAGGATGCCTTCAGTAATCCGTACCTCTTCCACACTCGTCTGACTGAGAAACATTGACCTCAGACACATTGAGATGCAAATAACCTTTAAACCCTTCCTAGCAATGTGCTATATGAATAAAAAATGCGAAAGGATTGCAGAAGGGTGTTCTGTACAGTTGTAGTCAATAGAAGGCATTCATTCCAAGAAAAAAAAAAAATCTTTTTTTTTTTTTTAATTAATCACTGGGTTGCCACTTCACTATTGCAACAGAAAACTCGTATAAATAAGATTCTATCAGGCTTCAGCTCTGTTTTTTCCTCCACATACAATTAACAAAGCAGCTAAAAATAAAAGCTTGATTCTTTTGCACCAGGCCCAGAACAATCTTGCTGGAGTCATGATGCAGCTTTTCAGTAAACTGCTCGAGTGAAAAACAACATACATACAAAATTTCTCACAGACTGAAGCAGCAGCAGAAATATTTTTCAGCCCGTTTCCTGCACCCCCTAGGCTAGGCATAAATTGAAATGCAATTCCAATTCACTTTTCCAGCTAGTATTATTTCCTGCTGAAACGTTTTAAAAAAGCAATAGAGACTCAGTGCTGCAGACAGAGGTGCCTTCGCCTTGGAAACCCTCAGAACACATTTTTTGTATTAAAAAAAATTACTTTGTTCAAGCCAGCAGTAGATCCAAGAGGGTTTAAAAAAAATATATATATATAAATCCAAGTTTGTCCTGGACCTGGCTAGCAATACAGAAAGCAGCAATAATCTTTGCCCCCAAACTTGATGCAGCCTCAGCCAGCCGTAGGCAAGGACTCAAACCCAGAGGTCGGGTACAGCCATACGGCTCTTGTTGCTCTGACCTCGGTGCCAGACAGAACACTCAAGCCTGCCCAGCGCTCCTCCGCCCTCGCAGGGCAGCACCCAGCAGTTGTTGCTGCACGTGAATTAACCCCAATTCCAGCAGCTTCTGCCCCATCCACTGAATCAACTCAAAGACTTTTTGAACATTGTAACTTCAATGTACTACTCTTCATAAACCCAAATACATGCTGCATTAGAAAGCGCTCTCTATTGCAAGCATGGAAGTAGTCCCTGAGGTTTAAAAATCAAGGCTGACAGAGCATCTCTGATACTTTACAGAAATCAACTTTTCTGAGATAGCATTTTTTTTTTTTAATATCAAGAACAGAATTAAGGGCTGACCTTCACCTTGTATTCTGAAAAGTAAACTCCATTACATTTTCCATTTATATTCTAGTCCTATATAATAGTTTCTGTAATAGGAAATACACCATGAACTCTATAAAGCACCTGTTGCCTGGTTTTCTGGGGTTTAACCACACACTTCCTTCATGCACGCAAGCAGAACGACCGATTCCATCCAACTGGCTGTATACAGAAAAATACTCTGGGGTGCATGTAATTATGGAACTTAAAGCATCCAGATTTAGAAAAATACAAGCTATGAAAATAGACCCAATGCTACACCTCCACGCACACTAAAAAGCAGCTGCCTGTTATCTAGAGGTGTGTAATACTTCAGACAAAATATGGCTGCTTAGAAACGCAATAGATTTGGGGGGGTTAAATCCACATTTAAAAAAGAAAGAGGGGGAATCTCTGATATAGTAAATGCCATCTTTAAATGTAGGCATGTATTTAGTATTAAGATGCTTACTGTGATGTTAAAGCAGGACTTCAATTTTTATTAGCCATTACAAAAAAAAAATTGCAGGTACATAAATGGATCCATACCTCAAATTTCTTCTGCAAGTCTTTGCAACAGTGTCACACTAGTACTGCTAAAACAAACATATCGAAGGTCACAGGTGCTTAAAGAACAAGTTTATTGACAATATCTTCACAAATAAACAGTCTAAAGAAAATTTCAGAAATCTCTAAACTTAGAAATTTTAAAATTTTGTTCTCATTGGCAAAATATTCCCCTCCCCCCCAAAAAAACCCCACACCAAAGAGAAGTATAAGATGTCACTATATTTTTAAACTTTCCTAATTTCAACATTTTGGTTCAGTCCTTTAATTTTATAATACACATCCAACCCTTAAGCACAATGAAAATGAGTCAAAGTACAATTTTCCTTCTGTAAAGGGATCTCAATCAGTATGAATTTTTTTTTGGCAAGCATCTCCCTGAATCCTGTCTGCTTAGAACTTGATAGGTAATGTCAGCAAGAAATAACTTTATAAATATTCCAACTGAGCCAAATTATTCTGCTATTAATCAAAACCTAGATTTCCCCCAAATGATACAAAGCATACCATGTAGTACAAGAAACTATCAGCATGCATTTTAGAGGTCATTTTTGTACTTCAGGTATGTGAAATTAAAACCAAAGAGGGACAATTCTGATAAAAATGTACTCAGATATTTCATAACATTAATATTTATTGCTTTATATGAATACTGTATTGAAAGCCCAAGCATTCAGTTTACACACAGAAATTATACAATTATATACCGTTTCACAATGGCAGTGAGCACTCATTACAATCTACAAAAATCTACTTTACAGAAATTTAAAAATCCTAAATATCAAAAAGGTACAGTTGAAGAAACAGGTATAAATTTGGCAGCCAGTAATTGTGACTGGGAGGTTGCAGCTTGCATGTCTTTAAATATGGGAACTGGAAAATATCGAGTTTAAAGCAGTAGGTTTGTGCTTTGAGCTGGTTTGAAAAAAATGTAACACTGGCTGTCAAAGTAGCATGTTCAAAAATATTTAGTTCACTTCCAAAATGTTATACAAATCATGGTGATTTCTATGCACCCCTAAACCTTTTAGTCGTTTAGCTCAGGTACATAACTATGGTCATATATTAATTCTTCCAATACAGTGGTGTGATCATACCGATGCCATCTGCATACCTTAGAGTAATTTTGAGACTTCTCTACAATATTCACAATGCTCCAAGAAGCACTCAAAAAGGCAAGTACCTGTTCATTTCTTCCAAGATAGTTTCTTGTCATATTTTCAAACATTTCTTCTACAAAAGTTTAAGCTAATGTTTTGATTACAACGTTCTCAACATAAAGCACATTTTCTCATAAATAAATGAAATCCTTTCACTCAGGCACCTCAGAAGTATACAAAAATGTTGTAATCTGAACAGTTCTCTTGGAATGTGTTTACTCTGGTGTTTTCAACAATGTTAATATTTCCAGGGTTTCATATGGGCCAGATTTCATTTGTTTTGTTTTCCAGAGGCAAAACAAAGTGCCTTGAGAGGTGAACTCAGTCTTTTCCTATAAAAAAAGTATTTGCTGTATTTATCTTTTATAGAAACAGAAAAATATACCATTTCCCCCTTAGAACAGTGAGGGTACACATGTGTGCATGCGTGCATATATGTGTGTGTGAAATGTAACACATTTTGAACACACAACATAAGGTTTCATAGTATGTATTCAAATAAAAATCTGGAAACCAGCATGAAACCCCAATATTTCACATGTCAAATGTTGAAACTGTAACCAAAATATGAAGTAACTGCTATAGCTGTCAGAAAAAGACAAGACAAAAAGCTTTCTTGCTTACATACAACTAGGTGTGGTAATCTCCAAAAAAGTTGTCAAAATTATAATTACCTTCCAGTTTAAAAACTTTTATTCTAAATAAAAAAAACTATACACAAACCACTGATTTGACCAAACGAAAGTTCAGCGGTAAGCAGGACCTGAAGGAGCTGGTATTCACAGTTCTTATCATGTACAACTCTTTCAAGGTTCAATCCATGGAGAAGTGTATTTTACAACCTGCTTCTTTTTGTAAAACTAAAGGTCCACTTTATTACATAAAATTATTTATACAGTGTAAAACCGGAGCCTTATGGAAAATACTGCATCTAAGTGTATTTAAATTAGTCTTGCTCCATAGGTTCATCTGCAACTTCTGTGGCTTCATCACTGTTTTCCATAGGGGTCTCTGATGAAATTTCTGGAGTTTCGCTAGCATAGGACCCTAACTCTTCAGTTTCACTGCAGTCAGCTCCACTACTGGCAGATCCACTAATTTCACTGTCATCTGAGTGTAAATCCTTCTCTGCTTGAGACTGATCAGACTCCTCCATTTGATTGTTCTCCTCAAAGGTCTCTTCATTCACAGTTGAGGACTCAGTGTCTTTTTCTTGATCTTTTCTGTCTGGACCAACATTTCTGGGAGACATGAAGGACTCTAGAAACGGCGAAAGTACAGTATTACTAAGGCATTTTTAAACAAATCTTAACCCTGCTACTACTTTCCATTCCCGGCTATGCTGAGCAACACTTCCACAACACAGCCAAGGACAGGAAAATCTGACAACCCCTGATTTTATTAGAAGATATAAAGTATTAGCCAACTTCATCAGGATAGCTAAACTATCCTAATATACCATAAAATAAAGTCCAATTTTTTTATTAAATAGGTAACTTCACTTAATTAAGCTTCAGTGGATAAAGACACAGTCTAACTTTTTCTTGCTTCCCCACATTCCTTCATCTGTCTTCAGAAGCAGTCTTTGGGAAATGTTGAAAACAGTAATGTTTCAAGTGTACATCCATCATGATCTAGAGGAACATTTTACAAATACATGAGCCACAAAAAATACATCTTAAAAGGAAACTTTGGAGAATATGTATAAAATCGATCACTCTCAACTGCAGTTTAATTAGGTACAGGGCCTGCCTTAGAGTGAGGTAATTTTCACTGTTCTAATAGGATCTGGAGAGATTGTTGCTCAGCCTCCTCTGTGAAAGAACATAATTTTATATCTGTATTTCAGTAATTTATTAATAATAAAGACAGTTCAACATAGATATGGCCCATCCCCTTCTGGAGAAGAGATGAGAACATCTGATGATACCCTAAAGTAAGGATTCCCAAATTCTTGGTGCATCATTACCACCCTTGTGTGATTTACTGCCTAAGAAGATTTTAAGTACCATTTTATAAATTTTTAAATAGAGATGTAGGACAAAGAAACAGAAGAAATAACAGAATTGCTAAATTACATGAAATTGAAGTACGAACAAGCAGTTTATCTTTATGCACAGCTGGAGACATTCAGCAATCCCAGCAGCACTGGCCTCCAGCAAAGAAAATCCCAAGTCCTTGGAAAAAGCACAGAGCAAAGACGATGAAAAAAAATTAAATACCTTCCTCCTCTTCCTCTGTACAGTGCTGTCTGGCACAAGTAGCATCTTTTTCTTTATCCTGAGATGTAGAAGATGTTTCTGTCTCTTCCCCCGTGCCTAAAGAAACTTCACTGGAGGCAGTTTGGTTAGGTGCATCTCTGGCTTCCCCTTCCTTGTCAAATTTAAGTCTTTTTACCTCATGTCCTTCTGCTTCTGCAGGATCGTCTTCAGAGTGCTTATTTTTTACCGGGCTGCTCTGAGCACCTTCTGATTCAGATGCTGGTGATTCACTATAAACAACAAAAGCAGCTGTAGTTTTTACTGAAGGAAAACATTCTGTATCTTATCACACTTAAAAAAAAAAAAAAAAAAAAAAGAAAAAAGTAGCAGCTATTTCGTGTTCAACACGCTACAAGAGATAACAGTAGAACTCACTTCACTTACTACATAACAAAACCTCCAAGCCACCACTCCTCCTTCACCTGGTTGTTGATGAAAACACACAGTGATCAGGCTACTCTGGTGGGTCCAAATTACAGACAGTTCCTACTGTCAGAATCAGTGGCAAACATTTATGAAATATCGTATCTGGTTATAGCTTAACATCCTGACACAAATATGGTAACTGTGGATTTCTGAACTCTATTATTCACTCTATTTTACTATACATCCCATACACTTAGGAGATGTGTTACTACAACTGTGGAAACTTGACCTAATAGTTATCCAGACAGGCCAAACAGTATTAAGTACACATCAAATCCTGCTGCAGATATTCGTATGTTAAGACTTAATTAGGCATATCTCAGATGACCATTCTCTTTTAAAATATTTTTAAAATGTAAGTGAAAAAAACCTGAGAATAATAAAAACTCGAAATACATTACTCCTCACAAACCTGTGTTTTTTATCTTCCGTTTGCTGCAAGCTTGATTCTTTATGTTCCGTGCTGTCTGGCAAACCGTTTGTTGTCATAGGAGTTGACAAAGAAACCTTCGGTCGATTTACTGGTCTGGGAGTTCCAGGACCATTTACATTAGATCTTTAAAAACAATAATAAAAAATTAACCCATCCTTTTAGTAAAGTAATTTGTTCCTAATAGGCAGAAAGCAGCTATAACCTTGTTTTAAAAGATCATCAAAACAAAACAAAAAAGATCAGGTACTTTGCTATTTTATATTGAATAAAAAATTCCTTGCCTACAACATGCAAACTATGATAAAAACTTTAAATAACAACAACAAAATTCTAAACGACGAGGTTACAAAATGATCAAAAAATAAAGTACATAGTGTGTATGTTCATGCCTCCTCTACCCTCCTCCTTCCCCTAATATTCCATGTTACACCCCCATTTTTGAGGCTACCTATTTGGGATCAGAATAGGTAATGATAAGGGATCTGAACCACCTGTTTCCAGAATTACATTGCTTTTATCCAGAAAAAGTTAATTCCCAAAACTAAACTTACCTGTCAGAGTACCCTGGTGAATTTCCTGGGAACATAACACCATTCATCCGATTTAAACTATTGGAATTACTTTTCCTAACAGCAACAAAAAAAGGAATGTTATGAATAGAAGAACTTTAAATTACTTTAAGATTGTTTGCACAGAATTCCCCCCCCCCCCCCCCCCAACTTAAATAGTCCCCCACTGTCAGTCCTCAAGGGGTTCTCTACCTATACATTATACTGGGGAAACAGACTAGGATATGAATTTACAGTGTAACTGTTATCGAGGGGTATCCTTTTTTCCCCACCACCAGCTATGGTATGAAGTAACAGCTTAGTGTTCTGGGATAATACTGAACTGTACCACACATCCGATTCCAAAGCTGTTCGTTCATTTCCAAATTACTACATATAACACTTGCAGACCACTATGACTACTGTTGACTTAACTATTGATAACGAAAACTGAACTCCACATGTCCGTCTTTTGGAGACAACTACTGCCAGCAAAAGAAATCTATTAGACACACATGCACACATTCTCCCCTCTACTAACACAAGCTTAAAGTTTCAAGAAAAAGATGATTATACTTACTCTGAAGATGGATATACACAGCTGACAACCATGACATTCTGTAATACACAAACAACACATTAAAAATTCAGAAACAGAAACTTCAGCTCTTGACAGCACCCCAAAACTCGGAGTTACAGGATTTTGGTCGTATCTGTTAAAGTATCTCTACAGAAAATTGGGTTGAAAGCTACCAAAAGATGACAGATACAGAAAACGTGTCTCTGCTCCCTCTTTGCAAGGTCAGTATTTTCATAAGTGGGTTACTGCCAAAACAAGACCAGCACATTAAACCTCAGACCCAAGTGTCTGTAATTTCTAATTGAAGTATCTCTGGAAAGCAAAGTATTCCGAAATGCTGGAAAAACTTCTGAATTGCTGGAGAAATGCTCTATTCGTACGTGGGTCCTGTATTTAAAAGTGTGAAAGCACTATTAGCTATTTTGGGCACAGTCACAATTTAAATGCTAAATTATTTTGGCCCCACGTAAACCAAGGGCAGAAATAATGATTAATTCAGTATGTTTTACTTAGTCACCTCTCCCTCCTGAATGGCACTGCAAACTAAATCAATCTTAACATCCAGAAACCTAGCTTAGAAATTCGGTAAGTTTCTCTCTTCAAATCAATACTTAAACAAATTATGCAGAGGCTTTTTTCACAGGGCCAGCTAAATTAATCCAGGTGAACTTTAATGAGGGTTCTCCATAAAACCTGAGGTGTGGTTTCACAGATCTCGCTGTTGGCTAAGAAACTGCTCTGTGAAATCCCTGTCTCATCATTTATTCCTGAACATCTCCTTCCCATCGGAAGTTGCAAGAATACACCTGATTGTATCCACTATAACGGTGAAAACAAATCCATTTAAAAGTTAACCCTTCTTCAATTGAATAGTTTAAGTAGGAACCTCAAGCCAATTTTACCATCATGTGGAAAACCCTATGTGGAACCACATCCTGAAAGGCTGTTATCTGCTTTTGAAAGATCCCACATTCTGACACAAGCTATAGAATACCATTAAATGACATCTGTATGCTTTTACAAAGGCACAGTCCTCTGCACAAGAGGATTTAAATACTGAAACAAAAGACATTGGGGTGGGCCGGGCCTCCCTCCTTCACCTACTGGATCTAATCTGAACCCAAATGTGGAAGGAAATGCCTCATCCAAAAAAAAAATCAAATTATTTCAGCTGATTATTTGATTATTTCTAGCTAGGACTCAATATAAAGAGTGACATTACACCCTACACAAACTACAGTTTGAGTACTGCACAGCAATCAGGAAACACAACAGTTACAGCCCTGAGATTTATTTTTGTCTTAAATAAGTTATTTTAAAACTGCTTTTTGATGTTAAAAGGTATGAAACAAACTCATACACTTGAGAGTAGCTATTAGCTATACTATGGCTATGAGCCATAATGAAACCAACAGACCTTTGGGAGTAATTCAGAAGTTATTTAAGTGGTAATTGTGACTGTTCAGCTATGTTCCTTCTCAGAAAAATACATACCTTTTCCACACCTCTTAGAAATTTGTCTGTTCCTGTGTAATTCCTCCTAGGATCTGTCAGCAACTCACAGAGTCGCTGAATAGTGAAGGGGATGCTGCAATGAAATAGATTTATAATAATTTAATTTTATTTTAATGACTATGATTGCTAGGAAGCAACAATGTATTGCTTTCTCCCCCTTACTGAGAAAACAGAAAGAAAACAGTACTGAAATGTTATCATTAGCAATACAGGGTAATAACTCAGGGCCTTATTTTTCCCTATCTCATACACTGAGGTAACAAAGCATTGTCTTTTGTGCTCACCACCACAAAACTCTTAAGTAGAATCCTAAATACATCATCCCACAACTCAAACAATTCATTAAAACAATGAAAAGGAAATCAGATCATCAACAGTAAAATAGTTTAAGACTGTATTTATTATTCAAATATATAGAACAGAGACGGTAAGCGATTCAAAACAAATTTGAGTCATACACACTAGAGCTAAAAAATTCTCAACTTGTAGTTTATTTCACATTTTACAAAATACATTTACAGAAAAAGCATTAAATGTTGGAATTAGTAGAACCATTATACTTTAGCTGTTACAAATACTCTGTTTTGCCACAACTGGACAGTATACTTATCTATCAAGGAACAGCTCCGTAAAAATAATTAAACTCGGAGTAAGACATGTAAAATCCATAAGCATCACATTCACACGTTCTGTTTTCTGACAATTCTGCACTCAATTTCATCCCTACTGAAATGAGAAACTGACCTTTCAGACAAGCAATACTTTACATACATTTATCAGTTACCTGAGATGTCATACACTTTTGTTGCAAATTCAGTGTCACATTTTAACAAACTTCTGTGACTTTTGACAAAATACTTTAAAAGTTAGTTCAATAAAATAACAAAGGATCATGCATTTTTACAGTTAACTGTTTGAAGTTGAAGCCATAAACATTTCAAAAATTCATCTAAGCAGCATATTTGATACAATACAATACTTGAGAACCATTTCTTAATTGGGACTACGAGTGATACACCAAATCCAGAGCAATATCAATACAGACTTACATACCTGTGTGTATATATCCCTATATCGTAAATTTTCATAAAAATTCAACTTTTATTATTTTCTGAGGAACTCGGTATACCATATCATAAGCCTATTTCATTAGCTAACACAGTATGTACCTCAAGCTTAGTTCATTAGCTAAAAAGCCACATCTTAAAGATGCACAGACGTACCACTAGTTCAGTGCAAAGAAGTCAGCATAGCTATGATTAATCATACTACATGACACTTGATTTTAACTAAAAGCAAGACATAACCAGAAAGAGAGTGACTAAGTATCAACAGTTTAATTATGTTTTTCAGAATGGTCTGTATATTATGTTACTGAGGAAGCTATAATCCTCAACTGGAAAACAGTAAGGAGGTAGGCTACAATGCAACCACCCTTAGCCCTAGTTCCAACACAGCTACCTGAAAAAACACAGAAGGTATATCACATTTACCTTATTAGTTAATGCCTTCCCTTGCTATTCACCCTGAATTACACCATATCAACTTATCTTTACTGGTCTTCTAAGAACAGAAAGATGGTGAAGTTAATCTCCATCAGTCAGCTGTGGAGAGTTAGAATACAGCTGATGAAGCATTAAATACATTAAACACTTGCAAAAACTAATGTTATAAGATGACGGTATTTCTAAAACATTTGTTTTGACATGTTACTGCTTAAAAGCAAGTAAAATGGCAGAAACCGAGTGTTTTGGCACACAGGGAAAATACATTTCACCTCCCTGTTTTGACCCAGAAGTATCTCCTACCCCATCCCCAAAATTTGGTAAGTACAAACCAGAACAAATAAGGAACAAGTGTTCCTTTTAATTCAGTTTATTACATGAAGGTTCTTAAGCTTGACAATGGTTCTGTCATTATTAGTTTCCCTAAAGCTTCCTTAGTATCAATCAAATGGTGTTCAGCAACTTTTGATCAACCAGTAATCTTTCTGACACCCAAGTTCTTCATGATGCTCAGCTTCTGTGTAGTGCCCCTCTTTTAGTGAAATTCCCGACACTAACTCAGTCACAAAGAATTTACCTGATCTGTGAACTTTTCCACATATGCTCAGCACTAACTGTATCTATTGTTTCTCATTGATCGCCATTTTGGTTTTGAGTTGAAAAGTTCATAATTAAAGAGACTCTGTAATTTTTTAATAGACTAGACTGTCCATTCAAAATCAATTTATTTCACAGAAACAAAGATACACAGAATTTTAAATTATTTTTCATCAGCCAAATCTGTAAGACATCCTGGAGAATCATTGCCTGGCTAATTTGTATTTAGCTGTACCTAACTGGACACCTGCAGTACTAAGACATGAAGTATTCTACGAACCTCAATATAGTTCTGGCTACCTGGGGAATAAGCATACTCAAGGCACCACGCAGCCTGCAACTATGTCCAGAAGTAAAAGTTGCCTTCCCATTTTACTCTCAGCTATAAAAGGTTTAAACAAAAGCTAAAATCAGTTCATTTCCCTCCAAAATTTTCCATAGTAAACTGAACTTCATCCACTGAGCAGCAGATGGCACCAACTGTCACACTATCACCTCCTTTGCATGTAATTTGTAAATGCTTTTGGTTGGCAAAACCCGAAGTTAACTTCACCTCATGAATTCTTTCCTGTAAAATTATTATTTTAAAATAGTTTATCAATGTGATTTTAAAATAAAAGTAATTGAAATTGGTGTAAAACTATACATGAACACCAATCTAAAAGTTTGTGAGCAGTATGAAAATTGATCTTAAATGCTTAGAAATGTAATTAGCTGCGTACATGAGCTACATGAATAGTCCTAATCTGCCTACTTAAGGTAACCACTTAAAATTCTGTATGAACACACTCAAAACTGCACTTCCTAGTACTAGTTCAGAATGAATTACAAACCAAAAATTCATCATATGAACAGGACCCAAGAGGGATCTAGGAAAATTATTTATAACAGCCATATGAAACTGTAGCCAAAAAATATACATAAATGAAAATTGGGATTATGATTATGTCTATTTTATTCATTCTGTGCAAACTCTGTCATCTGAGATCCCCAATAACTTACCTTGGAAGCTTCTCCTTCACTAGCAAAGGATAAAGAAAATGGCAAGTCTTTTAAGAACTTCCTACTAAATCATAGCATGAGAATCTGGCTCTGTAAGCATATTACACAATATCAAGTAAGATACAGTAAGGTTAAAACAGCCAGTTTGTGCTTTCTTTAAAAGACACTTCATATAGAAAGACCTCAAAACAGGGGTCATTCTTAATTTGTTACTACTTTGACCTTTAAAAAAAAAAAAGTTGTAAAAAATTTAGCTAGTTTTAATGAACTCTTTCCCTCAGTCTTTTAAACAAAAACCAATAAAAACATCCTAATAATAAGGTCACATCACGTAGCTTTCTTCTCCACTATGGTACCCTGAAATGACATCCTCAACTTTATTTAAAAAGCCTGAATATATCCAATCGCACAAACCAAAACCTGTTCTTGCTACTTTTTGGATGCATCGCCACACAATTCAGTTTTCACAATCATATTCTCACTGTAGGAGGTGTAGGATTTACTAAATGAACTATTCTACAATCCTAGACTCTGAAACATCCTAATGTATTATTTTCTTTAAGGTAACTAATGTATGCAATTTGCTTCCTCAAAGACTGGGTGGTTCACTTCAAAGTATGAGGAAGTTGAGCACTCTTAAGTGTTACAGCAATACGTCAAAATAGCACGGCCACAGAGTAAGCTCCAGACTTAGTCACCCAGAGGTTTGTTTAGTACACTTTGAAACAACAGAAGATAACAGCAGCCCATTCATTAGCTGTCTCCATGCGAGAACATTACAAATTTTGTGGGCAGTGAAGCATCAACAAAAAGCTGGGGGAGGCAGGAGAGAGGCAGACTCGGGCATAAAGTATAGGTTTGTTTTTAAATTCCTTCAGTGAAGTAGCCCGGTATAAATATTGGGTAGCTGAGAACAAGCTGAATTTCACATTCTTAGAAGTGTCCCACACGAGCAATTTGGAGGGGGGTGAGGTGGAGATGAGACTTGACTTTAAGAGACACTTAAACTGCAAATAAATTAAGTAGTATGGAACAATGACAGTAAAAATTATTAACCTAGCATCAAAATACAATACTAAGGATGCGTTAGTAGTACCTCCAAATCTGAAATTTCAGAGTAACAGGGAGGCAACCTTTATAGTATGCCCATTTATGGACAAGCTCGGAAAAATGCTGAAAAGATCTCTCTTAAGCAAGCATTGAGACCCACAAGCAGAATGACTCAGCTTATGGTAAGTATGTAATCCAGTTTAGAAACAAGAAAAATACTATACGAGCTATTAAAAAAGACACACCAAAGAAAAAAAAAATCAGGAGCTTTATTTTAAAGGAAACAAAACTTCCATAGTAATGAAACCAGCGAAGGGTATACACTTTAATCTAAGACACTGTCAGCAACAGATCGAATACTGCAAGTCTCTCAATTAGTAAGTATCACTCAATCTATAAATTTGAATCTGGCATAATTTAACAATTCAAAACCAGGTACACCTTGCCTCCTGGTCACACCATGTTTATCATGGCATTACTTCTTCAAAAGCTATTGAACTGCCACAAAGCAATTAAGAACTGAATACCAAAAGACTTCTTTCAATTAGGTATTTCAAAATATATTGAAAGATATCTGACTTTACTATCTATTTTACCTGTTAAATGCACATAGTAATACCATGTTTCATTGAAGGGTATTACTTAAAAACCAACTACATATTGAAAAAATTGAAGTGACTGACATGTCATATAGGATGTCATAATTTTTATTCAAAGACAGAATAATAAAGGGAAAGTTCTGAAACTACTGTGATGTATTTCCAAGTTATACATTTGCTTCTGCTTATCTATTTGAGGAAGCAAAACGAGCAGTCACAGATAGACAGTACAAACTACTAAGTTAAGAACTGGGAAAATATTGTTGTTATCCCGATTTTTAGAAAACAAGTGATACATACCCATTAAATCCAGTGACAATTTTCAGGATTCTTTCTTTCATCTCTTCAAAGGGAGTATATTCCACATTTGGATTGGGGGGCCCTCTTGGTTCAGGAGCTGAGGTTCTGAAATCATCCATTACTTTCTCCAGTTTGAAAATAAAATAGCCTTTAAACTGAGACCACTGAACCCTGCATAAAACACAAGAATTAAGACATATGCAAGTCAGCCCTATAACCACAGAAAAACAGCTTAACTTTGTTTGCAAAACAACATTCATGCTGGTATGCCATTCCTAAGATAAATGAGGCAAGTAATGCAGTATTATTTTTCTTCCTGATTTTAAAGCATGATAACTATTTAAATAATTACAGCAGAACAGTATTACACAAGTCAACTGCCATTAACAACAGGGTAAGCCATCTCCTTAAAGAAGCAATATCCACTTACAATTCAAACCTAAACGTGAAATATGCACGCATTCTATACAACTTACCAGTGAGCTTACATGCTGCCTAAAGTTTTCACTGAGCTCACAAGAGAAGGAGGGAAAAACAAAAAAAGAAAAACAAAACACAACAATAAAAAGTGTTTCAAGCCTGGAAACCATACAGCAATTGTACACAGCATTATCTGCTTCCGTTACAAAAAAAAAAATCTTACTGAAAGGACTTTTGTAACTTCTCAGTATCCATGCTCCTTAAAAGCATTTAATAGTACCTCTTTTTCTCAGAAAGGCAAATATATTTTGTATCACAGTTAGCATTTGCTGATGAATATTTGAGCAAAACAACTTTGACTCCTGAAAAAAACATTCCCACAACAGTAAGTAACTATTAACATCTTTCCAAATTACTTTCTGCCTTACAACTTAAAGTTTTATCATTTATAGAATTCTATATATTGACATTTTCAAGAAAATAGGTCTCTCACACCGCATACAATGGACAAGGCGGGAAACTGCTGAGAAAGCCCTTCTACACCCATCGATCGGCCCACGCAACAGTCACAGTAGTTCTGAGCCTCCTCGGGCTAGTGCATTTCTTAGCAGTACAGGGAGCAACTTGAAAGCAACTGATTTAGTTCAGTTACTATCAATTTTATTCTACTCGTGCTGATGCAGGAGCTTTCACAGCTACAGGATGGAGATGCTAGTGGAGAAAAAGAAGAAACAGGGAGAATAACAAACCAACAATAAAGAGAGAGAGAAAATTATCTTTGACATTCATCTATAACATATGCAATCTGGAATGAACAGGTTCAAATCAAACAAGCATAAAATCTGAACCCCTGAACAGCCCTTCAGCTCCTGCTGAAAGAAATACTATTTAGCCATGGGCTGTATTTCTACAGGCTGCCTTTGGTAGCAGTGCCAGCTTAAAACAGCCCTGACTATTTTCAACCAACCCCACATAACATCTGACCTTCTGTCAGGCCGATACAACTATTTGTGCTGTGAATTACATGCAGTGACTCCCCAGCAAAGTGACGACATTTGTGTCCTGCACACTGGGGTCAAACACCACTACCACCAAATATAAAACCTCACGCCAATGAAGTCGTATTAGCCTAGTTTCACCAGAAAAACAGTGCCATGTTATCTTTGCCTTAATTTTCTCCTTCGTCTTAAAGAAATAATTACGAGATGAAAAGGGGGAAAGTTAGCTCAGGTTTATCTACAGAGATCCAAACACGAAACTCATCTTTTATTAGGCATGATAAATTTGCAAGAATGGGGGGAAATCCGAAGAGGAAAGCAAACCTCCCTTTTCCTTTACAAGAAATCATTAAGCACCTCACAACAGAGA
Organism: Phoenicopterus ruber ruber; assembly: GCA_009819775.1. Taxonomy (NCBI): domain Eukaryota; kingdom Metazoa; phylum Chordata; class Aves; order Phoenicopteriformes; family Phoenicopteridae; genus Phoenicopterus; species Phoenicopterus ruber. The sequence goes on from CM020224.1 coordinate 4,900,963, forward strand.
GGAACGCAGGACTTAGTGAGTAATAATAAAGCCAGAAACAAAAATAGAAAGAAAGAAGAAACAAGGTCCCAAAAGGGAATGGCATTGATAGATTAAACAGCATCATTGAGTCTCACTGGATTATTGCCGCAATTAGCATTTTACAGCCAAAGCAGAATACTATAATGTTTCCAATGTACGATATTAGGCATCACTACTACAAATGTTAAACTAAAAAGCTATCCAACTTTGCAGTGCTACCACCATGATACCAAAGCTTTCATAACAAATCACAGATTTAATACATAAGCATATCACAAAACACAGACAGAAAAGACCCAGTAAGTAACCCCATGCCAGAGTAGGATTACTCCCTACAGAGCATCCCAAGAGCTTTACTTGCCTCATGAAAGGGGACTCCACTATTATTCTAAACATTCTTTGACAACTCCATTTAGATAATTTTTTCACACTTCAAAACTTGAGCTGTTCTTTGTTTTCGTTGTTATTTCTTGCTAAATAGTAACACTTATCTTTTCATAGACTATTAACCCACCAGTGTTGTGTTGCTGAATTAAACCAACATACAAAGTTTAAAATGGCAATCTACTGCCTGAAAGCAGTACCCACCAGCTCCACCTTACAATGCTGAAGCTGCACAACACAAAAAAAAATGTAACATTTTGCCCCTTGCAGAAGTCTAGAAAACTGCCGCTTGTTTTAAACCCAAGTATTTTAATTAGTATTTCTTCTATCATAAAAAGGCTAAGAACCTGCATCTGCAATACACTGCAATTTGAGCATTGCAATACTGGTATCAAAAGCATCTTTCATCCTGTATTTCAAAACACTTGATAAATGACTGCCAACCAGGTGACACAGTCCAGCTTACAAACAGAAGCAGCAGAGTTTAAGGATAAACTTATCCTGCAGTCACAAGTGTGACTACAGCTAACCCAGATATAGCAACACCAGCTTCAAGTCAACCAAACAAGCTGCTGCTACAAGCGGTGTAACCACAGCGGCAGGAGCTCAGGACAGGCTTGCTGTTTAGACATTTACTCAGTTTCTCAAGCAGGTTTTTTCAACATTGCTGAATTCCCTGCTTCTGTGGCTGCACTACTAGCAGCATGAAAGCTAACTGGTTAGAAATGGTACGTTCACGTTGCAATCATAGATGTAACTGCATTTTGTACCATAAACAACTGCTTTGAAGTCACAGAGGTGACTCATGCTTCTAGAACATGATCTCCTGACCTCAGTGTTGCAATTTAGACGTTAAAACATGCTCCCATTTAGATGACCGTCTTGAAGCACTTTCAATCTATGCAACTAGTTTCTGATGAACAATTTTATCCCAGTACCAGTAAGTTACATGGGAACTCCAGCCACTCAACAGGAAATACTATTTGCACCACAAAAGACTGAATCAGCTCCAGACTCTTCAGCCATGTAGGCAAAATTCAGTCCTGCAGTGGCACACCGTGGATTCCTGGAAGGCAGGAAGGAGGAGGAAGGCTTCTGGAGGCTACAATGCAGGTCACTTGTTTCTTTTAGGCCTGACCCTATCATTATCCTAGGATGAAGCATCTCCAACTTCTGCACACCACCCTTCAGCTACCTCCTTCCTGCCTTTCCTACCAACCCAGTAAGCAGCAGTCCCTCTTCCCCTCTTTCTTACCTCATCTACTATCATTCTGCGCCTGCCAGGCTGCTAGGAAGGGGGCAGAACTACTCACTATTCCTACAGCAGGAAGAAGAGACTTCAAAAGCAAGGGGGAGCAGCTCTGGAAAGCAGATTGCTGCTCCTTCTGCTTTCACCCAGAACTGCAATTGCTTCCTTTTCCCTCAAAGCCAGTCCCTGCATCAGCAACAGCAGCATCTACCACCGTGTTATCAGACGCTGACAGTCTACCTCCTAGACAGCGGTGTACTATGCCTCTAGTTTAAGCTAACTCTGAACAAGTCCTCGGAAAGGAAACCTAATACACAAGGTGGATTAATAAAGGATTTATATAAAGGAATCTCACTTAAGCAGCTTTAATTATGTATCTTTACTTACACTTGTGACAATGTACTGCAAAGTTTGAACACTATTTTTAAACTGTTTATAAAAGATTACACTCGAATCAATCTACAAAACTCAAAAGTATCAGGCTGCGTATCTGAAAAAAACTGTTAGAATAATGAACTTGCTTCTAACAAAAAAAAATATATATTTCTGTAGGGACAGTAATATTTTCTTAGTTTCTATGTACTTCAGTGGAAGTGATCAAAAGTGAGTGTCAAAAGAGGAAGTTACCTTTCCTGTTTTACCAGTCTATGAAAACGACACGTAGAAGTCGGTATCAGCTAAACTCTTGAAAGTCACTTGCATCTCATCTATAGAGAAAACCAATCAGTTCATAAATGATGGGTAGAACTGTTAGCCCATACCGCACACCTCTAGAAATTTTAAGTTATCAGCGTACATTGAAAGACTGGTCACTTAGAAAGCCAGACAATGGTAGAGAGAAGAGACACAAATGGCAAATATCTGTTTTCAAGAAAAGAAAAATCTTCCACATGTATCACAAGCTCTCCGAGAACAACTCTAGCATTAGGATGCAGGACCTTTGTTTTAGCTGTTTTGTTACAAAATGGGAGGCACTGAAAATGAGCAAACTTTGGTCAGTACCTTCTGTGGTTAAATCAAGAGCCAAATGGAAGCAAAAGAAAAAACTCTTCCACACAGCTTTATGTACAACCTCATTAAGTTTTATACACTGGAAAATAACTGAAAAACACTTTAAGCTCTGTAAAAAAAATCAAATTGAAGAAATGCCACGGAGAAAACACTATTCATGCTTTCTTCTGAGCAGGCTTGTTTATAAATACTTGCTCTTCCCACTCAGCATTGTACATAATCAGCCTTTTCTAAAGGCATACTTATGTCTTCTAAACCATGCTTTTCCTGTCCACTACACTAACTTGTGAATTTGTACTACCAACCTTTTGAGAGCTCTTTTATAGCCACTCAAAGAAAAAAATTCCTGTGAACACTGTACGATCTGTAAAAATATCTTCAGAAACAATACTTCAAAAAATTAGTTGATCCTAAAATGTTTTGGTTCAGTGTACTTTCATTCAAGAGAATGACAACTTTGAAATTATATACATTTTATGTATATCTAAAGCATCTTTCACTACAGTATCTGGGTCATCCTGTGTAAATATACCTGTACAAAGACAGCTCCCCTGGACTAACGAGCCTGTAGTTTCAGAGATACTCCAAATCACCATAAGCTGGCATTTTTTTCTAAAATAAAGTTTTCTGCCTCCCTCCTACCAGCTCCTGCACCATCCTTCCCTTATATCAGCCTAAAGGTTTTGCTCTGACATACAGAAAATTAGAGGAAGAAACTAGTTTTATGAAAAAAAGCACCTAGCAAGGAAAAAAGTCACCAGAGGCAGTAATGAATGGCTGAAAAGAAGCAACCACAGCACACTTCCAGAACTATAGCTTGTATAGATAGAACCATACATCTCAAATTCTCCCAGGACCTATGTAAATGCTGGTAGTTTAACTCAACAACTTTAAATTTTTAAAAAAGCACTTTAATAGTTTCTATGCTTTCATCTGTTGCTTGACTAACAGAGAGTCTAACAGTTCAGTCTTTCTATGTTAATTAAACACATGGTACCATGTCCTAGATTTAATATATGCTAATAGCTGTGCTTTAAGGTATGAAAAGATGTTTAACACCATAACATTGTACCAGAATGCAGGCCCTGACCTTGCAATTTAAGTAAAAATTAGAAACATAACAGAGAAACATGGATGGAAGAAACTGAGTATCTTCAAACACTGAAGTCATGTTTTACAGAAATTAAACAGGAAAGCAGACAGCACCTGACTGAACAGCCAATAATATGAGAAGCATAAGCAAGTTTTGAGAATATTTCCATGCAATTAGAGAGGTAGCATGAGAAAAGGATAAAAAAGGGGTGGGGAAGACATGTAAGACATGAAATGAGCAAGTAGAGATTAAATAAAATTACAGGCTATGCAAAAACCACCACCAATAAATAAAATTAAAAAAACAAACCAAAAAAACCCCCCAAAACAAACAAACAAACAAAACCACACCACACAAAACCCCAGGACAGGGTCAGAATTAAGTGAAGATAAGAAAGTTAAGCCCTATGAAGAAAGACACAAAGGAGTGTATGGAAACTCTACAGTCAGAATACTACTACAATAATGTACTGATTCACTGCACGTTGATGAGGCAGCAAAAATATCTCCATTGCATACAGAAGGAAGAATTTAAAAAAAAAATAATTAGACAAGGGACATAACCCAGCATTACCAGAGCAGAAACAAGGAAGAACACAATCCTAAATAACTTTGTGCTCTAATAAAAGCAAACTATTTCACACTTGTACTTGAACTACACGATTTTCTGTTGGAAGTAATCCATTACTACGGATCAACCAAAGTTTGCCAAACAACATCAACCAAGTTTAGAAATCCATCAGTTGTATTTGATAAACAGCACTCTTCAACGAGGGACAGAGGTCACGTCAGACAGAAAGCAGTTCAAGTAATCTGATGCTATGCTTTGACTTGAAAGAAGAATTACTAGCACAAAGCTGCTTGCAAGGTACGATTGCTTGTCTACTAACATCATTTGCACAGAATTCATCTTTCCAAACATGCATATCAAAAACAAAATTGCTTTTTACATGGAAATAATCTAATCCTATCGCTCCCAAAGTGCAAAAGACTTCCTTCCTATTCCCTTATCTCCTGCTTACTCAAAATGTTTGTACTGATGAAACTGAGAAAGCAGCTTTCTCCCCTACCACACTGGTTATTGTGAGAGAGGAAAACCCTCTGTCAATAACTCGCACTATCAAGATGTTTTTTGTCTGTCAGAGAATTAACTGATGTTTTCTTCTGACTGTTGGACAAGTTTTTATATTTGATTCTTTTGCCCTTTGGTATATTTGCTCTGGGAGACTTGACATTTCAACAAAAAGAGCAGAAAGCAAGAAACGTTTAAGAAAGTTGTTGGGGCAAGTTTTGACAAACAGTAAAAAACAAGTAACAAAAGTAATAGTGAAAGGCAACTTAAGAACCTGAAATGGAGAGGAAAGTCTTGCAGTCTGGAGAATCACAGAAAAACATTAACTTCCAGAGAACTAGAACAAGAAAGGAGACATAGCTGTAATTGCAATATCCCTACCTCCTTCACACAAAGACAGTGCTTTCCCTACTGTTTTTAAGAAAAACTATCCACCTTGAACAAGCGATACACTTCTTTCTCATGTATTTAGTAATACACTGGAAGGCTTTGCTACAACACAGTGATTGCCAACATGACTACACAACTTGGACACTAAGTGTAGATTGGACTGCAAGTCTCCACAAGTGCAGAAGACAACCAGGGTAAGTTACCTATCTCCCTTTTTAGCAACTGTATTAAAATATCAGATTAACACTAAGGTAGTACATATGGCTTACATACTTTAGACAAACTCTACAGGATTTTAAGTTTCAAACTTCAGTAAGACCCATGAAAGGTAAGCAGAACAAAACCTAAAATTAACCGAAGAACAGGAGGAAGAATTCAGAGTGCCTGAAATAAGGCTACCTCCTGAAATGAAGGTACTGCAATTATTTCGTAAATCTTTCCAGAATTGCTTCACAGATTACAGGTTTAATTAAGAAAAACATTATATTGAAGGGATGTTAAGCTTCTAGAGACTTAGCTATGTACTTAAAACATTAAGAGTCCCAGGAGTCCTGGTGGGATGTCTGTCTTCAGATTTCACAGTGTTTAAGTTCATTACAAAATTACTCGGTTTAAATTTTAAGAGGATGCCATCTGTTTTGGAGAGATGTTATATACCACAAAGAACATAAAATGAAAAGGAAAAAGTAGATCTACTATTGATTCTGTTCATTGAACAGGCTATAAAAGAAACATCAGAACTTAGTAAAGGAAGGGAGCACTTCCTTCTCCACCCTTCTCCTATTATTAGCTCTCTGACAAGCAGAAATAAAAAAATAAAGAGTATAAAATAGTATATTTAGGATGCAAACACTTCATGTTCAGTTAAACTGATTTTAAGGCAAAGTCCTCACAACATGGAAAGAACCGGAGGACAGTCTCAGACGGATTCACTTAACATGTAGCAAGAGATACGACTCACTTATATTAGCCCCCCAATTGTTGTTGGCTTAGATTACAGTCCCATGGAGACTTGCTAGTAGGAAACAGGTGTGTTTAAGTGAAATAACTTGCCAACTTTAATAACTGTTTCTTCTCTTTTGTGCCTTGCTCTAGAGCTCATAGAAGATGAAGGTATACTCTAAAACATACTAATTTCCCCAGGCTATCAGAAGCAAAATTAAAGTTTCATCCAAAACAAGTTAACTCCTTTTCTATTCCGGTCTATCAATGGGATCTTTGAAACTATTTGAAAAGTCAAAAGGCACAGAAAACGAAGTGCACCCAGTAATCACGTATCCAATTCAAACCCCTGTACAAGGTGGCAAACTTCCCAGTGTGCTCTTCCACAGCCTCCATGCAAGATGTACCCAAACAGGAACATCGTGGACTAGGTGGAATGTGCCGCTTCTCAAACCAAAGGCCCATCTCTGCCACCCCAGGCACGAGAAACCCCAGGGTGGTTCCCTTCCCCCAGGCTGCGGGAAGGGCAGCACCTGGGAGTCAGCGTCGGAGCCTGCCCAGGACTGACTGCCTCGCTCCCTGGCAGCAGCACAGCGACCGGAGCACCCGTCGGAGAGGTCCTCTCCAGCAGAGTCAGCAGCTAGAGCTCTGCAGAGAAATTGATGGATTGCAGTGCTCTGGGGGAAAGGAGACTGAGGCCACTCTCTTCCTCTCACTCATCTCCTTCCCTGGTTCTCTCTGTTCTTTGGGATGGAAACATAGTAGATAGAGCCTTGTCCCTCTATTTATTTTTTTGTTTTAATCTTTACCTTACTTAATACACCCTAATTTCAGATCTATTGACTGGGTATAAACAAGAATACCTAGGAGTACAGAGTTGAGGAGAAGGGGGTGCACAAGCTAAAAATCTTGTTAACAACTGCCTGTGAAACACAATTCCCAGCATTTTCATACCACCCCCCCCGCCCCATTGCTATTCGACGTTTTAGTTTTTGTACAGGAATTACTATTTAACTATTTATTATATAAATAAAGATTGCTTCTTAACGAGGAGTGCTCAATGGTAGAGAAATGGCTTTCAGTTTCTTCAGAAAATACCTCTGAAAAATTCTGGGGTAGAAAGCTGGCAAACACTGAACTCCCATTAACGGGGAGATTAGCTACGCTGCGGTTCAGCAGGGATTTCACCATAGTACAGCAAGGGAGGGCACTGCCCCACCACGTACTTAACTTTACACCTGGTCTACACAGAAAGGGGCAAGCCTGCTCTGCTGCTCCCACGCATTCCTGTGATCCCACACACAGGGAGGTGAAGCAGATCACTAATCTAACCACAAAATTAATGCTACAGATAAGGAAGAACGAGATGTCTGATGTGACTAGTAGAGAGCAAAGCCATTCCTTTAAGCAGCTGCCCTCATGTACCAGATAAAAGAACATACCTTACTTAATTCCACTCTTGCTTCAAATAGTCTCTGAATTTTAAACTTTTTTTTTTACTTCCCATGCTTTATTTTAATACTATTTTGATGCAATTAATTTTAGTGTCATCATTTTGCACACTGTTGCTATTTTCACCATGCACACAGTGCAGATTAACACGGGACATTCCAAACAATGACAACAGATGTACACACTAACATCCCCTGTGCATCAATGCAGACTAGTTTCTTAAATGCTTCTGGCAAGCAGACAAACCCTTCAACCTAACATTAAATTAAAACCATAAGCAAGTGCTAGATTCTTTATCGGTGTTTCTGAATGAGCAGTACATTTTAAACTTTAGGTGATACAGCACAGTGAATTTACTGGAACATCGTGCTTTGCTGTAGACGGTATACTCCTGTTAGGAAAACACTCTGGCAAGCACTCTTCCTAGGGGAGTGTGCTGTTCACTTTCACCTGATAACTCATGTAAAATTAAAACACTCTCACATTTTATCTTCAATAGGATTTGACCTCATGTTACCTTTCACTTTAATTAAAAATATATTGAAGGGCTCAAAAGAGGAAAAACTGGTATTTCCCACAAGCACAGAAGGTATTTTTCCATTTTCACTCGCTGATTGTTGTCAGCCTAAATTAAGTCTTTGCTCTCCCCTTCTTGTGAGCATGACGAGCTCACTCCAGAACCACGGAAACTGAAATACATTAGAACTACATCTACTTCGGTAGTATGAGTGTTCACCTCTCTACTACTTGCAAATTACTACTGCTATTGCCAGGAACAACAAAGATTAAGACCTAGTTAAGGAAACAGGCATCTGATGAAGATATTAACGTAATATCTGTAATCATCAAGGGACTAATTCTGATCTCTCCTGATAAATATTCAGCTGACTCCAACAGAATACAGTTGCTCCACAGAACAGAAAAAATATGAACTAGGACTCAGAATTTTTCAAGAAAGTACATTTCTTAATAGTTATCTAAAACAAACGAACTCAAGTACCTTTTCTTTTATTTTAAAGGCAAAAACTGACCACAGAACGAAAAAAGTACAAGATTACAACAGATTCTTCATTCAAGAATTAAACTCCAGCAGAGTGGAAAACAATATGCTCAAAGTAACCAAAGGCCTTCAAAACTCCCACAAACCATCAGCAGTGGTTTATCTATAAAGACAAAAGTGAAAGTAGATGATATTTTCATTAAATTTCCCTCTTCCACTTGAAAATTCACTTGAAGTTATCTTTAGCTGGTAAGAATGAACTGGTGGATTTACTAAACTATTCCACTTACTGTGCTTCTGCACTGTGTATAAAATATGTAAATTCTTACCTTACTCTGATTTCTTATTCTTCATATAATTTCATTTATGCACATATTGAAATAACATTTCTTATAAATCAAGTTTTATTACAAGAAGAACGATCACCCCAGATGCTGACTTTCCTATGAAGTACACACCAACTACAAAGCTCTCCAAGTCTTACAAACACAGACTTTTGGACAAGCATTAAATACCAGCTAAGTCCTCCCATCTGAGCAATACCAACTATAGTTAACTTATTTATTTACAATTTAGTTTGTTTTTTTTTTTTTTCCCTCTTATGCAGAAAAATCACTAGTTCAGGGAACCACACTAAACTCACGCCACAATATATGCAGACCTAGTATCTTCCTGCTGTCACATATTTTATAGGATACTTTACCCCAACAGATTTTATTTGTCTAGTTCTGGATATTTTTTTTTTTACCAGTGTTCCGTGTAATTATTACATTTACTTTTCTAAAGAAACTTAGTCAGCACTCTTTGTACTAGATTATTTTAAAATCATTTGAGTTTTGTGCACTTTTTAATCTGATTGATGATCTTCTAAATAATATTTCCTGAATAACTTAATTATAAAACACACAGAATTATTCAGGAACACTCAGTAATCACTTCGTGTACAGCAACTGTTTTCTCAGCCCACATCTGCCTCATTTCTATAGAATGTATCTTCAAGACAGGGACTAGATTACTACACATTTCTGCAACACTTAATGTAAGACTTTGATCCAGTTATCGCCACAACAAATTATACTAAGTATTTCAGAGGCATGATTTCAGTGACCATATTCTTGAAATTTCATTTTTAATCTTTAAACTTCAGTTAAAGGACATTCACATCAACCTTGGAATTGTACACAATATCACTTAAGTTACTAGCACAAGAAGTTCGGGAGGGGGGAAGGTATCTGATTTCTCTCACACGTTACAATCGCACAAGCCCTAAGAACATTTATATTCATCTGCTCTACCAAAGGTAACTGTAGCCGCATTTGAATAGCACTAGCCAAACAGATCGTCAATAGCAGACAGGCATTATCTGTGTCAAAATACTTCCCAAAAACCACTGCCTTTAACATGATTGGACATTTTGTTGAAATTTAGACAACCGTATTTATTTCAGCTCTAACAATTCTGTGGATTATTCTTAGCTTTTACTTATTTTCGTTTCAGATAAAATTTCACTGAACAGATGAGCGCTCACTAAGGCATGTTTCAAGAGTGACGCTGTGCACTTTATAATAGAGATTCTGCAGGAATTCTGTTGCACAATTCATAGCGCATCCCATTCAATAGATACTGCACAGAAAAATAATCCATCAGGCAAAGGCGCAATGCAATTCTATAGTACTCTAGAGTTGATGCAGGCAGAATATAGAAACAGATAGATGATGCTTTCTCAATAAACCTGTATAGCAGAAGCCCAGGAGTCAAAAATCTAAAAAAAAGTATTATGCAATAAGTGAAGCATATTTAGAAGTCTTCCTGAATTTGCAGCAAGTTAAAATTACTATCTCTATAGGAGCTACCTATAGAAAAATCACTCTGAATAATATAAAATTAATGTTTAGATAATTGCATATATAAATATATTACCTCTCCATACGCAAACTAAATTCCATATATCTACTAATACAGGACACTGAAGTCATTTCAGGTATCACCAGTTTGCATAGAATAAACAAAAGAAATGCTGTAACTCATCTGGTAGGTGTCGCTGTCACTGTTAAATGACCGGTGCACGTAGATCCACAGGTTACCTCAGAAGACGAGTAGACCACACTGAGATAATACTATCAAATCTTTACTATATTGAGCAATAAAGCTGGGAAACCAGATAAAGGAAAATGCACCATATGCAACTACTTTTGGATCTGAATTTACTTGATGCTGTATTCCTGTGCTTGCCAGTTCATGCATTGCCCCACAAAAACAAAGCCTTCACTCAGGTCTGAAAGCAGTACTACTAGATCAGGTAAACTGCACTTCTATTACCAACTCCTTCCAAAATTGGAAACAAAAGCCACCCAATTGGCTTCTACACAAGGCAGTTCAGCTGACACACACTAAGCTTGGGCTGACAGGGTGTACCCTACCTCAATGACCTAATACACAGGCATTAGGTATTTCTGCATCATCACACTCCCTTACCACTTCTAAGCAAAGCCTCATCAGGTGTAGCCATCATGGAAATCTTGTAACAGTCTTCAAGTAGTAGTGTTTCTAAAACTCAGACCTCCCAGACACCAGCTTTGTGGAAAAGCAGCATCAGTCTGGTTTATCCACAACCTGATAATCCACTGCCCTCCAAGACGACGAGACTGCTTTGTACCCTCCCTTCTGCACGCGCCATTGCCTTGTTCCTTCCCCCCAATATGTGCCATCAAGCACGAATCTTCCCAAAATCCGTAGACAGGAAGAGGGAGCAAGACTCATCAATTACAAGGTCAAAACAAAAACATCCTTGCTACTGTAAAGTGTAATATGGAGTGGAACAATACCCAAACCACTGGGAAAGTACTTCAAATAAAATAGCAATGAGCAAGGTCACCGTGGAACAGAAGACTTGAGGCCCACTGGAAAAGACAGAAGTAATACTGAGGCCGCCACTACAGCTGTGAAGCAACATTACTAAGAGGTAAAGGTAAGAACTGAGAGAAACTCTGAGGGTGAGAACAAATCTGATTAAGCAATGCAGGAGAACAGAGCTTGAAGAGTAGAAGGATGCCAACAGAAGGATACTAAAGGCAATCATCAGAAGCACATGCAACTGCATTAACTGCAACAGAATAAATAGCGGGCTGTTTTTTCTGTGCAAAGTAACAGTGAACTGTCTGCAAAAAGCAGGGAGTGTGCTTACAAGAACAAACTGTATATGGCAACAGTGAAGAAAGACGTACTTACAAATGAAAGTCTGCATGCACATACAGTTACATTTGCAGTTAAAATAGTCCGATTACACTGAAAAGTTAGTGTTGCTATGAGCAGTTTGCCTTTTGTCTTTCCTTACATGCATATTCTATAGAGACTAAAGTTTATGAGGATCAGTTCATCATGCACATTTTATAATGGTAGTTAAAGTTTGACCTTTATACTGTAAACTCCACTCCCAACAGATACGAAGTGGCAGCATTTAAAACAAAACACGACAATAGTGTGCATTTCCTAAAGGAGGAAGCGATTTCATCTGTATCACAACTGATTCCTCTGAAGTACTACAACTGTACATTTGATACATATATAATTTTTTTATAATGTAGGTAAAAGAGCCAGGAAGCTAAACGACCTTTGAGAAAGATATATCAGCAGGCTTTCCAACCAAGATTCCTGTCCTTTGGAGGCATCAGTGGATTATGAGACAGAAAATACAGTGTCAGTGGAATGGGAATTAGTGGGGAATAATTCCAGCCACTTAGGGGAATGGAGTTAGTGAGGAATAATAGCAGGAAACAATTCAAGGAAGTTTACTCACATCTCTTGCTTTACCGAGAACATGGAAATGGAAGAGGCCTATACTAACAAAGGCACGCTGACTGCTTTCAGAAAATACTATCCTGTTTATTATGGCAGGACCTTGAGAATTGTTCTATTTCATTTAAAAAAAAAAAAAACACACACATAAGGAATTACATTTCCCCAACAGTTCCAGAGATTTCCAGATAATGATTTGCTTTCAAATCAGAACAATATTTTCAAACTAGTCAAAAAATACTAGCATACACATGTCAAGCAATAAAACTGCTAGTTGAATAAAACCAGAGAACATACATTATAGAAAAAAACTAACTTAAATTTAAGCACGTGAAATAAGCTAAAGGACATATGGTTACAAAAATTTACATATTTGTAACGTAAGAAAGGAAATTACTATACAAGAGTTCAGAATACATCATTAACACACTAAAGCTGAGAATGGGAACTTATTCTCATCCATGTTCATTGCTACCATATCTTCACTCACATCTTTTCTACAGCTGACAAACTATTTCACTGCTGTAACAAAAGAATTTAAAAGCCAAACTGATCCAAAAAAAGTGTTCCAAAAATGTAATAAGAAAAAAAAATGTTCATTGCTATATAGGGTACGTGAAATAGTATCAAAGGGTCACAAATACTTTTTGCCTTTATCTTTGCTAGAACTAGTTATGTAACTTACATTTACGGTTATATAATTTACCAACAGCAAATCGTGCCTGATCTACCTGACTCTGTCAACGAGGGAAGATCAGCGGACGCTGTTAACTTTAGCAAGACGCACAGCAGTCTCCCACAGCACCTTTGTAACTAAGCTGGATAGCTACAGACTGAGTGGACCATCAGGCCCACACAGCAGTGGTTGCAGTCAACAGGGTCCAAAGTCTGACCACAACCAGTTACAAATGATGTTGCTCAGAGTCAGTGCTGGGGCCAGTATCCGTGCTGGTAGATGGGAAGCTGAACATCTGTCAGCGCAGCCTTGCTGTGACAAAGGCTGCCTGCATACCGAGTTATGTTTGCAGTATCAGAGAAAGTGATTATACCCCTCTACCATGGCACTTATGAGTCCATAACCACAATACTACGTGCAGTTTAGGGTCACGCAATACAGAAGAGAACAGAAAGAGCGAGATAAGCAGAAGGCCACTAAGATGGTTAACAGAGGTGCAGCACACAACCTAGGCGGGAAGCTAAGACAGCATGTCTTCTGGAAAACACAAGGCTATGGTGGAAGAATCCAGCTGCTGTCTTTCACCACAGAAGGGGTAATTGTGTACAGGCAAGATGGAAACAGATTCCCTGGAGGGGTGCACAAATGAGGGGTAAGAGGCAGTGGTCCCAGGTTGCTCCAAGGGAAACTCCAAGTTGCTGCAAGGGAAACGTTTTTCCCAGTGCACGTGGTTAAACAGTGAAACAGGGAGCCAAACAGAGACTATGGAATTGCCATCACTGAAGATTTTCAGAAGAGCTGCACAAAGCCCTAAGCAACTTGAACTAACTTTAGAATTAGCTCCCCTTGAGTACAGGGTCCAACTGGATGATCTCCAGAAGTCCCTTCCAATTTACTTTATTCTACGATGACACTATAGATGTTCATATTTGCTCTACAATCACATGTATTAAACTTGACTCAAGATACTTTGCAGAAAAGCATTTATGTTGATCCTCAAGGCAACTAGTGAGGAGACAACTTCTGTCTTCAGACTTAGATGAGGTGCAAATTAGTATTTCAGATCTTCCAGGGAAACTCCAAGGAAAGAACCTGACTATGCAAAGAAATAAAAACAGAATGTATTTTAATGGCTGTTTATACTGCATTCAGAGAACTGGTGTAACTACATTACATCCTGGCCAGGCCAGTGTTCTCTACTTAAGCCTAGAACTATTTTACAGTTAATCACTTCTGCCTATATACTGTATTTCTCCAGATTTCGGTACTTTACTACTTATTTCTGGATTCCTTCACTGCCAGTAAGCATCTGCATTACACTTTCCACTATAGTAAGCCATTAAAACTGCACTTTATAGGTTACCTGCCCTAGGGCAGGAGTGGGGAAAATTGACATAAAATTTTTGATTGCTTTTGTTTTCTAAGTTTTATTTTCAACTTTAGAACCAAAGGAAAATTCTAGCTTTCATTTCCAGACCAACAAATTGGATTTTCTTGGTGAAGTACCTAAATAAATGGTTTAGAAACACTTTTGCTATTGAAGGGACAGAGTGATTTTAAATCCAGGAGAATTTCCTAAGAGGTAAGAGAAAATGTATTTTAAATACAAGACACAAGATCACAATTGAGAAGTGATCTTCATATCCATTCTTTAAGAATTCTTCAGAAGAACAAAAAAATATTTCACTTTTGCATGTCACTTCTGGTATTGCAGTGCCGTGACTTTTGTACCATCTCTTAAAGCCGTTTCTTCTTCAGAAAAAATAAGTAAGTGGATTTCTTATGCAAAAAACAAGCACAAAAACATACCCCGTTTTTTAAAGAAGTCTTTCAGACACGGTAAAGTATTAAGACTAAGAAATTTCTTATCTCTTCACTTTACCGTTTCGCAAGTCACGCCGATCTTTTCCAAACTAGAAAAAGGAGGTTATAATGATCTTCCCTGACTATATTTGGTCTCACTAAGGAAATTCCATGTTAGTATCTTAGTAAAACGTCAAGTTAATTAAAGAGTACATCACTCCTCTGAAAATAAAAAAGTCCTAAGACTCAACACGAGATTAAAAAAGGTTGAACCATAAACTCTGTATTTCACTTAAGGCTAAGTCTTACCATAGCAACCGTTAAGAAACAAAAATATTTCAATGTAGCCAAGCAATCAAACTTTTGCTTCTGTTCACCTATAATAAAGGAAGTTTAGACTGGCTTTTGTAAATGCAGGCCATACTCTCGCAAACAATTAAGTGAATGGTTAACTTTGCACAAGAAGATAGCTTAAACTTCAAATACACGAAGTTAACACACGTGATTGCATGATCAGGCTTTTACTGCAAGGTACTGATAACACAACTAAGTTTATGCTGATAATATAACCAAATTTAGCAACATTTTTATTCCAGACCTTCCTTGTAAATGAAACAGACTTTTAATTACAATAAAGACACACTCTGAAGAGCCTTATCATAGTTGCAGTGCTGGCTTATACAACTCTCACCCTTTGTTCCTCCCCTACACCACCTCTTCAGCTGCGCTGGGGTTTGACATACCAGCTACAATGGACAAAACAAGCTGGATCAATGAACTGAACCTTGTTATAAATAGTACTGCCAAAAAGAAAGTTACTTACAACTGTGAGCAGTTTCCTGCTCTAGGTTACCATGCAGCTACCTAACAGTTGAACAAGCACAAGTGAAATAGCGACACAAGGACTGCATTAGCCAAGACTGCTGCCAAAAGAAACAGTAGTAAAATTACAGCCTAACCTAAACCTGCATCTACCTGTTCGTAACTCACTCCGATGAATAAGCACACTGAAACAAATGGGGGCAGGGAGGTGCCCAACAGCCTTACATGAGCCCATGCTTTCAATCTGTTAAGCAAGCTATGTATGCCACGGTCATGCTTTGAGAACGTTAAAAGTCATTTTAATTTACTTCATTAGCACTCTTTCAAACTAAGTTTACTAACTGTTTACAAGATCTGCTGCAACTATGTCCAGAAGAGGTATGGGGTGTGAGAACCCTATGTTTAACCCAGGATGTAGGCTGCAGTATACCATCTAAAAATCAGTGTTCACCATAGAGTAAGTTAAAAAGCTGAGAGAACCCCCATGAACACTATATACCTCTCCTAGAAACAACAATAACTCAAAGCAAAAATACTTCACGTTTCACTTGTCCTTATTTGCCTCGGTCCTCACTTACACGGGTACTTTTTGTTTGTTACCTTAGGAACAGTCTGTGACTGAGTAAGATCCATTGTTTTTCAATAAATAAGTCTGCAAACTGTTTGTGTAATTACCCCTGACCTTTTTTTTCCCCCCAAACTGAGCTCTGAACTTCATAAAAATCCTAACAAGTGTCACTCAAAAAATTATTTTATATTTCATCTTCTCATTCCAAGGCAATCTATTTATTACTGGTTTAGATTTCTATTTAATAAAGTTACTTTTGCATAACTGGACATAAAGAATATTTAGCTCATTTTGAATTAACATGTATTTGGTAGGTTTGTGTATTCAGGAACACTTTTACAGTGGTCAAGCTGTACTGGCTTAAAAATACATTAAGTTCTTATAATGTGTATTATCAATCTTTACATGAATATTTACCATGAGATTTTAATTTTTTTCCTCATTTCTTCGTGATACTTTGATACATAACTCACTAGGGAAAATAGAAGCATATTTGATGAAGAAATACAGACTTTGGTAGATAACGGGAAGCAAATTAAACATTATAGAACAATACTTCCACGTCTGCCTCCAGATTATAATAGATACTCCTGATGTTCACATCCAACACTTTTTTTAAAAAACAATTTAATGCAACTGAAAGGTTCAAGAATGCTGAAAAAAGCTACAGACCTGAAAAAAAGCCGAAGAAAACCCTGGAAACATAGAAGGCCAGGGTCTGCATGAAGTTCTACATGACAGATTCCAGCTCAGGTTTAAGCAATAGTTTGTAGTAATCAAATAATAAATTAAAAAAAAAAAATCTAGATTTCCCAAATGGAAATAAAATCAGGAGTTTAATCATTCTCCAAGTTTCACATAGGGAAGAATTCTCCCAAGTACTTGCCTCTATGCAATCACTTTTTAAAATTACTTTGGAATATATGTAATAGTGGCAGAAACACTAAAAACAGCCTGAAAAAATATTTCAGAACAGGAAAAATATTTTATATACAAACAAAACACACTACAGTAAGCCCATACTAAAATAAGTACTACACGAAAATATTAAGCATTACAGCTATGTATTTCTGCTGAGCCAAAGTCTTCTATTCAAAGAGCAAAGTACATTTCACAACTTGTCTTTCTTTCAAAACTATTAATTCAAGCAGTACTACCAAGCTACAAAAAAAAAAAAAGAAACAACCAAAAAAATAAAAACCCCTAAACCTACAAACCTCTTACAAGTTAGAGGGATTCTAGAAACCCAAACAAAGCCCCTGCAATCACTGGTTGCTAACAAAACACTGGTAAAAGCACAGAGCTCTCGCTGAAGCCTGTAGTCTGGCACTAGGCCTCAAAAACAAGGAGACAGCCTGGGAGCCAGAAAGTGAGCAACTCTACAGCAAGGCACCCGGGGAAGCCTTTCCCCTTCCTGCCAAATAGTGATCCAGCAAGGAAGTCACCAGCGCAGCCCCAGCGCTCATCCTTGACCAGGAGCGCGTAGCACGGCTCCTTCCAGCTACCTCACACCTTCGGATGGAAATCCGTGAAGGTGATCTGGGAAGGAAAGTCCAGGAAAAGTGAAACTCTTGTGCGAGGTGAAAGACGAGCGACTATGGAAATTCAGAGTAGCTCCCATATGTCTCCTCTGCAGAAAGCACCTACGTGATTCTCCCCTCTTCAGCAAAAGCATTTAGACGCAATCACCACACAGCATGGTATACAAAGCCTAGAAAGAAATAATCTAAGCCATTCATATCTTTATGTAAATAATACTATTAGATACTGTATACAACAGATATTACAACAGTATACAACAGATATTACAACAGTGAGCCGAACTTTTCCATTTAAAAAACCTGAATGTCACATAAGATGTAGAAAGAGCAACAGGTTTACTGTACTGAGCAGGATCAATAACACCTGACAGATACCCCTGAGCAAAGCCTATACAAAAAGTCTCCCTGTTAGATAAAACTAACTACCAGCAAACAAAACTAATCCATCCAAAATTAAATGGGAACTAAGGCAAGCCCGTTTAGCTCACGGAAGCAATCTACAGACAAAAAGAGAATTCAGGTAGCATCTCATCGACTTAAAATGCAGAAATGTTTTAAGCTACAACTGAAGATCACTGAAAAAGTCACACTTACATCGTCTCTCCAGTCTTAGCAACATGACAAAGAAACTGATCCAGTACTGGACACACTTCCTTCTTTCCTCTCTTCTCAAAATCTGTTGGTATGAGAATGACACAAAAAGAATGGTAAAAGAGGATAGGAAGGAACAAAAATTCATAATAATTAGCGATTTATTTAACAATCAGCACAGCTCCCACAAAAATATTTTCACGCTTTCACAAAGCTTCAGTTGTTCCCAAGAGCTCCACCAGCTTCCCAACCCTGTAAAACACTTATTATTTTCGTGTGGAGAAACTACATGCATCTGAGTAGCAAAAGTTGATTTGCAACTTCTTTTGAGCAGCTACAACAGAGAAAAAGGCTGATTTCCTCAGGCTGCATCCAGCAAGGCAGGCTAGCACAGAAGTGGACTGGGGAGGGAGAAAAAGGAAAGACAGGGGCGAGGACCGAGGAAGGGAAGGCAGGCGGGCATGCGGGGGGAGAAGAGGGCACTCCAGGCGAGGGGAGCCCCGGGCCTGGAGGAGGAGGGGAGCCGGTGGGGTCACTAACCTCCTCCTGCTGCTCCCCCCTCACGCAGCCCAGAGCAAGCCCGGGGGGGGGGGGGGGGTCGCTGGGGCAGTAGGGACTAGGGGCTCACCCCTCCCCTTCCCCACAGGGAGCCCCCGGGCCTCTCTCCACTCCGTGGGACCCCCTTCCCTCCCACGCGAGCAGCCCCCTCCCCACAGCACAGGGACCCCAACCCTCGTCCCCGGCGGAAGGGAGCTGCCGCCCTCAGCGAAGGGCGCTCCCTCCCCGCAAGGGGGTCTCAGCTGCGAGGGAGACCCCCGTCTCCCCCCTCAGCGTGGGGACACCGCTCCCCCCACCCCCCGCTCCCCGCGGCAAGCCCCGGCACCACCTTTCAGAGCCTCCTGCAGCCTCTCGACATCCATGATCCGCCTGGGCGTCTCCCCCCCCGCTCCGCGCTGCTCCCCTCCTCCAGCCCCCCCCCCGCCCCGCGCAGGAAACGGGCTCCAGCCGCCGCGCACACACAGAGACCCCGGGCTCAGCAACCCTCCAACATGGCGCCCGGGCCGTCCCCGTGCGCGGCCCCGACAGCCCGCCCTCCCCCTCCCTCCCTCCCGCCGGGGGGCGGTGGCGCGCGGGGAGGCGGGGCCGCGGGGCGGGGCGGGGCGGCCCCGAGGGAGGCGGCGGGGCGGCTCCGAGGGAGGGAGCGACCGGGCGGGAGGGTGCGAGGTCGGCCCCGCCGGGCCGCCTCCGGCTGCAGCCCTCCCTCTCCTCAGGCCGGGGGGCTACCGCCCTCCTGACGCCAGCCCCGCCACGCCGATCCCCGGGGAAGGGGATGGTAACGCGGAGGTCCTGCCTGACTGGCGGCGCCTCCCAGCCCCTCAGGGAGCTTGTGCGCCTTCCTCCCCCCTCAGGCTGAGGGCGACTGCTCTTCCCTCACCCTCAAATCTAGTCTCTATTTGTGTATAGATATGCCCGCCTCTCTTTTATTCTCAAGGAGCTATCTTCCCCCTCCTTCACTCTTACCTACCTCTCCCACCCTTTTGTGCACCTTGAAGCCCAAGAGCTGCTCTCACCCTGGCGCACACTACCTGCGTTCCTGGGGATGATCCCTTCTCTCACCCCGTGCCATCACTACAGCTCTAACGAAGAGGAGGTGAAGTCCAGGCAGCCTCTCGTCACTCCTTTCTGGACAAGGTCTGCAGGCAAGGCAGGAGGGGAGCCCGGCACAGAGCAGATAAACCCGGAGCGGAGGCCGGGGGCTTTAGCCCAGCAGCCAGCCAGCCACGTACAGGCTCATCCACCCCAAACGCTACGGTAGGACTGAGGGACGTGTGGTGGTTGTTCCTGGAAGGAAAGGGAAATGCTAATTTAACACACACACACAAAAAGAAGTTGTAAATAAGGTAGCCAAGTATCGATGCCAACTGTTATTCTAGGCACATATGAGCTGGCACATCCACGGTGGTTTACTATTAGGTAAAATCCTGATATAGACCTGGATCGTGTCCCAGTCTCCTCCCGAGGCCTGCACTTGGAGGCAGGCACGTGCACAGAGGCGTCCGTCCTCCCCTGCGGGCACGTCCCCGGCGCTGCTCTCAGGGCCAGGGTCGGCCTGGCAGAGCGCGGGGCTGATCACAAGCAAGAGCGGATCGGCTGTCTGCTGCTCTGCCATCTCGGAGGAATCCCTAAAAAGATCATAATGCCAGTGGCTGTACTAACTTTTCCACTCTCCCAGGTGCCAGCTTATCAACAGAAAACCTTTGACACTGCCACGTTTCTTAGAAATGCTGCTAACGTCACAGCAAAATGAACTGGTTTGTGGACCACCTCAAATGGCTAAAAGACGAACTCAGCACCCATAGCAAGCATTCCCGTGCTGCAAGCTGCTTTCTCTGACCCCTTGTGTTGATTTTTATCATGCAGGAAGTGATCCACAAGGTGTGCAATTAATGGTCTCCGCTGGCAACTGCATCATACAGAAACCCCAACTTTTATTTTAAAAATGTATGGCTTCTAAAATGAAGAACCTTTCAGATCTCTTTGACCCTTGAAGGACTACATAAGGCTAATAGGGATATTTAAGGTTTCATATTTACAGATGCACTGTACAAAATTCTTGTTTCATACTATTGTGAAAACCTTTGTTAAAATAAACAGGCCTTACAAAGAAAGTTCTGGGTGCGTTGTGAAGGCTGTGGTCGGGCAGAGGGGAGCTGATGAACCTCCGTGAGCCTCTCCCCCTCTACCTGGTCAGCAGGAGGAGGGAAGAGCAGCAGCATGGGTTAACAAACTGACCTTTTGGGACAGGCCTCATTGTTCAAGGCACCCGGCAGGGCCAAACGTGGACTTTAATGCACGGAATCCTGCAGCCTGCGTGTGGGAGGAGGGGGCTGAGCCATCGTTCTAGCCTGAGAAGAGAGCTGAGCTGTGGTCATGGCTATAAGCGTGAGGAGAGCAGAGCTGCTGCACTCTTGTACCATGGCACAACAGGGAGCTTAGGAAAAGCATCCCGTCTATAAACTTCAAAAAGAGTTCAGAGCAGGTACAGATATCTCAGATTTAGTATTTTGAGGCGCTGTCTGACCAAATGTGAATAGCTGGAAGCTTGCTTAAGTGCAACTTTCGAGTACTACTACTTCTGCGTGTTTTACAAGGGAATTGTCTGGGTTTTGTGCCACGGACCAATTCTCAGTTTCTTAAAAGGAAAATGGCATTCCCCACTGGACATCAGTTACATGAGAAATTTCAACAACAATACTTAAGACTTGGCACTTTTACTTTCTTGTACATGTCTCTTGTGTTACATGTTCCCTTGCAGCCAGCCAGCATCATTAACTCTACTAACCAAACGAATGGTCAGAGAGACAACGAAGACAGGACTTGCCCAACCCTCTAGAGGAGGGGGAAAAAAAAAAAACAACAACAAAACAAAACCAAAAAACCCAACTAACAAACCCCAGTGCATGAGATGGCATTAAAACCACAGTGAATTTAGCTGCCTTTTTTCTTCTGACCACTTTGCCCATCGCAAAGACAAGGACACCGTAAACAGTTTTCGTTATTGGCTGTCTTGCCCTTGCAGCTCTGCTACCGTGACTCTCCCTGCCTCACACCCTCTGGGGCATGCTTACCTTTCTAGCATTAGAAATCTGTATTAACGGAAACTACGTTAGTTTCCTTCTATAATTAGACAATAATATGTTTTCTATGGCATTAACAATATCCTCCCCCAAAACATCAGTGAAAAATCTCTTCAACATAGGAAGAGCAGTGCTGAGAAAAGAGTTGAGAGAGGACAGAGGAAGGGTTCAAAGCAAGCAGTGGATACTGGGCTGAAAACAGAAGCGCTGAGGCCTGTGTGCAGCTGCACCAACATTAGAAAAGGGCGATACAATCAGATTACAGGTTCACCTATGTCCTTTTCCTTGAGGTCCACTTTATGATTTTAAAAGAGGTATCAAAGTCCAGTTAAAGTAACAAAAATACTAGCTTACCTTTGCAACCTTCAGAAGAGTGGAGACCAGACCTTTCCTAGAGCAGAGCTTCTCTTAAATAACTTGTATACCCCAGCTGACTGCGTTTCCCCCCAGATACCCCATTAGCTTACATCCCCAGCACAGCTTGCTCTTTGTAATAATTCTCAGAGCTGGTCACATGCTCTCAATTTTCAGCTCTTCCCGAGGAACTGCATTTCCCAGCATGATTGCTCTTAAAGAATCCCACTAGCCAAAACAAGCCTAGAGAGGCATAAACATGCATATTAAAGTCTAGTACAGTTACACAACCTACTTAAAAAATCCTAGGACAGCAAATTCAGTCATCCTAAACAACATCCCAGTCCATTTACAGGTATCACCAAAACCAACAAAATAAAGCCCCTAATTGTCAATTTGAAAAGTTGTGTTGCTAGCCTGTTCTTTTAAAACAGGAAAAAAAATGCAGTTGTTCCCAAGATACCTAGAATTACTATTGAAAATGGGGACAACATAGCATTTCGTCACTAAAAAAGCAAGAAAAGAAATACACTTTTTCTAAATTCTTGTACTGCATTCTGTACAGAAATACAAAACTGATTGAACAGTTTGTAATAGAATAAAACACAGTAAACCATTTTATTAAGCACTTTAGAGCCACTTCTGTGCACTGAGAAAGTAACAGGCGAGGTTTGATGCTTAATGCTGCATGATGCGGTAGGTATGCTCGCAGACCTATGACTTTCTGCACCTCTGCTATTTGCAAGTTATGCGTTTCCTTGGCGCTGCTCCGTAACACAGACGCAGCTCTGAGGATGGGTGAAGCCACTCGGGGCCACCACTCTCAGATCTTGGCTCTAAAACTGAGATACAAGCTCACAGAACAATTTCTGCAGGATTAACCCGATAGGGAAATATGCCTCTGGTTTCATTCCAATCCTTTTATTTCTTATTTTGAAAAAAAAGTGGACTTTTATTTTCTGAAGTGTAGCACTTATCACATATCTGTAGTATATTAAATAAATTATCACTGTGGTACGTTGGGGATGATGCTGAAGGAAGATCTTTGTTTTGTATTGTGGTGGAATCCACAAAAGTGAACCCACTGTATGGCAACGTTGGCTTTTCATTGTTGAGCAGCTTTTCTAATTCTTTCCACTTGGTCAGACTAGATGGGAAATCTATTTTAAATCTAAAAAATGACAGCATTCTATAGTGTACACCGGTATATAAGTGATGCATAAGAAACACTGCACAATGGTGTTAAGTCTGCCGCTTTGCCAGTAACTCCATTCAATAAGCTGAATTGCATCATCGCCCTTCGTGAGCACATGCCTGCTTCCGTATCGTTAGCCAAACAAAGCCAAAACTTTTGGAAGAGAGACAAAAAGTTATGTGCTGGTACAAATATCTTTGCATTGAAAGAGGATTTAATTAAAATGACGAAACCCAGACATTTGACTACATCGGGCTCTCTTCACAATCACAAAAAAGACAATATGACTATGCTTTGAAGATACTAGTAGACTGTAGAAAGCAATGCTTGTGATCTGGAGAAACTTGAATCTAGTTCATGGAGAAGTTTCTGTTTTTCAGTTCAGTGTGCTGCTGAATCCTTGCATGCACTGACACACCACAAATCGTCCAATTTCTTTCTTTTTCTTGAAGTCCTCTTTGTGATACTGTTCACTGATAGAGAATGTGTACATAAATCTACCAGCCCAACTATAAAAACTCTCCGTTTGTACTGAAAGGGTATTTCAGAGAGACAGGAATCTTTCATTTTTAAAAATGTCATTCCTCAACTTACAGAAAATAAATAAGAAAGCCACATTCCCTGTCTTCTCCTCCTGCCCTCCTGCCCCAGGAGAAGCAGTAAGAAAATGCTTTCCATTTTTCAGCCCTCTCTCTCTTCCTCCTCCTATTAGAGGAAAAAAGACCAATTTTTCAAATAATTTTTCAAACAGACAGGTTGAATTAATGGAAACATTATGTTTTGTTTTGGTTTGTTTCAGGGAAAATATTTAAAGATATGCAAATAATATCTACCTGTTTCTGAGGAAATTAGAACCATATCCTCTGGAGCAGGAACCAAATAAAAACCACAATTATTTCTATGGAAATAAAGCAACGAAAGTGCACGAATGACTCGTATATTTGTGTGGTAACAGATTATTTCAAATGCATTTTAGGATGAAGCTCAGCTTAGGGGAGGTTTGCATGTTTTGAAACCCACATCTCCTTAACTAACTGAAAATATTTCAATTCACAGCAAATCATCTTTTCCTTCCATTTTCAAAGGAGAAACATTTAAATACAATCCTGGAATACAAAAAAGCTTGTAGGTAGTTTCATCATTGATTTGTTGTGTGATCTCAAGCAAATGAGTTAGGCAATCATACCTGCGTTTCTCCATTAATGAAAAAGAAATGATAATTACTCTTCTTTGTAAGGTATTTGGGACACCTTGTAATAAAAACATACACAGAGAGTAGGATTTCATTTCATGTCAGTTCCCCATGCTGACTGAGAATCAACAGTGAAAAAAAATCACCTTGTTAGGAAAGGAGATGTGGGGGTTTTAAACATTTAACTAAAGAATGATGAGAAGGTGTTTAACAATCCAGATTTTGTTTTTCTTCTTGCACTAAACTTACACAAAGCCTCGTTCAGATTTACATTCTAGATTTCTTTTAAGCTTCTGCAAAATGTATTTTTGGGGAGTTTTCAAAGAGAGCAGGACCAGGTCCTGCCTACAATGTGAGTCCAGTTCTGCCTCAAGCACTTGGACAAATGTCTATTTTCTTACTTGGTCTTACACTTGAGGAGCTCAGATCAAGCACTGATGTGATAAGACTTAGGTTCATATTCATCAGTACTGAAGGAAGACACAGAAGTAACATCTAAGTTACATAGCATAATTATGTACTTCCACATTCTCGTCTTCCTGAAATACCAACAGAAATTAGAACAAACTGGAAACCAAGCGACAGCAGAGTAACCATGTCACACTCTGCAGACAAAAACAGAAAAAAAGGGCAGAAAATATATTGCCGATTCTGATGGATCTTTAAGAGATTAATGTGCGCTACCCAAAAAGGGCATTCCTGCATTTCCTGTTCCTTCCTTCATGTCGATCAAGTTGAAAGCTGTTGTTTTTGTAAAAAGTTAGTTCTCAATGCTGTGCAGCGGGGGCCAGGACAGCTCATGCAAGGGAAAACGCAGCAGCACATGGGAAGGAGGAGGAACGGAGGATACTCGTCTCAGCAGCCGTGGGGGCTCAGCTGGGCTAGTTTATCTCTCTGCCCTGGAAGGTCTTTAACTCCACAACAAACAACAAAACCTGATTCTTGAAGTTTAGGACTACAAGACTTCTGAAGGCTTCCGCAGAATTACAGACTGTCGAACCCCTGGGCACAGATCGATAGGCCCGATGCTGATTAAAATGATGGAGGGCGTAGGACCAGCAGATACTTTTGCTTTCAGTAATGAAGCTTAGATTAGGTATCTAGAGATCCCTGACCTAACCTGACTTAAAGTAATTTCATTCATTGATGTGTGACAGCAATTTGTAAGGTATTTCAACTCAGTTTGAACCAAAATTGATTAGCGTGCTTTGGAAGAATCTGTAGCAATTCAATACCATACCAAGCAAGCGAGATGCAGCAGAATCCGAATAGTAAGAACAGTAAGAAAATGAGAACAATGCTATGTTTCAACACCCACATAGATCTTCAGAAAATATTGTACATCGATACACATCAAAGGATTTCCAACAGGAGGTTAGGGGGTTGGTTTGGTTGGTTTTTAATGTATAGCTGCAGAAACTCAAGTACGGTACAATAAAGTGACACTAAAAAATTGTGTCTCTGAGCCATTCAGAATGGAAAACTTTTTTATTTTTTCTTTAAAGTACCTCATAGCCACTTCGAGACAAATTATGCCCCTCCTCTGATAAAACATATTAAAATCTTTAATAGGCTTTTAATAGATCTGGAAGACTTGGGAGTATCAAAAGATCAGAATAGCTCACATGGTGCCTTAAATCCAGAAAAGGCTGAAAACATAAAGATTGTATTTGTGGGAGCTGGGTTTTATTTTGAAAGAGTACTCACAGTGAGACTAAAAAAAAAAAAAAAAAGGAACAGTTAGATGTGATAAACATTCTAGGCTTTACCTAAATTAGGCACTAACACACATCAAGTCCCCATGTATTTCCTCGTATCAATCCGAGTGCCCATGGCAAACCCGCGCCAGTGCAGTTTTCTTTCCAAGCTGCTTTCTCACACCTTCCTCCCAGTACGTCCCTAGGACAGAAAGCTGCTTGTAGACTGCTCTGCAAACTGCAAGATCATTCAGATTAAAACCAGACTTGTTTTTTCACCTGGAGCCTCAGGTGTGAGGAAGCCAGTATTCAAAACAAGTTGCCCTTTAGGAGTGCCGAGCAGAAGAGGAAGGAGATCTTTTTTTAAAGGCGTGTACCCTGAGAAGGCACCTGCTTTGCACAGTCTGACCACTACAGCAGGGAACCGACCTGTTTCAGGAGGATTCGGGAAAGACGCTTCTGCAGGAACAGGTCAACTGATGCCACTTTTTTCTTTAAAAAAAGGGCTGTGTCATTTCAGCGTCATCATTTCAGTATGACCAAAATATTTTAGTTCTGAGACACTGTTACACATTTTTGGACTATACTGTAGTTTTCAAAAAATAACATAAGCAACTATGGTACGTTTATAAAAATGTACAAGTCAAACCAAAATATTTTACCTCAAAAGAAAACATTAACAAAGGGCTTTGTTAATCTGAAATGCTGATTCTCATTCTGGTGTTTTGTCTCAATTTTCATTTCAAAGGAAGTGTTGACAGTTTGGTTTTTATTCCCATCCAGAATGAAAGCAAAATTTCCAAACATTGCTATTTCTTTTGAAGCACAAATAGCAATTCCTTATCTCGTGCCAACGGGAGGCTGTGGTCTGCACGGATCCCAGTGTAGACACGCACTTGCCTCAGGAGCACAGTGGGGGAACGTTTCCAGTCTCTGCGGGGTCAACCCAGGTACCTGTGCCGTCCCGTCTCTGGATGGGTACTTGGTGTCTACTTACTAGCGTCGTATTCGACTATATCCGACGGACAGGAGCAAAACGTTCTCTGAAAGTTGGCTCCTTTACGGTTACTGGTACCTGATTCTTAGGAGAGCAATCTCTTCTTGAAGCAGTGGGAAGGAAATTATTTGGAATTAAATGATCAACAGTTTATGCTAAAGTTGATTAAGTGTCAAGATTTATCCCAGTATTGAAGTCTCACATTTTATTTGGTCAGTTGTACTTTATTCCCAGCTCTAAATGTCACAGAACACGCAGAGAAGTTCTATCTACTGGGATCATTCTTAGGAGGATGAATGTGAAATGGTAGCTGAGCTGCATTTAGACTCAGCGCTCCATGATGTCTCCTGGAGTCCCAGCCATGGTTATCGATGTGTGTACAGCAGTGAGGGCAGGGGAGAAAGAGACTTACTCCAGTCCCCAGGTCCCTCAGCTGTGGGTAATGGAGCTCCACGGCCTTGCTTCAGTGAACCGAGAGTTTATTTGTTCCAAATAGGAGAGCTGCAGCCAACGAGATTAGACGGATGTAACGAATCCGTCAGTCTGGCAGTGGGGATGTGGGAAATCACGGTGCAGGTTCCTTCCCCTGATTCACCAGCAACAGGTAAATGCCCGTCCTGTTTGCTGCGGTGCCTGCGTTACCTCTGCCTAGCCTGCACCTTGGAAAAACTGTGCGTTCTCCCCACAATACCGACCGAAGCCTTGTTTGCGAGTGAAAAATCGTGGATCAGGACACCACCAACCAGTTTGATTATGGAACGTGTAACCAAACACCACGCAACTACACACCTCCCGGGCCAGGGATGAAGCAGCGCTGTACAGAGTACTATTGTTTCACAGCTGGCCTTACCTCTTCTCATGAATGTCAATGGGAGTTTTATTCTCGACTTCAAAGAGAGTGTGACTGAGCCCAACATACCATACAGCTGAGCAAGTTGAGCAAGTGAGAAAATAATTTCGTCACCAGACGGACAACTGGTTTGGCTGAATAGACAACTCACAAGCTTCTGTCACACAGAGGTGTCGCAGCACAACCAAGGACATCGCAGCAGTGACCATACAAGAGTGTCAAAAAAATAAAATTAAATACAAGAAGAAGGGAAGGGAAATGATGCTGAATGACCAAATCCCCTAAGGAGCAAAAGATAACGGAGAAACAGTAAAAAGTAAGAGTAAAAGGTAAAACTTCAGTTCCCTTTAAGACCAGGTTCTGATCTATGGTCACCGTAACACAGCTGGAGTTGCAGCATGACACATTAGCACTTTGAGGAAAGTTAAATGTATATATTTGTCTCTTTCAGTAACGTATCCAATATAATACTCTCTCACTATAGTAAAATTGTAAAAAGAGTAACATTTTTCTCTGCTCGATGCAGACATACCCTGTCTACATACACTATAACATCACTAATACTAAACTCCATCCCAACCAGACCCAGTACACACCCCCACAAAATCTTGTATTTAAAAGAAAACTATCAAAATACAGAGCTTGCTTAAAACTTCATTTATTTGTAACGTAAGCCAAAGGATCTTAATCAACACAGAAATGCACTGCTAGGCCTCCTTGGGAGCTATAAACAATTGGTGCACTTGTCAAATAAAAATACAAAAGCAATTAAATGATAGAGAAAAGGTACAGAATTCTTTACTCATACGCTCTTGTGTACACACACACACAAACACACAGAGAGCAGTTTCCAGTTTCCACCTGTAAGCGAAACGATAGCAGAGCTGTCTAAGCCCACTTTGTAATATGCAGGCAAATAGCCTAGAAAAACTCTCACATTATATAAATGACGCAGCCAAATGCTTCCCGCTCCGGCAGTTCTTTGTTGTACAATGCGCACTGGTAGCCCGACACTTTCTTAAATGGCTTTGGGCTAAAAGCAGGTGCTCAGCAGCTCTTAATATAAAGCCCCTATTTATCTATCTTCGGCAAGTTCAAGTATAATATAGCAAATTTAAAACCTGAATATTTGACGCTGATACAGCAAGGACTTGGTTACATGCTTAACTTTATGCATTGCATATAAGCCTACTGACTACACAGGCAAAATTCAGAGTATCAAACATTTGCTGGGTTAGGGCTTATGTTCAAATAACCCGGGCACAGTTGTCCGGGCTATACCCTGCTGTTTCCTTCTCAGTGTGAAAGGTGATTCTTCTCCTTTGTTATCTATACATTCCATATGCTGGAGTTTCTATTCATTTAAAGAAAACTATTTTCGTTTCCCCCCTATGTTCTGATGACACTGCTCAAGGTGTTCCATTAGCAAAGGTGTTTTGGTTACATTATACCATTGGAAATAGCTAAAATACATGAGAGGAAGGGGAAATGAGGATATAAAGTCTATATAAGTATTTACACATCCCATTATTAAAATAAATGAAGGCTAATTAACAAGGCATTAGCCACAAGTATGTAATACGAAATGAATTAAAACTGGTTTCTAAGTAAGATTAATATTAGAATCAACTACTGTTAAAACCAAAATATAACATGGTTTTGGAAGCTGTAATAAAATATAAATTAATAATTCTAACAACAACAAAAAAATCAGTTACGTAATTGTTTTAGAACACTTTGGAGAGCTCAAATTGTAGCTTTTTTCCTCAGAAAAAGCACAGCAGGGGAGAACCTCCCCCATTCTTCCTGCAAGTTGATATTACATTAACACAAGTCTTCATGTTAAAGCATATACTTCATATATTTTAATAGCTGTGGAGAACATAACACAGTTCTTTCTAAACATAATGCAGCACCTCCTGTAAACATAAAAAGCACTGTTTTAATCTCTCATCATTTTATATGCAATAATGCCTTTGTTTTGTAATGAATTCCATTCCTTCATTTTAATGTGCCCATAGTTGCAGGGTTCTGCTGAATCATAGCTTACACAATCACAGCCTCCTAAACTTCAGAGGCTTAGCACCAGAGTTGCAACTGTCTGGGCAACAAGACTTTTGCTCTGCAACTTTCTGTGGCTTGTAGATGCCATAGAAATGAGGAATTCAGAGCGCCCAGCATGCGTCTCATCTATCCTCGTTTGACCTACAGTCAGTTTTACCCTGATACTTGACAATTAGGACAAAAAGGCAAGCTAATATTTTTTACAAGTTCTTAGTACTGCTAGCCTAAAAGGTTTACCTGTTGCATGTTAGGCTTACATTGTCTTAAAGTTTTTAAAACATCATGTTGAATTTCCTCTCATTGCCTTCTGGCTCTGAAGCCTTCAAGGTTCATTTGGGTTACATTTTCAAACTTTTCTCTGTAGCTAGAAATGTACTGTTCTTTTTAAGTGGCAACTAGAACTTCAGGTAAAAATAGAAAATACTTTCTCCCAAGTTGCGAGAGACCGTAACGTCTACACTTAAGTTTAAATGCCTTTCTGGGTCCTGGGCTTTGAATCAATAGATGCAGAGCTGCCTCTGTCCTCTGCATGTCGATTTACACTTACGTGGCAAAGGCTCCAAGATAGCAGATCTGAGTTAGAAACGCGCAAGTTGTTGATTAGAATTTGCAGCACACAGAGGCGCAAACAGACATTTCTGTTTGGCATGGCTGTGAGCACAGACCAGCAGTGAAATTGCTAGGACCAAGACCGTATGCCCCTTATTCCAAACCTCGATCCTAACACCTCCTCTACTCAGATGACTCTGTAGTGATGCTGTTTGCCGTGTTGTGTCATTCACCCAGCATGCTTACGGATGCGTCAGACATTTTCACACTCTAGTGTTTGGAAAAAGTTTGTCGGCGCTTCATCCTGCGTACAGCCTGTTTATCTGGCAGCCTGAGATGCCAGCAAGGCCTGCATTTTCCCTCCTCTCATGAGCTGCCACACAAGGAGAGAGGAATGTGCAAGCTAAAAGGACTTTATTTTGGAGTCTGTTTTCTTATGAAACTGTGCATCAGTCCTGACCGGACAGAGTAGAAACCCCCAAAACTGCAATTCTTCAGAAATCCTACTTTTTAACTTAGGAAACATATCCTTTCCCTCATCCACACATGCCAAATATTTATCTCTAATAGAAGTATGATGTTGCACGTACAGGATATACAATCTGTATGAGTTTTCCTTTCATTAGAGAAAAGCTTCGTGTATCTCACCCTGCTCACCCCTCTCCTACTTTGCCTATTAGATACAAAAGTGAGTAGTTCCAAGTAATGGCTATGGTTTTTTGCTGAATAGACTTGAAAAGTAAGATCACTTTCTCTGCTGTTTTCTTCAAGCACTCACCTACACACACCCCTGAGGGCTCACACTCAGAAAATGCCCTCTGGGAATCGGCTCTTGTATCACTGCTCTTGAAGAGCGTCCTCACTTCCCGTTCCCCAGTGACTTGTCCCAGGCACCTCTCAGCTACTACGAGTTTCAATAAGCTCTTGTCTGTGCATATCCTAAGATAATCATCATTCATACTTTCGAAATCTAAACTAGATGAAGTATTTTAAATAAACATCAAAGCCATCGTGTATCCTCTTTCACTTTGAGTCTATTCATTATGATCCTAGCATAAAACTCTCAACTTCCAGGAACGAAAGCGCCAGGCAGAAATACATTTCTGTGCCCCAGGTTTCTGGCGAAGCAGAAAAGGGGGGTCAGAGACAGCACTCTCAGTCTCCCAACACAGGGACGGAAGAACGGTTCTCGGTGGCATACCATTGTTACTGCACAGTAAATGGCAATTAAAGAGGATTAACTAAAAAGGAAAACAGATCAATAGTACCTGGTTTTGTACTCTTCATTCACAATATTCTTGGACTGTGTCTAATGTAATTAGTATTACCAAGTTAGGGAATACATTCTTAAAACTGTAAGACAGTGGAGGGGAAGACCATGACGGTATTCCACAAAAGAAAGGATTCTCTCTGTTCTGCATTAGCTGTGCAGGTGCCACAGCTTCACTGCACCCCACTCCCATTTCTTGTACACTGTTTTCCTATTTACGCTGTAATTATTTTCCTCCTAATTCCTTCATGAGAAGCCCTCACAGAACTACTGAAGAGCAGAGAGGAAAAATGACAATCGCTAGACAAAAAGTGTTGTAAAATACAAAGTAAATAGGCACTTCTATTCCCCTGATCTTTTTAAGTAAGAGAAATCTTAGGTCCTGCGTGTGAAGAATGGCAGGTAATATACCTTCAGACAGAAGTGCAATTTTAAGCAAATACTTTCCCTTTACTACAGTAAATTTTAACTCATCCTATCACAAGAGTGATCTTTTCTGTAATTCAGCATGCTCCTGACAGTCAAGAATATTTGCCTGATCATTTCAAGAGTTATATTCCCTATATGTTACATAGCTCAAACCGTACTTCTTTCTTAAGCCTAAGATCAGTGCAAGCTTTTGTACAACTTGAAAAAAAAGTTACCGTGAATACAGCTGTTCTTCAACAAATAACCAAACTAAACTCATCAAATAAAAGCGAGAATCATCAACTCTCCCTGTTGCAACCAAGAGAAACGTAAGAAGACAACAAAAGGCCTAAGGACAGTTTAGGTAGACTTCTAGGATCTCCTCTGTTTTTGCAGTTTCAAGGGGTATTACGAAATTGGAGAAGGAAAATATTTCAGTTCTGAGTTTCAGTAAAAGAGGTCATACTCTTCATTTATATACTTCATGAGATCTCGGTGCAAGAATGAAAAACTCTGCGTAAAAATATAGCTACATTTAGTATCTGTGGTTGGCCCCCAAGTAGACAATGACACGATTTTCATACACCTTCTTCATAGTTTTCTCAATTTGCTTCAAAAATACTTGTGGAATTCTCCCACATAAAGTGTGCACTGTATCCAGAAACTTAGACTGCAGAGGGTAGTACAAAGACTGGAAGAGATTGTCTTCAAATGGAAACTAAAGAAAAGAAAAAATTAATTATTAGTTTACACTAGTTACAAAATGGCATTTTAGAAGTTTCTATACAATAAAACCTTATATGGGTAGGCAATGACTTATCCTTCACCTTCCCAGAGTATCATCAAAGTCTATCAACTTCAAATACTGGTCTGCTTGAGCGTGCTTGTTTTCAGAAAAGTTTGTCTGGGCGTATTACCTGAAATAGCCAGTTTCCCAGAAACTGTATTGCTAGAGTCTGTATTTAAAGGAGGTTTACTAACATAGGGATACTGTAACGAAACAGACATTTTGGAGAGTAGAGTCATACACATACAACATTCAAAGTGGAAATATGGACGTG
Source organism: Phoenicopterus ruber ruber (assembly GCA_009819775.1). NCBI lineage: Eukaryota > Metazoa > Chordata > Aves > Phoenicopteriformes > Phoenicopteridae > Phoenicopterus > Phoenicopterus ruber. Next base: position 4,934,647 of record CM020224.1, read on the forward strand.
TGTCTGTATGCAAACTTCTGCCTTCCGTGAGCCCAGAGGCTCTAGGTGCTCAGGGAGTTCAGGCTTTCATTGGGCATTTATGGAGCAGAGCTGCAGTACCAGCAGGAAGAACTCCATTCAAACACTTTTTTTCTACCTCCAGTGTTATAGAAAAGCAATTTATCAGCCTTTTTGATTAGAAGTTTACTGTAATATGAAGGAGGATTGTTTAAACCACCTCAAATACACGCATGCAGTAAAACAGGAGAGGCCAAAGCAACCTTGTTATTTTGTGTCTGATGGGTATACATAAAGCACAGCGATGCTCAGCCTGATCTGCTGGAACAGCCGTCTGAGTGACCCGGTTGAAGCAGGAACCTACATTGAAATAAAAGGACTGCCTCTATCGAGATAGACGACTTACATCACGTATCACTTCATAGAGTGCCTTGAATGTAGGCTGTTTGTCATCATGGTAGACACCTCTATTTCCATGCAGAATAGAGACACCTTCTTCTTCTGCGCCTTTACAGTTGCTTCCATACATACAATGATCAGGCCGGTAGTTCCACTGACATGGAAACACGTAGAGACACTCTGCCAATGTTGGTCAGGAAAGACGAGGTGGGAGGGAGAAAAAAAGACACATCAAACAGGAGTTACAACAAATTAAACCATGTTTCTGTGAAAAAGCCAGGACGGATGATCAGAAAAATTAGTTACTTCTTTTGCAAATATCCCAAGCAGCAGCTAGACATAGAAGCTTCCTTTCCTCAGGGGATGACTATACAGATCTCAGCACTGTTAGACCTAAAATAACAGAAAGAGAGGGCAACACAAAGACTGGGTGCAAACATAAACCAGGAGAGCATTTTACAAAGCTAAAAGTGACAGAATCAAACCCAGAGAGCATGCACCAGGTGGCACTATCCGGGGTCCTCTGCCCCAGTAAGAAGTTTCTGGAGTTACAGAAATGATTAGGGAAGCACACACAGCAGTGAGCGTTATGAAAAATCCTGAATCCTTCTGGAGACAGCATGGGAAAGCTTGCAAAGCGTGTCCAATGTTTGCTGCTGAAGCTTTCACTGAGGCTATGACAATTTGTTACGCTGAGATACAGCAGAGCATAAGAGGTAGTGTATTTTATCCAGTCCTTCTAAGAGTTGTCATCCATTAATTTCACAGGTCTAGGTTCTTTAAAGATGAGCCTAATTTCTCAAAAGGGCTTATAACCTCCTTCTCCTACTCATTTTTTTTAAACTTTCTCCATGCACCCACAGTATTCGCAATATGCTTCTAATAAATCACACCAGCCCCTGTGACCTTTTTGCTTCAGGAATGGAGTACAATGAATCATTGCACTACACCAGCAGGTCGTGTCAGAAGTACTGAAGATTGAATTCTTCACTTGGCCTTTCTTAGCTTCCCAGGAAGTCTGCAGCTGGTCCTGTGTGGTTCCTGAAGAAGTAGGAGAGTAAGTTTCTGAAACATTTCTCCCCTTAAGGCCTCTCTAGCAGGAGACTGCTCAAAAAGGGTAGATTTTAAGTGGTTTCCATTCAGTCTGACCTATCACACATGCAGAATTGCTCCCCAGGGTTGCTGAAAGGACAGGAAGGGCTGTAACGCCTGATCCAAACCCTGTTACGCTTAACGGGGATCCTTTCAATAAGCCTGAGCAGATGTTTGCAAGTACAGCTCATCAGCAGGTCACTACGGGGAGAGGATGTCATCAGGTGCTTATTAGCTTTCATACGTGTCACCGGAGTATTCTTGATCTTCTCCTCACCGTGACACTTTTGCGCATTTTTTGCTGTCACAGCTGGACTCAAACTCCAGCTGCTCCATGAGCCTTCAGATCCATTAATCATCAGAACAGCCTTCGGAGATGGGAAAAAGGGTGCATCTCTTTGGGCCCCGGGTAACAGTTCTGTGTATTTTTAAGCCAACGCAATGCATCTATAAAAAGCCACCTGCAGCAGTCTTGACTGATTCCCTCCCAGGCCAGTCTCAACAATCCAGCAGTTTAAAACCTCAGGAAAGTCTAGTTTTCTCTTTTAATTGTATCCAGTTCTTTTGTTTTCTTTTCTTGTGCAGTCTGATGTTACGTAACTTGTAAAAAATTATTTACCAGTTACAAGGAAAAGAGACTATGGTGCAGAAAAGAGTCTCAACATGTGGATTTGATAGAGAATGCTCTCATCACAAAATCAAAGTATTTTTGCAATCTTTGGTTTTTTCCTCCATGCTTAAGTTAGCAGCTCGAGTTTGACTTCACAACTAATCTGGCTTCATCTTTTTCTTCCTCCAGAAGACCCTATTCCCATAACATTAATTTCTTTTTGGAATTTAATTTATGATTTCATAATGAAGATTTCTTCCACTTTATTTTTTCCCTAGGCTTGAGGGTAATACATGGTGTACCAGGGACACGGATGTTTGACATCTGTCTGCAGTAAACAGATGTTAGCTTATTGCTTTGCTTTTGCTCTCTCCTTTTATTTGCCTGGATTTGGGTCTGTCCAATTACCCACCCTATGACTACTGAGAGAAAAAGAAAAGGGAACAGAATAAATAAAGATAAATCCAACCTTATTCTGGTTCTTAAGATCACTTGAGGGAATACAAGGTCACAGAGGAAACAAGGAAAAGCAAATAAGAATGGATACTCAGCGTATTCAGAAGCATGAAATAAGGTTCTCAGCTTCTTTGGGAAGCATGTACCCTGCTACGATTTTGAAACCCTTGCACTTCTCAGATGTTACTGGTTTTGGAAGTGCCTGAAGTCATTTCTGTGTGAACAGTGCAAAATGCTTACAAGGGGCTGAATTTCCAGAAACTGTCTCAGCACTTGTGGAAAAAGTCACACCCTTTTAAAATAAAGATGCCTAAACTTGCCAGTTTCTTGGAAATACACACTCATGAGAATATGACTCCAATTCAAGAGGAAACAAAGGACAAACCAAAAATGATACAAGTTGTTTATGGAGGCATTGTGCAAGAGTGACAGGCAGGAATCAAATACGACATTTTGCTGGCCTGACAAGTACATACATATTCGTCATGCTTGTCCACACTAGGACTGATGGGTTATGCCATGTGTTCTCTGAAAACAAGGTTTTGAGAGACTTGAAGTCCTCCATAGCTCTGTACAGTCCCAGAGCAAGAAGAATACAGAAGAGTAGAAAACACACAAATCTAAGCAGCAGAACATAGAGGACACCATCCTGGCGCCTGCTGAGGCTGGATCGTTCAGCTGAGAGGCTGGAAGCATCTTTCTCAAAAAGTAACTTTTAGTGAAGGAGTGAAAGTAGGGAGGGCAACGGTTTTAGAGGAGATATTCCAATGGCCGTGTCCATTTTCTGTTTATATTAGCTTTGTTACTTGTTTGCATAAACATCAGAATTCAGCTGAATTTCAGAAAAATAGAGCATAGCTTTGAACAAAGTTTGGCAATTTGACATTCAGATGAACATCTGAAACAAAAATATTTTTCAGGTAGGCCCTGGTCCAGTGACACTCTTAAGCATATACAGAACTTGAACTTCATTCCTGCATTTGATCATTAATGTTATACTTCCTTATTTTCTCAAAATCTCCAGAAAACAGATGTACATATTCAATGGAACCAAGTCCAAGTCCCACTACCTGCACCACTTTCAGAACTATTTCCATAGGTTGTAAATTCTAGGTGCACTTACACATTAACTTCATGCCAGAGTACATTGTGCATATCATGAATAACAAATAGCAGGGTTTTTTTAATTTTTCAAGTTCAAGAAATTTTCTTAACACAGATAATCATGACTCCAAGAATCATCACTTACCTGGGTTAAAGTAAAAAATTATATTTAGTAAATCCTGGTCTCCCCATGTAATGTAATTTTTGTACTTTTGGTATAATGGATACAACATTTCCTCCCAAGTCAAACCACTCGGTATCATGCTGTTCTGCAGGGCAGAAAAACAGAAGCAATGGGTTAATACCATGAACAGTGATGGGATATATGACTCAGAGCGTGGCACCCACGTATTTGTAAGTCTGCTAAGCCATGTCAGATACCTAGATGAAAAATGAAGAACTGCCAGGAAATGTTAGACCTGGATAGGGTTAGAACAGCAGAGCTGACTGTGCTCTTGTTTATCTGAACAGGAAAGCAAGGTCTCCTGGGTCTAGCTCTGATGTCAGCTCCTGCTATTCAGAATCTTACTATTCTGAGCAACAGGAGGGAGAAAAAGTGGAAAAATGCAAAAACGCAGCGGCAAGGTGAAAACTGTGGTATAAAAGCGAGGAAAACCACAGACTAAAAATTATCTTCCCTTCCCTGGAAATTATGATATTAAGAGCAAGGGCTTTTTTTTTACTCAAACTGTTCCTGCAACAGTATAGGAAATCCCTGGCCTTCACTGAGAAACAAGACCACTCAGGGCAAATAAAGTTTTTGAAGAAATTAAAGAATACATGCTCAACAAAATAAATGGAGATTTTACAAGTCAGGTCTTTCACAGAAGATGGGAGATGTCAGAAAAAATGTTCCCTTCTCATGTATATCCATCCATTCATGGAACCACTTGATCTGCAGCAGGATTTACAGCAGATGCAAAAAAATTACCAATTTCTCTGGATATTTACATAAAGCTTCCCAATTTTAAAAATAATACAGTGACTGCTCTGAAGATCCTTGAGTTTATTCTTTCATGTACCCTTCAAGGGAGAATGACATGTTGAAGAAGCCATTTTTACTACTGCTAACAGACTGCTTCATCTGCAAGTTCTCAGTGCTCCAGCCTCTTGGGGAATTTCCACTTGTTTCAATAATCATTTTCACTATAATTGCTTTTAGTATCCAAATATATATTCTATATTTTTCTGATTCTTTATATTACAAGCTTTATACAATTTTATACTAAGTTTTACAAGATGAGAAAAATACATAAATCATTCGTTTCTGCAACAGCTGTGTTTCTTCTCACCTTGAACTGAGTGTTACGTATCCGTGTTAAATTCATTAGCATCACTCCAGAATTGACCCCAGTTGTCCCATAATAAGGGTGACGCGCAAATCGACTATACCAGCCAATCTTTGGTATTTCGTGTTCTGGGGCCATAGCAGCTAGCTGTGTTGAGTTGAACTCTTTCAGGATGTGCCAGATGTCATCGATGGGCCTCAGGAAGAGAACATCAGTGTCCACATAAAGGAGAGAATCCACATCCTTTAAAATGACCTTTTAGGTTTGCATAGCGAGGCGAGGAAGCGACAAAAAAGAAACCAAATAGACAACAAAAAGGAAGATTATTGGCAAAAGGTACTTTTATTCTAAACTGATAATTTGAAAGAGGTTATTGATTTATCAGCTAAATGTAATTACACACAGGAACAACAGTTATCAGGTTATTGGCTTGCTGGGGTTTTTGTTGTTGTTGTTTGTTTTTTTGCTTTGTTTTTTTAAACTGCATAGAAAAACAGCTACCAGACCACAGAAGTTGGGAGTCTGACCTTCATATGAAACAGTAATCCCCTAAACTCTCAAAAAACCCCTGCAAGGCCTAATTAGTATCAGTTCAGAACTAAAATGCAAAGAATATATATTTACATAGCCTTGTTAGTTCTTTTAAAGATCTGTAAGCGGTATTGTACAAAAAAAAAAAAAAAACCATTTGTAGAAAACATGTAATTTTTGCACACTGTATAGCAAGGATTGTGAAAAGATTACTATTGAAAATGACATACTATGTAGTATCTTATGAATCTGCTACTCTGCGTGTGTATGAAAGATGTGTTCACAATCAGTCACAAAAGCTAATTTGGATCCTGATGCTGCCGTTGGATTGGCTAGCACATACCTTGATGAAACATATATAACTTCCTCCACAGACAGAAAGGGTAAACTAGCATAACAGAAAACGTTTCATCTCCATTTGGTATCATGTTTCCTTATGCCTTTCTAATGACTGTTTTTCTTATTACAACCTTGTGCTCCTAGGAGACTTACACTCAGTATTAATATATACAAATATTTCACATTAATTAAGAAAACTGGATACGTCACAAAAATGTATATGCATCCTCTTGAAAAACAAAATTTGCTTGATAAATAGAAATGTCGTATTAAAACTTATCAGGTCAGATTCTGTTCTCTGTTATCAGACTCTGTATCAGGAATAACCACAGTAAAGTTAGTCAAGTCAAAGGGTGTAAACTGTAAATTGGATCCGGGATATTTAATCTGTTCTTGTTGACAATGTTCCCCCTTGTGGCTATCCAAATCCTTACACCCTCAGTCATTAATTTTAGTGGGGCAAACTATAAGGCTTCAACAGTCCAAGAAAACTCCCTTGATGTTTGCACCAGCTATTTGTAAGGTTATTTGTTAGGTAGTAAGTATCATTAGCTAAAGCTGACCATCAGCTCCAACTGCATTTTTGTTGCTCTTCTTCATTATTTGCCAAAACTGTTCAAAAGTTCCTGAAGGACTGAAATTTTCTTACTCCGGTCTCAGCCAAAAGCCCTATTTCTCTCTCTTTCTTTCTTTGAAAAGCAAATCCAAAAGGCTATTGATTTTCACCATGCCGTGGAACAGAACAATCACTCTCTCATCCAATTGCAATGATACTAATGATAAACTCTACTATTTATACAGGTAACTTAATAAATTCTGCTAAAGAAATTGAATTTTACATAAATTGCAATGTATTGTGACTGAAGATTACCTGTGAAAGAGAGCGAACAACATTAGGATTTTGAACAAATAGGGGGAAAAAATTACCTTTAAGCATGCTCAACAGGCACCCACTAAGATGCCAAATCTGTGAGTACAGACTTAAATGAGATTTTTCACCTGACTGAACACTCTGGGATTCAGACTGACATTTAGCCAAGTTTAACAAATCTCCGACCTGTTATTTCTGACGTGATAACTACAGGTTCTTCCTACATAGCAGGACAAGCAGGAGAAGGCAAGTGTCTCTACATTTTAAACAAAAGTTATGCTTACAAGAAACTCCATGTGAACAAGTCCAACACAATCCAGATCACTCTGCTGGATGGAAGGTTATAGCAATACACCATTTTTTCCATGAAAAAATACAAAACAGCATGTGAAGGTATCAATAAATGAGTGCCACAAGTAGTTCAATAACACCCTAAAAGCTCAGAGGCAAATATTTGCAAACGTTAAGTATCCTGGAGTCCAATACTAAAAAAAATCCTGAGTAAACAAAAGACAGCTACTTTAAGAGTAAATCAATAGAAGACAGACAGTTGAAAAGAAGAAAGGGTTTTTCAGCTTAAGGATATCCTGGATATTGTGTATTATTCTGTAGTACCTAGAAGCCCTAATTCATAGGGACCTACTATATGAAGTCATATAAAATCAAAATATATTTAAAAAGAAAAAATCACCCCAAAATTTAGTCTCAGACAGGAGGTAACACATGAATACAAAGAGAGCAGAAGCTATTCGCCTTTGCCTGAGGGATCCACAGCACACTGTATACCACATAAGATTTTTTTCTAAGGGTGCCCTGGTAGAGAGACAAGCCGAGGCATTTTCCAGCAGAGGGTTAAGGGGAAAGTTTAATGGGTGCATATAGACACTCCTCTCAAGCGTAAGTGACAGCCTGGGCACTGCTTCTTCCAGCAGAAAACTGTTCTTTCAGCAACCGTAAACATACACATAAATTTAAGTCTGTGGAAGTCAATGGACTGTAATAATTTTCCTATATATAAATGGGTTCAAGCAGGTATTTCAGTTCTTTGTGAAGTGGGTGCCTACTAGCATGTCACCCCATGCTTCTGCCTTGTATTCCTCCACTCAGGATTCACACACTCTCCTCTCTGGTTTGTCAAAAGACTCTTCGCTCTCCTGTGTCCGAGGTGTTGCCCTGCAGTGACACGCAACAGGCTAAAAGAAAAGCTGTGCTACTTCCTTTAAGCCCTTCACACTTTTCTTTCATGTGTGAACTGTTAAGACTTATTTAAAACCTACACGTCAGTTTGAATTGATCACATCCCCTTCTGGCTGTGCATTTAACTTCGCCTTGGGTAGGGGAATTTAATTTCAGAAATTGCAGCTATAAGAGTTCCTTCCATAGCTCCTGGGATTTCAATGGAGTTACGCTGGGGATAAACTTAACTTAAATAACTGGCATTCCCAGTGCCCCATAGCTTTCAGGTAGCTCTATTCCCAAACACTGTTCCCAAACTAAATAGAGTTTTCAAAAAAATATTTTAGGCTTTACACAGCCCTTAAACCAATATTTAGCTTTTACTTATTCAAAAGCATACAAGAAGAGACGATGTATTTTTGACTCTGCTGATTTTCAACGTCAAAAGCAGTTGAGTACCACAAGGCAAGCCTGTGGTACAACAGACCTTGCTCCAGCATGTTCTGCCTGACCCAGGCGCTGCACGGCTGGGGCTGGCAGCGCGCCGAGCCTGCCAGGAGGGCCAACCAGAGGGACACGACTGCAGGTTAAAAAGACGTGCATCTGACCTGGAGCATAAGCAACGCAAGACTGCGTCTGGTAGTCTGAGCTCATGCTTGCTAGCACAAACCACGCAGACATACCTGACAGACTGTGGTTTTTGAAACGAATGGTCAGGAATATGGCTCGACTATGCTTGTCTTCTTCCTCGCTCTACAGGCTTAAAAGAAGTGTGATTTTTTTGCAGCTATGTAGAGTATTCTTAGTAAATCTGTCAAAAAGTTCTGCACAGAACTGGCTATATTTAGCCTGACACTTCACTTAAATACTCAGTTATCTGTAATTTGATTTCACAACTTCTGTCTCCATAGATTCTCCTTGTGTTAGCAAGGTTGGCAAGTAATAACACACTACTGTGTAAACACATATTGGTGTATTGTGAAGCTGGGCTACCTAATGGTTTGCAACGGCTAGCATGGCAGTTTATCAGTGCTTCACCACAAATTAGGGACAAATCACAAATCTTGATGCTGATGTAGCAGTACCATGAAGCTGAGTTACTAAACTTAATTGTAGCAAGCAATTAATACAAGTTACAACAGAAATAGAGACTTTTGTCTAGATGAGTCTTGGCATCTATTTCCAGTGCTGCCACTGGTCCACTGGGTTTTATACTTCAGCGTACTCAAGAGGACAACTATAATACAGGGATATTGCTAATCTACCTTAAAAGCTCTTAAGTAATTAAGTATTTTGAGAAGGGTTCTAAATGTTAGTTACTATTAGAACTAAAATCATCTAAAAATCCCTTAAGCATTTCATGATACTTTAGCTGGTTGTTTTGGTAGCTCCGAAACAGCAACATAGAGACAGCTGCATACCAGCTCTGTGGTATCCAACATTCGTGAGACCAGGAGACAGTTTTTTACCTGGTGTCTTAACATCCATGTTAGTATTACAAAACAGTTTCAAGTGATTGCCGAGAGCATTACCCTCCTAGTTTATTTTTGAAGTTTCATTTTGTGCTCATGTTAAGATCCACATCTTCCTCCTCCTGCCCTTGCAAATCCCATTGATGGTTTTATTGTAGTAGACGGCAGCAAGAGATTCAGACTTGTGAGATTACATGAAGGCTCAATCTACTTTCCTTGCATATAAGTAGCAAACGTGATCAGATGTCACAGAACGCCTCTACAAAATGTAGGATGCTGTATGATCTTCCTTAATATTTTAGCAATCCAAGTAGATTCAACAAGTTGGGAATGCGTACATTAACCCGCTACCCAGGACAAAACTGTTCATTACTACAAGCTGCAGGATCACATCCCAGAGCTCTAGTTTTATCAGTGAGTAAAACCATTGAAAGATTCTTATGCAATTTTCCCTTAACACATTCCTCCTGCCCTCCTGTCCACTTTCACATGCCTGCTGGTGCTGCAGAAGAGAGATTTCTTTGGCAGGAGAGGCACTTGTGAATCAAAGACTCACATTCCACTCAGGCTTAGCATTATCAGGAGCAAGACAATTTGCACAACTGAGGGCTAAACAGCTGATAAACTCCACTACTGCTCCCCTGGGGTCCTCCCTAAATCCAGTCACATTTTATGCTGCTGCAGGGGAAATGCTTAGGACAGGGAAGGATAAGAAAAAAGGGATACTGACATCCTGCTGGTATTTATTTAAAATACAAGTCAAAATAGTTCTCTAAACAGTAACACTAGAAACCCTCTGCTCCTGCTGTGTGCAGACTGTATTTCTACAGCGTTGTCTCATTCAAAGGGGACATCAGAACGTAGTTATCAAGAACTGATAAAAATAATGGTGGCTGAAATTACACAGAAACAGCCCATGCTTCTGTCAGTCTGCGAACTTGAGTACCAAAAGTCCAAATGGACACTCGCCACCTCAGCTATTACTACCACTTGTTTTCTTTACTATATCCCTATCAACTTAGTGTCAGCTGCAACTACTCTCGGACAACCCTTCCTATTCAAAGCCATAAACCTCAGCCTGACCACACACCACATTTTGCAACTGCCCCAAGAGAAACAAACATTTACAGCTCACGCTGCCTCCTAGTTTTGCTAAAACAACATGCAATAGTCTAATATTCCTTACAAGAAGTTATTGGAGAACTTCGGCAACATGTGAGTGACAAAAAAGGAACCAAAAAAGCAGTGCCCAGCCTAAAGCTCAGCATGAATACATAACCCTTTTCTGTCATCAGAAGGGTGATGACAAATAAAAGTGAAACCGTTTGTGATGACAGTCTACCAAAATGACAAAAAAATACCACAGAAATAGGAAGAACAGAGAATTGCATTTACCCAGTGAAAACAACCCCATGTGAGTACATCCTTACAACCAACCTGTATTGAACAAGCTAATACTTAAGGATTGTTTTCCAGGTGATATAAATATTTACTCAGGGAAGAGAGGATCCCTGCTGAACGTGGAGTTACTTTCAGCCTATCTGGCCTTTGTGAATGTGATAGTCTACCCCTAAATGGCAGATAAACAGAACCGCTGACAGCACATATTTTCTCACGTATGTATTCATAGTCTACGTATCTGGATGTGCAGCTGTCTCCTGATTGTTTCCATCTGAGAAAGTAAAGATTTCTTTGTCCCCCCCATTTCTCATAAGACAGCAATGAAGAAACCTGCATCATGCGAACAGCATGTCACTTTATTGGAGTCACCCCAATCAAGATACTTTTGCAAGATACTTTTGATATGTCCTCAGTTCCACGGAAATTGCTTTATGCAAAAGTTCTTTCCATTTCTGATATTTGTGCATATGCAAAATTGTTATCAACACCTTCTTTCTCTCCAGCAACCTTAAACATTTTCCAAGTTTATGACACTAAGTATTATTCAGTGAAGAATACAACTTTTCAGTGAACCTGAAGATCCCAGGATGCACAGGGCTCTTGTATGAAATCTGACTTTAAGCACACTGGAATTATTACCTTAAGGCCAAATCTGTCAGCCTTGGAAAAAGACCTAAAACTCAAGGAAAAGGGATTGCTGAAAGCATCGGTCTAAGGGCTAACATATGGAAAGGGAGATAGTGGGTAAAGAGGATATGATGACTGCACGCTGAAAAGAATGTTATTTATGGAAGGCACGCAGCATCTACCCTGGAAGCATCTGCCCTGGAAGAGCTTTCGCACTGAGTCTTAAGAGTCTGAGAGGCTAATGGAACTAGAGACAAATAAGAAACACACATTCTTTGTTAGCAGGAGAAAAAGCTTTGTTTTTTTAAGTGGCTAAAGCACAGATTAAAATATCTTTAAGCAGATGTTTCAGCCTGAAAATGGTTTTAATATTACACCAGCAAAGCTTCCTTTCTGTGGAATTAACCTTTTCCTGAAGTGACCTACTCAGAAATCCAGGTGCCTTACCGGAAGAAAAAGGCGCTGGGCAGCACATGGTTTGAATAACTTTTTCCATTCCTGAGCATTTCCTACTGAGAAGGTTATTGGGTAAATGTTGTATTCAAACTTCTTTGTATATGAGGAAGGCCATTCCTTTAACTGAAAGACATGGGGGGAGGAATTAGACACTACATGTTATGTAGCTTTTTTAAAAAAACTATGTATGCATAAGGAATTTATAAACCGCATACAGTACAAAAGTGCTTAGTTGCTACTTGTTGATTTCAGTGTAATTTTGCTCAGAGATTTGCGGCTTGTAACTAACTCATTTATTTATTTACCAAATGACAAAGAAACTCACCTTCTTCTCAAATTCAGGCTTAAGGGAATCCTCAGCAAAAATGTGAAAACAGAGCCTCCTGTTGCTGAAGAGAACTGCTGATTTCAGCATGATTAGCGTCTCTTCCAGCCGGTCCCCACATGCCACAACTGCCAGATGCATGCATTGCAAAGATGAAGGCTCTTTTGAATGTTTCTGTTCTCCAGGCTTCCTGAAAAATCATAAATAGGCATATAAAAAATACTGAGGTAAACATGAAGAGAATTCCACATTAATAGATATCAGGGGTTTTTTCTTCCCCATGATTATGTAGGAGATCAGGAGGGGTTTTTTTCTCATTAGATATCCATAAAACATGCAAGCATCATGCCAATTTTGTCAATGGTACAAATCAGGAGCGTTAAAATTACAACACAAAGAAATATGCTATTTTCAGAAATTTTCTGGTTATTCCTACATTCCTGGATCTGCATAAATCATTGCACTACGTACACAGATGAAACTAATTCAATAGCACCTCAAACCAGGCAACTTGCTCTGTGCAGATGATAGCTTTTTTTTCCCAGCTTAAAGGTTATGAAGCCAGAATGGACTTATTACTACCCAGCCAACTTTCTAACACAATGCAGATTACAGAACTACATCCAGTAACTTCATTACCAGGCCCATAACTTTTGGCTAGACTGGAAGAAGACATCCATACTTTAAAAAAATCCACTCCATCCATATGTAAATGATTCTAACAGTTAATTAATTTTGCTGTTAAAAATGCATGCCTTAATCCTGGCCTGAAGGTACTGGCATAGTTTCAAAGGACTGCTCTCCATTTCACCCAACAGAATCCCTGAGATTTTGCTAAAATAGAGATTTTTTTAAAAACAAACATATTCACATGTCCCAGATGAATCAGACTATATTCCACAAGCAGTCAAGGGCCAAACTATGGGTTTTTCACTTAGCATGCGTCTGTGTGGGCTTTAAATAAATTTCAGCTAGGCTACAGGGGAACCTGCCTGTAAAAGGCACATTGAAGCTACTTGCTAGCCAGAAAAATCAGGGTTCTTTTGGGAAGTTGAAGACGTTTTGAAAATATGGCCTTTCAGTTTTGTCTGCCTCCCCTCCCCGCCCCCGCATCAGTATGGGGGTAAAAGCACATCCTCCAGGAATGCTTCTACCGTATTGTATTCGCATTCCAACACGGATTGCAGTTATACTCCATTAGATGGATGTGTGCTGACAAAGCAACTCAATCACAAGCATCGTAATCATTATAGGAGAGTTCAAAAGGCTAATCATAGATCACTACCAGTTCTTGACATATCACTGAACAGAGGACATCAATCCCTGCCTCTTCTCAGCACACACAATTACATACATACGATTAATCAGTGAAGTTAATACTAGAAACAAAACTTCTAAATAAAGAGAAAAATGACAGTTAATAAAGCTGTCATTATCTTTTTCCAGCCATTAAAATGCTGCTCTGTGTAACAGCAGCGTTCTATACTACAGAGTAATCCACTTCTGTGTTAAGGAATACCAGCCAATGGTACTTTACTGACTATACAAAGCAACATGTTTCATTAAGGGTTTAAAGTCTTAGGCTTTAGTCTTAATTAAACCCCAATTTCATCAGAGTATAAATAATGCAATACTACATCTATGTGAAGTGGTATTTACTTTCCAACCTATTAGTGTAAAAACCACTGAATTATTGAAGTGAATAATTAGCTGCTCACACAGATCCCCTTTTCCCCCCTTCTCCCTATCTCTTTAATGTTTCCTCTTAATTGAGTCTCTAAATCAAGCCATATGCAGGATGAGAACTGCTTTGATATAGCTTGTGGCAATGGAATTCACTGGGAGAGGAACTAAACTCTAAGCTTTTATTGCACATTTCAAAACCCAACACCAAAGCACTAATCTTTTCTTTGCAAATTTTAGCCACAGTGAACTCTCCATTATGCAGCTATTTTGTATTGAAAAATCCAGTGTAAGTAGACAAGCACTTCCAACGAACAGACTCGGCAGAAGCAACCTGCAATGAAAGCAGAATGCCCCGTAAGCCCATGGGAGCTAGGGATGAGCAAGAGACATCCCGCCTGCCAACACAGACACCCTCCCAGCCCCAGAGAGTGGAGGCGAAAGCTGAGCCTTGGAGACAAGGAATTATGAGTCGTGAAGGCCTGGGCTGAAGGAGTTCAGGAGGCTGCAGTGACCTAAGTAGGAATAAAAATCCCATAGAAAAGGAGCACGAGGTGGTATTTGAACTACCTCAGTTGTAGTCTGGACACTGAGGGCAACCGTTAGTGAGGAAAGTAGCAAAGAGGTACAGAGGAATGTTGGGACACAACATTTTGCATCTTTTTTATAAGTACGTAAGGAAACCAAGAGGGCTGTGAGAACAAAGGTGAGCTGGAAAGGGAGCTAAAAGAGTGCCACAGCAGGATGCGTTTAACAGCAATTTTAGCCTAGCCTTTACAAAATTACTATTATTATCCAGAAGTCTGAAAAGCAGTAGGTGTAAAGGCAAAGTCAAACTGCTAGGAAGGCAAACGAGCAGATTACAGCAAAGAACATCACAACTCCCCTTCCGTCCTCTGCTTATACATGCACGTACATACAGTGCAAGGAGGAACGAAGGGACGGGGAGAAATAACATCTGGATGAAAGGATATTCCTTAAAGCTCCAGTTCCAGTTTGACCAACAGCATCTAGGATGCTTCTGCTTTACACAGAGTAAGTGGCTGTGCTGGCTTATCTGGATCCCCTCTCGCAGATAAGAGGGCCTCCACTGTGTGTTGCCAAGAGAGAAACTGGGGGTTAGACCTGAGCTCATGCCAGTGGAGCAGCTACTCCATTTCTACCAGGGGTAGGTCAGGCTGGGCACTGGGAGCCTCCTCATTCAAACAGACTTACTGCTTATTGAAAGGCCTTCTTTAAGCTGAGGTTTCATATAAGGTACACACTGAATCCTGATTCAATACAGTGTATCTCCTCTAATTGCAAATGTTTGTTTATTGTGTAGTTACCCGCGGTTGATGCAAATATACTGGGAAGCTAAGAGTTTGGTGAAACACTACCTGCTCAGATGTTCCTAGACAATACAACAAATGGAATAGATGAAACATGCATACTTTGTTTTAAAGGATGGAGTATGTTAATACTGTGGTAAATTGTACAAAAAGGATAAAATTTGTTACATAGACTAAAAAAACAGCTGGCAAGCAAGAAAGAATATACCGTTAGGTTTTCAACCTGAGACATTAATAGGCTTTTGACATAGAGCAGTACTCAGGTAGTGGCTGAAGGGTAAGTGAGTACTGGTTTTGGCTCTATTTCAGTAAGTCAGCCGCTGCAAAGCTCGGAGTGAGTCGTTAATTCTTTATGCTTTAGTTGTCCTACCTGTAAAATGGGAACAGCTGTTACAGTAGTAACAGTTACCTACCTCAAGAGACTTCCAAGCACACTCAACAGCACATAGATCCACAGAGTACTACAATTACTATTATTAGCCAATTCTCGCTAACATCTATACATGCATTCATTCATTTATAGTCCAATTTATTGGTTATGCATAGCGTCTACAATTGGATTTTATGACCTAAATTAAATGTTTAAATGCATCTAAAACAATACTGTGACCTGGGCCTTAAAGTTTAATGTGTTTGACAAGAACAAATAAAGAAACTATATACAGAAGGTCTTTGTGGCCTTGATATCCTTCTTCTAATTTCAGTACATAAATGTAGCTTGTCGATATATTGTAAATCTAACTAATATAGCATTATGTCAAACTCTTTGCTCTGTTCCCTATTTTACCCACCTGTTCAGAAAAAATTGCTTCCGGCTCTCCCTTTCCTCCTGTTCTCCTATTATACTATTCTATGGCTTTAAAATTAAGCACTGTTGCCTAAGATTAAGCACTACAGAAAGCATCACAAACTACTTGCAGAATACGTCCCTATGAAACAGCTGAAGACAGACTTGGTAAGACATAGCACGATAAAATGTTTATAGCAAAGGCCTTCCAACAATATAGACCAACTCCTATCCAGTTGCCCGATGGTATTTTATTTACTGCATACGTTTTTTTCTGACAGGCATGGGTATTGACATCGCAGAAGCAGCCTGAGTGCTCAAGCACAATAGTGTACATTTCTAGGTCTTAAAGTTTAGATTACATGCAATTTTCTTATTAGTCACAGCCAAAGTGTCTCAAACATAATTAACCCAAAACCTGTCTAAATCAATCCAGATCCATTCAAAATAATGCATTCCCGTCTCATTACAGAGCCTCCTAATCTATTCAAGCCTTCACATTTATTCCTGAGAGAAAGATAATGCATGCAGATTCCTACAAAATGCAATATAGTCGTTAGTTTCTGAAACCTTCTTCGTATTATGATCTCATTTACTCTTGCAGCATAAACAAGGTTAGATCTAGGCAATGTATCAAAACTGGTGATTCATTAAATAGGCTCCTTTCCTGACAGTCAACACTGAGTCAATGTCCCAACAGTGGCTCCATTATATGAAATGCATTCTCTCGCATCCTTTAAAATATAAATTAGAAAGGCTCTACATGTTTTTAAATAAAGTTTTCTCACTTCAATGTAGTTCCACAAAACTGACTGTAGCTGCTGACAAAAAATTGTTGAAGTTTCAACCTCCTTCTACCACTCAGAGAAAAGGGAGAAAAACACTCAAAACCAGAATGGATGTTTGTATCTTCTTTTATCAAGTGGGTTCTTTGTTAGACAAGTACGAGGTATCTGGGCCTTAAGCATGTTATTATAGGCTACCAAACTCAAGCGAAACTTGTGTGTGTGCACAGGCTGCAAAGAAAGAAAAAGTATCTTGACAGGTTGCCATGTAAGAGATGTTTTGCTTTGGAAAAGTTACTTCCAGGGAACTAAATGTGCTGGCAAAGGTTCACTTCCCAAGCCTTGCCACGCTGGTTTAATAGAAAGTGTGGTCACATCTGCCCTTCAAATGTAAAATAACCCTTTTGCTTTTTGATACTTTGCACACATTGGTTTGGCACATACTTATAATTCTTCATATGAAAAAAATCTTACTGAAGGCATAGGACTTGCTACTTCCAAGAGGAAGGATCAGTAAAACCACCATTAAAAATCAGTTTTCAAAGCTAACCAGAAACTTAAATGCAACACTTATCTAGATTTGCCAAAACTATCTAACGACCAAAGCAGTACACATGAACATATTTACTAACATTTGCTAGGTACCAGCCAGCTAATGGTATGTGACTAAGTTAAGCTTTTATCTTGTATGACTACTTACATTAGAAGAAACTTGCACTTCTTAAAAATTAAAAACCAGTGTCTTCTATTATTATCATGTGACTACAGAAAGCAGTATTACAAAATCCCAGTTAAACTACAATTCACCTTGCCTGCAATGTGACTGACTCTTATAAAGCAAACGCACATCCTCGATAACGCCTTTGATTATTTCTGAGTTCAGACCAAAACCTGCATTCTTCTGACAAAACTACACAAATCAACTCAGCAAAACTGAATTAGAACAACTTTTTACATTCACAGACAAACCTTCACTAAGGTTATTTGAATCAATCACGCAGTCTACATATAAACACATGCACCATGATCAGCTCACAAGATCTTACAGAGTCATAATCAGATTTTTTAATATCCTGAAGGAATCAGTTAGATCATATATGATCTCTCACATCAAATAAAAAAATCTTCCTTTGCTCATAAGGAGTAACTAAAATAATAATTATTTATATGATAGGAATGAATAGGCAGTAACGACCCTGATACAGCAAGTCACATTGGATGTGCTTTCCTATAAGCACATGTATAAGCAAAGCCTGTTAAATCAATGGGAATACTCACTCCTGAAGTTAATAACTAGTTAAATCATTGTCTGTTTCTTCCACTTCAAATCCAAGCCCCCTGGAAACAGCCTCACACTGCTTTCAGTGTATCATGGATCAAGTTTTTAAGCCAAGCAGATCCCACCACCTGATGCCTTCACCGTCCGAGCGTCGCTGTGATTCGTTCCAGAACAGCACCCATGAGTGGGTGTTTCTGCCTTTCCAAGAAGGCAGGCATCTCCTCGACTTAGACCACCTTATGTCACCCCCCAAAAAATTGTTTTTTATGGACATCCTCACTCAAATAAATTTCATTTTAGTAGTAACTAACATAATGCAGAATCTTTCAGCAAGGGGCAGAACTGGGCCCACAGAACTGGGCTTCTCACTTACACAAACTCCTGCTGGTGCCAATGGTGCAGGATCATGCCCTGCCAGCAGATGTGAGGGAAAAAAACAACCACCAACACTTCTCCCACACTCCACACCCCCACACCCCCCCCCCAAAAAAAAGACGACAAGGTTTAAATACAGCATTCCTCTCTTTTTTTGGTTGTTGTTGTGTTGCAGACCTTGTAAAAAGTACTTGCAAAGTCAATAAATAATAGAAAAGTTAGATAATGTCAAACTTTGGAACAAGAAGATGCTCACTAAAAAGCGCATTGAAATGGAACAGTTGTTTACACTCTCTAGCAGTTTCATACTTTCTGGGCTCCTTCCTTCAGTGTTCTTCTTGATTTCCATGATAATCGCAGAGATATGCCTTAAAGAAAAATGACTTCAGGAGGTACAGTTGCTAGTGGAAATAATCCTGCTTTAATACATGCATTTGAATTCTGTCCATGATCCATTCTCAGCCACAGTAAACATCTCTTGCATTCAGTAGGGTAACAATGCTTGTAAGAAACCAACTGCTTTAATAAGTTAAGGAATAAGAGCTCAAAAAACAGGAATAGTCTTTCATTCAGAACATCTCTGTGAAATCATGAATCAAAGACACAAAGACATACCAAGTTAATTAGATATATGAGGTCACACTGACCATAATATAGTTGGAATGCAAAGGGGAAAACAGTCCTCCACCCACCGAAAGCACACTGCCTGTATCTTTTTCTGAAGTAATTACAGTCTTTTAAAAAATATTCTGCCTGCGAGGTGCTGAAAGAGGAAACACAACACACCACGATTTCAAACTCTTTTTTAAAGTTCTGCTAAATTAATTTACGTACAAAAAAAAAAAAAAAGCATTCAAAACAAAAAGCTCAAGGGCTTAAAATACGCCGGCGCCTCGCAGTTTGGAACCCAGCGGTACCACGCAGAAATAGCCGGCCACCTTCCCTTCTCCCTGCAGCATTAACGAACGCTCGCAGACGCGCAGCTCCCGAGGCTGACAGCAGCTCCTCGCGGGCTCGGCCAGCGAGTACCACACTCCCCACGTCAGCCTTCAAAACAAGGCCAGAACTAATGGAAAAGCAGCTATCGCGGCGGCCGCCCTCGCACGGGCACGCAGAGGAGGTATCGCCCCGCTCGGGCGCAGGGACCAGAGGCGGAGGTAAGACCTCCACGCACTTCCGTGGCATCTCTGGCAACCACGCTCCAAGGGAAAACACGCAGGAAAAAGTTTCTACTTTTAAAGGCAGAGCAGTTTGCACAAGGGTTTCTAATCACCGGTCACTCGCAGAGGCGAGGGGAAAAAGATCTGGGAAAGGGAGGGACCGGGTGGCAGAGACACCAGCGAGCGGCCACAGCAGAGGGGACCCACGGGGCGGGAGGGCGCGGGCACGCGTGGGGCAGGATACGCCTGACAGCGGGCGGGCTCCAGCGGCCGGGCCGGAGCTGGGCAGGAGGGGCCTGGCAGGCTCCCCGCCGAGGGCAGGGACCAGGGGCGGTCGCGCGTGGGGCGCCGGGCGGTCACGCGTGGGCCGGGCGAGCTCCCGCGTCCCGGCGCCGGCCGGGAGCGCCGAGGCGGAGCCGCCACCGTTACCTGGCGCTGGCGAGTTTGCCCCCGGCGGGGCTCCTCCGCGGCGGGCTCCGGCTGAGCCGCGGCTGCCGGCGGGCGAGCGGCGCGGCGGGTCGGGCGGGCGCGGAGGGCGCGGGCGGCGGGCGCGGGGGCGCGGCGGCGCTGCCCGCCAGCAGATAGAGCAGCAGCAGGCTGCCGAGGCACAGCAGCGCCGCCGCTACCTTGCAGGAGAGCCGCATGGCGCGGGAGGTCAGGGCGCGGGGCGCGCCGCCCGCCCGCCCCTCAGCCCGCCCGCCGCCGACATCGCCCGCGGCCCGGCGCGGTGCGGGGACGTGGCCGCCGAGCCCCGGCCCGGCTCCCGGCAGCGGGGGCGGGGCGCGCCCTACCGTACTCTCTGGACTAGCCGCCCCGTCCCCTCGTCGGCCCCCGCGAGGGGGGGCAGCCTGCAGCCGCGCGGGCCCGGGGCGCGCTGGGCCCGGCAGCACCCGCCCGATCGCCGCAAAACCTCTGGGAGACGGTTCGCAGAGGTAACGGGACCGCAGAGGCATGTAAAAATCGTATTATTTCACAACGCAGTCGTCAAGTAGCGTTTCCTCGTCATAGGAGGAGAGGCGAGGCAGGGCGCTGGGATCCTAGCTGCTGGCAGATCGTGTTGCTCCAAGGTACCTTTGATTTCCACGCCCCGCAAAGATCTCTGCCCGTGCAGGTGTGCAGCGCTGGGAGAGCGCGAGTGTGTACAGAAAGGTGAGCAGGAGGAAAAGGCGAGAGAGGAAATCGGTCTCTGAGGCATGTTTCATCTGGCTGTGCTAAGAAATAGGCAAACTGGTGCTGAGTTTCCCTCCACCTTGCAGCCCCAGTTTATCACCTACCTACAGGCTATTCTCATCCCACCTGCTACGGAGGCAGGTTGTATCGGGATAAACTGCAATACTTGTAGGACAGTGAAGGAATATAAGCATTCACTTACTTTTGGGTGGCTTTGAACTTGTCCTCGTATGACTGACCTTAGCCGGTCTTCTGTGCAACATCAGCAGAGATCGCAGCACCGTGAATTTCACAGAAATAAATCCTACTTCGGTTCATAACCTGATTTATGACCTTTAAATGCAGAGTATGACAGAAGTACAAGTATTCTTGCTGCCCTACGGAGCTGGAGTATAAGCTGTGCAAAAAGCGGAGACGCCAACCTTGGAACAGGGAGAGCAGGGAAAGTGGAGCCTCACGTGTCCCTCACGGTGTTCGTACTGGAAGTGAACTTGAGCTGAACTTGAGGGAAGCGAGCATGGCCGGTTTCAGCTGCAGGGACCGCTGTGCTGCGCAGTGCCCACAAGCTGCTGAATTACATGGGAGAAGGGCTATGGGGCTGACGCCCAGCATAGCTCTCATCACCTCTCTCACCTCTGCAGAGGTGTGCTCTCCGTAGGGCTACTTGATCTGTTAGTTTTAAAATAAATGTTCGGTGCTACAACTGTCCCGCGAAGACCACCGCTGAAGTCACGGCGCTCGCGGCGGGGAAGCATCACACTCCAGACACGTGACTACCCAGGCTGCGAGGACAGAGTCTCTTGTGTTTGCAGATCAGGACCTTACCAAGGTGAGGGATCAGCGTGTTGTAAGTGATGCCTCTCGTGCAACAGGGTGAACCTCCCGCTGCACAGCCCTACTCTGTAAAGTCAGGTTTACTTTTAGGATAAATCTTCCAAGAGTCGGTCCTTCACTACTTAAACGGCATTCACTTGGCACTGAAGCGATGCAGCCTGGCCATTTTACACTGCTGTCGCAACATGCCTTCACTAATGGTATCCCAAAATGTTCTTTACCTTAGTATCAATGCAAATGCAATGAACATTTACTGTTTCAGAATTTCATCCAACTCAGATTCTGAGCAGATGTAAAAATACAGATTACTTCATGATAAGAGAAAATAGCAATGCTGAATGAGAAACTACAAAAAACCCACAACGCATAAACATATGCTCTTTTCTGAGAATGTACGTACTGCAATAAAACCCTACCAAACTTTATACTTAATAAAAAAATGAGTACCAGTAGCAACCCTCTGAAATCCTCAACCTGTACAAACATGTCATTTTATACTATCGATAAATTCTCTTTCGTATATAGGAGACGTGTCAGCAATGTCTGCATAAAAATACCAAGGTAAACATGATGAAATCTAAAAAACATTCTAAGGGATTTTTAGAGACTTTTCCCGTTGTTTCTGTGACACGCTGTAGTGTACCACTTACCTGCCTACTTGCACCATTTTCTTTCAAATTAAGTTGTCCAAACATCAACTCTTCCGTGCCACCAGCGTGCGTGCTCAAACAAAATCAGTTCCGCTGCAGGACTGAAACAGAATTACAGCACACAGCTTCAAACCAGCGCTGCTGAATCTGTGGCACTCTCCGAAGGGTTCAACTTTGGCAGCCAAGCAATGGACTGGCCACGATGTGGAATGCTGATACGTGGCCGTGGCTACTGAGATATTCAGTCAAACTGATGGCTCAGATCTAAAACAATAGTGAGATCCATCTTAAGTAAAACTTCACATATTTTAGACTTGAACAAATTTATTAATACCAAGTACGTTCGGCATATTTTGTATTGCAGACACAGTATCATGGCATCATCATATATAATGAGAGGTAAATCATTCAAAGGCCTGTGCTATAATGTAAATTTTTTAATGTAGATCTGTAAGGAACTAATGTAAAGCATAGTTATATTTTGAGAAAATCTTAAAAATGAAGCCTTCTTGCTCAATTTTATTGTTTTGGATTACAATTTTTAAGGTTGTGTAAGAGGTGCTATTTTCTGCAGCAGCCAAAGATTCAAGCAACTCAATGTGAGAGTAAATGACGGGGTTACAAGAGCCAGGTTCCCGGGAACAAGCCTGTAACTGAAATAAATACACCCTCTACAGATCAGCCATAGAAAGAAAATTATATCACACACTAGTGAGTAATGCATTTCAAAAATTCACTGTCCTACAACTGAGCTAAAAACCCAGACTAGCAAACAAAGGTGTTTATATGCTACTTTTGGAGTATAAGTTGAACTCCAAGGGCTCTTAACACAAGAGACCACAACAGATCCTTAGGAAGCTGTTTAAAAACCTGAACGTTGCTTCAGCCCAAGCCCCCACATTTGCCGCAAATACGTGCCATGCCCGATGTGCCGCCTCTGCACTGCTGCGTGGGCCGTTGACCCAAGAGCTCTCTGGCTTAGCCGTGGCAGGTCAGGCTCCCACAGAGGTTCATTAGGGCCCCTGCGTTACAGTTACTAATATTACAGTTTATGTCCTTCAGTCACTGAGAAGCTAAACTATAACTTAATCTCTCACATGCAAACTTCACACGCATCTACTTCAAAGCAAGTCGGACATCTGTCTAGCAGGTAACACCACAAAATGTAACACCAAGAAACACATATTTCCATCCCTGACTGTTACAATTTTACTCTTGCAAAGACTATTGCAAGTTTGACCCTGAATTTATAAAGACCACCATCCCGCCTCTAGAAACTCATGTTGTTACCCTTATCTGAAGAAGCACAGAAGGTCTTTGTCATCCAGGATCCTTCTCTCCTCTGGAGAAATAAAATGAGAAGCCTCATTATCTTTGGATAATGGAAACTGCAAGAAGAAAGAGCAAAAATAAAGCTATGAAGATATCATGGTATTATGAACACAGTACTTCTGTAAGTGAAACTGTTAAGGATTATAAACTCCCGGAAAATCAAATCTATGGGCAAAGGAAACTCAGATTAAAATGCATTACATTCGGAGGAATGCTTCAGGCCACTTAGACAAAAGAAGTCAAAATATTTGTTTTTCACTTGTTTTCAAAGTTAAAGGGAAGAAGAATATGAATTTTACTCAGGCGTACAATGGTATCTTCTATTTCCATCTCAGGAAAAGCCCTCAATTATCATTTACATTGTTCATTTACACTGAATTTTTGCAAAGTCTAAGTCTGACAATTACAGAACTATTTCTAGTTCTTTATAAAAATTACAGTGCTGATAATTTAGATAATGGAAGTAGTTATGTATTATATTCTATTTCATAATGTATTTCACAGAGAAGTATGTTTCTGATTGAAATGTATACCTACTTTATTTCCAGTTGTTTCCTGGGTAGAGAAACAGTTTTATTCCTCTTTTTACTTGTTAAACTAAATGCATATTTTGTATCTGATTACCATTTTTATGTACGTGCCAATTATACATCTAGAATATATTATGTATTGTATCCATGGGATTATGCCAGACTTACTTGTTATTATTAGCCATGTAGAGTCAATTGTGCTCGTAAATTGCTAAGCTTCATGTTTCTGTTTTTCAAAGGGACAGCAAGTTTTACTAATTACTTGCCCAAAACATTGTAGATAATGCATTTTTGGTCTTCAGTGCTCCATTAAACATATAGCAGCCAAATTCACTTCTTAATTGGAAAGATGCACCAAAACATGTAGTATTTCTACATTTCTAAATAAAACTTTTTCATTACAGTTCTAAAAAACTCAGTATACTTCTTACAGAAGAAAGCAATCCAAATTTCTTAGAGATGCTCCTTCATACTTTACTTGGATGGAAAAACAGAATGGCTGATGCACCATTTTTTTCACTGAAATCAGAATATAAATATTTCTTTTACAAGGAAAAGTATTACCAGATAAAAAAGGCTGGGAGTTCTTAGACTCTAAAAAAAATAATTCTGAGGCAGTCTTGGAAAGTGTCAGTTAGACAAGAATAAACTCTCTGATGAAACTTCTTCCTTATCTTTCATAGAGTTGTTTTATGCAAATTTGAATTTACCCAGAGAAGATGCTGCCTGCTGGTTCATAATTCAGCTTCCTGTCCAATATTCTCACTATAGATTACATTGGTAAGGTCCAAAAGTTAATTAGTGCTGAAGTTCTCTGGAAATGCATCAAAAGTTTCTGAGGGCTTGATCGAGGCCTTCGTCCAAGTCAAATCAGCATCTGAAATGAGATGTCATTAACTTCTTAATATAAAAAAAATGCATTTTATATGCCATGCATCTTCAATTTCTGCATGCAAAAAACTGGGACACAAGAAGGTTTAGGCCAAATATTAAAACCATCCATCAATTTTAGATCAATGGGGAGAATGATCTATTTTGAAGCAAGTATTTATTTTTTGTGCATGTCAACAAAACAATTTGCACAGTGTTTAAACTGCTGGTTCCGTTCTGTACAAGAGTGAAGATGTTTTCTCATGAAGAGATGTCATATTCAGTGGATTTCTAGAAGGAAAAATCAATCTTTATCAGTCTGGAAGATTGTTTGTCTATTTTTTTTTTTAAAAAACACTTCATTAGCAGAAGTTATGTAATTATGTTTCTTTCCCTCCAGGAAAACCATCTGAATGCATTTCAGAGGGGGCAGGGAGAGGAAGGGAGTCATTTAAAAATGCATTTAAAAATGTAGAGAATTATCTGGAACCAGAATAACTTTCATGGTCTAATGACAGAAAAATCAGATTACTTCTACATTAGGTGCTATATTTAAAGATAAGTAAGTTATGGCTTTTAAACCAACTTTTCTGCTTTTAGCAATTTTTGAGCTTCTTGTTGCATTGCTCCTTAATGCTGTATTTCTTTTGATTCATCAGGATCTGCCTCTATTCACACTCTCAATCTTGTTCGCATTTATCCCTTCTTAGAAGAGACTTAGGTAATTGGGAATTCCTCTTCTGAGAGTGCTCATGGGGTCGCTCTTCTGTTTACTCTATTTCTGCAGCCCTCCCCTTTGATGTATTTCTGTTGTTGAAATAATTTTATCCTTACTACCACCATTTAAATTACGTTAGGTCCAAAACCTTCCATTCCTATTTACTCAGTTCTTAACTTCATTCTCTCCTTCCTGAGGTATTTGTTCTCCCTGCGTGCTTTACTTATACGTACAAGCACTTATATTCTGAGGTGCGAGACACAGCTTACTTTCAGTAGCCTGTTATATTTAAGAAACAGTATGTGACCATGCCAGATGCCTACAGCTTGAGCTGCCACACTTTGCAGTTACCACAAAGGAGGAAAGAGCCGAGGTTACGTAGGCAATCTTCACGCTGCAGCACCCCATCCTCTGACTAGCTTTTCGATAAGCTTTATCAGGATGACGGTAGTTAAGGGTTAGGATCTTAGAATCATAGAATCATAGAATTGTTCTGGTTGGAAGAGACTTCCAAGATCATCAGGTCCAACCATTAACCTAGCATTACCAAGTCCACCACTAAATCGTATCCCTTAGGGCCTCATCTAAACGTCTTTTGAATCCCTCCAGGGATGGGGACTCCACCACCTCCCTGGGCAGCCTGTGCCAGTGCCCGACAACCCTTTCGGTGAAGAAATTTTTACGAATATCCAATCTGAACCTCCCCTGGCACAACTTGAGGCCATTTCCTCTTGTTCTGTCATCTGTTACTAGGCAGACGAGACTGACCCCCATCTCTCTACAACCTCCTTTCAGGGAGTTGCAGAGAGCGAGGTCTCCCCTCAGCCTCCTTTTCTCCAGGCTAAACATCCCCAGTTCCCTCAGCTGCTCCTCATAGGACTTGTGTTCTAGACCCTTCCCGAGCTTTGTTGCCCATCTCTGGACACACTCCAGCCCCTCAATGTCTGTCTTGGAGTGAGGGGCCCAGAACTGAACCCAGCACTCGAGGTGCGGCCTCACCAGGGCTGAGTACAGGGGGACGATCCCTGCCCTGGTCCTGCTGGCCACACTATTGCTGATACAGGCCAGGATGCCGTTGGCCTTCTTGGCCACCTGGGCACACTCTGCTATTCAGCTGGCTGTCGACAAACACCCCCAGGTCCTTTCCCGCTGGGCACTTTCCAGCCGCCCCCCCCCCCCAAGCCTGTAGCGCTGCCTGGGGTTGGTGTGTCCCAAGGGCAGGACCCGGCACTTGGCCTTGTTGATCTTATCAAAGACTGCTTTCATCTCTTGAGATCGTTAGACCTCCCTTGAATCAGGACATCTGGCCCGCCATATCATCACTTCTGTTAAAAAATAAGGGCAGTGGGGGGAACCCGAGGGAAGGACCCCCTGGCCGGCGGAGCCCGCGGCGCCCCGACCGACACCAGACCGTGAGGGAAGGCCAGGCCCGAGGAGTGGTGGAGGCTCCCTTGGCCTCCCCCCGGGTCGCAGACCGCTCACTTGTCGGTCCTACGCTCTCAAGTCTCTTCCGTTTTTGTTCTCGTCTGAAGGCGGGCAGCAGCGAGAGGCGAGGCCCGTGAGGGAGGTGGCTGGCCCGGGCCGGGGCAGCCCCTCGGGGAGGAGCCGGTTCCCGCCCCGCCGGCGCTGCCTGCGCATGCGCGCTGCCCGCCTCGGCGCCACGCGCGCGCGGTGAGGGCGGGCGGCCGTGGGGAGCGGGACGGCGGCGCGGGCGCGGTGAGTGGCGGCGAGATGGCGGGCGGGCGGCTGCTTCGGCGGGGCACGGCCCGGGGGAGCGGCGCGGAGCTCTCCCCGCTGGCAGCCGCGTCCCCGGCGGGGTTGGCGGGGGGTAGCGGCGGTTCGCGGCCCTCGGCCGTGGTGCGGGTCTGGTGGTTGGAGCCCAGCTCGTCCCTTCCCTCACCGCGTCCCCGCCGTCTCTAGCGGCTTCTCCGCTTGTCCCGCGGTCTCGGCGGTACGGCTGGCGGGCTTCCTTCTTGCGTGCCCCCGCGGTACGGCTGGAAAGTCGGCCTTTGATAAAGTCATCGCCTATCGACCCGGTTTAACAAGCAGTGGAGGGAAATAATGTCTTACTCCAGTGCCTGTGAGGGAAAGCAGAGCAAAGCGTTTGTCCCTCGTCCTGCCAACCTCTTGCTGCAACAGAAACATTTTAGTTCTCCTTGCTGGTGTGTGTGTGTGGGGGTTTTGTTTTGTTTTGTTTGTTTGTTTGTTTTTTCTTCCTTTAGTGCATAGCGGTCTTTTTACAGTAAAGGTTGGAACGCTTAATTATTTTGGGATATGTGATTTTTAGGTTGCGGCAAGCGCTGCTGGGCATTGAATATTGTGGTGTTGTGGGACGGATACCAACGGTTCCGAGGCTGCGGTCTGTGAACTACCTGGGATTTGTGTGGGAGCCTCCACGTTAGGTTGGGGTCATTAATTCGAGTCAGGGATGCCAAAAGCGGAGCAGCGCTGAGAAGCTCAGAGCGGGAACAGCTGGGCCTGGCTTCGGGGCTGCTCTTAAATGTTATGAACCGCTGATTTGGGAAGATAAAAATGCAGGCTGGCGTGTCATCCTCGAAGGGTCTAAATGAGCTAGTGGGGTTTTGTTACCTCTTATCCCATGTTGTTAGACGGCGTGTGGTGTTTAAACAGATAAGAAGAAAGTCCACAGAAATGTACATCGTTTTGCAGGTGTTTGTCAAACCAGGTATTTCCTATCTAAATTACAACTCGATAAGCACACGGCAGCTTCTCAGCCTGGAAAGGGTGAGAATGTTGTCCTGGAATGTAGTGAAACGGGGAGTTTCACTTCTTTCATACCTGTCAATTGAAGCAGATTAGCCATATGAATTATCTATGTGAAAAAAACCCCGGGTAATCTGTTAATTTAGTCCTATTAATGGTTAATGCTCCATGTTTGCTCATGAAGTTGTAAGAATGGGGATATGTTTAATAAAGATAACTGTGAAAGTCAGTGAAAAGTAGCTCTTTCCCAGATAATAGTTCTGGTTTCCATTTTTTGGTAAAAATATTTCTGTCTTAAAAAGTTAATTTTCAAAAGTGTGTGATCCTTTGTAAACCCACCCCCTAAACCTGAGGAATTATCTTACATTTAGAAGCTATTGAAAGGTCAGACAAGTTGTATATCAGGTGAATGGTACTAGGTAAATTCCTTCTCTCATGCTAAATAAATACACATGCCCATGTACATACATACGTATGGTTCTAATGGATGTTAATCTAAATTGTCCTTAAAAACACTGGGTGAAAGAGATACCAGATATCCTCTAGGTAATTTAATTCAGTTACAACCACTGTATTATATATGTTTTCTTTGACTGAATCTTCGTAGGGAATGTGAGGGTTTTAGGATGCTTCTTCAAGATTTGTGAAAACCCTGCAAACTGATCAAAATAGTAAGCATGTTCGCATTGGACATCCTGAGTGTGTCAGCTGCTCATGTTTAAACTGTTCAGACATCTCTTGTGTCATAAACTCACTGCAAAGGAGCATCTTTGATTTACTGTGCACGTACTGTCCCAGTGGCTTATGCGTTAAATTTGACATGAAGAGCAGTATGCTGAGTGTGTATGCTCAGATAACCTGTTTGGGGTGTACTGAATCTATTGCTTGTATTCTGGCTAATATGTGTATGAATTATAAAATACAGCTCTAATTTTTTGGAAGTATTACTGGTTTTCATTTTTTTTTTTCTGGTAGTGGTTTGTTATCAGTTCACTAATGAACTGTAAAGATCTGACATCTGCTATGTGTGAAATTATAAGCAACAGTTACAAAAAGCTGCCAAGTTCTAGGACTGAATTTAGGGTGTTTTTTATGCAGAATATAATAGGTGCTTTCCCAGAATATAATAGGTGCTTTCCTGTGCTTCAAATGTTTGCGTTCACTTACGTTCAATTGTTTCATTAAGGTGCAGAGAGGTGGTACCTTCAAATTCTTGATAACACTGTGTTTTGTTGCTTTTGTCCTGTGTGTTTTCTTCTTGAGCATGTGGAAGATAATTTTGTGAGACTCTGAAATGTTCGTCTTACAGAATTTTGAAGAGACACTATCTACTCTCATAAATTGGTAACTACAATAACCTTTTCATATTTTCCTGTTTTGATAGGGCTGCACAGCCAGTGGTTGCTTTTCCTGCTGGATTCATCATGATAACTCCAGCTTTTGAACTGACCCAGGATCTGGATTTTCTTACAATAATAATCAAAGTACCTTATGCCAGACCTTCAGAGTTTGACGTGTATTTTGAAGGGGAAGATTTTAAATTTTATGCTAAGCCATACTTTCTCAGGCAAGTAGTGGAAGGATTTCAGAAAATTGAACTTCATAAAATAAATAAAAGTCAGTAGAGAATGAACTTCATTTTGGTCACTTCAGAACATTCCTCATCTGTAGCTTTTACGCTGTCAACTGCAGACAGCCCATTTCATGCAAAGAATTGTTTTTATGGATCTGGTCTCTTTGTTTCTAGGCATTAAATCACATTAAAGGGAATTTAAAGAAATACTTTTCTAAATTTGCTTTACAATAGATTTGTAATTGTAAAATGGCAAGACAATTCTCTGGATGTATGTAAGTTGTGTAGAATAAGTGTGTCTTTTCCCTGTTGAGAGCCAGATACAGTATATTTGGTGAAGAATGGATTTTGGTGCACTTGTAATAACCTAAGGGGAGAAAAGTCACGTGGGTGGAGGCAGTAAGAAGTGCAGTTCCAGGCTGTATCTTTTCTCTAGATAGCATAGAGGGGAACTTGCTATAGAAAACGAACAAGAGGCAATCTCAGTCTGAAGTGCTAAGAGGACCTTTGGCATGTAAGAGCTGATGAGCTATTAACGTTTCCTATCTTCTGTTTCCTGTATTCTTGGACATGCTTCCCCTATATACATTAGACGACCACAAGGGATTTTAGCGGGCTGGTAGAATGCAGTGACTTAGTTATTCTGAATAAGCAGTACGAGAACTCTGGATGAGTTCTCATATCCTGTCATTCTGGGTTAGCTCGGAGTTTTTAAATTGCAGAATCTTCCAAGCATTGCACATAGTGCCAAGGGCATCATCTCTGTGGTGGCTGTGACGTCGTCCAAGCTGGGAAACCAGAAATCGCAAATTTTATCTCTCTCAGATGCTGATCTCTTGTGCCAATAGATTGGAAAAAGATTTTGAAGTATGTGGGGATTTAACTGCATGACTTCCATTACTATCAAAAGGAGTCACGTACTTAAGTCCTTTGTGCTGCTTTTGGAATGTGCCTTACATTTTTATAGGCTGAGATGTTAAGTTGCAGAATTAGTCAGGCATTCAATGAGGCATCTCATTTTTTTGTCCGCAGATTGACACTTCCTGGAAGAATTGTAGAAGATGGCAGAGAAAAAGCATCTTATAATACAGACAAAGGTAGTAGTTAATGTTATTAGTATATGTGTCATTAAAAATGCTACTAACTCTCCAATAATTTATGCTTTGCTGCACTGGAATTGCATAAAACTTGAGTGATGTACACGATACCATAAATGAATGTAAAGTTTCTCCTATGTTATGTAGTATAAAAAAAAATCTTGCTCAGGATTTATTGTATGTACTTAGGCCATCCTTAAGCACAAAGGATGTATTCAGAACTGTCCTAATAATGAAAAAATTACATACAGGTCGTCTTCAAGCCGTGTGGGGCCTAGACATGTTACTGTATCAAGATCATTAGTCTAGTAAATCTGCAAAGAAGTCAGGTAGTGCTGAGTAGAAATGAGATAATCCTGAGGCAGCCTCTTGGCTACATCTTAAGAGAGAAGATATTAGCCTTTCTCCACACCTTAAGGTGGAAGGTATTTCTGGAATAAAATATGTACCTTCTGGAATTAATATATTCGTTAAAAAAAAAAAAAGCAATAAAGCAGCAGCAAAGCAGCAATTTGCTGCTTGCAAAGCGTTTATTACATGCTTGACTTAAGACGATAATCATATTGCTGCATGTAGTTTCCTATCATCTTCCGTTGATTGCTTGATTGGTAGAAGGATTAAAAATAAAATAAAGTTTGTATTCTGTTGATTTGTGTTTATACAATGTGAGTCAAGAGACCACAAGTGGTTAAATATTCTCTTTCATGCTTTATCATTACAATCTTTGATTTTTGTGAAACTTGGGAAGTAAGGTTAAAAACACGTGCAGAGATTGATGCATAATAAAATGCTACTTGCATGTGTCCCAGTTTCTGTGAGCCTTTTTCATGAGAGGAAAAATGCGTATTTTTGTTTGTCTTGGATATTTTAATGCAATAACTATATTCGGACTTTCCTTTAAGGAACTTTTACAATTCGGTTACCTAAGGAGATTCCTGGCCAATATTTTGAGGGGCTGGACATGCTGACATCTCTTTTAGCACCGAAGAAATCAAGATCAGCAAAACCTTTAGTAGAAGAGATAGGTATGACAAAAAATCTTGTTTATACTAGTAATATGTGTACATAATGAAATACTTATAGATCTACATAGTGATAGATGTAGAAAATACAGTATTTCTGTTATTGTCTAGTCCAAGGTAGGAGAAGGGTGTGAATGAATCTGAAAGTATGGATAAGTATAGAAATAAATGTGTTGTAGGTGATACCCATGTCATCTTTATAGGCTTAGTTATGTTTACTTTTTTCCAAAATGTGCTTAACATATGCTAATCCTCTGTAGATCTTTGTACCCCTCTAGTGGCTGTATAATACACACACATTTGAGTCTTCTGCTTTCTACAAGCTAGCACAACTGGACTTTCCGCTCAAATGGTAGAAGCTAATTAAACCACAGGTTCTAGCGGATGACTTGCTTAACATCAGTATTTAACAGACAAGAATGTTTGACTATCTGTGTTTAATTTTTTAATACCCGTCTTAAATTTTTGATAACATCATTTTGCTCCTGTCAGGGTTCTCTTAGCATGAAATTCTGATCTTGTTGAAATCAGTGGAACAATTATTTCAGTCTTTGAGGGAGTATACTTAAAAACTTTAGTGTTCCTGGTCTTCTTTTTTGAAAGTTGGGAGAATTTGGAGCAGGACCTATGCATTACTGGTGTAATCCCAGTGTTTAACTGATGTAAAACCTGTATGACCCAGTGTTGTATAAGATTTCTTAAAAGATGTAGTAAAATGAGAAAGGCTTATTGTGTTACCAGTTTGCCTTTCTATTAAATCATACGTATTTTCTATGTAATAATTTTCTTTCTCTGACCATGCAATATATACAGCTGCCTCTGCTGAGTTGTCTGAGGAGGAGGAAGAAGAATTTGACTGGGAAATAGAGCAGACCCCTTACAAAGAAAGTGCAGAAAGCACCCTACCACTACAGTACTGTTACGGATTTGGGAATTTGCGGTCAGGGGTGTTCCAGCGGCTGCAGGTAGATGCATTTTTGTCTTTTCCTATCATGAAAGTTCTGAGTAACTTTCTCGTTGAGCTTCCTGGCTCATTCCATGATCAGGAGGGGATCATTAGGTAACTGTTCCCCATTATCCCATTCTGGGACTGAGAATACTCTGCTTTTGCATGTAGTAGTACAGACAAATCCTTGTTCCTGCAGAAGTAGGGGGTGGTTGAGACTGAGTGTAGCAGAGTCAACAGGCTGTTCTGTTTCTGCAATAATTTCAGTGTTAGAGGAAAGGGCTGAATGGGGTCCTTGGTAAAAATGGCCTCTGGAAGCAGGCTGCAGTCACCAGCACGGTTCAGCTAGCCTGTGAAGGCACAGAGAAAAAGGCCCGTGTGAAGTAGGCCTTGTGCCCAGTGAACAGTTCTGGCAAGCTGCTCACAGTCTACGGGCTGTTAACAGTCTGCTGTTAACACCTTTGCTTTATATTTGGTATTGTCTTCTATTCTGACTTCAAACATATTTAACATTCATGTACAGTTTATTTCAGATGCCATGAATTTGAATTTATTTTTAAATTAAAAAGAAATTACTCCATTAAAAAAAAAAAAACCAAAATAAAGCTGGCCAATCTGTAGGTCCTGTTATGGTTGTTGCATTAAAATTTTTTTCATTGTGAAATTCATGGTAATTTTCTCTTTGTACTTTTTATTTTAGACTTAACTTTCTCACAAGACAATAACTTCTGAAGTGTGCACTCTTCAAGGCGTCTGCCCACCTGGTATCTGTGGGATTTACTAGGGTTATGCTGATGCACTGAAATTTGCTTTTATGGATTAATTGGTAGGATAGGAGGTTTAAAATGCAGTTACTTTGTTCTTGTGCATTCAGCAGTTTCTTTAATTCATGAATAGATTGAAGCTAATCTACAACCTGTAGCGTGCTAGGTAGTATAATAATATTCATAGTATACAGAGCTTTTATTAAAATGGAAGATAACTTATTTTTTTGTAGTGTTCTTACTCTAAGCAATTTAGGTTGTAGCTGTTCAAAGCAACTTAACTATGTAACTAACTCATTGCTGCATGAATTGTAGTATTTTCAGGGTGTGGAGCAGAAGGATTGCTATTTATGGAGAAAGTATTTACGTTCTGTTAGGATATATACACTGGTTTATTACCATGAAATTCGTGAAGAAGTGCGTTTCCCATCAGCATTAACGTACCACTACTTAATGGTGCTTAAGAGGGCACTACAGTTGCCCATTAGTTAATGCATGGCCACTTCAGAGTGTGTGAGAGTAGTCTCAAAAGTTGGAAGAACAGTATCTATGGTTTTTATCTTGTCTTTGTTGTGGTTGTGTGCTTTTGTTAAACATTGCAAATTTTATTGTAATGCAAAATAAGCTGCCTGCCTTATGATAGAACAACCTGAATAGACTTCATAGTGTCATGAATTCTAAGGAGTTTCAAATAATTGAATTTCCTTGGAATTTTGATGTTTCACTTGCACAATGGAGCCTGAATTTGGAAGATTTGAAAGGGAGGTTGAGGAGCAACTAGGGATTTCAGTGTAATGCTGATAAGCATCCTTCCTAAACTCTTACTAAATGAATCTTGCATATCATACCTGTGGCTTGGTCATATAATTTTTGTTCTGTTTGCAGGATGAACTCAGTGATGTTATTGACATTAAGGATCCAGACCAAACTCCTGTAGATGAACGTAGGAGGAAACGCCTGGCAGCTGAGGCTGCCAAGTTTGAGCCTGATCATTACCTGTGAGTATTGATTTACTTCACCTGGTCAAATAGAAGTACCTCATTTGAAATATATTAACTTTTTCTTTTCATAAATGATTGGTTTTGGGATCACTTTTGTAAATAATAGCTTTACTTTGTATTTGTCTGTTTCTTTGTCTCATCACAGCAGGCCTTAGAGGGTATTCTTAAGTGTGACACTGACAGAAGACATTGCTTATCTGTTTTGGGGTTACTCTACTGTTTAATTACTACTTAGGTCTGTATTCAAGCAGGGGCTGCTGTGAACTGTTGCAGAATGTTGTTTCATAGTTCACCTCTTCAGCAGCTGAGTAGCCAATCCCTGCCAGCATTTTGGGTTTTAGATGTCGGAACTTTGTTTTCCCCTTGTGAAAGGGGATAACTGAACCATCCTGGTCTATGAGGAAGTAAATTTGAGTTTTGAAGTTACGAAGATTTTGCCTTTATCACATGAAACCTTCTTTACAGCAGAATGAGGAAAAGTTCCAAACCAAGGCTTTGTGTTTCTTTGTGCTTCATCCCATGTAATGAAGGTGGAAATGATTCTTCGTGTCTTTCAAGTTGGAGTATTTCAGATCAAGTTAGGTTCAGAAACTTCCAGATAAGTAAACTAAATGGAAGCTATGAGATCTATTAGTGCAGTGGTTCCTGCAAGATTGATTTGGTGAGAGAAGAGTGTAGTCCCCAGTAGGGAGAGTTAGTACTTGTGTATTTTGTTGGGGAGAGGTAGGCTTAACCCATTTTGAGATGTTTCAGAAGGTATCTTTGCAAACATGGAATTTTTCCCCAGTCAGGTGTTTTAGAGGCAGCTGCCTGTCTTTCTGTAGCACATAGAAAAGCTTTCTTCAAACATCACTTAGAACTACATTTCACTAGAACTGAAGTAGTTCCTAACCTATAATGTGATGCAAATTACAGTAATTGTAAGTTTATATCTTGGACCCTGTGTTCTAGCCTCGTGGATGAGCTACAACCGTTTAGTTTAACGGCTGTGTTTTGCATGCTTCAGAACAGATGATACCAACCTTTCTTCAACAAAAATTGTTTTCCTCTGTACCCTGATGAGGAGGACAGCTCTGGAAGAAACAGTGGCAAACAGAAGTGTTCTGTTGCCTTTGAGGAAAATGTACACTGGCTGATATCTTTAAGTTACTTTATAAAGACACTGAAGGAATACATCAAAAAAACTGTCAGTGTGAGAGTAAAGCAAATTGCATTCTGTGTTCAGTAGACTGGGCAGGTTTTGTATGATGATTAAGAAGGTATTAAGAAATTTGCTGCGGTTTTTTTCAGTTCTCAGTATTTATACTATTGTTTGGCTTGAAGAAAAAGCTAAAATGATAAGAGGAGGCTTAGAACTTGAATTCTTTAGTATAAATCCTCCCAGAATTACTATATTGAGATTTTTACCACAGTGGCTTTGTGCTGAGATGGAGGTAATCTCTCTTCCAGAATTCACGTACAATTCTTCTTTATCTACCTTGCTACAACATGCCTTTGTTTACCTAAAAGTCAGTCCCTATCCCTACTTTATCTTTGCTCTTCAGCTGCACACCCTTCCTCCCCAAAGTATGCCCAGTTTTAAAGTGAGAGAGCTTCCCAGTAAAATCAAGTTTGCTGCCAGTGTCATTCTCTGAGAAGTCTTCGCTAAAGTTTTCCTTTAGATTCATCTGGAACAAATCAGGTTTGTTCACCTTCATGTCATGTTGCAAGCTCATCAATTTCCTAGGCTTCTGGGTGGCTCAGGAAAGGTGGAGGAATTGAGGAAGGGGTACTGTAAGATAAGAGAACATTGTTCATGCTTTTAATAATGATTATTTTATGGTTTTAAGTCAAAGAACAGTTACTGGTCAGGTTTGTTGTATTTCTAATTATGGAAAATAGCATTGAGCCAAGTCAGGTGTATTCTATGTACGCAGTAAAATGTATCCACATACACTATGAACTGAAATAAATAGCATATGGCTTTTTTTTTTGTTTTCTAGAGCTGATTTTTTTGAAGATGAAGCTATTCAGCATGTCTTAAAGTACAAACCATGGTGGGTTGATGCTCATAAAAAAATGAGAGCCTTACAAGGAGAAAGTCATCAGGAACATGACACTCGTACATTTGGTGAGAACATAGAGATATATACACGCACCTGTTGCTTGAATGATAATTGCTGTGATGCTATGTTATGTTCTAGGTTATTGTTCTTAAAGGAAAAAGTACGGTTTTACAATTTTCAGTCTTAACTGTTCTTCTGAGAGGAGTACTCTGTTACTTCTCCTGTCCTCAAAGAAAGATGTTTTTCTCTGACAAACAGTTATATACTGAAATCTTTGAGACAGTTGTGTGTGGAGCAGTTGATGGTATATTATCAAGTGGTCATTTCATCTTAAGCATTTACCTGTTAGTTGTGTAGTGTGGGATCTCTTTTTTGTCTGCATAACAAATTTTGGAGTTAACTGTTCATAAAGGCCATTCTAGAATTTAGGTATCTATGAAGACAAAGTTCCCTTTTAAGGGTATGCTGTAATCTTTAAGCTTTCAAAGGAGCTGCCAGTGTCAGTAAGTCATGGCATCTGAAATCAAATCAAACCTATCTTTGTGTAGTGATTGGAATAGCTAGAAAATGAGTCCTTTGTTGCTGGTGCTTATCTCCTCTTTTTTTCAGATTTTTCAAGTAACTGTTCTGCCTTTCCTAGTTGTATTTTCACTGGAAAAAATAGTCAAAACTGGGTTTTGTGCCCGCTTCCAAATATGGTGCAGACACTTCACAGCAAGTTTTCCAAGAATCAGCTGTGGAAGATTGTACTAACATCAGCCCTTATCTCTGATGAGCACATCTTCTGTAGGATGTTTTATTTTATTTACACAGTACGACAGAAGTTCATGGCATTTATTACTCTACTGCTATTTTTATGGGTCTCAGAGACTGTTTTCAAAGGAAAATCTTTGTGTCCTTTTAGAAACTAAAAGGGATGGTTTCAGGTTTAGTAGATAACCTTGCAACAGTACTGTTAACAGATAACTGAGACTACCTTTCTGTACACAGTGATTGCAGAGAGCATTACAAGCTACTATTGTGCATATTCTTTTATTGTCCTTTGTTCATTTCCTATGTAGTATGAAAATCCGATATTACTAAAGTAGATAATGATAATCCCTTCACCAGAGATTCTTAACAAATACTAGTGCGCTAATAACACCCGCACTTTCCCATTTTCTACAGGAGAACAACAATGGAATTTGGGTAAATGTTGTATATTTTACTGTGAATGTAATCTGATCTTCATTACTGGTGTCTTTTCAGCCTCTGAAGCCAGAAATTGTTAATTATATCCATCATAAGCATTTGATTTAAAAAGCGTTGGACAAAGGTGCAAGAGGCTTGAAAATAGAATAATGAGGGGTTCTTTTGTTTGTTTTTATCCCTTCACTCCTTAGTAAATGAAACACTGGCAATGTTTGCCAGTGTTAAGGAATATAATGAAAATGAAGAGCTAATGGATGATTTTATTGATAAAGAATGTTTTTACTCCAAATTGAGATTCTGAAGAAAAACACATATGTATGTTGCTGGGTTTTAGGGGCAACAACAGCCAAACTACTCAAAAGTCTGGCAAGCCTACTAATGAAAGTTACGCAGAAAATGGGGCTACATAAAGGATCATCTTTTCTCTAAACCATTTGTTATAACAGATATATATTTAATAAGGAGGGTGAAAAAAATTGTCTGACCTTCACACGGCTGAGCGAAGAGGCTCATGTAATTTTAAGTAACGTAAGAGGCTATCTGGTGTTTGGGTTGTGTTAATCACAGCAACCCACCCTTTCTCTTAGAAAGACCTCAGTTCTGATAACATTGTTACTGCTGTTTGAATGGCAACCAGAGTGGGGATGGCAAGCAGCTGAATGAGGATCCGAAACCATTGGAGGTTCCTAAACCCGAGTGAGTTGTGGTGAAAGAAACCACCATGAGAGGGAGTACAGGTTCCACTTGAAGGTCTCTTATGAATGGAGGTACAAAAGGGCAGGAGGTGAGTCCAGGCTGTTGGACCTGGAATCTGATCATCAATAGGATGAGTTCCCTGAAGTTTTATATTGCTTTTATGTTTTACCCAATCAAAGGGATGGTCTGGCTAATCTGAGTTACAGGTTCAGGAATTCTCACAGGCTGAATGCAATTTGGCTGCATATTTGCATTAATATGTATTCCAGTATGCCTGCTTGGTAAGTGGAAGTGACATAGAAAGGGCACATAAAAGCAATGAGGACGGTGCTAAGTGAAGGACCTTCTTTACTACTTGAGGAATTTTATGTTATTTGCACTAGAACTGGGGAGAAGTCTGACTGCATTAAGCCAAGGTGTGCGATACAGCTGGAAGGGTAAGGAGGCTGTCATTGGTATTAGAGTGTGCTTGTAGTAAGAAGCCTTTGAACACTAGCGCTTAGCTATAAAAAGCCAAAGGGTACTTGAGCACAGAAGCTCTAGGGGCACAAACATTATACGTATTGCAGTATGTCTCAAGGTGTTTTATGAAGTGATGTGTGAAGATTCTTTGAGCCTCTACATGTATATATGCCCCTGCAGATAGGTGTGAGGTCAAACCTTTTTTATTGTAAAAATCAGATACAAATGACCCCTGTTTACTTTTGAACCTGTTTAAGGGCATAAAGGAGGAGGGATTGAAACCTTCATGCAGTTTCTTTTTATTGCTTATGGAAAAGAGGCGCAAAATGAAGAGTACCTGGATTTCTTACTCTTCATGAGTTCCAAATTCATGTCTTGTGTTAAGGAAGGCATCTAAAATCAGGTAATTTTCATCATCTTCCACAATGAGGACTTCCAAGCATACAGCTTGTAAAGAGACTTCAAATATTGAGGTGTTTAAAATGTGTAAAACTCGTGGTAGGTGTACTGCCATGGCCAGCTTGCAGAAACATTTGTCTGTCCTGTGTGAAGGAAGGTTATGTTCTTGGTTAAACATGTGCCGTCCAAAGCCGTTACACAAGGACATGAAAACTGAGAGATAGGATGGAAATCGCATGCTGTCAGATGTGCAGCATCTCGTACTGGGGAAGTCCGCTACCCTCAAACGTGAAATGGTGTATCTTTTTAGAGGGTTGTTTATTGAAGGTAAATGACTGTTTGGTAAGACGAGAGGGTAGGAATAGTAATGTTAAAACTGATGGTAGATTACAGTACAGGCTACCGCAATATTGGGGTATTGGCACGAGAATTTGACACCTGGTACCTTTAGAGTCCCTGTATTTTGTGCTCTGTTAGTGCTACCATTAGGACAGTTCCCACCTACACAGTGTCTTTGGAATCAGGAATGTCATTGGGAACTGACTCCTCGGTCATGGAAAAGTGAGTTTGGTGTGGGAAAGTGACATCAAAATTAGCAGGTTCTTTAAAAGTATATTTTCTTACTGAAAAACACTGAACAAAGAGAATTATTTTTTTGTTTCTTCCTTTTGCTGGTTTATATTGATGTCTTCTTGTTTTTATCTTCATTGGTTTCTTAGAATCAAAAACTTGATTACTTTTGTCTTTAGAATGTCTTCGGCTATAAGGAGTAATTAGAAATACAGATCGCTGCTTCTTTTTTTTGCATTGCATTACAATTAACTGAAGATTTTGTTTAGTTGCTTACTGCTCTTGCTTTCATCCCTGGTTATTCTCTCTTTTGTTTTTACATCATCAGGGTTTTTTAATGTCTCATTACCAGATTTTTTTCTTTTTGGATCAGCTCTTCTCATTAGCACTTAAAGGCTTCAGCTCTCTTTTGTCCTTACCTTGGATCTATTTTTATTTCCTTTTATATCCTTTATTTCCTTTTTCCTTTTCCTCTAGCTTGTGTGCATGGTGCGTGTATCTTGTCTATTTTTTTTAATTTCTTCTTTTATTGTCCTAAGTGTCTTGTCTTTTCTTTTGTCCTTTTTTACCTTTTATTGTGTATTGCAATGATTCTCTTCCTGCCCTTTGTGGTTTTTTTGTTTATTTTCCCCCTAGGCTTGTTAGCCACTAGGCAGCTAAGATTATTGCCGTTGCAGTATGGCTGAGGAACCAGAAGAAATACTAGAGAGCACATTTCACCATCGTGGTTGTAGCAAAGTATCATTTTTGGACTGGACATTTTCTAAAGCTGAAAGGCCCAGATTTTGTTCACGCTTACAATGTCTAGTGCAAGTCAAGTAATACTCCATAAAGCCTAACTAATTACACAGCCTTTCCCTTCATGAGGGAATAAAACTTTTGGAAAGCTTGCTTTCTGCTGCTGCTGAAGTTTACATTAGTGTCTTGCTTCTACAGATTCCAGATGAAAGGTTTTGTATTTTGTAGCAGTCACATTCAACTTAGTTAAAAGTTCATTTTTATTCTACTTCAAATTGCACAACTGTAGAACCTCCTTTTTAGGCAACACAATAATCTTCAAAGGCTCAGGCTGACATATGTATTTAATATAGCATTTATATGCTCTAGGGATAATTTATTTTGTTTACGGTAACCTATCGTGCTTACCAGTGACCATTCTCTCTTTCTGATCTCTTTATAGAATGAGAAGCAATTTCTTTTTAAAGATCCACCTTTCAGCAGGGTGCTGCTCAAATATATACCATTACTTGTAGATTCATAAGTTTAAGATGAATCACTCTTCTTTTTTATCAGATTTCTGCAATTGTTCTGTCTACCTGTTTTACTCAGTCTTCTGGGCCTTTGCAGCATGTGCACCTTCCTGGCACCGTTCTGCTGCAGAGCAGGTATTTTTCATGTGAGGAAAGATTGCTGTTTATTCATGCAAAATTCTTAACACATAAATGATAGGTCTCTATTGTAGTGTCTCAGATCTTAAAAGGCAGGAAGACTAAGACATGGAAGAAAGAGTGATGTATGGTTTTCATATGGTTTATAGGAACTGCAGATTTGTTAAAGAATAATGACAAAAATTAGTATAAAGGAAATTGCGGGATCCAGGAAAGACTGTCCAAGTCCAGTGACTTTATGGAGAATGCCTGGAGGAAGAAGGTCAGAAGTGATACGGAGGAAATGTGCTGTAAATGTTGATTTGAGAATTAGAGAAGGGTAGAAGCTTGACATGGAAGAAAAGATATTTGTGAAGGAGCTAAAATTTGAATGGAAGAATTGTAAAGAAAGGGGAGGAAAGAACACACCAGACTTGACTGATTGCAGTTTAGAGTGAATATAGGCATGCAGAGGAAGGCAGATTTGTGTTTTTAGGACTTTTAGTTCACTTCCTGAAGAGCTGAGGCTCGTCTGATCACAGTCTCCTTGACAGAGCTTTAGGGAGTCTCAAAGATGGTCACTTCCTACAAGTTCTGCAAAAATGGCCCTGTGTACAAGGGAAAGAGTGCTTTTGTTGAATCTTCAGAGCCACCTTTTTAGATGCTGTAGAGTCCATACAGGAAAGAGATGTTACCAGCATGTCAGCACTGTGGAAAGTGTCAGTAACCTTGTCAGATAGTAACAAGTTCAAGCATGAGATAAATCAATAGAAAATCAGCTTAATTTGTTCAGTTACTTGTTTAAGTCTAGAGTACTATTATCAAGTATTTTTAAGGCAGTATCCAGCACTGGGGGAAATGCTGATCCTGAGCAAAGCCTTTGGGCGTCTGTCCTGGTTTCAGC
This sequence comes from Phoenicopterus ruber ruber, assembly GCA_009819775.1. NCBI lineage: Eukaryota > Metazoa > Chordata > Aves > Phoenicopteriformes > Phoenicopteridae > Phoenicopterus > Phoenicopterus ruber. Next base: position 4,977,057 of record CM020224.1, read on the forward strand.
TGGGGTAGAGTTAATTTCCTTCCTAGTAGCTGGTATAGTGCTGTGGTTTGGATTTAGCATGAGAATAATGTTGATAACACACTGATGTTTTAGTTGTTGCTAAGTACTGCTTATACCAAGTCAAGGACTCTTCAGGTTCCCGTGCTCTGCCAGCGAGGAGGGGCACAGGGAGCTGGGAGGGGGCACAGCCAGGACAGCTGCCCCAGCCTGGCCAAAGGGATATTCCATACCATATGGCGTCATGCTCAGTATATAAACTTGGGGGGGTTGGCTGGTGGGGGGGAATCACTGCTCAGGGACAGACTGGGCATCGGTCAGCGGGTGGTGAGCAATTGCATTGTGCATCACTTGTTTTGTATAGTCTTTTATCATTATTATTCTCTCTTCCTTTGCTATCCTATTAAACTGTGTTTATCTCAACCTACGAGGTTTCTTTCAATTCTCTCCCCATCCCACTGGGAGGAGGGGAGTGAGCGAGCGGCTGTGTTGCGCTTGGTTGCCGACTGGGGTTAAACCACAACAGCATCTTTCCTAATCGGAGTAGTGCTGCTTTTCTCTTTTCATGTCTTAGGAAGAGCTTGAAAAGAAGAGAGTCTCGTTTGCTGCTGATTAAAATCAATAGCTAACTTTGTTCCTGACTAATCTGCTGACTCATCTCCACCTCTATCTGGTGTTGCTGATTCCTTCACTTACAGGAGTAGAAGTACACATTTAAAAATCTTAATATTGTAGCAGAGTATTTTAGTTAACATTAAAAAAAAGGGGGGGGGGGGGGGGAGAGTATCAATACTGCTGAGTTCTTATTATCCTTTGAGGTAGCTGTGGAATTCAAGACTTGGCTTGACAGGGCCATAAGCTAAGGCTCTGCTTTCACCAGAAGGCTGGACTAGCTGATTTCCAGAGGTCCTTTCTGACCTATACTTCTCTGATTCTCCACGTCTGATCACTGAGTTGGCTATCTGTCTAGAGAGCACGTTTTATCTAAGTACCCCTAACACATTTAGAACCGTAAGTGTCACAGTAGTCTTGAGATATAGATGTTACACTGGCTTGATTTAAGTGATGTGATCAGCAGCGTAAAATATCAGTAAGACCGTAACAAAACACCCTCTAGCTGTTGGACCTCATCCTCCCCTTTAGAGATGAAACTGTACTTCATTGACAGTCAGGTACTGAAGAGCAATTTGAAATATGTTTATTTTAACATGAGCAATGGCTAGTTTAAAATAAGTAAAGGAGATGATTAAAAAGTAAGGGAAATGTCTGTAGTATCATCTGTCAGTAACTTTGTGAGATTAATTTGTCTGATTCCTTTAGACATGCATGCTATACTGTGGCTAGAAGAAGCACGATTTTGTCGCTAACAAACGTACAAAACGTTTTAAAGTCAAACTTAAGGAAAACTTGCAAATCTAGTACTTGGTAAGTAGCAGCAGATGCTGCTTTGCATTAGATTAATATTAATTGTTGTATAGATATTGTTAGATAAAATATTGGTAACGCAAGTGTACAAATACAGGCTTAATATAGCAGAAAATGCAATTACGATTTTACTTGTTATGTTAATCTTATAGTATGTATTTGTATTTTTGAATTAGGAAAACAAAGTAGGTGGTGGTTTTGACATGTTAATAACGAGTTTCAGACCTGGATAATTTATTATTCAAAAACTTTAAGGAATGGATAGATATTTATTTGTAAAATTGAAGTATTTTCTCCAGAGAGAGAAATTTTATTTAGAACACCTGGCACTTTACAGTGAGTTAATGAACATCTTGTAACATTTACCTTTGGGAATTGTCTATGTCTTGTTTGCAAGTCTAGTAGACTTGCATTTTCTGTGTTTATGGTCAAGTTGTATCTGTTATGGTGCTTCAGAGAGTTTGCATTTTAGAGGAAGAAAACTTAATCTCCTGTGTTTCATGACCTTCACTAGGAGTTTTTGCTTTCTACTTAGAAGGGAAGTATGGTTCACGTTTATGTATTCCTCTAGAATGTGGATTTTAGGGAATCTAACATACTTGTTAGTAAAACTTCAAAAAGTCAAGTTGTTTGCTCTGTGTTGGACTGTTTCTTATCTCTGATGATAAGTATCTCATCAGTTAATTTGGATCAGCTATGAGACAACAACAAACTTCAGGTTGTAGTTGCTGATTAAGAAGAGTGGATTCTCAGTAGTGGATCCAGTACTGAATATGATGAGTTTTTGAAGGAGAAAAGTTGCATTCTTGGTATGCGTGCATCTTGACTGCTAGCTGTAGCAAGCACATTGAGGGGGGCCTAGAAATACAAGAGTGCTGGCGTAACTGTTTTGCATCCATCAGAACAGGTATTCTGTCAATGGTAGATTCTCAGATGCTTTAAAGGAATTATTTACCTTCTTTGTGACAAACTTATTTATTACTGTAGTAATCAGAAGTGATTTTAAGCTTTATGAATCTGATCTGCTGTAGTAGTCTGTGCTAACAAACTTTTGGCTGTTTGCTTTTCAGCTTTAGCTTCAGTTTCACCTCACCTCTTCTGTGCTTCTCTTCAGATTGAAAGTGCCACTTGTATGTGGTTTTGTAATAAATTGTGTTATACTCCAGGAGAGGGTTTTCTAGTAAAAGCTAGCTGAAATTGGAAATGCCTTTTTTTCTTTCCAATTGGACCTTCTTCTAACTGTAAACACCCTGTTGTGATACCTCATTAAACCCACCCTACTGTAGCAGCTTACAAAGTGGGTTTATGTTTTTCAGAAACTATTTTTTTTCAAATGTGCTACAACATTACACATACTGTTTTATGGATAATTTTCATATGAATGATAGAGGTGACTCACTGAAGAATCAATGCAATTTAAGAACTTATAAAGAAATTTGCTGATAGAATATAGCTACATCATCTGTATTTGTGATTTAAGGGGTAATACTGAACTGCATTGCATTAACAGAAAAACAGTTAGAACTGCCATAGTCTTGCTAAATTGCCACTTTGTACTAGATCATAGCAAGTTGAAGAGATTGGCTTTCTCAAGATGATATAAAAGCTGGAGTATCTTTTTGTGGGAGCTTGTAAATAAATGGAGGCTGGCTTGACTCCAGAGAAATGTTTAGCTCATGAAGAAGTTGCCATAGGAATTTAAATCAAGTATTTCATGGTTATGAAGCCAATAGAAACATTTAAAAAGTTAATAAAGAAGAAACATTCTAAAATGTTTTTCCTAATTTGTAATTTTATGTCTTGAGATGAGGTGTGTGCATATGTACGTGCCTTTGGCATCACAAACATTTGTTTCAAAACATGTCATAAAATTAGAAAGCTCCTGGGATAAAGACAACCACATGTCTTATGGACGGATTGTATCCCTGAGAATGTGGATTGTGTAAAATGATGATGAGCAGTGTTTTGAGGAGAAACATCTATAAGCACACTTGCAATCATCATCCTTACGATAGAGAAACGGGCAAAGGGTATAAAAAGGAACTTCGTTTACTAGGAGTTGTAACCTTTTCTTTCTGTAACCTGTGCTGTAATTCCCCCCACCCCCTGGGATTTAGCTGCCTGTGTCCTAAGGGTCCAGGGCTCTGGATTATGGGTGGTGCCCAGCTGCATGGTCTTGGCTCACGCTCCTGAGAAAGAGCTGTGAGAAAGTCTGCAGAAAAATAGGAGCAGTAAAATTGCTAGTAGGATTGTTGAGACAGGATCATTCGTAGCTTGAGGATTCCAGAGCTAAATACCAACGTGGAAGATGTAAGATCCTAACTGGAAAAAGAGGGAATCAAGTTGGGCCAGGAATTGTTGGGTTATCAGGTCAAGTCGTTAGTGCTGATGAAACTGGTGGAAGGCAACAGCTTGGCAATATTCAAGGATCTGCCTTGGGGAGCCACAAAGGCTGACCCTTCCCAGCTGCCTGCCTAGCTAGCAAGGACTTTTCAGGTGCTTTATCAGGGGTGGTGAACATATTAATGCTTAGCCAGTGTCACATCCTCATCTTAGTGTGTCAACCGTTAATTGTTTTACATTTTTAAGTTTGTACATCTTGCTTACGGCTTTTCTCTGCTCCCAGCTAAGTATGCTAGAACATAGTGACTCAAAAAAAGGGGTGGGGTAAGAATAATTGAAGAGAGATTTCGATATTAATTGTAGGGTTTTGGTTTCCCCCTTGAATAAATAATTAAAATTCAATGAGTTAAGGGGTACCCCTGGCACTCAGGGCTTGTTTTGAAAGTGTAACAAGAATGCTGCATTAGGCCTGTTCCTGTCCTCACAGAAATCTCCTTGAATTAGTGGTATTTTAAACTCAGGCCGGTTCCAGTGTTACTGGTGCTTGAAAAAATCATGGATTGGGACCTCCTCAATGCAACAAAGCCTCAGCTGTCAAGCTAGTAACACCGCTTTCTCCTGTCAAGTCACCTTGTGCCTGTAACTTCCTCCTGTGTTGTGACCAAAATGTGCTCACTACATCTATCCTATTCAGTAAGTCGGAGCCTGTTGACATGGAATGCCTGCACTCCATGCAGCCTGGATGAAAATCTCTTAGCTTTGTCTTCTGGCTGTTTTAATTGTACTAAATGGCTTCTTGATTTACTTTGAGTTTGTACAGAGATGGCTTCTAGTCAGTTATCTACTTAATCTCTACTGCTATTTCAAGGCAATTCTGCCATCCTTTCTGAAGTGCTTTAAGTATTCCTCAAGAAGGGTTACCGTTCAATATTCAATCTTAGCTATCTGTGTCTATACCACTATTTCCTAGAGAAATACTTAGATGCGTTGTCACAGCACACCTGCTGTGTCGTTGTTGTCATCTTCCTTATGCAACCCAAAGAGAAAGTACTGGGTGAGAAGATTCTTCGGGTTGCTCAGTATAGCCATTCTTAACTAAATGAGGTATGCTGAAGATAAGCAAAATATGATGGTCACTGATGGTGGATAGCATAGTTCTTTGGAAGGAAATGCAGCTTTCATACCAGCATTGCTGGGGGTAGGATTTTGATCTTTCTTTGGTCTTCCTCAGACATTGGAAGGATGTTCCCAGATAGCATAAACAAAGTTCCTAAATCATGCCTAGGTCGTGAGTCAAAGTTGGTAAGGTTTAGAAATACAGAATTGTAACTTTCCTTTTTTTTCCTTCCCTATTTCTTTAGTTCTTACCCTTTTCTACAATAAGAAAATATATTTGTTTTTGTTATCCCGTTCTCTTATTTTTATGCCATACAACATGGAAATAAGAAACTTTAATTTACTCAGGTCCTGATTGTACGTTTATCTCTGTATAAGATACCTAGGCATCCACAGAAATCCTTGGCACTTTCAGAGGGGTTTAAAATTGCCTGTGTGTACATGCAGTGCTTTGCAGGGCTGGAACTTGACTTTGAAAGGACTATATCAAAGTTTAATAAAAGTTGAAAATGAAAGTAAGAATGATTTAGGCTTTTTCTTGAGTGATGAGTGACTTCTGATTAGTTACATGCTTCTTTTTAAAGAGACTGTTGAAGTAGTATTATAACCTATTAAAATGAATGTGCCAGCTTTAAATTCATCATCAATTATCCTTTTACTTTTTATAGTTGTCTTCTCTGAGGAAGAGAGAGAGCAGCTGAGAAAGTTCACAAATAAATCTTATCTTCTGGATAAAAGAAGCCGTCATCATGTATATCTTGGTTTAATTGATATCCTTCTGGCGTATTGCTATGAAATCTGTGTCAATGAAGGAGACAAGAATGTAAGTTAAAAAAATAAAAATCCCCAAATTTAGAATGTTTTAGGAACCTAGTGCTCGACCCTGGATTGTCACCTTTTTAAAGTGAACTTACTTCCAAGCATTAAAAATATATAATTAAGTTAAAATGAAAGACTTTATATCTCTAGATTGAGCTGTTGGGATGTGTGTGGGGATTAATACGATTTTTAAATACTTCTGTTCTTCTGGAGCAGCATTTTAGCTGTAGGAGAGAAGTGGAGATGCACGAGACGCCAGACAATTCTGTTTGTTTCTGATTTATTTTGTGTTGTGATGTGTCTTCATTTATGTAAATGCAGATTTCACAAAATAATTGTTTTTTTATATTGATGGTTCTTCCTTCTGTTTTTTGAACAGTTCCATGATAGGTGTGTTTGTCTGTAATACCACCACTACTGATGTGGATTCTGAAAAAGCATGGGAAATCATTAAGTCTGTAGGGCTGAAACTGTATGTTTAGCATTTCATAGAGGCTACTACTATATGCCTTTAACAAAACTTTTTTTTTAGGGTTTTGGGGGGGGTGAGTAGGGGGGGTGGGTGGTTTTTGGTCTGTGTGTGTTTGGATTTTTTTTTTTTTAAAGCTTATGCACTGGGTATGGAAGGTGTTTCCTGAGGCATTCTGGAAACTAGAGTGAGGCATTTAAAAATTTTAAAATTGACACACATTTTAAAAAATAGAATCTTAATGCAGAGTTTTATTTTTCTAGTATTCAAACACTAGAGGGAAGTAGGAAGGCACGTTTCCATTTTCAGAATTCTGGTGTTTGCCCATCTCTTACACAAGCAGTAGCCAGCTTTATTTTGTGTTCTGTATCGTAGGCTTTTTACAGGATATAAAGAACTAAGAAAATAGCAGAAGTTTAGAATGGATTCTGCGCTGTTCTGTGAATAGCTTGCCTTTTTGAAATGGACTTGCTTCCTGGATACAACTTTGTGCCTAGCATCTCCTCTGCTGGTATTAACCAATGAGATATTTTTGCAATGCTTTTAATCAAAATATTGGAACATACAGTCAAAACTATTCTGTCTTAATCAGACTGAATTTCAGGGCATGGATTTTAGAATGGCAGGCAGAAATGTCCAGACCTGCTTATTCAACAGAATAATCTAGGATGGTGGTTGTATTGCATGTTGGTGTTGCACAGAATTGTAAATATGCGAGGAAAACAATTGTACAAATCGTTTATTGATCTTTGCAATAGCAGTATGGTATATGTGGAAAACACACTGTGGTTTTTTCCCTTTTTTTTTTTCTTTTTTTCTTTTTAATAGGAAAACCAAGACATTCAGGCCACACAAATCTTTACTAGAGCCAGGATTATAGATCAAGGCTTCCTGGCTTTTTGCCCTAATCATCCCACTAGACCACACTACCACACAAATACTATGAATCTGTCACATTTTAAGAATAATGACATTTTACATGTACTGCTGGCTTTAGGACCCTCTCTGAAAGCCAAAAGTCTTGAGCTGTTTTCATGAAACAAGGCATTTTAGCTTGAGCTTTGTTAAGCACTAGGCAGATTTAAGTTTCTGTTGCTTGGTGAAAAGGGACAGTATTCCACTAAAATACAGTTTTTCTGTGATTGCTGTTGTATTTTAAAGGCTTTGTGCATGGGCTAGATATTCCCAGTACAGAAACCAATTCAGTTAACATCTGCATTGCAATATAATTTTTAATGCTGTCCTGTGGCCATTTCAATGCACATAATATAATTACTACTTCATATTCACAAAGGTTCTTAAATTGCTGCCAGAATGTTATCTTAAATAGTTTGCCAGCAGTCTTGAATGTTGAATTAGATAATACTTGTTTTACGATCTCCTCTTAAAATCAGGTTGAATCATCTTGGAACATCAGGAAACTGAGTGCAACATTGTGCTGGCTGGAGGTAAGTTAAAACTTAAGTTTTACATTACGTATTTTTTTGGTATTGTATGCTACTTTTGTGGAAAGCTTACTCTTTTCAGTATTGAAGATGAATTTAAGTGTATGTCCTCTTTTTAATAAACATTACAAGAAATTGATCAGGACTTCTGGCCTCCCAGCTACTAGTAGCCTCAAGAGGCTGGAGTATGACCTGTCTGGGTGCTGGGCCGCCTTCTGTCCCATTCTGGAAAAGCTAAGGATAGGCACCATGAAAAAGCTGCTCATCTACATGCTGTCCCTAGCTCCTGGGCTTGATTCACAAGTCTTGACCTTTATTTAGGAAGTAACTGTAATTATTCCTCACATATGTCCGCAGTATGTGTGTGCAGCTCCATGCTTAGGGCAAGAAAATACAGCCTTCTAGCTCCTTGATCGGAAGTTGTAGATATCTTCCCATTTAACTGGCTAAAGCATGTTAAAATAGAAAGGGCATAAAGGGCATAAAAAGCACGGAATGTAATTTCTTAGTGTTCTTGTGGCCTTGAAGTCTTACCTCAGATACATGCTTTAATAACTTTTGAAGATGGCAGGCCTTAATAAAGCAGCTTATTGTTCACTTCTGGGGGTTTTGACTGCAGTCTTTCTTCAGCCTTCCTAGTTCATCATTCGGCACTTCTAGCTTGCTCTTTTTCTTGGCTGCAAATCAGGTGGCTTCTGGCTGCTTCTCCGTTCTGCTCTGTGCCTTTGGAGTACATTGGAGAGTGGAACTGGGCAGCCCAGAAGTAAATGCAAACCCAATGATAGGAAAAGCTCTTAGAACTCAGTCAGAAGGTGGGTGGTTTTTTTCACCTATCATGGAGAAGCTGAATTCCATAGTCTTTTAGCAAAGACCTCAGTTCTGTAGTGGTAAAACTGTTGTCTCTTTAAGGCTTTAATGGTTGTGTGATCTTCCAGAGAAGCACTGTTTTGGGTTTCTTACAGAGTTAGTCAGTGGACATGTGTTGCTCTACCTGCCCCCTTCTTTTCAGCGGTATTGCCACATCCCTATTTGTTCAGTTGCCGCTAGCCCTTTGAAACCAACAGAGACTAGAGGAAACAAACTGAGTTCTATTCTTTGCGCTTTTGGATTGTTTACTGAAAGCACACAGGCCTGTGTAATTAAGTCGTTGCAGAGCTGGGAGTGGAAGGGACTTAACCTGGCCTGTAGACCATTATTTCTTATGGTGGCAGCAAGCTAGAAAGGACTATCCCTCCCTCATTCCTGAAATTACTGAGCCAAGGCTCAGTTTGCAGGATCAAAAATGAAATTTCTGACAGGATTTTTGGGTTCAGTCCTTCAAACGTTTCTAGTAGTGGCGAATGTTATATTCAGTAATAACTTGTTCTGTCACAACTGGTTTTATAGATCTGTTAGTTTTAATTTGTTTCCAAGTGAATGTTCTGCGGTAGCAAGTCAAAGGAGTGCAGTTAAAATGCAGTGATTGCCTTAACTCTCAAATTTTTTTCAGATCCATATCCTAACATAGTGAAGGAGTTTTCTGCATGTGCTTATCCTATAATGTAGCAGTTCTTGGCGCAGCCTGTGCCAACAGTATATTTCACACCCAGAAAATTCAGTCTCCTGGCACCAAGCTGTTAATAACTATATCTGTTATACAAACCATGTAGAGGCGGGTGTTTTCATCAATCTGTAAACAAAATTGCCTCAGCTATGGTTTGTTTGAACTGACTGCCGTTTTGCTGTGCGTGACATGTACACACCTTAGGCTCTAAATATTAAATAACAAAATATAAATGATTTAAATGCTTACTGGTGATCCATTAAAATGAAAAATGGGTTGAGGTAGTCATGTAATGCAAAAAAGTGCTGACTATCAGCAAAGCGTTTTTTATTAATTTTGATAAATTGAGAGTTCAAGATGAAATAGGTATTTTTATTTGAATTCATAAATGGAATATTTTGTCTTGAAAAGTGAAAGCTGGAAAGGAAATCACTCTCTTTAGAAAGTCTTTAATAACTCATTAATGCCTCTGGCTTGAGTAAATTAGAGGTCTTCCTCACTCGTAAAGGAGAACAATGAACTGCTTTCCCTAGGCAGATATATTTATCCCTGTCTTGAATATCTATAATTTTCATGAAAGGCAGAGTCATGTATCATTTTTAAAGATCTTATATGTACACATGTATTTTGTTAATATCATGTGGTTTTAATTTTTCTTTATTCTTAAAAGGCTTTTTATAGCTTCCCCTTAATATATATAATAATGTGGGACAGATGTAATTTATGGCTTTAATCTAAAGAATGGCAAAGTCTTGAGTTAGATGTTTTATTCTAATGTTCTCTACATTCTTTTTTTAATTCAAAACCACTAAAACGTATAGGGCTTTTGTTATCCTGCCATGCAAACTAAATGTACAGTGTCTTGTTTCTATTTAGCATGTTGATTTCCATATCTATTGAAATACAGATTTTTAGATGCATAATATATAAAAATGTGCGCTTTTTCCTATGCTGCTGCGACTTTTTTCCTTAAAGGAAAACAAACAAACAAACAACTAATTTTTTGTATCGAAAAGCACACAGACTAATTCAGATTTTTCACTGATACACACAGAGTTTCTCTAGTGTCCATGACGTCCTGGTATCTTTTGGAAGAAGAGTGCTATGCTATCCCCTACACAGACATTTCGGATTAGTGACACGTGCCTTCAATGATACAGTCATGATACTGCAACTAGGTGAGTTTTTTAGGGATTGGAAGTGATGCCTGTATAGCCACATTGTTTGTATGTCTGGTTTTTAATAACTTTTGAATCTTTTGGCCCATTTCACCCAAATTCGATAGATACCAACATTCCTGGACATGTGGTTTTGTGAAAATGGGGCTGGGGAGAGAAGAGAACAAAATTAGTGTCCTTACCAGGCAAAAGTCCCTGAAGCAACTCATTTATTAGCCAGTGGATAATACATGCACTTGGGGTGCAAATTCAGCTGTATTATTCATGCCAGAAAATCCACACAGAAGAAATGTTGAATGTCTCATCCTTGGAAAAATCTTTGATCAGGTCTTGAATCTTGATAAATCAGGATAGTCCAGCTGTGATTTGTAAAGCTTCAGGGAAAAGATCTTCAGAGAAAATTAGAGTTCATTGTAATTGTTCACACTGTTGATTTTTAAAAGTGTTTTTCTCTATACTGTATTTGTTTGTCTGTAAAGAGATTTTTTGGTTGGAATAGAACATTTTTAAATGAAGGTTTTGTTATGGTAGGTTAGATACAATAATTGGTTTAGGCTCTATTCTAAAGGTATCTAAGTTTTTATTTCAAAGCAGGGTCCCTTATTGTTATAAGTATAGCAGGAGTCCTGTTGTTTTCCGTTGTTCTTTGTGTTCTTTAATTACCTGACTGAAGCCCTATTAAAAAAGATTGGATGGATTTCTGATCACTTCCATGATTTGTCTCCATCTAAAGGAAGTTTCTAAAGCACACTCTTCAATTGTTCCAGCTGTTCTGTTTGATTAAGTTATGCTCATCATGATTTTGCAGTTGCAAATCTGGGCAGCTTCTCTGTATGATTTACTGTTTGGAAGAGCGATTGTTTAATTTAACCCTTGTCAGTGATGTTAGGATTTTGACGGAAAGGAAGCTTACCCTAACGCCGAATTCCTGCTCTCCTCACCAGTTTCTTTTTCTAGAATTAGATCTTCTGTTGGTGTGTTTGTGTGTGTGTTTGTTTTTAATTGAGCCAGTCCATTAATTGTGGTGTGTCGTGTTCCCCCCCCCCCCCCCCCCCCCCCCCCCCCGTTCAAAATAACTGCATTTGACATCTAGCCATCTTAATTCCTAAACTGTTCCATTGTGTGTGCCAGTTTAGTATTGCCATACCGAATCACACATTTGAGGGCAAGGGGTAGTTTTTTGGTTCATATTCAGTGTTACAGTTCTTTGTAGGATTAAGGCAAAATGGTTGAGATGACTCTGTGGTAAGTCCAGTGGTAGTCTGGGAAGAACAGAAATCCTGAATTTGTATCAGCATCAAAACTTGTTTTGCATCATTGTTCTTTCAGTACTTCCTATATAATTTTTCTGTGTTAGGAGCAGAGGCCGAAATCTCTTGACTTGCATATGTTATCTTAGTTCTCTGCTTGTTCTTAGGAAAATAAAAGTTCTAAATAACAGCCAAATAGGGCTGTTCATAAAAAACAAGCAGTGAATACCATAAAAACTAGTCTATTGAAAAATAAATAATAATTTTAAAAAGATTTTCATTTAAAACTGAAGAATAAAAAACTGACTACACACTACATTTGTAGCTTTGTTTTGTTTCACATTCAGGAGTGGAACTGTCATCATCTTAATGACTGCAAATTATTCTTTCAGTAGCGATACTCATTTCATGTATTCCCTGTTTATCCCAGACAGCTTTCATGTAACAGTACAAATTTTCAAACCTATAGTTACTCCAGCTTCAGTTGTGCAGAACCATGTTTATATCTTGGGTTATTAAAGTTACTTATAACTTTTCTATTTATTGTGAGTACTTTCAAAAAAAAGCATTCAGTGTTAGATTTTTTTTTTTAACAGAAGAATCACTGAGAAGCAGCACTTTGGTGGTTTATTTTCAGTGCTTGTGAGTTGCAGGATTTAAAAAAAACAACCACAAAATGACAATATTAATCTCTGCTACTGCCAAAAACTATTGATGATTCAAAATACCATTTACATTATAACAGTCAGGTAATGGAGTTTTATGGGGAAGATATACTGCCCTCTTCGCTTATCTCCACTGGCTTATGCTGCTCTTCATAAGTGTGAAAAAATAAAATTCTGGTAACAAAACTGAAATCATATAGTGCTGCCAGCCTTTTAGATTTTTTTTTTTTTTTTAAAAGAGGATAGTACATCAGAGGTGAGCTATTTGCTTTTCTTTAATGTTACAGTGGAAAATGGTATTGGAGTGAACATTCTATGATCCAACAAAGTATTTTCAGTAGTTTGGTAAGGGAGGTGGCTGGTTTCCTGCTCCATCCTCCTATGTTGGACATGTGGCTGCTGTTTCCTCCTTACCCTCTGCTTCCAAAACACAGTGGCCCCAGCACTGCTTATTGTCATGGTCTCCCTGTGTCACCCATGATGGTCTTGCTCCGACAGCAAAGTCCTCATCTTCCCTGGAGGAGTAGGTTGGGTATACTAACTCATTCTCTACGGGGACAGGAGAAAGGCTAGCCTTGTTTTTTCTGACCTCAGTGATCTGCATAAAAATTACTGCCATAAGCTTTAACAGAAATGCAGCTTTATTTAGTTGATGGTGAGAATGGTTTAGAAGCACTGGAAGAAGTGAGGAAATGCAGCGGGCCTGGCTGCATTCTGTGCTGTCTGTGCTGTGCCGGTTGCCTGGGAAACGGTGCAGGATGGGGCGACCGGCTGCCTCCGCAGCGCTGGCCGTGGATCTTCAGGACGCTGAAAAGGCACGTGCAAGCCTCAAGAAAGGAGAACGTGTGCCTGTTTCAAGTGGAGTTGTTAACAGTGGAGAAGAGGATGCTATCTTGAGTATGAGCCATGATAATCTCCAGGTGCTGCCTGGGAAGCAGACACAAATATATTACTTCCTTCATGTGAACATAAATCTATTGGGAGGGGCATTAGCAAGTTAGCAGTGTAGTGGTAAAAGTAATGGTGATTAATGTTAATGTCTGAAAGTTCCGGGGTTTGTGTATCAAATCAGTATTTACTATTATGGTGCATGTATAGTGTGAAAAGCACTAAATTTTTTAAGTAGCCAACTACCAAAGAATTGGGAAAGTCAGAATTTGTTCATTCAAAATGTTTCTTCCTTCAAACTTCAGTGGAAGTTGAGCCATGCTTTTGAGGAATTTCTGTTTTTACAAAATACTTAGCAAACTACGCAATGTGTGCAGCACAGTAGTTACAGATAGCATTCAATACTCTGTTACTTTCTTTGTTTACTGGAAACGTGCCTCACCAGTTTGGCACTGTAATGCAATATATGCATGATGAACGTAGGTAAAAATGTCTGTCAAGTAACAGATAATGAATTCAATTAAATAGTACCACAAAACTATTCCTTTTCATGTAGATGCAAGAGGACTGCTGTTTAACTTAAAGGGAGAATTGGTTTGAGTTGACCTCATCCTGACTTGAGGTTTGTTTCAGGATGCTAGTAATGGAAGGTGGGACATCATATAATACAATGTTTCAATAATAATAATAATAAACACAGTAAACTATTTAAAAATAGTGAAGAATTCTGATGGGACTGAAATGTTATGCCTCAAGTTATGTGACTTGACTTTGAAAATATTAGTGCTATGTTGGTGGATCACTTCCAAGGTACAGGATATGCATTTTTAAGCTATTAAGGGTCCTTGCGTGTGGTTGAAACAGTTTTTATTTGGAATTAAGACTTCCTGACAAAGTGTTAATTGTAAGATGAATGCATTAAGCTGATTAATGTTGAGGTCCTCAGCAGATTCTTTCATATGCTGTTTTAGTGATCTATAATACTTAAAATACTTCAGCAAAACTGTTTGAAATTCAGCATAGTTATCTAGGATATCTACTGTATTTATGTGCTCTTTAGACAGGATTAAAAAGCAGAATGAAATGCAATGGTACATTCAGCTCCGATGCTATTTCCAACAAAATCTATATACTGCCTTTGACAGTTGACTAACAAAAATTGATCAGGTGTGTTTTTTATGTAAATATATGGAGCCCTTTTTCTTTTCAGTAGACCTGTAATAAATAAGTGGCATGGGCTGGTTCAGTCAGTATTTACTGACACTGGGTTACCATTGCGTAATACTGATTTCGAAGTTATTGTCTATGAGCTAATAATAACGAGAAAACTCATCTGTGCTCTTTTCTGTGACATAAAATATGCTTTGCTTCTTTCCATACAGAAGTTAACACTAATAGATTCAGGATTCTATAATTACCCATTAAAAACAAATAGTACTGTCACCTAGCTGGGTAAGTTATTACCCAGGGCGTTTTCAGTTAGCAGTCCATAAGAGTTCTTTTCTTGTTTTTAAGAATGCCGTTCTCTGTTTTTAATGAGACAGTAAAGTTCAGTTTATCTTTTTAGATGAATGCTACTCCTTGAAAATGTGGAAAAATGTATAGAAGTCTGCATGAAAAATAACCTAATGTAAAATAGAATGATGGGACTGTTAATTTCCTCTGCTTCTAAATATTCAGTATGAAAGCTGGTAGAATTTCATGGTGGTGTAAAATCAGTAGGTTGTTATATCAAATGGCAGATTAGAGAGATGGGGTCGAATTATATCCTTTTTTTGAACTAATCTGTGGAAAGAGGACTGGATTTCTGAAACTGTAGAATTAAAGTTGCAGGCTGTCGTCTACCAGCTGTCATAGCAATGAACTCCAGAAGAATCCAATGATCTGCAGACATATGCTCTGACTTTTATGACTTTTGCCTTGTCTGCTCAGCCTCTCTGCTGCTTTTCCTCTGAAGCTGCAACTCATCCTCTCTCCAACAGCAGTGTAATGATTTTTAATGGCAGGAAAAGAAAACCACCTTGGTCTCAGAAAAACAATGGGTTGGTACTTAGATTTGATACCCCATCTTGCAGTATATCCCAATTTCAAGTTGGTTGTTATCCTCCTTTACCTCTAACACAGATCTTCATGCTGAAAAATAGAGGGTGTTAGAGTCTGTCTTAAGTCATATACCTTTAAGTTCTACATCTTAAATTTTAATAGCTTAGAAGATCAAATATTTTTGATTCTATTACAGAAGTTGGAATCTTTTTATTTGTACTTTTAAATATAACCAGTTGTTTTTTTGAGTAATGAGGAAATAGTATCTGTACATAAAAAGCAGTGTATTTATTGATCAGTGTAATGCAGATCTGTAACTTTACACAGAAGAACTGCAAAAACTGGCTTAAAAATAAATCATTCATATTTTCCTGAGATTATTATCAAAGTTTCTTGTGCCTGCTCTTAAACATTTATTGCTTTTTTTCTAGATAGAAGGTTTTTCTTCCTTCCCCTTGAACTTAAAAGTGCTTGCCTCTATAAGCTATGAGAAGAAAATGAAATCGGTTATCCTTGGCATGTCTTCATCTTCTATTCCATGGCTTTCTTAACTCCATTATACAGTGAATTTTAAAAAATGACAATCTTAGGACTACAAAAGAAGTAAGACTTTTAAAACTAGCATATTTTAGGTTCGCTTTGATAGACAACCTTTCAGTGAGTTGGACTGACATAACTGCCAAAAAAGCCCCTAGCCTGTTTGTCTTTTGGCTTCTTCAGTTCTCTGATCCAGTTCACCGTATGGTTTCACAAATACTTGCACTGGCACATCACAAAGAGCTGTAGAAAAGAGGGAGGCAAAGGAGTGCAACAAAGAGTACTTAAGCCAGTGTAAGTAATAAAACTACTGAATACATAACCACAGCCTGAAAGTTAAGACCAGATGCCTGCTGAAGACTGAAGTAGATACCCAAAGACAGAGCCTACGGTGTGGAATTTTGCAGAAATAGGCCAAGAATCATCTGTGTGTTATGGAATATCCTACATTAAGGCTTAAATAGTGTTTGCTCTTTCGCTCTTACTTTTTTTATTCCTGTGGTAAGGAATGCAGCTTTGTAAAAGGACTTCTTGTTTATAAGGTGCATGTATAAGCAGCATATTCTGAAAGCAGAAGTTTGGTAGTTTGCCGTGCTCTGTGTGTTTGCCCATATATATGTAGGGTTCCCTATATTATTAAGTCCGGCTGGATTTGCAGCCTCTCTGATTAGAGGCCCATTAAATTACTATAATCTAAAACTGTAATTTATGAAGAAAGACTACTTTTCATTGAGAATTAGTGTTACAGTCACTAATTTACATTGTTACTTGGCAGCTGAGTAACAGTAGTGGATGTTGTAAGTGGTTTGGGCTGGCAGCTTGACAGCTAGAACCTTAAAAAATTAGCAAAATTTTAATTCCACATATCATTTCTTTTTAAAAGAGCACAGTTCTTTTTAGTCAAAATAGTTAAGTTTGACAAGCTTGGCTTGACAAGCATTGATGGTGATACAATCAAAAGTCCATCAGTTATAGTGGGAATTTTGTTTTCTTTCCTGACTTTTCTTCAGTTGGTCTCTTCCAAACCAGTGGGTTTTTTCAGTTCTGTTTGCCATGGCTTTTTACTCTCCAGGTTCTTTCTCCTTATTGCCATCTTCCACATCCTTTAACTTTCTTTCTCTGTCTATATTTTTTCAGCATGGAATTACTTAAAAACAAACAAAACAGATTTTGTGCTTGAACAGCAGGGGGAGTTCTGATTCTTTAAAAAAAAAAAAAAAAAAAATCTGTAAAATGTAATTTCACCCATGTTCAGGTTTCATAGCCTAGGAGGAGCCAGCCTCTTGGGAGAGGGTTATTAGATTCCATTTGCAGTAGTGGCTGTTTTCATTTGACTGTTGTTGTGTCCCGTCGTCCCCCCCCCCCCCCCCCCCCCCCCCCCCAACAGTGAAAATAATGATTTAATTTTTTTTAAGTGTTCTAGCACTTAACCCTTTAGCAACTTCCATCAGAAAACTAAGGAAGGAGGTTCCAGCTAATTGGAAGTTACATTAATCAATTCTCTTCTTCATAAACAGTGGTTGCATATGAAGAAAATTAAACTGACTACAGAAAGATTTCTGGTTGTGGAATGAGAAAACATTCAAGTTTTTAATCTTTTACTGCATTTATTAACTGTATGTCAAATGACACCTTCTTGAGCCTGAAGTGAGTTTTTTCTTTCTGGGGGCTCAATTTGCCAAACTATTCTGTAACTAACAGAAGTAGGAAAAGTTCTGCTTAATTTAAGGCAATGGTTAGATGTTAGGCGATGGTATCGCTTACGCTGGCTTACACAATTGCCGTGGCTCCTGCGTGCTTGACCCTGCTGTGGGCTGTGTTCCCAACCTTATATTTTCCAATACAGGTATTTGTGTAAGCATACAGGGAAATAGGTTTTCTCTTTCTTCAAATAAATGATGGGGCATAACTTTTTGTTATTTGCGAGTTACTTCAGCTTGGTCTTTAAATTTTTTTTTGTTAATATGGTTCTCTGTGTGACTGTGCTAAAGTTTGGGCCAGCACAGCCTAGAGAGAAGTGGAAAATCTGGGGGAGGGGGCTGCTTCAGCTGTAGAGAATTACACGCATGACTGTGCCTCCAGGCTTACTCTTGCAAAGAGATTCCTACTGAATTCAGAGGCTCCACATCCACACAGATGTGGATACTGAAGGGCATAGTCGTATTAGTGCCGTTCTGAGACTGTGAATCAGCTTGAAGTTACAAGGTGGTTGTAGTTAGCATGGTTATTAAAGCCTCAAAGGTGAGATGGTAAACATTATCAATTATGATTTCTAGTGAATTACAAAAATAAAAATCTATTTCCAGGAAAAGGTGCAGTTTTGAAGTGTCTGCTGGACATTCACAAGATTTTTATGGAGAATGACCCTGCCTACATCCTTAATGATCTCTTCATTACCGACTATTGCATCTGGATTCAAAAAACCAAGTAAGTTCTTAAGTAGTTATTGATGTGGGAAATGTTTTTAGCATACTTCATCTATGAACAAGTATCAGTAAAATCCAAAGAAATGCTATCTCCTATAAATGGAAATGTGATTAGTCTGTTTCATTTAGTAACCTTGGCTATCCAGCTATTCTTACTACATAAGCGAAGACATTCAGTGTGTTATTTTTTTATGTAGTGACATCATTGGAGAAGGGAGGGAGGAATTGCATTTTAAATAAAAATGTGAATTTTCATTAATATATTAATGGTTTGGGGGGAAAAAACCAGCTTCTGGGGAATTTTTGTTCCACTGTGATCTTTCTTAGGAACAAAAATGTTTATATAGTACTTCTGTAACAATTAGGAAAAAGGTTGGAAACAACTCCTAGTCCAGCATTGAATTTGTAACTTCCAATAGAATTGACAACTTTCAATTCTGGTCAGAGTACATGCAAACCGTATACATCCATATGAAACGGCTGATTTATGGACTGTAGTAGTTCTACCAGTTGATTATTAACATCAGAATAAGTGTCACAAATCTCTGTGCGCTGTGTACTCTTGCCCCTGGAGTTGCTTGCCAGCTCCCTCTCCCTGGCTTTGGCGCTCTCTTCACTTGAGAGGAAACAGTGACCCTGCCACTTCCAGACAAAGTCCCCACGCTTCACCACTTCTGTGTCTCACCTGTGTTCTGTCAATGCAGTCAGCGTGGCTTTACTTATTTCCAGAGTCTTGGGAACCTTGCAACCAGGCTGGTTAGAAGTATCAGAAGTATTAATGGTTTGAAAACAGAAGTATTGGTAGGAAAACGGTGAGAAATGGATTAAATGAACAAAGCAAGCTTCATGCTTAAATTTTACTAGGCTTTATATTGTTCTTGTCAGATTTATTTTATTTTTCAGACAGCTTTTGTTTTTTCTCCCTCCCTTTTTATGTCTTCAGCCTTCTCTGAAGGCCCACAAAAGTATGTGTATGAGTTGCAAGTAATATTTCTCTGAAAAGGAAGGCATTACTAATATAAACACAAAAATTGCCGTTGTCATATTTGTTAATATAGCAACATATAGACTCATAAAACAGTGGTTAAAAATAGTCTTGGCATTCCAGTTCACAATTTAATGAGAGATGGTGGGAGAAAAAATAACTTAAGTGCATAAGACACAAGAAGCAGTGAGGGGATATAGAGGGAATTTGGTAATAGTCATGATAGGAAAGGGGAATATGAGCGAGAATTGAGCCAGCTTGCATGGGCTATATATTTAGGCGTGACCTTACCAGTACTACTTAGAGAATTAAAGGCCTTCAGTTCATAGCTGCTTATTACATGTTGTAGATACTGTTGATTCTTACTCTTCTCTGTATGGTTTCAGTGACTGTGTTCCTATAGGTAGCAATGCACAAAATATTCTAAAGCAGCTACAGGTGTTTCCAAACATTTTGATTCATCAGTCCTGATTAGTTACAGGAACATCCAGTTCATTTTACACTGTCATTTTTGAGGAGGCCTTTTTCGGCCACACCTTAAATACAAGTATGGGGAAATTCATGTTCATGTTGAAGTTGAGTTGAAAAAGTGCAGTAAATGAAGAAGGAGAAAGTTATTTCATGCATCTTTCACGAAGAAGCATTAAGTAGTATCACTGCCCATATCAATGAATATAATGTCTAGCAAGTCAGTCATAAAAGTGAAGGCTTTCTTTAAATACAGCAGAGGGAAATGTATGGTAGATCTAAGTGACTGATACGTTAACACATTTACTCCCAGACGCATACATTATGTACCAGTTAAGCAGAACTGACAGCTTCTGGAAAGAGGGCAATTAAGCTATCTTATTGTCATAATGACATGGCACAATAGTTGTCTGTCATTAGGAGAATAAGAGAAAGAGGAACTGCAGAAACCATTCCTATTTTTAGGGTCTGAATCAGGAAAGCATTTAAGCATATGCTTAAGTCATTCCTGTTCAGTTTAGCAGTGAAGCATGTGCTTGAAGTTAAGCATGTGCGAAGTAAACAGGAACACTTTGGTTTTTCCCTTATGTTGAAGAGAACAACAAAGTTCACTCGTCATTCAGAAAATACCTTAACAGATACAGAAATGGGTAGCGACTTGTCTGTTAAGAACAAGGGTTCCCAGCTCCCCAAGGTGAGTAATTCAGGATTCTCCTCATCTGGAGAGGGGGGTGGTATGTCTTGCATTCTAGGGGAAGAAGGTTATGACATCCCTTTGGTAATTGCCTTTGTGGTGAAAGAGTTTTGGGAGGGCAAGGTATTTATAAGTATTTTTGTGGTGGTTTTTCAATGAAGTTATTTGCGTGTCTGATCAGTCTGGATACTTTCTGTGTGTTGTTTCTTAGCTATTCTTTGCTCGATGCAGGCTTTGTTAACTTTCTTCATCTGCATTTTTCTCCTGTCTTTTCATAGCTGTAGTCCCAGGGCGCTCTCAAAAATCTGTGGAGGGTTTTTCTTTTCTTCCCATCTTTCCCTGGTATGTAGCCAAGCCGTAGCGGAGGTTGGAGCCTCTTTGTTTAAACAGTTAAAACAGACTAGGTTCTTTTTAGTGAAGAATCTGGGCACTTTAAAAAACAGCTGGAAGCAAGCTTTTTAGCTCACCTGTACTGGCAGAGAAAAGTCTGGGAGCTGTAGGTTTAGGAAAAAAGTTTGGCACAAGCAAAAATGTAATGGATATATCAAGTGGTAGTAAGCATACAGTCCTGTTCCAGATTAAGCCTCCAGGAGAGGAACACCACTGGTAGTAGCTTTCAAATATTCCATGTGGAAACAAAAACTTTATAGCCAACAGTGTGTCAATAGCCGATTACAAATTTGGTTTGAGATCATAGTTTGGCTATGGCTAAATTAGATGAATAAGTGAATGTGTCACTAGGCTGGCAAAAGATGATTTATTTTAAGCTCAATGTATCTGGAATTAGAAACTATTAAACTGCTGCATAAAACACATGCAGGTGGCTAATAGTCAATTTGATATGGTGAGTACAATCTAGTTCTCTAATTCTAAGGATTTTTTTCAGATAAATGATTTCATTTAGGTACCTGTTATTAAGAGAAAAGTAGATTCCTAGAAGTCTTAGACAATGCAAGATACTGGCAAGTGTAGCTAAAGTTTTGTCTTCCTGTTTGCAATCTTAAGGCTAGTTTTACCTGCTTTGTAGTTTCCTCATATCTCTTTGAGCTGCTTGTGAAGTTACTATTAATAATTCGATCTATTATATAATGGCACATAAAATCTTTTTAACTGTTCATTGGGTTTTGCCGAAAGGGAGCATGTTGCTCAGCAAAACTGATGAGAAAAGAGGGAAAAATAAATGTTAACCTAGGTAACAAAAGCTAGACAAAGACCTGTGGAGGCAGCTTGTAGTAAATCTCGGCAGGTGGTGTCAACATTTATGTTGAAAAGCCAGATGCAGCCAGATGGAAAATTGCATCTTTAACCCCTGAGGTCATAATGACATGTCATCACTTCATTTGATCCCCCTGCTAAGTGAGCTTATCATCCACCCTGCTGTCACTTCTGTTATTACTTTCATTTCCATAATAAAATTAAATTTAATTTGTCTGCTTTGCATGCTTTTTTTCTTTAGGTCAGAGCTTTTACAAACCACTGTGATACATATGGCAGCCTCTCCAAGGTGAACTTATAACTGAATTTGTATTACAAGTCTGAGCTTTTCTCCGTCTTTCACACCTTACTCTGAGCAGAAGGAGATGAGGGAGAGGAGAAGGAGCTTTGAGGAAACCACTGGTTGTCTAATAGCTGCAATACAGGCTGTGAAGGGTGTGGGTTTGTGGCAAGAGAACTTTTTCCCTCCTGCCGGAGGGGAGTTATGTGCCTGTGACCCCATAGGAGTTGTGTCCTTTATAGAAGTCAGTAGTTTACCCACTGACTCTTGCTGTGCTGAGGTTCCTTTGTGTAGCCTAATGTCTTTCTCCAGTGCTTTGTATTCCCCTTTGTGTCAGTCTCTATTCACATTGCTTTATGTTGTCCACTGTTGTACATACGTGCCTTGTGGTAGCTCGGCTGCGTGATGCCTGCTGGCCATGACATAAGTGGCTAGGTGGAGGGCTGAATGACTTCCTATGAGTCCTTGTCCAGGCATGCAGCTAAGTGCGTGCTACTCTGCCTCCCTGCATAAGAGAACAATCGAGCCCATACCAATTTAAAATATTTTCACCTAACGTTTAAATACATGTTTAGTTTTAAACATGTACCACTTTAATATTAGTAAATGTATGTTTTTCTGTGTTCCTGAATTGGAGGTGAAGCTGTTAGTGTTCCTGGCAGTTCTCCAGGGGTTAGTACACTTAATGCACAGTTTTATAGTTGTATACTTCTCAAAATTTTATGGATATGAGGAATGCAGGAGAGCAAGATGTTTGCTCCCATGTAATTTGTATTATATTTTTCATAATCACTATTTTTCTACTTTTTAACTTACCATCTCACCTTTTATTCATGATCTGTTCTACTGCAAAAAATTATAAAATCATTATTTGTTGTGTATTGTAGTAGCTTCAACTCATGCAGTAAAGGAGATCTGTATGTTAAGAGGGATGAGCTGTTAAATTGCCTCAGTGTGTCCTGGGGAACTGTATCTGCAACTTGATTTGTTACAACAGTACATAAGTTGCTTTAATGTATGCATGCTCTGTAGTCACACCTTCGTGTTGCGGAACACATACCTAAAACAAATGCAGTCTTGCTAATTTTGGTGACTGTAGGTGTAACGTGCCAGTTCGAGCATTGACTATTTACTTTAGAGTGAAACCAGGATTCCTGGTGGCATTTATGCAGTCTCTGTAGAAGCTGCTATCTTTATTGCAGCTAACTAAATTAAAGCTAACTCAGATACTCCTAAGCATGTTGTATTTGCTTCTCTTGATTTGCAAGTGAGATATACCCTAAAAGATAGGCTAGCTTCATAGGTCTGTTTTCCTTTTCATCTCTGTTATAATGGAAACCTAGTCCTTGTAACAACATAATTACCTAGTCTGAAGCCAGCAGGGAGTTGCTGCTTTATGCGTAGAGTGTGAAATTCTCTAAATAAATGTAGGATTAATTACATTCACAGCATGTCATTGAGGTGATGAGATTGACTGTGATTGTTCACCCCCCCCTTCTCTTTTCCCCGAGTTTTCTGAATTACTCTTTTAATCAATATAGTATAATGTGGGCCTGAAGTGTTAAGGCATTAAGAGCCAAAATCTTTCAGAAAAAAGATAAGATCTGTGAGGGATTTCTACTGCCTGTGTCACATCGGATCGTAAAGTGCACAAGGAAGTAAGGAACTGAACCTTCAGCATCATAGTTTCAGTCCATTGCATTGGTTAAACTTTGGTAGAGGGAAGATTTCTTTATGTTCATTCTGGCCTCTTTCATGGCTTTAAGTGACTTTAAAAATTTATTTTACAAGTTAGCATCTCTTTATATTTGCAACAAAGACCGGATTTGAATGTATGAAACAGCCTGCTAACATTTTTTCAAAACATACATTTGATAATCAGAGTAGTGCTGAAAGTTTAACTTCCGTTGCGCCCATTTAAACACACTGTACCACACTGAATCTTCAAAAGCCTCTCTTCAGTTCATATAAGTATTTGCATAGCTGTATAGGTCTGTTATTAATTTACATTAAGTTCTCTCCTCTACAGAGCATCTTACTTATTTTCCTTGTATCTTGTTACACGTACCAGCTCGCCCATATTCTATGCTGTGCGTGCTTGTAGGGCAAAAAGCATTTGAGTACAGATCATGTACGACAGCCTTCCTGAAAGAACTGCCTTAAGCTTTTGCTAGATTTGGAAAAATATTTTGTGACATATAACATCTTTAAGCTTGTATAGTCAAATATCATGATCTTTAGATGAATGTAAATAGAATTTTAACGTATATTCCAATTGTATGTTAAAATTATTTGTGAACCTGATCATCCATCTGCAAACGTAGAAAATTTGACCCAGTTATTGTTTGCTAAGATCTGGAAAACTTTGAAAAATATTTCAAAGTACATAGAAACCATTTTGATTGTGCCATTTTTTGCAGTTGTTTCTTCTTGGCATTTTTGTTTTCTTTAGTGGCTTAGGGTTTTGTAAAGCTCAAAATACTTGAATAGAGTAGAAACAGGCTTTTAAAAATCTTTTGGTCTTTGCTTTTTTGCTGCTTGTAGGGTTGATACTCATGAAGTCCTATACGCTCTTTGTGGCATTGCTGCGTTCCTAGGAATGACTCAACTGTAACATCTGAAACTTGGGACTGTGCTGCTAAATGAGGGGTGAATAGAGTAACTCTTGTTGACTCTGCACCTCTACTATGAAAATATTAAGTTCAGATGGGAGGATTCAGGAATAAAACTGTCCTAAAAGGTGTTCAAATGGTGTGCTACTAACATGTTAATTTATTAAATTTTCGAGCTGTAATTGGGGGGGAGGGGGTATGATATATATTAACAGACAAGAAAAATCAGTGCTTGAAAACATTCTCAAATGTTAGAGGAATATGCTAATTTTCCGGTATTAACCTCTTGGATTCAGCAGCCATGATTCAGAAGAACAAAGGCACAAGCAGTAATATATTCTGGATGAAAATCCTGCTTCTTGGCTCTGTGAGATTAAACTGATTTGTATAGAAGGTTTAAAACACTTCATACAGTTAAGACCTTAGGAAGAATACACTTTATAGTATTGTATTTTATGTGCATTACCGTTTCATGGTCAACTGTACTCTGCTTTGGCTGTAGTTAAGATTTTACTTTACCTTCATTGCTGCCCATGTTAACCTTAGCTTAGTGAAGGCTGCGGTAATTTCAGGTTCGATTAAAAACTCCAGTATTCAAAGTAGGTGGTGCAGAGAACAGCCAAATTGCTTTCACATTGCTGCTTTGAAAGCAACCTTGCTATTAGCATATGCTTTTAGTGTATGTTCTGATGTAGCCAGTTACGTTATTTATCAGATAGTTAACAACCCCATTGCCACCATCGCAAAAATCCCTTCTTTTGATCTATCTTGTAGTTAGAGGATTATATTTTTCACTATCCTTCTTTAATGGTATTGTCATTGTGGATACACTGAAGCCACTTAGTTCCCTGCCCCCCCACCCGCCTGCCAAACAACTTGTTGGATTTTGGAGATTTTTAATTTGAAGGCTATTTTTTCCTTTGCTGTTCTGGCATAAGAGCCATACAGGTACAAGGTGTAAACCAAAAAAATCTTGGTGCTGCCTGTGATTACAGCTTTTCCATGACCACAGTAAGGTGTGTTTTATCTCGTTACATAGGCTTCACCCTTATTGTCCTGTGATGACTTGCTATAGTAGCTCATGACTCCAATCGCCAATTATTGTAATTCCTTCTTAGCAGGCTTTACAAGCTGGCATTACTGCTGCTGGCAGCTGGTTCAGCACGCAGCACTACATTTGCTTACTGCTTTGAGTAATCATACTGCATTAGGTTTGCTTTTCCTGCACTACTTTGGTGGCCTGTAATGGTGTATTAACTTTCAGGTGTTCCAGCTGGTTTTCAAGCTTTTACCAATAATGGGAGAGGCCACTTTAAATGGTCTCTTTGCAGGCTCTTAGAGGTTCATTTTATGTATATTTCAGTTTATGTACCACCAACCCTAGGAGTTACTAATATGTCAGTGTTCTAGGAAATATTGGAAAATGGAAAAAGAAAAAGGGAAAAGACAGGTAGTTTTTTGTGGCTTTATAAAGTTAAGATCATCCATTGTTTTCAGAGTTTTTTGTCAGAGTACTGTCCAGTATCTTTAACAATCTGTAAGAAAATACAGTGTATGTCTCTTTAGATAAAAATTTCTGATGACATCAAATGTTACTTATTTAAAGGTAGAAAATGAATTGCACAAACTGACCCAGGTTGGGAACATGTGCTTATTTGAACAACATGCATTTTAATACAATCAGGTATAAGATGGCACATTCACAATAAAAGATTGTAGATCATAGGTATGGATTGGAGAATATAAGACAGTTGAGGGCAGCAGCTCCAGAAAAATAGGTTGGGTCATACTTGAGAACAGTTTGAACCTGAGCACCTATTTATCTCTGAGGAGGTAAGAGGGTGAGAGCAATGTTCAGCTGAAGAAGCAAGTAGTATCATTTAGGAGAAGGAATTGGCATGACCTTAGAATGCATCATTTGTGAGGCTGTGCTAAAACACAGACTAATTCTCGTGTCTGTTGAAAAGGATGTTGAAAAATGGAGAGAATTACGGGAAAAAAGGTTCCACGAATGTACATGTCTGAATGACCTATGTTACGGCAAGAGACCGAATAAACTCAGTAGTTCATTGGTGAGAAAGTTAAAGGTTGATTTGGACTTGTCTGCAAGTATGATGGGACAGAGATTTTGGGTTTTAGCCATGGTGTACTATAGCAAAGAAGAATTACAAATAAAATCCATCCAGTTGAACAGGATACAGGAAAAATTCAGGCAGCAATAAGTTTTCACATTTTCCTAGTAAAGAGTAATTATGCGTTGGCTCATACTCCCTAGGTTGTTGGGTAATTCTGCACTGATTTGTTTCCATCATGATAGCATAGCTCAAAAAAATACCTTGTGGTTCAAACACTAGCTATGGGTCTGGTGCAGAAAGTATTTGAGATTCTGTGCAATTTATTATGCTACTAAAACAACCTTTTCTAGTCTTACAAGAGGAAATGCTATCATTTTCCTTAGAACTTAGCTAAGGGCTTACCAATTTATCAAAGAGTACGTTGACTGTTGGTGCCTGAATTTGGTAAAGAACCCAGATTTCTTTATTTTCATCCCAAGTCATCTGCTCTTAATCCTTAGATCACAGTTCTTTGATTTAAAAATAGTAACTAATAATTTGCAAGCACATTATATATGTCTCCTTTCACTGTTGTGATGCATGTTTTTAATACAGTTTCTTTTTGTTTACTGTCATCTTGAGCTGCCATGCCTCTCATTAAATGTTGCATCTTATTTAAGGCCTGAGCTGTCACTTCAATTGTCTGTAAAGCAGTAGGTGCACTAGAGCATTTTGTAAATAACGATACCCAAGTAACGTAATATACTAACTTAAGAGGCTTAAAGCAAAACACTGTTTGCCCTGAAGGCTGAAAAATGTGATAGACAGGTGGATATAATTCCAGAAGTTCCCCTTTATAGATGTTTTAGCAAGCCCTGTAAAACATGGATTTTTAACAAGGGATTTAATCTCCCCTCCCAGCTGCTAGCTGCAGTTCCCTTTGATGTTTTTCCTCTCCTTTTCTTCTGTTGTTTTTTTTCTATTTATTCCATCACTTTTCTATAGCTCTTATTCCTTCAGGCTGTGTCTGAGTGCACCTTGCTGTGGGTAGAGAAGGCACAGAAGAAAGCCATTTCCCCCCCCCCTCAGGCTACTGCTTTGATTTTCCAAAGTTGTTGGGAGGCAGTTCCTATCTGCCTACAGAGGGTCAGTGATCTGTGTCATGTCTTTTCAGTCAGCACATCTCAGCTGACTCTTCTTCTGTTCTGACGAGGGGAAGGATGAGCTTGTGTAGTTGTTGCCTTTCTAAGCAGGTGGAGTGTGCAGCTGTGATCAAAGTGGGAAGCCGATCTGCAGGCTGATAATGTCTTCCTGTTTTGTTTCCAACCCTGTCGGTAGCTAGCTTGGTCTCTTCCACCTGCCCCCACCTCTTGCAGTGATTGCCCCATAAATCTCAAGACATAACAGAGGTAGAATGGGAGAGAAAAAATGTTGAATGAGATGATAATTTAGTCTGCGGCCTAACACCCACTCTTCACTATTCCTTGGGGACTCCTTCTTGCAAGAACTGGGCAGCGTGGGCCAGCTACATGATGCTGCGTGCATAGCCTGCAAGTTGCCCTGTTGCAGTCAGGAAGCCAGATCTGCAGCCAATTCAGTGGGGTGTGGTGGTATTATTATTAATTACTATTATTCATAAGAGGCATGATCATGCTCTAGAGCATCTGATACGAGGTGCCCTACAAACACAACAAGGTGTGAGGGGGAGAAGATGGGAGCAGGCTGTTCAGTTTAGGCCCTTGCAAAAATCTGCTTTCCTGCCAGGAATTTGCAAGATGCTCAGATTTGGTGTCTTTTTATGTTTAGATTGTGTGAGTTGAGAATGGACTCTGAGTGGGAAGGCTACAGGTGGTGTTTTCCCTCCCAGTGTTACGGGTGTCAGTCAGAAGCAACGGAGCAGTGTCAGAGTTAAAACTCTGATCGACCTCACTAGAACTTTTGTTTTTTGGTGGATAAATTCCATTGTAAAGGGGTAGGATCACGTTGGAGTAATGTGTTTGTAATTGTGCCTTTAAGCCTGTCTGTTGTCATTTGTGTTCTTGTTATTTTTGTAATACGTGACTTTACTAGCATTATCCTGGCACTAAAATTCACATCATCTGTGCTGCTTTGTGTGAGGACCTTTCATTCCCATATACAAATTGTATAATTCACAGTGTTAGGAGTGCTATCTCCTAGATCACCAGCCGTGATGGTGAAGACTAAGTTCTAGGTAATGGCAGTTAAGAAATTTGAGGGAGCAAGGGCTAATGGAGAACAATTGTCAGCGTTCCATTTCTGTAATGCAGCCAGTACTTACTATCACATTGTAAAATCTGGTGCTTTCTCTGTGTCTGTGTTGTGGTGAGTTATCTATTCATCTTTCATTATTTGTATTTATCATATATAACTTTGGAAGCTGTGCCATTGTTAGATGTTTGGACTGGCTGCAACTTACTGAAGCTATTTTGGCAACACTGAGCTACTTCTAAGCTCAGTTCAAGTATTCTTAAAACACATAAATACTGTTCAGATTCTTTTTATAGTCCAATATTAATTCTAAGTCTGTTTTCTCTTACGAATATTTTCATAGTATCATCTACATAAGTAAGCTGTACTTGGTTTCTTTTCTAATCCATGATATGTTTGGTTTCAACTTATCAAAAAGACCAAGTAATGAAAGTAAGATGTTATATTGGAAAGCTTCATCTTTTTTTAAAATATTTATAAATGTGAAGTTCAGCTCATGCAGTATTTAGATTCATTATGAAAGAAGCACTGTGGAATTTCAGAATAAATATGGAGGGAAAGTCACTTGAAATATTCAGACTTACTAACATAAAAAGTCACTTAAATTGAAACGATGGTGCTATGTCTTATATTTGATTTACGGTTAACAAACTGTAATACTTTAAGCTATGTAGATAGCAGTTCATGTTTACAAGACTGCAAGTTGGATTGCAGTGTAAGTATATCACTTTCTTAGTTTCAGGATTCATGAAATGCCCTTTGAAAGCCAGAATTTCAAGACGAAAGCATTTTATGTTCCCCCTAAGCCCACTGCATTCTTCCACATTAGCCATTGTTTTATGGTACAGGACTGCTTTCTGTCACCTGAAGATAAGTGGTGGGTTTCTCTTGTCAAAAGTAGTCCCTTTATGCTGGATTTCCGCTCTTTTAATCCTGTCAATTTAAAGTGGTGGCATCTTGCTTACAGCAAGATGTATTTTCCAGACTTCTTTTTGAACCAAGTGCTCCCTTTTTTTTTTTATAGTGTGGTTTTCCTATATTTAAGATAAAGATTTGGTGTGCAGTGAACGCTTTCCCAGTCTCCGCTTTGTCTGATGTCTACAAGGGAGGGAGGGAAAAAAAAAGATTCTATAAACTTCCTACAAACCCAAGCCTTGTGCCCTAATCTCTTCACCACATCCTTTGACACCTCCATCAGGCAAGAGTCAGCATATGCGGTAGCTGGTCCTAGCACTGATGTGCTGCTTGGTATGTGCATGCCATGGCCTCCTACCAAGCCAATGCACAATAGCTGTGTTCTGCTGGCCTTTTCTCTTGAGGGTCATTATTTATACCTCTGCTTATTTTCATGAAATATGTAGGACTTTAAAGATCTTTTTTAAACTCTAGTTGCTCTTAAATTTGATTGAAGTTGCCTGGTATTTCCAAGAGTTGTTAGAAAGGAAATAATTAACAGTAAGTATAGACATGGACAGTATAACTGTGTAAACCTAAGTCACTTAGGCTAAAAATCAGAATCCATCCTCTTGAGAAATGGAAAGAATGAATTCTTACCTGCAATTGCATAAAATATCTTGAATGGACTGAGCACATTTTATTTTAGCAGCTGGCTTTTCATAAGGAAGTGTAGAAATGAAGCGGTCTTTAGTGCTGTGTTGTGGAGATGGTTTGTTTCTTTCCTGTGAAGACAGTGGTTAATCTAGTACTAAATCATGTGAACAAATGTTGCGTTATTTCTGTTGTGTTTACGCTCATCTGTCTTTCTTTTGCTGCTGGTAATGTAGAAGATTAGTTAAAGTTTAGGTCAATTTTTACCTGAGTCCTGAAAAAAATGGTCCTGTTTCTCCTTCACTAACACATGAAATTCAGCTTTGTTCTTATAGTCTCTTCTGTACTCATTGATCAGAGCTAATGAGATTTTAATGGAGTTATTTATTGGTTCTGTCTCTTACTATAAAAATGTATAATAAACTAAGCACATGAAACTGTTGGATGGTGCTGTTTGTGTTTATCTCGCTGGCTGTCAGTTGTACTACCTATTCTGTGATTCTTTCAGATCTCATAAGCCAGGTAGGGTTATGATGAGCTAACCAGTTAAAGGATGGAAAGTGATTTAGCAAACGTTGCCTATTCATCTTTCTGTTTAACTGATACAATAAGGAATTTTGTGGATAGAGGTGCCATTTTTGAAAAGGATTGTAAAATAGTTTTTAGACTTTTCTGTTCATTAGGAACCTATGGTATTTTCTGTGCACGGTGCAAGTATAAAAGAGGATTATCAGTGTTCTTCTGAATGAGGGCCTTTTGTTTCCATGAAAGGGTTGCCCTGTGGTTCAGGTGCTATGTGTATTTTCTTTTCCACTTCATGCCTTAAACTTCATGGTAGTATTGTTCTGGTTTGTTAAGTTTTAGCCATGTTTCACTGTAGAGAATAGTTGTGTTCCCAGAGCTGGATGAAATAAAATCTGTGCATAGTTTCCCCAAGCTTGTGGGGAATTGGGGTAAAGGCGTGTCTAAGGTACTTTGCAATAAAACCAGTGTAAAGTTAGGTTCATTGTTATAGTCTGTAATACAACAGTGTGTACAGATAGGCAAAGGGGTTGTCACTCTCTGTTAACATTTCCCAAGACTACGGACTTTCTGCTATGAATTTCTTTCAGAACTTAACTTGGAGTATTTTTGTTCACTGGTTCTGAGCTTGCTTTTTCAAAACTGTTTCGCTATGGTTGGAGGTCATTGACTAGTGTGTAACTTGAAGCGCTCATTAGGAATAACCTTGAAGGTGAAATAAAAAATGGTGAAATATGGCATCTCATATAAAACACATGCTAAAAGGTGTAATTGAGTCTTAGTCTCTTATCTCCAGGCAGATTGTGAGGCTTACGTTATTTTGTAACCCATTTAAAGAGTAGTTTCAGCAAATGGATGGTGTGATGAGTTTCTTCTTATTGCAGCTAAATGTCCATTTGTAAGGATTCTTTTCCTGAACTGGAGCATGTTTTTGTTACCTAATCTCATTGTTTGACCATTTATGCTTTTTTTGGTGCATGTTGACTTTAGATGTATCTACATTAATAAAGTCTGCTTTTGCATTCAGTGCCATCATCATTAACGCTTCTATGTTTTACCAGTTGGGGTTGATCAAACGTAGACTCTTTCACGTCTTGAATATTTTATTAAAATCAAATTATCTTTCAATTCTGTATCATAAGAATTAAATCATTCTATTTTTTATTTTTCTTTCTAGCTGTTTGAAATTGTATGTCAAGTGTGGAGGGGTGTTTGACTTTATATTAGTTGCCTTTCTGAAGGACGCATACTACTGTTGGTCTAAAACTCTGAAGTTTAAGTTATGTTACGGTAATTCAAGAGTATATGTCTCTCCCCCACTTTATCCTCCACGCCTGGGTGTCAGAATATGCTGTTCCAGTGAATTAGTGTTGCCTAACAGGGTGACCTCAATTATCTGCTTCAAGACACTTTCCCCAAAGATCACCAGTTTGGTTGCTCAAGCAGCTGTGCAGAACTAGATAGAAGCTGACATCTGAATTTTAGATTGAAGAACAATATATTTTCTTCTCAACTATATATGAGTAGTTGGATGCTTTCTCAGCTGTGTCATTCTTATATGAGCTTACTTTCTTATCTTTTGAGATCGTGTTTGGCTGTAATTTGTTGAGCCTTCTGCTTCAAGAGAGCTTAAGCAGTAGACTTACTGCTATAATGATACTAATTTTCATCAAGATCATGACAGAGTTCCTGTGGGAAGTTAATGTTGGCATTATCAAGGGACTGAATGTTGAACAATGTCTCTTCATACCCCTTGTGTCTGGATAGATAAGTCTTGGGCTGGAAGACAGTGATGGATGGAGTCCAGCAAGAACCACCGTGGGCAGGGGAAAAATGCAATGATCTGAAGGGTCTGGAGAGTCTGGCCCTTTTGCAGGTGCCTTTTTGTTCAGCAGTGACAGTTCATGCAGAAACATCAGTTATGTCCTATTGCAGCCTGTCCTCAACCAGCCTTGTGGCAAGGCAAAAAATTTCATTATCCCTTATAGTTTAACTGACATTTCAGTGTCTTGCAGATACTAAATTTACACATCCTCTGTATCTGAACTGCTGAGACTCTACTTTGGGATAATATCTGGTGATGTCTGAGATAATATTAACTCTAGAATTATCTTAATACTTACAGTGCTTCTGGCTAAAAGAATAATTGTGGGAAATTGTAAGCAATGCTGCCAGGTATGTAATTTGGAACACATTTAAAGTGGTTAAACTCTTGGCTGGTTGTATTGCTTGTTATCATATCTGTTTTATCTAAGAAAGAGGGTGTCTGAAACTTTCTCTCGTACGTATGAGTTTTGCCAGGCCTTGTTGAGAAAGGTAGTTTAAATAGAGACTGATGCTTTCTCCTTAAACTTCGTAGCTTCTCATACAGTAAATGTATAAAATTAAGGCAGTTGAGAATACCTTGTGATCCAGCAGACAAAGCCTTTTGCTGAATGCAACAGCTTTACTATTGGATGGATCCTATGTGTCCAGAGCTCCTGGGAGCGGAGATAAGTTAAATAGCTGCCCTTTTTATATTTGTCAGCCCTGCTGAGTGGCACAGCATGCTGCTAGTTTGTATTTGAATGCATCTCAAGGAATTGTAGGCCTACCAGGGGATGGCAGCTCAGCAATGAGACAGGCCCGTTTTCGTATTTGGTGGAACCTATGACACTGCAAAGGCACGTCTGCACTTGAAGTGTCTACTGTTTCTTTGAGACTTGTTTATCTTGCCTGTAAGGCTTAAAGATAATTAAAGTGTTTTACATTTAAAACAGGGCTTGTCAGCACTGTAGAGCCAAGTTAGAGCATTGCTAGCATGGAGGACTGATTCCCATTGTAACACAGTGAATAGGCCCTAACCACATTCGAACAACGTAATGTAACAAGACAACTAGTCGGTTCCAAGACTAGTTAGCTTCCAGCTTGGTTCTGAGACCAGTTAGGTCGCATTCAAACACCAGGCTGGTAGTCAAAGTTGTTGTCAATGTTTTTGATACACATTCCCACGCTTTGTTGCTTTTGTGTTGTGCTTGGGCAAGAATGGCTCGATCTGCCATGACAGCACCTGTGCACTGTACAGTGACTTGATTGTGATTTGAGCTGGGGTAGATAATAAGAAAATTCCATTGCCTTACAGTTGTGTTTTGCCATGTCTTACACCTAGTTTACACTGTGTACTTCAGAAAAGTGGATGTTTGTATACGTCTGTGAAATGCAAAGCCAAGCTTCTGAGGCAGTAGAAATAATCCTTCTATTGTTTACAAAACCAAAAGCAAGCTAGAGCTTGTACCTGTACAAGAAAAGTCACTTTTCATTCCATAGTGAAATGTTACTGACTCCTGCCTTGAAAGGCTGTGCTGCCAGTTTGACTATTTACTCCCATGTTTGCAAATAATCTATACAGTGTTTTAGATGTAACTCCCATGCCGTGATCGAGTATGCAGTGCCACCCATCATACAGCATGAGGAGCAGAATGCCAATTTTCATATTTCCAAGTTCTCTTTGAGTTGTTTGTTTGTTTGAGTGTGTTTTTACATAACTGCTAAAGCAAGAGAATTAGATGTAAGGCAAGTACCAGGCAGATGGAAGGGCGTGGCCCATTAACACCTTTACTTTAAACCTTTTCCTTTTGTTAGTGCTATTTCTGACTGATGGACATTTTATACAAAAGCATAATTACTTACTTTAACATTTGGGGTAAATTAGAGAATTTTGTGGCTGGATGTATCCCACAAGTCCTGCATTTATTTTTTACTTTCTGTGGCTAGGTTGACTTTTGCTAGTTTAATCTTCCTTGGAAACAATCAAATCCCTAATGTATGTGTTTTATGAGACATTTTTATAGTAGCTGTGTTCTGCAGATAACAGCTATTTTGATTCATCAGATCCTAGTGCCCTCTTTACTCCTTGGAACAGAAGGCAGAACCAGAGCTCGTAGGAGCATTAGTCTTTAACTGGCAAAGTTGTTCTGCTTCCCTCCCGCCCCAGCTGCTGCTTGTGTCTCAGCACTGCAGTCGGTCCCTATCACCATCGCTTCTCTTCATGCTTCCACAGGTGGGCTTTGCAGTAAACCTGTAATGATTTCCCTTTCCTGTTGCCATAATCCTTCCCCCTCCTTGTTTTATCCATCTCCCTTTATTTGCTAAATCTCCTTTGAGTCTGTGTTCTTTTCACCCCAGCTTTACTCTTTTATAAACTGAGCTCTGTGGAACAAGATTTTTTTTTTTTCTTCTAGCACATGGAGAAACTCTCCTGCTGCCTAGACAAGGGTTACAGTAGTTCTGTCTTGAAATTTTAATTCCCGACTACATGGACAAGACCTGAGATGCCTCTGTTGTTATCTGTTCCTCAAAGCTATACATTAAACAAAACATGCATCTGATCAGTTTAACCTGTAATTAAACATTTTGCTTAAGCAACTGGCATCTTGATAACTAATAATTATCATGTGTAGCACCTTTAAAGCCTATTATGCATGTTTATGTAAGAACACTATTACCATAATAATAAGATATCATTACCGCAAATGTGCATACTGAATGAGCATGTCTTAAAGTAATCATGAGATTCCATTAATCATACTTGAAAAATTAAAGTATTTGCTGTCTAATCTCTAAAACACTACTCAAAAGATTTTGGAAACAGCAGGACCTGTTTACTGCAAATCTCTAATACATGATATCTCATTTCTGGTGTCTCATTTTTGTTTCCTGAATTCTTGCTTATTTTTCACCTAGGGAAATCATTAGCTCAGAGACCCACAATCTCCCATTTGAAAGCATTTCCATGCTGTGATTTCTATGCTGTTTCCCTTGTTTCTTGTCCAGGGAGTGCTGCCACCTTTTCTTAAGGCTGATGTGAAATGCACTCCTGAAACTCAGTTCTCCTTGAAATTAGATAATTGCCTTAAACAAGATGGACTGATAGCTAATTGTAATTCTGTTGGTCCCTTGCACAAGGGGAGGAAAAAAAAAACTGTTCAAGTACTCTTTTATTTTTTTTTTCTTTTGATAGAAGATTGGAAAGTTGGGGAGTGGAGTTTTCTGCTTTTATGTATAAATTTGTCAAGAGCATGACAGTTTGAGTTTGTTTAGCATATTGAAATGTTGAGCTCTGCAGACTGTCCATTTTTTTTCTGGAAGAGGCAATATGACGAGAGTGAAAGCTGGGAGGAAGCATTTCATCTACTAAGAAATCTGAGTAACTGAAAAGAAACTTTTTCATGCTGTTTAAACCCAGTTTAAATTAAATACCCGATGTGGCTAAGAGCTAAAAAAAAGTAAAATAATCTTCTAGTTTTTTAATGATTTGTTAGAAGATTCGTATTATGGTTGGTCTAATGTGATCTTTGGGGCGTTGATGGTGCAGAGAGGAAGAAGGCTGTGCAGGTCTGCATGAAGTCGACACCCCTTCCCCTTTCCTGAAAGGTGCTGGTTGGCAGTTCGTGGGCCGTGTCCTTGTGCATGGTGTTGGTAACCCCGCTGCTCCATGGGACCACTACGCGAGGGCGCTGAAGTAAGGCAGTTGTAGAGGTTAAGAGCATAGGTGGAATTGGCCTTTTGCAGGCATTTACTTGTCCAAGCAGAGTATCTATTCGTGCTGTTAGTGTTAGAAAGGTGGTTTAATCAATGGCTTTTTTTCTGTAATCCTTTGTAAAGATAAAAAGCATGTCCTGTCTCAGTAGTTCTGTCAGAACTTTTGGGGAAAAGGGACTAAATGTGAAAACTTGAAGCCACAGTTCTTTTATTAAATCAGTTATTGTCATTATTTTGTAGTGTATTTTGAACACTCAGAAGGAATTAACCCATGGTTTTCAGACTAAGAATGCCTTTTGCGGTTTTACAGTTGTCCAGTAGGACGGATGTTTGTCTGTAGCTGTCAGGCACCAGCCTTTTCATTCATTCTCTTTGAACTCATTGATAAAAATGCATTTGTGTACGGAGTGATCAAACACTTGCTGCTTTACAGGCCATTCTTTTATCTGTCAGTAGGACCACATCTAATTTAGTAACATAATGCGTGTTGAGTCAAATGAGTATATCACTATGTGTTTTCTTCCTTAACACTTGGCATTAAGTAATCTGGAGCACAGTACAGTATTTATTAATGCCAGAAAGTACATGATGCCATACATCTCCTTAATACTTGATTCGGTTATGTGACATGTTTCTATATCTAATGCGTTAGCTGTGTTATAAGAGAACAGTAAAAGAGGAGGAGTGGATTTTAAGGGATTGATTTCAAGGACTGAGAGTATCTAGCAGGAAGAATATGCATGAAAAATTAGAACAGCAGAAATAGGGAAAAGCCAAAAAATACATATAGGATTGGGACACGAAGTGACAGACATGATAGAAGAGATGTGAGGAAAACCAGGACTTTCAAAATTGATTTTCTATCTATAATGGCAGTAGTAGAACAGGTAGGTGAGACTGAGGTAGCTGGAGCTAAAGATATATTGCCAGAGGAAATCGATGTGCCTACAGTTAGTTGCTCATGGCTGTCAATGAAATTAAAAGGAGCTACGTATAAAATGGGTACAAAACAGAGTTCTCTGTCGCAATGCATGTTTAGCTTTTGGAGCTCATATTCTTGTGGGGAGTCAGGCAATAGGAGAGGACAAAGGGCTGTACCTTTGTATTCCTAACGACTCGCAGGGGAAGGGGGCACATGCACACACATACATACCTATAGTTAGACAGAAGGAAAGAGACTGTTTCAAAAGCAAAGCAAAATGCTTTCTGAACGGGATATAAACTCCTGTGACTCGGGGTATAAACCAGCTTCTCACCAATGTGTTCAGGAAGCAGATTTCCCTGCCAGCCAGTTA
This sequence comes from Phoenicopterus ruber ruber, assembly GCA_009819775.1. Classification (NCBI taxonomy): domain Eukaryota; kingdom Metazoa; phylum Chordata; class Aves; order Phoenicopteriformes; family Phoenicopteridae; genus Phoenicopterus; species Phoenicopterus ruber. The sequence goes on from CM020224.1 coordinate 5,014,623, forward strand.
TTCTGTTACTGCCTACCTGCAAGGCTTCATGAACCTTTCTGTGTATCACTTGCCTTCTTTTTCTTTCTTTTTACCTATGGAGCAGGGAGAATGCTTTCTTTGTTCCCAATTAGGTTGGCAATTTCACAACTCCTCCATAACTCTTCAAGAAAAATTAAAGTTCTTGACAAAAATAAAATGGAAATATATCACCAAAAAGAAAAAAATAGAATAGTGTTAAGTAAGCAGGTTTTTAAAATTTGGTACCCGTGTTTATATTGGAGGCTGCTAGGATAATGTTGTGATTTAATTCTTAGCTTTAGATTTAAAAATCCTAGAAATATAAATTGTTCTCTGTTGCTTTAGTTACTTCTGTGAAACACTTAGTTTTCTAGTCTATGGGTTGAACTAAGGAAGTTTAGTATGTTTTATTCCAAGTTCAGCTTTTAAATGTTGCACCGTCTCTGTAAAACGTGTAAGAAGCTGCATTGACTTTCCCTTCCCCCACTTTTAAATACAATTCCTTTAGGAGGAAAAAAAAAAATGGAAGCGTCTGTTATACTGAGTAATTATGCCCCCTGGGAAATAGAATATAAAGATCTTTAAAATCATTCAACTGAGAGAACAAGCACTTTAACTTTTGCCTCGCAGGAGTCATGTATTACATTATCAGCTACTTGCTCCAGTGTCAGTGTGTCATGCCTTGCAGGTTAGCAGGTTTGGCAGAGGAAATGAAACCCAGTCAGTTACTGCAGGATTTATAGTAGACCTGCTGTTGCAGGAAGTGGTGAAAAGTTGATTGATAGTCTGAGGCAAAACTCTACAACAAGAAACAGGATGTATGTTTGTTATTTTGTACCCGTTTGCCCCTCTGCCCCCCCGCCTCCATTTCAAGGCACTCTCTTACTTTTTGTTGTCTCTGTTTATGAATCCATGATGCACTTTTTCTGGTAAAGCATGTGCTGACTTCAAAACACCTGAGGAAATGGATATGGCTGTACCAAAGATTTGAAGCTGACATAGCATGCCTGCTTTATTAGAGGCGTTTATCTAAATGGTCCTGATATTTTTGTTGAATTATATTTCAGCTGAGTTACAAGTGAAAGGTAAAGCACATTTACAGACAGAGTATTGAACATCTCCTGCTATCATGGGTGCATCAAGCTATCTGTGAAAGGAGGAGAATATATCACCAAGATGGACCCGATCAGCTATGCTGTATCGGTTCATCTGCATTTAACAGATATATCGGGAACGGTAGTAAAACAAAATGATTTTGCTGCATACGAACTTAATCCAGCAAGCCACATACTGCAGAGTTCGCTGCTGAAGACAGCAATCTTGAAAAGGTTTGTTCTGAAATCTGTTTTCCCTTACTGTGCACTGCTGAAACATCAAAGAAGCAGTATCTTTTCTGAAAGTGTCACCAAAGACTTTTAGTGGGATATTGTCTAGCCTTGTGGGAAAAGTAACCCAAAATAATAGTAATTATGAATACTTTTGATTATTTTTTTCCTGCAGCATCTACTTTTACGATCATAATTGAAGAATAAAGTTGTTTGCAAACCAAGCAAATAGTACAAATGTTTAAAATTTGTGTTCTCGTTATCAAATGGGAAAGTTCTGTTTGTAAGTTAAATAATATATCTTGTTCTTTGTTAAAGGTCAAAAAAGTTGGCTGCACTCTCTGAATCCTTGCAGAAAACCACACTTGTTAAGTCCCACATAGGATTTGAACTAGAAGAGCTGGAAGCAGCAGCAGTGCTGGTACAAGAGGAAGAGCGCATGTTAAAAGCTGCTGGCACAGTTTCCAAGCAACAGCTGCCTTCCTCTGAGTCTGAGACAAGTGACTCTGAAGAATCAAGCAGTACTTCATCATCTGAGACAGAAGGCTCTGATTCAGATGAGCGAGAGTCCTCAACCAGTGAAGATGAGAAAATAAATTCTTTACAAGGCACGCTTCAAGAGGAGAGGACAGCTCCACTTATTGACTGTAATGGATTAAGGCAGGGCACAAACACTTCGACGTTTGAGGTTAGTGATGAAAAATCAAAGGTTTCTTTGCAATCTACATCTGTTCCTGGAAAATTGATAGAAGAATTAGAAAAGCAAATGCACACTGCAATTAGACTTTCAGAACAGCCTGAAGGATTGGCTACTGCAAGCTGCGTCTTACAGGAACAAGAAGAAAACCATGTATCTGGACCTGACAGATTTTCAAGAGATACTACTGGGAAGGGAAGTTTCTTGGAGATGTCTTCAAAGACAAACCCATTGCTTTTTCTTTGCAGCCCAAATGAAGATGAAGGCTAAAGGACCATGTTAGAACACGGTGTGACCCACCAGCAACCCAGCTCATTGCTATAATGAGGTGTTCCCAAGGCTATCCTGAGCTGCAGGAAGAAGTTGATATTTTTCTTCTTTGTTGTGTTGACAGTTTGGAGGACAAGACTGCTTTGAAAAGAATTGATATGACTGTATGATAGATACTGTCATAGTTAGATTTTTATTTTTCTTCCCTGATGCCACAGAGTTTCAGATTTCATCTCTACATGTGGGAATCTGTAATTTCAGTAAACTTCTAGAAACAGTTTTCATTAAGCTTATTTGGTAGTAGAATGATGTCCTAATCAAATACAACTGAAATGAGTTGTAGCATCATTTTAGTTATCTTTAGCTGTTGGGATTTACTTGAAAAATACCTTCATGTTTGTATAAACTTGTTTATGACATTTTGCTGCATTTTTTAAATTTTAAAATGCTTTAAAGCTAATCACTTAAAAAATAATGGTTATAACTTTAAAAGTCTAAATAGTACTGACAAATTATTTTTAAATATATAAATATTTTCTATTTTTTGTACAAAAGAAAGGAAATTTCTTTATCATCAGTGCAAGATAGAAGGGTTATAGCTTATATTTCTGAAGGGTTATAGCTTATATTTCTGCAGTTCTTACATAAGTTATTTCAACAGGTTTTTCGTGTATTTATTCTTTTGTGCTGTTTTTGAAATGTTTCCACATGTGGGTACTACTGTTGCTCTTTAAAGAACAGAAGTCCTAATTATTTCTTATTTCTTTCTGCATATGCTCTTAACACCACAGTAGTGTTAACCAAAATGAAGAAACAGCATGGTACAGCGCTCTTGAGTACAGGACTGACAAATCTGTGGTGTCTAGACCTGGCTTTGTTATTAGTGTCACGTAGCTTTGGCCAACTCATTTGCTCCTTTTTGTCTTTATAATGTCAAAATAGTCCAATTAGTCAATATATTTTGTGCTAATTTCTGTTACCTGTAGATAGGTTCTTGAAATCAGGTGCCTACTGCAAATGATATGCTGCTATTCAATCTCTACAAAAGGGTTTGGGAGAGAGGCAGGATGGGACATGGACCACCAGATTTGGTGCAGCAGTCTGACAAAACAGGAGCACCTGATTCATGCCTCTGGAGGAGCAAGCCGTGATTACTTTTCAACCTTTTTATTATTAAAAAGTGTATAAAAATCCTAAGCTTAAAGACTTATTCTTCACCAATGCTACACCCTGCTGGAAATCAGCAGGCTAGCTCTGTTCCTGTGCTGACTCCTGTTCAGTAAGAACTGCTACCCTGATCTACCAGTATTTTTTATGTTCTTAAATACCTACCGGTCGCTTAATCAGTCTCTATGTTCTGTTCCCCAGGGGAGGAACCTTTCCCATCTTGCATGTCAGTGAGCACTTACTCTTCTAAATGCTAGCAATAAAATCTACACTGTAGCTGCAATTATGCAGCGTATGTCTGAGAGGGGGAAAAAAATGCGCTTGGGGGTGGGGGGGAGGGAACTCACCTCCCTCTCCCTAAATTACAGGTATAAACTCTGAAACTTCCTTCAACTGAACGTAGGCTGGAGAAAGCTGAATTAGTACGAGTTAGGAAATACACATTGTGAAAATTGATAGGTATTTGTAATGTCCCATGTCTTCAGCGTGCGCGTTCTCTCTCCCTTTTTAAATTTTTTTTTTTTACCCCTTCCTTCTCCATTCTCACATTTTGTGACAGACTGAGGAGAATCTTCCTCTTTTTCCAACAGACCTGCTTACTTTGCAGGGCTGGCTGCCTCTTCTGGAGTGAGGATAACATCTTTGGTTAATCTTTTTGTTCTTTCCTCTGCATGCCTAAAAGCATAATGTATTTATGCCATTCGTGAGCCTTTTCCATCATATCTGTGTGAATCCAGTTTGGATGTAAATATCTTCAGTGTCCGTACAATGTGATGCCAGATGAGAACATGGCACGCACACAGATGTTAACTCCCAGATAACTTGGGTGTCATTGATGTCCTCACCTTTGAGACCCCGCATAGTTGAGCTCTGTTTCTGCCTCCAAAAACATACTGGTGCCTGCTCGCTTCCTGCACGTCTCCAGCATGCTGTCTTTCCTTCTACTTCTGCCTTGCTATTCCTCTGCACGTCTGCACTTGGGGAAACGTGCTGTGGTGTGTTGTACCCTGAGTCCCCTTCCCATTCCCAGGTTTCTTCCCCTTTCTGTGCAATGTTGGTGTTCATCATTGCCTTTTTGCAAAACTCTGTGTTTAGTGGTTGTGGAGCTGATAATGAATGTTGATTTATATAGTGATTGATAGCAATTTTATGTGACCTTTGTAGCGATGGGGTGAGTTTTTCCATATTGAGTGATAAGAATTTCACATGTGGCTGCATTATCCATCATAGCCAGAGTGCTCAGGATGAGCAATGTCTGCATGAAAGAGAAGCCTTGCTTCTCTAAAAAGAACACACAGAGACACTTTTGAAAGAAAAGTGGAGCTCTGTAACCTTGTTTGGCCAAAACTGAGGCTTGCCGAATCCATGAACCACAAATGGGAAAAACAAAAAAGCCCCAAGCCCCACCACCACCCGCGACCCCTCAGTCCTGTAGGTTGCTGCGGGTTCTGAAAGAAGTGAGTGAACTCCAATACGGAGGCAAATTTATGTAGAGGAGCTACTTGGATGAATCCTGAGGAATGGTTCTCATGCAGGTTTTCCAGGCTGGAAATTGGTTGATATAGGAGGAACTCAATACATGTGTAGTGTGCTCTGTTGGTTTTCAAATTCTTCTTGTTTCTAGTGCCCCTCCCCACCCTATCCACCCAAGTTTATTTGTAGCACAGCCAATACTTTGTTTTAAGGCATTTGTTGCTCATCATCGTAATCAGTCCGAAGGGAACAGAATTGCAGTGTCTGGACAAAACTCCTACTGAAAGTAAGTTTGAATATGAGCTAAGCCTGAGAGGGGAAGAGCTGTGGGATTTTGCTGGAGGATGGGAAAGCGGGTTGTCTGAGGTGTATGGAGTGCTCTAGGGGACAGATGAAATGCAATTGGAAATGTAACTTGTTTAATGTCTTGCTGTTAATCCGTTAACTTTATATTGGAGATCTAGGCTGTCTAAATAGAGCATCTTTGTCCCAGCCTTACGTCGTGGCAGTGGTGCAGAGCTCCCCTGAAGCCAACTAAGGTGGCCGTGGGAAGATGGCTCCAGTTAACGTCCTGACGCTTCTCTGCTGCAGCAGACTTGTTGGGACAGCACCGACCGCCGTTCTTGCCCAGACCCAAGCAAAGGCAAGGTCTCATTCCCAGCCCCGCACCTTCACAGAGATGTTTGTGAGCTGTCCTTACAGAAAGCTGATCTCCCTGGGTAAGTGAACGGCAGCAGCCTGGATTCATGCCTGAGGCCCCGGGGGAGTCTGTTCTCCATCCTCGCTGCTGCCTGGCGTGCTGCTCCTGCCAAGGATAGCAGGAGAGGGATCTGCAGGCCCTGTTTGTGCTCGCGGTGGCATGTGCCAGCCCTGCTGTCTTGAGCTGCCCGAGTGTAACAGAGCCCTGGTGAATGAGAACAAAGGCGAATCCGGTGCTGTCAAGCCTTGGCTTCGCTGCTTGGCAGGACTGAGGGGGTAACACGATGTGTGTGTGTGTGCGGAGGGAGGGAGTCCCTTGCATCCGGGAGTTGGCTCTGAAAGAATGGAGATGCACTTAACGTTAAACGGGGAGACACTTGTTCATGTAGTGCTTTAAGAATAAGGTGTTAAAAGCAACAAGTGAAATACTGGAGACAGTCAGTAGATAAACAAAACTTCTTTTTTCTCCTTTTTTTCTATGGGGACAGTGCTGTGCACAGGACATTGCCACCTTTTCATTTCTTTCCCTAAAGAAAAAATTAGTACTGAATTGATTTCTCTCCCCCCCCCCCCCCCCTTTTTTTAAATTCCAGCCAGCTTTCTGAAAAGTTTGTAAAGGCTTTGCTCTATATCAAAAGAAGAAAGCATCGATTAGACTTGATTTACTACAGTAAATGATAAATATGGCAAAGAAATTGATGCACAGCACTGGAGTGAAGGGGCCAGGCAACCCTCCGCCGTTGACACAGCTGAATATTGTCAAAGCCTGAGCTGACTGTCTCAAGGCTGGAGAAAACAAACAGGGAAACACATGTCAAACAGATAAATAGCTCTGCTGTTTAGAGCTCTCTGTGGAGGCCATTTGTCTCCAAGATAAGGAAGAATGCACTCCAAAGCTGTGAGAAGATAAGCTGGGAGAACAAAATGAATATGGAATTGCTGTGGTTGTACTTGGGCGTTTACAGACAGAGCTACCCCCACCCCGGGGGTCTCTACAGGGAGTAGGGTGCAGCATCCAGGGAAATGTCTAATGTGAACTTGCAGACTTTTCTTAAATATTTCAGCAGTGGATGATATTTACACCTTTACAGCATACAAACAAATGGCATTGGTGTCAGTTGTCTTAGCAAGTCACTAATTTTGAAGTATTTTCTGAGCCTGTCATGGATCAGTTTCTCTCCTTTTTAGTGGTAAGTGGGCTGCAGCCTGTGGTTGTGTGGGCATGTGTGAGGCATGGTTTTGCATTGTCACAATAAATTTGGGTTTGTAGTATTGTGGTACCCATAAGTCATACTATTTTTATATTCTTAGGTTTTGGAGAAGTGACAGTGCTATTTCCACAAATACTGCATTTGAAGACCTGACTTAGATTGTATCTGAAATGCGTTTGGTAATGGTGGTTTGCATTTCATTAAACGTTTTCTCATAGTCAAAAGCCACAATACAGTTGAGCAGAGTTGGCCGCATTTTGGAGGATGCTCGAGGACAAGGACAAAAGCTGTGTCCCTTAGGTGAGGTCTAAGGTGTTGGCAGAGCTCCATGAAGGAGGACAGCTCTGACCCAACAGCCAGTGATTTCTGTGGGAGAAGCTTCCTTAGCTGGGAAGCGCTGGTTAGTGATTAGCATGGAAAAGAACAAAGTTTCAGGTTTATAATCTAGCAAAGTCAGCCAGGCAGTAACCTTACTAACCAGTAACCCCAGGAGCTCAACAGCCAGTCCCTCTCTTCACTGTTGATGTTCTCAGTGACTTTGCAAATCATTTTCCCTGGTTTCACAGAGGTACCAGGCCTAACTCAGGAAGGTCCAGACTTTGGAAAGGGAACACAGAAAGGAATAAAGCTCAAATCTGATAGCAGAGACTTCTTTCTCTGCTGCTGTCTTGTGCTGAGCAAGGGCAAGAGGTTAGAATCTACAATCTCTGACGTATTCTTAAATATCTTTCTGTGTGTCAGTATCCGAGTGTCTGACTCAAGGCCATCAGTGCCTTGGGAGCTGCGGTTCTTGCCCACACCAGCTGGAGCTGCTGCTCCTCTAAACCCCTGAAAGTTAGACAAACCTGGCCAAAATTAGATGCCAGAAGCCTCTTAAAAAAATAACAAAAGGATGTGTCTGAAGGCTTGACTCTCTGTTCCGCTGTGTCTTGATACCTCTGTAAAATGGACCTCTTAGCCCTCTGCCCAGGGAGATCTGTGAGGCCTCATCACCACTTGAACAATGCTTTGGTGGTTGTCATCTGGAAAGGTCCCCTTCTCGGGCGATCCCCGGGCATAGCCTTGCTTTGAGTCAATAAACCAGGATAAAACCGGCTGTGTGTGCGCATGAGACTGTTTCTAGCACTGGAAACAGATCTCTAGTGTTTCCTCTTGGCAGGCAGATCACCTTTGAAGAGCCCAGAAATTTAATAGCCTCTTTAATTCTCATCACTGGTTTGGCTTGCACCACTCTTCTCCATGCACGACCCCACTTTCAGTGCAGAACCCCCCTCCTCGTGTGCGAAGTTGCTCTTGGAGGTCCCATCTCCGTAGATCGCCCCCCTTGTTCTCTTACCTGTTCACAGGGCACTTGCTCGTGTCACGCCTGCTCTTTACGTCAATATATTGTACTTCTCGTGCTTCTATTCTGCCACTCGGATATAGTGAGATGGCACCATCTCCTGCCTTTCGCAGGGTGGGAGCTGCAAGGGGTGAAGGAGGAGAGGAGAGAAGCTGCTGGGCAGGAGCACAGACCCAGCGTTGACCTTAAACAAAGCTGTGCCTGGGGAGCAGCGGGAGGAGAAAGTTCAGCAGCCAGTTTTGTCAGGAGACAGCAGCTGTGTGTGCTTGGCCTCTGCCATGCGAGCTGTGGCTTTCCATGAAGGGCAGGGAGGGCTGCTGCTTGCAACAAGGATTTTGCAACCTTCAGTTGTGCTTTTTGGTCTGGAGTCAGGGGTAGGGTGAATGGCAGTAAACATTGTTCTCTCTAATTATGGATGTGTGAGAGATTTGGGAGTATAACTCATAAATGGTAATGAGATGTTTAAGGCATAAATCAACTGCACATCAAGATGAGAACAAACTCCCCTCAGCTGTACTCCAAATAGTCCCAGGTAGTGACCTGATTGCGGCACCCTACCTGCCAGGGCTGCAATTACTTTCCGCCTCGTGTCCACAAATTTTGGCAATTATGCAGAAATATCCCATTTCCTCTAGTAAATAAATTGGGATTCGTGTTTTGCCTTGATATAACTCCTCCTCCTCTAATATGCTGCATTGTCCATTGATTTGCCTAATTATGTGTATTACAACTGCATAAGGCGCTGGGTAGCAGCAGGGGTCCGTACTGTGGAGAGGAGGAGGGTGATTGCTCCATCTGTTCCTCCGAGCTGCCGGGAGAAGCGTCGGGGAGTGAAGTGGGAAATGGAGGGAAGGAATTACCATTTAGTGCAGGTGCCTCTGGAAGGGGAATCCCACTGCCAGGTGCTGGCAGGCAGCTCTCCCGAGCTCCTCGCGTGCTTAATTACCCTATAGCGAGATTTCCCATCTCAAATTAGAGCAGGCAATTGCGACTGAAGTCTTGAAACAAAATGGGGAGTGTAGCAGTGCTTAATCTATTTCACTATAGAGACCTGCATTTCTCATTCAGCAAGATTCATGCCCCATTCAGCGAAATTTAAAAGCAGTTACCTGGAATTAGATGATAAATTTTAAAATCTGAATGTAGAAGTGTAAAAGCAGACAAGGTCAAAGCACCTGAGTCTGCGAATCTATGTTTCAGTGATGATCTTCTAAAAAGCAAGTGCAATACTTTGTACTGTGGATTTAGGAAGAAGTTGCTCAGGACTATCGGAGCCAGAGCGCGGAATACCAGGCAGAGCATGAGGCCGAGCTGTCCTTGTTTTTCAGTATTTTCTGTCCTGGAGAAGTAGCTTAATGCCTCCGCAGCCAATTCTCCCTTTCACGCTCTCAGGATTGCTGATGGATCAATAGTGGCAATAGGATAACGTGTTGTGCGCTCGCCTGCTGATTTGTGCTAGGCTGCTAACAACTGGAAGCAGGTAACTCATCAGATCAGTCTAACTGTTAGTCCGACTGGAAAATATCTGAGGAATAAAAAATGGCCAGAATGTGTTGTGTGCCATTGTAATGAGTAATGTGCAAGAACTGTAATGTCCTGGGAATAATGCACTTGGAAGGGTGCAGGCTATCAAAGTTAGTTGTGGTGTGTATCCTTTTGTGTTTTAAATAGCTTTAGCACTTTTTTTGTGTGCTTCTGCACCTTGGAACAGCGCTGCGAGGAGTTACGCGCTTGTGTGCTTTTGTGCAGTTTTGATTGTGTCCGCGTGGTATATCCTAACTTTGCTGTACCTGGCAGATTACTCAGGAGTTGTTAGTCCTGTCATTAATTCAGGAATTACATTGTCTGAAACGATCGCATAACCAAGAGTGCAAAAGAAAGTTGAGATTTTTGATCTGTCCTTCCATAGCCTTCCCACACTGCTTTATACCTGTCCTGAATGACTGGTCTGTTTGTGCCTGGTCTCCACAGCTGGAGATGGAGTGAGCTGAAATTGCCTCCCCCTGAGAATTATAGAATCATCGAATCGTTTAGGTTGGAAGAGACCTTTACGATCATTGAGTCCAACCATTAACCCAACACTGCCAAGTCCACCACTAAACCACATGGGGATCGGTCTCTTCTCCCTAGTAACAGACGACAGGACAAGAGGAAATGGCCTCAAGTTGCCCCAGGGGAGGTTTAGATTGGATATTTGTAAAAATTTCTTTACCCAAGGACTGTCAGGCCCTGGCACAGGGAGGTGGTGGAGTCCCCATCCCTGGAGGTATTCAAAAGACGTTTAGATGTGGTGCCAAGGGATATGATTTAGTGGTGGACTTGGTCGTGATAGGTTAATGGTTGGACTTGATGATCTTGGAGGTCTCTTCCAACCAGAACGATTCTATGATTCTGTGTCCCTAAGCACCACATCTACAGGTCTTTTAAATACCTCCAGGGATGGTGACTCCACCACTTCCCTGGGCAGCCTGTGCCAGTGCTTGACAGCCCTTTCGGGGAAGACTTGTTCCTGAATATCCAATCTAAACCTCCCCTGGCGCAACTTGAAGCCTTTTCCTCTTGTCCTGTCGCCTGTTCCTTGGGAGAAGAGACCGACCCCACCTGGCTCCAACCTCCTTTCAGGGAGTTGCAGAGAGCAAGAAGGTCTCCCCTCAGCCTCCTTTTCTCCAGGCCAAACCCCCCCAGGTCCCTCAGCTGCTCCTCACAGCACTTGTGCTCCAGACCCTTCCCCAGCTCCGTTGCCCGTCTCTGGACACGCTCCAGCCCCTCAGTGTCTGCCTTGGAGTGAGGGGCCCAGAGCTGAACCCAGCACTCGAGGTGCGGCCTCACCAGGGCCGAGTACAGGGGGACGATCCCTGCCCTGGTCCTGCTGGCCACACTATTTCTGATACAGGCCAGGATGGTGTTGGCCTTCTTGGCCACCTGGGCACACTGCTGGCTCATCTTCAGCTACTGTTGACCAACCCCCCAGGCCCTTTCCCGCCGGGCACTTTCCAGCCGCTCCCCCCCAAGCCGGTAGTGTTGCCTGGGGTTGGTGTGACCCAAGGGCAGGACCTGGCACTTGGCCTTGTTGAACCTCGTACATTGGCCTCGGCCCATCGATCCAGCCTGTCCAGATCCCTCTGTAGCGCCTGCCTGCCCTCCAGCAGATCAACACTCCTGCGCAGCCTGGTGTCCTCTGCAAACTTACTGAGGGTGTACTCGGTCCCCTCATCCAGAGGGGGATTATAACGCTTAATGTGCTTTTCTTCCGAGGTCTGCGGTACGTGTGCCCCGCTCAGGCCTGCAAAGCAACGCCCTGCCCGCTGCTTTGGGAAACGGCAGAGGCAAAGGCGCAGGAGCAGAAACCTTGGCATGTCCGGGACCTTGCCGTGGCACTGTGTGGGAAGGATCACGGCTTCATCCGCAGTGACACACCAGGCTGTATCAAAGTCAGAGTTGTGAGGATCATCTACGAGAGCCATGAAACTAAACCAAGGCGCTTGCAGCATTCCAGTCATTCATCCATGGTCTGAATCATTAGGCAAGGATTTGACGTGGGGTGCTGACGGAAAGTTCCCTTTTGTCTTTAGATGTCCGACAGCAAATTGGTCACAGTAGCAGAGGATACGTAGGGTCTCTGGGAGTAAGTGGAATAGTACTGTCTAAAAATTGGGAAAAAATCTTTATTCTAAGAGATACTGATGCTAACGTGACCATGCTCTAAGGCTGTGATCCTTAGGGATTTGAGTTATGAATAATTACAGTGATACGTCTTTCCTGAACTTACTCTATATTGCTGAAACCATAAGCTTGGGGAGCCTGAATAACATGCTCTTACTGACCCTATTGAAAAGTCCTAAATCACGCTTTTCTGATTAACTGCAAAGCCAATTGGGTGTCATTGAATATCCAAGTAGTACAGGCGGCAGAGGAAGCATGCGTGCGTGCACGAGAGTGTGTGCATTAATCAATTTGCTTTTCAAAGTGGCTAAAAACAAAAGTCTGAGGAGTTCCCCCTGCGAGGTGATTTCCCTGGGCGCTGCTCAGTTCGCAGCCTCGGTGCTAACTGCTCCTTGCGCTAATGGTATCCTCTCACCAGAGAAAACATCGTACTTCAGATCTGAAGTGGTTGGCAGAAGCTGTAATTGAGGTGTGAAGTGACTTTCCACACAAGAACCTGCCTTCCAGTGTCGAGCTCTGGTAACGCTGTTAAAGGAGACTCTTCTGCAATTAGCTGTTTATAAATGGGCTTGGAAGCGTATTTCTCTTCCTGCTATTCTGTTTGGATTGCTAATCCTCCAATTTGCACCTTAAATCCATTAAAATAAAACAAATGTGGAAATGTTATCGCACCAATTGCAGTAATAAATGTAAAAGAACAAAATATTTATGATGTAAATAAATATTTTTGGCCTCAACTTTATCAAAACCAAACTGCAATTAATATTTTTTTCAATACTGACAGTTACTAGAACAGGAATTCTGAGGCTTAGAAATATGGTTTAAGATCATTTTTGCTTAGCGAATCATCAGCTTTATTAATTTATTATAGATTTATATGGGAAAAAGAGAAACTAAAGAAAATAATGATGTATTAGGTTGGTAGGAGGCATGATTCAGATTAATCCGAGGAAGCAGGTGAAGTCCCAGATCAGTCCTTTAAAACAATCGGTTGGATTTTGGCCAAGTCATGGGAAGATATCTCCACTGATAATGTGATACAGATCCCGACGCACGTGTTCGTGTGCATGGGAATGCAGGAGGCATGGAGCTGGGAGCACCGAGGCGCGAGTGTGTTGCCTGCTGCCTTGGTTCGGGGATCGACATCTGCCTTCCCCGGGGCCTCTGACCTAACCAGGCCCTGCAAAAAGGTCTAGAGCTGCAGTATCGGGTTTTCCTGGCTGCTAACGTTATTTTAAAACATCCTCAAGTTCCCTGAAATTAGCCAGATATTTCCACTGGATCCAACCCCAGGCACAGAAGAAAAGGGGTTGAGGAGGAGGAGGATGTGGGATTGGGGACAGGTACTTTTGGCTTGTTACTCTGCCACCATTTTCTTGAGCGACCACAGGCACCTCACGCTCCTGGCATCTCACTTCTCTGTCCTTAAAATGGAAATAATAACACTTCCTTGCCGTGCAGCGGTGCTCCCCAGTTAAAAGCACTGAAGATGTGAAATCTGTGTTCATGTTTTCATCTTAAACTTACATTTTACTTACAAATTACTTAAATTACAGGTTAATCGATGGTATAGAGTGACTGGACGATCTAGCGTAACTAGGTCCGAATGTCGGAGAAAAACAGTGACAGCTACAAGCTGTAGCTGTCAAAGCACCACCGCAATATAAATATTAGATGGATGTTTTATAGATTAGGGAAAATGGTCTGAATGACTGACAGCGATGGGGAAAATGTAAGTACCTGTAGACATTCAACGCTGGAAATGTGGTTTGAGCGCTAAACTGACCATTGCATTACACAAGCAATTACAAGCTGTGTGGTAAGCAGATGTGAACTCCAGGGAGACTTTAAGCTGGTGTAATGCAAGTGTGAGGTAAGGCAGAAGAAGATATACAAAACTCCCCTGGAGAGCATGAGCCACGCACGCTGGAGTCCCGGCTGGATTTGGTCCATGAGCATGCTGGTGTGATGGTGTAACTCCGCTCCGGTGAGCTGGATGCTGCCCAGCTGCCTGCCTGCTGCCTGCCCCCAGCCCTGCTGCCTGCCTGCCTGCTGCCAGCCCAGGCTGCCGGTCTGGAGACTCTGCTCCTGCTCGGCAGAGCACCCCAGCTGCGGGGCTGTGCGAGCAGGTGTGGCGGCAGGCACAGTGCAGGTTTGCTGCCTGGGACGGAGCACACGCGCTGTCTTTAATCCATACTAAAGATGCAACAAAAAGCTGTTAAAGCAAAGCGTGTCTGTTTGTGGAGGCTGGTTGTATGTTCAGCCATAGGAGATGCTGCAGTCCCACAGGCTGTGCTGGTGTTTTCCGCAGCGTTCCCTGAGCTCCAGGGCTTCCAGACTTCGAGGAGACTTTCCGGTGCTGCCGTGTGCTGGAGGAGAGCCACCTGCGAGGACAAGGGCATCGTGCTCAGGTGAGGGACAGGTGAATCCTTTGCTTTTCAAACTCTGTTGTGGCTGCCGCTGTTTTGTCCCCCGAGCTCAACCTTGTGTCCTTACAGCAGCCTGGCACAGCAGATTCAATAAAGCAAGAGGCTGGGAGCTCTGCCAGAGGTGAGACCACAGCTTTCCTGGCCTCTTCCCTCACTGTTAAGTTTGCATCTTGCTTTGGGGAGTGCAGACAGGAAAAAATGGACACATTCGGCTTAAACTTAAAAATAAGCTGCTGAATTGCAAATTCCATCAGCTCCGTGAGATGCCAAGGTGCCCGGCAGTGGCCTCTGCCCACTGCGGGTGGGGTGGGAAATCGAAACCTGGAGATTTCACAGGCAACAAAACGTTGAGGCCTGAAGAGCTATGCAAAACAAACTGAAGAACTCGATGAAAAACTTTTCCAAGTCGCCAGCCTGTATTTTCACTCCACCCTAGTCCAAAACCAGCCCCTGGCAGTTATTTGCTGGCTGAGATTAGTACGTGGGCGTCTTTAATCTCAAATGCTAAATCGGAGAAGCAGTTTCAGTTTGTGCAAACCCGCCCGTGTTTGCTGCGAGTTCTGATTCTCTTTTTCCGTTACTTTTTCCCTATTGCTACAACAATTAATTAAGAATGGTTCTGCTGAACCCTGTTGATTCATTTGGCACTTGGAAGCTTAATGAGGTGTAAACCTGCAGACTGCGGCAACGGTATAGCTGACATGGTAATTTATATCAATTGGCGTGATTAGTCCAGCTCCTCAATCACTGCATTGTTTCTCCCCGCAATCTGTCATAGCCCTAACAGGGGGACCTTAATGCCGGATTTCTGTTACATTGGCGGTAATGTTCTCGAGGTGCTGCTAACAAGGAAAGTACAACTCATGAGATGCTTTGAGAATAGCAACATACAAATTGCTTTTGTAATAACATGTACTTTTCACTCCAGAGATGACTGAGATCCAGCCTTCGGAACTGCCTGCTGTCTAATTTGTGTTTGCAGTTACGGCAGCTGCAGGTCTGGTGTGCAAATACCTGCTGGAGGTATAACTGCCTGCTTCGGTTGGTGTGGCATTTTGGGAGGGTTTGCTTTCGAGATGTAGAAAGCACCTGCCCGAAGGTCCCGGTTGCTTCGGGCTGTTAGGAGCCTGCTGTGACAGGGCGGTGAAAATCACTTTGTGGGTTGCCGTGTTCACTATGCCTTGACGATATTGTTCATCGGTAACTATTAGTTCTGCAAATTCAGTCCGGGGACGTTGGAGCCACCCTAGATTTCTTCTCCCTTATATCACCCATAGCAGAGGGGTCAAGCAGAGCACAGCAAATGTCGTGTGACCCCTCTGCAACCACACGCACCCCAGTTATGTCATTAGTGATGCCACTGCATCCTATTAACTTCCATATTCTAACAAAAATGCAACTATTCAGAGTTTTGGAAACAATTTTGTCGGTGAGGTATGACAAGAAATAGAAGGAAATGCTCCCTTTTGGCAGCCTAGGCTCAGCAGAGCCAGCAACAATGAAAACATAAATCAACAGCTGCATCTCTGCTCTTCAAAAATAACTGGGGTTTGGGGTAAGCATTCAGATAGGTGGTGCAGCTACGCAGGCTCTGGTTTGAAAGTACATTGCCTGTTGCTGTATTGTCTCCAGGTATCCCCATGTGCATGTGCCTTGCTTGTGCCTTGTCTGTGCCCTTCATCGTGCGAGGGGGGCACTTTGTGGGCCACCAGCGAGCCCGTGGCCGCATCCTGGCTCGGGGCAAGGGCCGGGGCGAGCAGCGAGACCATTAGTGAAAGCTGGTGCTGAAGACAGAGGAGCGTCAAAGCACAGCGGGACGTGCGAGGAGTTACTGTACGGCAGCGGCAGGACGGCTTCGCAGAGGGCAGTAAATCAGGCCTGGTAACGGGGAGTGGTTTAAATCAGCCTAATTGAGTTTGTGCAGTTTGTATGCGGATGGTGCTACTTTTGTTTACTTTTTTTGGCCCGATCAGTGGAAAAACAAACAAACCAACACACCCCCACACCCCCCCCGAACTGAAACCAGAAACATGAGAAATGGAGCTACACCAAAATAAGCTCGCCTTAGAGTATTCCCTTAAAATGGGTCTCGAAACAGGTTAAATAGATACATGAATAAATCTAAAAAGCAGTACAGTTAAGGTAAAAACCTTTTTAATGCTTGCAGAACCAGCAGGAAACTTTAAAGTTGATTCTTATGGAAAAGAAAATCTGCCATAAATCCTGCATATTCGATGTTATGCTTTTAAACTGAGCAATGAGGCATGGGCAGATCCATTTCTGTACCAGGACCCTTCTGTACCACTGCAGTTGTGTAAACTAATTTTAACACCCTTTCTATTTTCAGTGCAGAGAGTCCTCAGAGAAAATGAGTGTTTGACCTGTAACCACTGAGAGTAGTATTCACTTTGGGGCCTATGTGTAGAGAAATATAATTTATTTTAATGATATTTAAACTAATGAGCTTGGCTAATAGATATTTTTGAAGCCCTTTATAGGGGTTCAGCCATGGGACAACATGCCACTGGGCACAAATGCTCATTTACTCTGCGAAATGTCAGAGAATGGCCCATCTATTAGTAAAGTGCATTTTGTTTGATTTTTAAGAATATATTTCCATAAATTACTGGCCCGAGAAATAAAATAAATCAACCAGCTATTCAGTGAAATCTTAAATGTTAATTGAGAGTCACGGGAGTGACTCGAGCCAAAGGAGAGAAGGGCATGGGGAGGGCGAGCTGTCGGGATGGCTCCGCTGGGTGTTCGCTCAGAGGCTGTGTCGCCCGCATGGTGCACTTTACCGACAGGTCTCCTACAAATGCCTTCACCCCAGGTCTGTATTGACTTCTGCTGATGGGGACCCTGGCAAGAAACCTCCCCGTGGCTGGGCAAATGTCCTGCCGCGCTGGCTGCCGAGCGGGTGGGGGTTAGCCGGCTGTGCTGGGGCTGCTCCTCGGAGCAGCTCAAGCAGCCTGGAAGTGCAAAGTGAGCCCCGGGAGAGGAGGAGGATGGAGAAACTGTCTCAGGACCAGAAAGGTGATGGTCAAATGAGTCACCACGGCTCCACCCTGAGTATCTCAGTGCAGGCACTTGAATTACATCATGTGTAGGCTGGTATGTACAAGCTTAGCTGTCTCCGTACAGACCTGGTTGAATTTTGTGTGTCACGATTGTTCCTTGTATGCTCCTTTCTACGTATTTATTTTGCTCAATGCTGGCTAGCCAAGGCTGCCCTTTGAGGGAAGATGGTTTCTACCACTGACGCATCAGAGGCCAGCTTGAGCTGGTCACGTTTCCAGCATCCCCAGAACTTCCCAGGACTGGGGAGGGAAAACTGTACCCGTAAAGTCATTGTATCAGGGAACAGACCTTGCAAGGTCCATTTTCCTGCCCTCAGGCAGGTCGATGTGTGTCAAAATCACTCCCAGCAGCTGCTTGTTTAACTCATTCTTGAGCTCTGCCAATACTGGAGATCACACAGTGTCTCGCTGCCATCACCATTACAGTTTCGGTTACAGCCCATGGTATGGATATATTGTTATACAAGTGCTGCGTAACAGGGCGGCAGGTTTCTCTCCCTCTCATTATTAGCAGTAGTGATGTGAAGCTCCTTTATGCCACAGAATAGCAGTAGCAGAGGGAGGGGGCAAGGGCAGCAATTAAATTGATGCAAGTCCTGTCTGTGGGCAAGCCCTGGGGCTGCTCAGCGCCGGAGCGGGACCTCGGATCTGAACCCCCTTTCCTCTTCCTTCTGTCACGTGAAATGGTTTGGGTTTGTGCCGTCCATCCTCCTCCCAGATCTCAGTCCGGGGAAGGAGCGAGCGGCACCGGCAGCAGCACTGGCTGGCACCAGGCAGCCGGACGGGCTGCTCCACAGGTAGAGCTGCGGCACCTCCGAATGCCAGCAGCCCGGATCTGCGCCGAGCAGATGAAAGATTATAGTGATCAATTTGGTGAGAAGGGAGATTTTTCTCCATCTGTCCACCCTCGAGGCTCTATTTCCTCATAAACCATTCCCCGAGACATCAAGAAAATTGAAGCTGTTCAGAAATGGAAAAGATAGTTAGCCCAAAATGAATGAATATCCGATACACTGGCAGGCTCCCCTGAAACAGAAGGGAAGCAGCCAGCTGAGCCGATGGCTTTCCTGCAGCATGCTGATTTTTTTAAAATAGAAAAGCGCCTTTGTAGCCTGTTGTTTTCACCCAGCTTCGCTCATCTCCGAGCCCCACCGCTCAGTGAAGCGCATTGCAAGCTCTCCTCCCCCACTGCTGAAAGATGCCTCCTCCCCAAACCACACAAGATGGGGGGCTGAGGTCCAGCCCCGAAACTCAGCTGCTGTTGTATACCCTGACCGTGTTGTTAGCACTTATTAGGAAAGCCTGGGGCTAAAGGACTGGTCCTGGCCGGCTGCGATTTCCTCATTTGGAATATGGGCTCCCAGGCCCCGAGGCTTTCTGTTCATTTAGTAATCTAATGTAATGTGGGTGGTTTTTTTTTTTTAAGGGAATAGCAAAAGATGAAGAAGACAGGACATTTTAAAGGGTATATGTTTGTGAAGCTTTCATGTAGTGGAAGGTGTCCCTGCCCATGGCAGGGGGGTTGGAACTAGATCATCTTTAAGATCCGTTCCAACCTAAACCATTCTATGTCCCATGCTTCAAATCCTCTTGGCTTCGCTAACACTTGGTACAAATTGTTTGAAGCAGGAAGGTCACCTGTGGAGGACTGGTGCAGGTTTCCAGGTGGGACCTTGGAATGGTGCGGGGCACCTGCCTCCATTTCCCTCTCAGAGCTGGATGAATGGGAGGGGTGTAATCCTGTGTCCTTATCCAAAAGTGCCCCCCTCCCTGCCCTGGTTTGCAAGGGATTTAACTGTCTCTCCCTCCTCCATCACTTTTGGTGTTTTTTTTTTTTTCCTACTGCTAGGATGAAAAACACTTCTTACAACCCCATGTAGGCTTCTTGCCAGGCGAATACACACCTCTAATATGTTCATGCGTTTGCAGACTTTTCTTAGTGCGTGTTCTCTCAAACAGTTTTCAAGCCACCTGCCAGTTTTTTTTTTTTCTTTTCCATCACATTTTTGAACTACTAAAGACCACTGGGTGCACATCTAATGAGCTGCAATTACAGGAGAGGTCCTGATCCAGAAGTGCCGTTCCCATTCTGTCGCACTATCTGCAGAGTGGCTTCTCTGCATGGGCAAAGCCCTCCAGAAGCTGTAGTTTTCCTCTGCTGCTCCGAGCAGGAGATGCCCAGCCAGCTGGTGCTTGTCATCTCTCCTTGCTTGCTGATGGCTTCTGTAATGCACAATACGGCAAAATTGCATGTCCTTTAATTTCTGCTTCGTTGCCTTTTGGGGGAGATGGGAGGGCAGGCAGATCATCTTCGCTAAGGTGCCGTGGGGGACTTGGTTTAGCAGTTTTTAATTCTCTGCTTCTTATTGTTCTCAAGGACTTAACTACTTCTGTCATGGGGAAAGGAGTCAGAATATGTGCATCACTTCGTGTCTGACTGAGGTACCCGATATTTGCAGGGGGCAGTGGGGTGGGGATGTTGAGGAGGGTTGAATGGGAAACCAAGATTGGGCAAGTCTATACATTGGCCAGTGCGGGAGAAAGTGGCCATTCCCCAGACAGGCCAGAAAAAAGGGGTGAGATGTTGGGTTTGGAAAGAACCTGCAAGGGGAATGCTACAGATGGACTTGCAGGGGAGCCTGCTGAAGGGAAAACCAGGGTTTTCTGTAGGTGCGCGGGGGTGGCTTTCCTGAGGGCCAGGCATGGCCAGGGAGCATGAGCTGGAAGAGGCTAAAGCTCCTTGGAGAAGTTGGGAGCTGCAGGGCAGCCCTCAGCCTCCCTCTTAGCCATGTTCAGCCTATGGATGCTACAAAGTCCCGAGGAAACGGAGGCACTACATGACTTTATTTTTGCCTAAAGCTCTTTCTGCCAGGAAAACTTCTCCCACGCATCTTGATCTGAGTCTGCGTGGGCAGCCCCCAGCAGCTGGTGCTGTCTCCCACCAAAGTCCGGTGGTAGTGACTGTGGTAGGGAGGCCAGAGCTGCGTCCCAAAATAGTCGGGGTCCTCACGAGATGGAGACTGGTGACCTCAGTCCGAGGGAACGAAAAACCATGTGTCCTACAAAAATACCCCAGGCATGAGCCGTAGGCGATGCCGGAGGATTACGGCGCAAGGGAGAACCTCGCGGGAGCACCTCGCTGCTGCCCCAGCCCGTTGATGCTGCAGGTCGGGGCTGAGCTCTTCCCGCCGTCCCTGTCCCCGTCCCTCTGCCAGCCCCGACCCGCGGCTCCCTCTGGGCTTTCGGATGCTTCCACAATGCGAGTAAGGGTACGGAGCAGCAGGCTATTGTAAGCACGAATGCAGGACCAGTCCTTTTCCTACCAGCTGTCAAAAAGTATTATTTAATCTCAAATAGCTCTCAGTAGCTTTTTTTTGTTGTTGTTGCTCTTGTTTCCTCTAGTTTGTTTTAAGAAGGTGGTTGAGTGTGAGAAAGCAGGAAGCGGTGTCAATAACACAGTGGGTTTTTTCTTTTCACAGACACCCTTTGAACTCCCTTTACTCTGCCTCCCCTCCAGTTACATTTACACACCCTATAAATAACCTTCTAGTGCTTTGAAATGCTTTTATTAAAGCTAAAAGGGATTTTTTTTTTGAAATCCAGTGTTATTTTCTACATTATCTGTAGACAACCTTCAGAATAATTATTATAAATGGCTTTAGGTTTTAACCCGTTTCACTGTGTATGCTAAATGAGAAGGAAAGCTGTGCATGCAAGCGGCAGAAGCTTGCGAAGGCGATGATTGATGCGATGGGACCTCACCAGCCTCAGGTCTCCTGGCAGCTGTGTCCACATGGTGAGGGGAGCCAAGGCCAAGCCTGGCCCGGTGCCTTAACTGCCCGTGCTCCCCCCTGGGGACGGCTGCCGCGGGCACTTGCAAGTTCCCACGTGAGCCCTGGTGGCATCTGAATCCTCCAGGCCCTACACACAATGGGTCCACTGGAAGGCACTGGGAGTATTGGGGGAGTAAAGACAAGGGGGTGAGATTTATGGCTGGCTTAGTGGAGCGGGTATAGATACACCTACGCGCAGGCTCTCCCTGAGCCCAGCCCGCTCTGCCTGAGCCCCCGGCAGATGCAAACGCATCCTCTGCACCCTGGGAGGGGACCTGGGGCCAACATCCCCTCTCCTCCACGGTACTTACATGCTTGGGGTGAGTTCAGCAAAATCTGACTTTCTGGGATGGATATTTTTGTTGCTTAGCTGTTATTGTAGACTTCACCGTAGTAACTCCATGACTACTCCCGATTTACACTGATGTAAGTTAGAAAACGATCAAGTCTTCCATAATAATTCTCTGCTGCACGCAGTGCTATGTGTGCTTGTTTTCTCATGCTAGAAGCATTGCAGATCTTGCAATAAGGCTTTGGGACACCTCTGCTCCAGGTCACCTTCCTACTGCTGTCTGTCCTTTGCGGTGCAGCAAATTGATGACAGAACCACCCTTATAGCTTTTATTGACCTGTATTTCTCTCTTTTCCCATTTTTTGATATTAGTCCATCACTAAGGCTGTGGCTTAAAGAAGTGCTTGATAGAAGTTTTGCTATGTCCCCTGGAGCCAAGTCACTGGAAAACCTCCCGGTCCCGTTAGCGTAGCACTTAATGACAGCAGATGAAGCTTTCTGGAAACTTAATGAACCGCGAGGTAAGACCACTCCTACCAGCCTTGCAGCCTACAGAAGTATTTATCTCTGCCTCTTGTTATCTCACTGAACGATGAAAATCATGTTCACCATCATCGATCTTCAACTTTCTGTGTCAACAGGTTGATCGCAGTAGGTGACCCCTCCAGCTCAGCTGGGTGAGGGATGGGGGCTATGGGGTGTCTCTGCACGGCTTCTTGATCAATGTCCCTTGCAGCCACCTGCCACAGTTTCTGATGAGGGATGGTGTCACCCTGAGATAAAGCACGTCTACTCTCACACCAGGACACCAGATACTCTGCTACAGTGTTTAACGCCACCAACTTTTAGTGAACGATTAAGGTTTGGTGCGGGGACATTCATTACCAAGTATCTGAGGCTGTTAAGGCACTTGGCACCGCCATTGACTAATCTTGCCACCAGTTTAAGCCTGGCCAGGCAGTCATTCACGTTTTCTGGAGCAAAACAAGTCTTTGACCTACAGTATAAACTTCACCAACCAAACAGCTAATTTATTTTGAACCAAAGGGGGGGGGGGGGGCGGCGGAGAAAATAAATCAGCAAGCAGTTGCTCCGGCTTGTAGGTCACACCATGTGGTCTTTCATAATTTGGCTTCACTGGCAAAAGTATATTTTTGGGAGAGGGGTGGGGGGGAATTTATAAAGATGTAACTAGTGTGCAATAGTTAACTAGTTAAATCTAAGCAGAAACAAGGGATGTCGCGTTGCCTACACAAGGTGGGATGGATGTGCCCAGTTCTTCTGGCCGAAGCTCTACCACCCACCGTGGATGTACATTAGCATTTCAGAGCAGGTTAGCTACCTCGCGCCAGCCCCACGTCCTGGCTTTTCTTTTCTTTGAAGACCCAAGGAGGTGGTCAGATGCTTGTGAGTGGTTTAGAGGAGCAAAGAAGTTATCACTTCTCTCCTGCACGCGACTAATTGATTGCATGAGCATTAATAGCCCATAGCAATGAGAAGCGAGAGCTCTGCTTGAACCATCTTCTGCAGGGATTTACTGGGGGCCTTTCCTCTTGAGGCTGTGGGTGCAGAGTAATGTTTATAAAGAAGTTTCTTTGCATTACTTCTAACAATAACCATTTTTTCTTAACTGCTTCCCCCCAGTCTATTAATTTCTGAGTTACCAGTGGCTCCAATTCCTTGCCTGCGAAACTCATAATTTGTGATGTTGACCTGAAAGTGGGAGAAAGATGAATTTGAGTCAGGAGATGGCAAAAACCCCACATTATTTCGAAATAATTAAAATACTTCTATTTGCGAGGCTTTTTTTTTTCCTTGCTGTGTTAATATCTACAGATGTACAGTTAAAAAAAGATAGCTCCTTAATATGTAGTGTGAGACTAGAAAGTTAAGAAGTCTTTATCATAATTTTAAATATAATGAAATATTGTAATAGTGGCAGTAGTGGATTAGATGTTTTCATGCATTTACGTATATTCCTTTGCAATTGGTTTAACTGTTTTGCAGTGGACACTTTTGCTAAGGTGAATGAAAACAAACAAACAAACAAGACTCTTGGGAAAATGTTATTATTCCCTAAGAATAAACCCACTAGTCCTGAAATATTTATAAACATTGTTGGTATTATTGGGACAGTGAATTTTGCAGGAACTGAACGAAGGAGGAATTTTTGTGACCAGTCTGCTGTAAGCCTGGCAGGTCATTTTCTATTCTATATGTAGCTTTTGGAGGAGAGTGCAAGCGATGAAGGGCATTAGCTAAATAAGAGATGATTTAGTGGTGATGGCACTGTTGGTCTGCGTATCCCACAGCTGCTAAATTTCAATATAAACTCCATAACTCTGGATGCAGAAAGAAGTGAACATGCACAAGAGACTGCTTCTGAATATATTTTACCCCTTCTCTCCAATAAAAGGCACAAATAATAGCGTATTTTTCAAAGTGCAAAGCACTTTACATTGCAAATAGTTACATTTAATTTACATTTCATGGGTGAGTGGCCGTAGCTGCCGCTTGCGACATCCTCACTGGTGACACTCCAGCAGTTGTACATGATCTACCGCTCGCTGGACTGCGCGTGCCTGGGTTGTCCAGGACTAGAGGCAGCCGATGGCAGAGCGCTGTTGAGCTCCACAAATACCTTCCACAACCTTGTCTTCCAAGTCCAAAGGTGCAGAAAGCCTTGTGCAGTCATGTAGTGATTTCTGGGCAAAGCCAAGGATGTACTGCTACTGGAAGGACACGATTCCTGTGCCCTCGAGGCGGGGGGTAGCGAGATACCTCCTTTTCTTATGGCAACAGGCGAGCAGTGCCCTCCTGCTCTGCAGAGGACAGCCTGCAGATCCTTGGTGCTTTCTCTGTAAAGGTCAATACACTCGTCGTCCCCATTTTCTCCAGAGATAATCGATGCAATGCAAACGCTGTGTTGACAGTTATGCCTGCCACGGAAAACTCATTTTCTGCCTCTCCTCCTTGGGACGTGCAGAACGGCTGCCATTACCCCGATAACGGCTGCACCCCCTCCTGCCACGGGTGACCTTTTTGTTTTGTGTTGGTAGAGACAATTTTAACACGCTCGTTTGGGGACCTGATGGCTTGGAGTCATCCTGCCAATTACAAGCTCCCCAATTTTCCTACCTAAACAGTCGCCCTCCCCTCCTTGTCCCTGCAGATGGATGATTGCTGCTGTGCCTCCTGCCACCGAACAAAACCGGGGTGCTCCCTGGGGCTGGGTGGGTTGTAGGAATGAGTGTGCAACCCCCTGGCCGCGACCGTGTCCCTCTGCAAAGTCCCTCTGCCACCGGCACGTCGCAGGGAGGGCATTGGGCAGGAGCCCAGAGCTGCTTCACTGCCTGCCACTGCCATAAGAAAGCATTAGGGTTTTTTTTCCCCTTTCTTTGCTTATCTGCAACAGGCTCGATGACTTTTCTGGCCAGTCCCTGTCACGACCTTTCCACTCAGCACATTGTTTTATTTCTAGTCTCGACTTTTGTTGTTTGTCTTTTATCTGTGTTGGCTTTGGCACCTGTTAGCCTGGGGTATGCACCTGAGTCACTCGTTACCTGCCGGGGATTATTCCTCATTAGTCACTGTGCTGGCATTTACCATCCTGGCAGCCTTGAGATCCCGCCTGGTGCGTGAGGCCAGCCTGAATAACAGCTGGGTTTGCGTCCGTGGAAAATTAGAGGTGACCCGAGAAGCAGCGCTGGGGTCTGGTCCCATCTCTGGAGGAACCAGAGGAGCCCCGGCAGGGATGTGCCTGCACCCAGCCTGGCCCAGGATTGGGGCAAGTATTTATTCCCCGTGGGATTTATCCTGCCATGGCTTTTGTCAACCAGTGCCCATGCTCACAGATTAAAAACCCACGTGGATTTGCCAGCCTGTGCTGCAGCCGTGACTTTGCTGGTGTGCAGCTGTAGCTGCAGCCCTGCTCGCACTTGCCTGTTGGGATTTGCTCTTTTACATTTGTTTGCAGGCTCCTGGGAGAGATCTCCTGTTTTATGGCTCTTTTTTCTGCACACTGTGCTCCTGTTCCCCACGAGCGATGCTGCTGTGGCACCGTGCCACCAAGCCACGCACCGAGCCGTGCCCCATCTCAGGGCCAGCTCCTGCTCACAGCATCATAATTTCCAGAACGATCCCTCTATGAAAAAATCTCGAGCAGCTCCTTAATAAACTAGTTCAATGTATAAAGTATTTAACTGTTGTGTAATTTCCTGGTAGGCCAGCAGGTCCCCTAATAAATGCAGGAGTGTCGTGCTGGCTCCCCGCCAGCGCTCAGGCGTCCCTGGCGAGTTGCCGTATGCCAGCTCGTAAAACCCTCCTTCGCCGTCTCCCCGTCCCGCTCCCCACTCCAGACTCCTGTGGCGGCACAGCTGGGTAGGGGGGTCCCCAGGAGCCCCCCGAGTCCGACTTGAGACTCGTCGCCCCGTGCTCTGCAGGGAGGGGGCGAGGGCTGGACGGTGTCACCGGGCCACCGCGTCCCCATGGCTTTTGTGACAGAACCAGTTTTTCTCCTCCCTGTTTGCACACACACAGAGCCCTTTCCCCGGGGGTCGGACGGTTTCTGGCAGCTGCAGCAAAGCCACGGGAAATATCGCCGACTTCTGGGGTTTCTTTCGGTTTTAGCTGTTTCTCACCTTTCCGGGCAGGGGGGAAAGCATGGAAAAGTGATTCATACCACCCTTGAAAACGAACCAAAACCCACCAGGGAACCAGCTGAGCCTGGGGCAGCAAGTTAAACCTCCCCATGCTCTAAACCAAGGTCGTGATTTTGGGGGCCTGACTCAGATACCTCAACCTTTAGGGTCTGATCCTGGGGACCTGATGGCTCACTGCAAAGGCTCAGCCTTTCTTTCTGCTTATTAATTCCCTGCAATAACCCCCCCAGCTGGTGCCTTCCCCATGAATCTCCCTTGAGACATGACCACCGACTGAGGGCACCGCGGCTGGACCGAGATGCTGCCGGTGTGCCGGTGGGTTTGCCGGGGTGCCGCGGCCGCCCGTCCAACATTCGCCCGGCTGTGTGCTGCCGCCAATGTGCCGGCCAGCTGATGGAGGCATGCCGGCCGTGCCGCGTTTGAACTGGGAGGGAGGTGGGACCGGGATGCAGCTTCAAAGGCTCTGGACCAGTTGCCAAGAAGTTCAAAGTGGCAACGCAAGGCTGAAGCGATCCAGATTTGGGGTTTATTTCAAGCCTCACGAGAGTCTTGATACCTTATTTTCTGAGCTGTTGGGATGTCGTTATGGGGTTTGGGAGGCTCTCCTGGCCTGGGCGCCTGCTTGGCTTTGAAGCACGTCCTGTGTTTGCTGCAGATCCCCTCCAGCCAGCAACCGCGGGGGGCCGATGGCCGACCTGGTGCGGTAGCCCCCGGCCCCCCCGGCAGGCCCGGAGGAGAGGGGAGGAGGGGGCCGGATGCCATTACGTGTGAAGTAAAACCATCTGGCAACAGACAGGCGTCCCACATGGGCTGTGCGATCCGGGCCGGGCGGCGAGGGCTCCCCGGGGAGGAGGACGGGGAGAGGAGAACGCAGGAGCTGGGCTGTGTGAAAACGCCTGGCGTTTCCCAGCCGGGCTGCGCTGCGAGGGGATTGTCTCTCATTCAACTGGCTGCTGGGATGGGGCAGACTGGGCAGACTGGGCACACTGTCCTGCCTGGGTTTCCTGCAGCAGGTCCACCATGGAGGGTGACACCTGCCCTAGGCTGAAGGCCAACCAGCCTGGAGGCTGCCCGCGCCCCTGCCAGCCCCCGCCTCTGCTGTGGGGTCTGCTGGAAGGGCTTTCCTCTCTCTGGCATCAGTTACGAGTCCTCCTTGTCCCATTCTGCATTTTACATTTTTTGTTCTTCGGGCCCTCTACATCTTTAAACCAACATCCACTGGGGTGCGAGCGAAGGTTAAGCTGCAGAAGTTGTGTGTGGCTATCCCGGGTTTCTGCTGCGTTAAAGCAAAGAGCAAAGGAGATTTCCTGCGTGCGCCGGGCCTGGTGCAAAGTCCGCTGAAGCCGATGAGTTTTTCTGCTAACTTAGTGCACTCTGGACCCTGCCCTTTGGCACGCACCTCCGAGTGCTGTAGGAAGCGATTAGTGCCCTGTGTGTAAGGGAGGCAACTGCTGGGAAGCCCCTTGCATTTTCCTATCCACAGCATTTTTTTTTAATACCGGACACTTCGTTGTATTAACGTGTATTTATTGGGTAGGTCAGATAAAAGCACATGCAAGATTGTTACCCTTACCTTTCTGAAGCAGAATCGCTTATAGCATCTTTCACAGCATTTGAAAAGGCGTGCTGGCCTGAATCTGCCCAAGAAATGCGGTTGTGCTGGGGATGATTTTAATCTGTTTGGGTAATTTGTGCCAAGCCAGAGAAGAAGCAAGATCATCACGCTCCTTCTGCAGATTGAATGCTCATCAGAAGGATTTAGTTGCCCTGGGGCTTTTGTTAATGAAAACCGGCGTAGCAGGGGGCGGCACTATTGAATTTGGCAATTCCTCCACTAAATGCACAAGAAGGTAAAATCTACTGGCAGACCTTCCCCCAGAAATGCTCTCCAGCCCCCAGCTTAAACTCATTTCTCATCAGCCAGGCGCTACAGTGCACATTTCGGGCCTGTCCGCGTTAGTGGGGCTCACGCCAGCTCTGCCAGGTCAGCCCCTGCGCGCGTTTGCTGCATAGAAGGTGCCCGAGCACCTGCTCAAGTGCTCTGCTGATTTTATTCGCTATTTTGTGCAAGGCCTGTACGTACTTTGTTGCTCAGTGTGGGTTTTTTCTCTTTCCAGGCAAATTGCGAATCAATTTCTTTGCCTCGCTTGTCCTGCAGCCATTTGCTACAACCAGCTTCTACGGCTGAAGGTTTTGTTGGGACGCACCATCTCACGAAGAAATCAATTGCGTTCTTGTTTGAAATTGCACAGAAGGCAACTAGTTATCCATCCTTCCTTATTTTTGGTTAAGTGGCCATCACCTCCTAATTATAGTTTCTCTTTTTTTAACTACTGTACTCAATTTACAGCCTAATTACCCTTACCTTGTTTGTTTAATGAAGCTTATATAATGATTCCTGTGATCTTCATGAAACATTACACTGGGATTTTATTTTTCACTTTATAAACTGTGATTTTATATTAATGTTTTATAACCTCAGGTTTCTAATCATCAAGTCATAAGGAGTTTAATTGATTTGAAACTAGCCATGCCCTGAAGTGTGTACATGTCAGATTGATTCAAATTGATCCAATGTGTTTAAATAAAGCTCGTGCCAAAAGCACGGTGCACCTTATGCTACCAGATATCTGCCCAAAGCCCTTGGGTAACTTAATTATGCTGCCATCTCAGTATAATAAATTATTGACTAGGGTGCATTTTTATGTGTGTTTGTTGTAGTTTGAGAAGCCAGAGAAATCCCCCAATTCTGCAAGACGGTGCAGGCACGTCGTGTCGGAGGCAGCCGGTGCAAACCCGTTTGGGGCCGTTACCATCAGCAGTGCTGCGGTGAGCTGAGGCTCCGGTCCCTGCTCGCTGCAGCACTTCGCAAGTATCTGGTCGCATTCTTGTGTCTTCTCACAGTTTGGGTTTGTTTTGGCACTCTAAGAAGCTACTTTTGCCATTTAAAGAAAGGAATGGGAGGTCAGAGGAGAACATGAGCATTTGATTTCAGCAATGGCATTTGATTTCAAACCGATGGGTCAGCCTGGAAATCCTCCGTGTCTGATCCGCCCGGTACAACCTTTGCACATGGACCTGAAAATTTGTTCAGATCTGATGGACCCAAATGGTATCAGATTGCAAACGTGTGGATCTGTTGCGCACACAGAGGCAAACTAAAAAAATAATATAAAAATATGCACTTTAGGAGAGCGTGATAGGGTCTGCTAAGGCTGCAGTCCCCGAGTGAGTCCTGCAAGCTATAACTGGCGCTGCCTCCCACGAGATGCTAAATTTGGTGTCTGTGGCTGAGGGATGCAGCAGCTATTCCTGCTGTTGAAAACATCCAAGAAATACCAAAAATCATTGCTGGATCAACCCTCATGGTGAAAACCTTTCTGACTGGTATGAAGCAAAAGGGTAAGGTCGTCAGCAGCCGTGGGAAATGCCGTTTGGAGAGCAAGATGCTATCCATGCAACCCAAGATGCAATCAGCAAAATCAATCCTTGTTTACCCGAACCTGCCTGAGCAGCACTCGGGTCGTATCGCCCAGAGAGGGTCTCGCCAGGGCCCCATCCCTCCCTTGGAGTGGTTTACATGCCTAAAAAAGCCTGATGGGCTGACTTACACGAGTACAAATTTGTGAAGGAAAATGAAGACAGTTTAATCTAGAAAGATGGCAACAGGTTTTTGTCTTTAATTAGACCTCCGTATTACTATTGGATTTTATTTATTCTGTAGTTGGATTGGATTTTAATAAAATAGTTACATATGTTAGTACAGACAGAAGAGCAGAGACAAAACTGCTGAATAGGCTAAAACACAGCAAAGTTGATTACGGTGACGAGTACGGTGCCGGCTAGAAGTAATGAAGTCATTGTTATGTGCAGCAGGTTTTTTCCTTAGAGACCTGTCCGGATCCTTTTTCTCACGGCAGCGCCGGCCCCATCAGCCCACCCCACGGGCACCACCGGCGCGAAGCCGTCAGGATCCGCGCCGGGCCGAGGAGAGCGTGACCGCGGGGGTGGTGTTTGCGATGCACTTGCAAGGCACAGCATAGACACACGGTCCTTACTGGCCTCCTCCTGCGGGCCGTGAAACTCCTCGCCACTGAAGAAAATACTTACCTGTTCTTGGGCAGGAAGAAATAAAAACGTCAGGTTTTTGGTTTTAACCATTTTGGAATATTTTATTATAAATTTTAAAAAAAAAAAAAGTTAGCTGAGCTGTGATATGGGTTAACGCAAAGATGCATAAATTAAAAAATAATCAGGTGAATGCTGAGCCCCAGTAAATATTTCCTGACACAACCCTGCCCTCGCAGCCTTCACCGCACGAAGAGCGGAGCGACTTATCTCCTTCCTAACGGCAGGGGTGAGAGCGTCTGCCTGCAGACCTCTTTGTGCCCGAGCTGAAGAGCTTGAGCTCGGCTGCTCGTGCCGGGGGAACGGCGAGGTGAGGCGCGTAGAGAAGCATCCTCGGAGTCGTGGGCCTGTGGGGTCTGCCTGAGTCGGCAAAGCAGGAGCAGGCAGCATGGGTGTAGTAAAAAGCAAAAATGCTGTTATCGTTGAAGCACCTGATTTCCAAGTTTCAGGGTAAATTTCCTGTGCTGCTTCAGGTTTGGTTTTGAATGCTCTTTTCTATGTAAACGACACTAATTAACTAAATGAGCCCTCTTCCACGCAGACAGGACTTGTGAATTTAAAGAAATCAGAAACCGCACCTGGCGGGGGAGCTCAGAAAGCTGATGTTCGTTTTCTTTTATTTAAATTTTGGGTCCCTTGAGAGCCCAGAAGTAAGAGAGGGCTTTGCACACACAGCAAGCGCACTGGAGGTGCTGCAGAGCAGCGACCGCGTCTCTGGGCTGCAGGAGCATCGCCTGCCAGCTCCGTCTGCCACCTTGGGCTGCGACAGGCAGAGCCAGAGTCTTCTCGGCTGATGTTTTACCCCTGAACTCCACAAGACCAAGTTAGTGAATGTAATTCTCATTTTAAACAGCACAAATTCCATCTGTTTTCCATAAGCAAATCCTGACTGATGATCGAGGGGGGGTCTGCGCCACCGTCCTCTGTCCCATGAGGAGCCTTTGCAATTGATTTCCATGAGAGCTACAGTCAAATGAGGGCAAGGAGCGGGCACTTCACTGCTATTTAGAAAGTGCTTTGAGATCCTCAGGTGTCAGGAGCCTTGAACGTGGCCGTGCCCGCACGCAGCATGGCCCGGCTAGCCACCGCTCTGCGCTGCGCGGGGACGGACACCACAGCTAGCAAACAGCGCTGGCCTTCCCGGAGCAGTTGGTTCCTCTGCAAGAATTCGACCCAGTGCCACGTGTCTGGAAAGAAGACACAGATGAGTATATTTTGTTTAGATTTTCTTGTTCGGTTTTGTGAACGCATGGAGTGCTGGAGGAAATCACTCCGCTCTGCTGAAGGTGTTTAAGAAAATAGTAAGAAAAGATGCAGGACTGCTGTGGATTTTATTTTTTTCATCGGACTGGATTTTGTCCTGCTTGGGAACATTGCTGTTAAAAGCATCTGCTACTTTTCTAACAGGAGAGATCCACGTAAATCCTGGCTTAGATCATCATCTCTCCGCAGGCCAAACAGAGATGTTGTGCATTGATTCCAGGGGAGAATTCCCCACGGAGCACTCGTGCTAGTGCTACCCGCGTGGAGGTAGCCCTCTGTGTTCATTGTGTAAATCACACATCTCTGCACTGACTCACTAGTAAAATACTGGAGCTCTAGAAATAATGTGCATTGCTCTCATGAGAATATTTTTTATCAATTGGCCCATAAAAGTTCACCAAGGAATTATGCGAGTACCAATCTATCTCTAACATCCTCCCACTGATGATAGCGTCGATTTGATATAGATGAAATTGAATTTTAATTTGTTCTCTTTCACACGCACAGTTTTATTTTCCGGGTGTATATATAGTGCTTACATAAAACAATGAGTCTTCTGGGATTTTGGTTATATGCATCACTACTTTTCATGACTTGGTGGCATTGGCCGACAGCAAATATCGCAGGCCTTACGCTATGTATCTATGCCCAGCCAGCTCCGTTTGCAGTCTCCTGAATATTGCGTGCCTTGTAATCATTGCTGAATCGATGGGAAGGGACAGATTTCCCTGGGTGGCCGTGGCAGCCGTACGTCCCCTTAGCACCGTCCACTGCCCACGCTCTGGACTTAGAAGCGCTGCAGGCAGCGGCTGTCTCTCTCTTTATGCACAACCCGAGATTTGCACCAGCTTCTCGCACCTGAGGACATCTCCGTGCTGCCTTCACGGCTGTGACGGTCCCTCAGCGCTAGCGGTGAAGTCGCCCCCGCGAAGCCTGGGCTGCTCTGACAGCAGCGTGGCCGGTCCGCCGACGTGCTGCACGCCCACAGACCGCAATCCCAGCCCTGCCAGCAACGCCGACGCGCTCTGGGCCATAGCAAACCCTCTTCGCAATAGCAAAAGGGCAGAGCTGAGCTTCAGCCCGCACGGCTTTCTGCGTCCCACAGAGGGTCTGGTGCTGTGGATACGACACCAAGCTGAGTGGTGCGGTGGATACGCTTGAGGGTCGGGATGCCATCCAGAGGGACCTGGACAGGCTTGAGAGGTGGGCCCGCGCGAACCTTATGAGGTTCAACAAGGACAAATGCAGAGTCCTGCACCTGGGTTGGAGCAACCCCCGGTATCGGTACAGGCTGGGGGATGCAGGGATGGAGAGCAGCCCTGCCGAGAAGGACTTGGGGGTGCTGGTGGATGAAAGGCTGGACATGAGCCAACAATGTGCGCTCGCAGCCCAGAAGGCCAACCGTATCCTGGGCTGCATCAAAAGCAGCGTGGCCAGCAGGGCGAGGGAGGGGATTGTGCCCCTCTACTCTGCCCTGGTGAGGCCCCACCTGCAGTGCTGCGTCCAGCTCTGGGCCCCTCAACATAAGAAGGATGTGGACCTGCTGGAGCGGGTCCAGAGGAGGACCACAAGGATGATCAAGGGAATGGAGCACCTCTCCTACGAAGACAGGCTGAGGGAGTTGGGCCTGTTCAGCCTGGAGAAGAGAAGGCTCCAGGGAGACCTTATTGCAGCCTTGCAGTACTTGAAGGGGGCCTATAGGAAAAATGGGGAGAAACTTTTTAGCAGGGCCTGTTGTGATAGGACAAGGGGTGATGGTTTTAAACTAAAGGAGGGGAGATATAGGCTGGAAATCAGAAAGAAGTTTTTCACAGTGAGGGTTGTGAAGCACTGGAACAGGTTGCCCAGAGAGGTAGTAGAAGCCCCATCCCTGGAAACATTCCAGGTCAGGCTGGACGGGGCTCTGAGCAACCTGATCTAGTGAGGTTGTCCCTGCTCATTGCAGGGGGGTTGGACTAGATGGCCTTTAAAGGTCCCTTCCAACCCAAACTATTCTATGATTCTATGATTCTATGATTCTGTTGGAGGTCTCGGGGGGAAATGCATGTCATGGAGTCAGCCGTTCTCGTGGGGTTTGTGTCCGGCCGGCGCGGTGGGGCAGCAGCACATGCTGGTCTCCCACGGGACCTGGCAGGCAGCCGGGGTGGGAGGCACGAAGGGACGGTGACACCCGTGAAGCCGGTGAGGGTTGTCTGCAGAGAAAGGGGTATTGCACCTGGTCCCCGGCCGCCCCTCAGCCTCCAGCCGCGGGATCCAGCCTAAATACCAACCGGATCCAAACGCTGTTTCTCCTGGTGCCCAGCCCGTGTATTTAAATTGTGGTCTCGACAGGCTATCTAGAGCAGGGCATTTATAGCTGAACTGTAAATTAAGCGCTCCCTCCTTTCCCACACTGCAGGGAGAGCGGTAGGACACTTGAAAAAGACCCAGCCACGCTCCTTCGTCCTGGCTCTTGCAGCTAAATTGTGTGACGATTGGAAGGGGCCAAGCAGGGGTTAGGCGTAATGGCAGCGCGAGGACAGGATGATTTATCCCGAGTCACTGCTGGGCAGGGGGATATCTTTATCTCTGCCGAGCCCCACAGCTGGCTGATAGAGCACAGCTCTTTCTCCCTTGATAAGCATGCGAGCAGCATATATAATTCTTGCAGAGGTTTCCTGCTAACCTAAACAGAGATTCTGCAAACTTTATGTGCTCCGAAGATAAAAGGTAATGAGACTCCATACATTTCCTGGCCCAGCTCCTTTACCAACCTTTCAATTGCTTCCAAAATGCCCTCTCGTAACCCCTCCATTAGAAATAGATTGAAGGTCTTAATTCTCCTCTTATCACAGACAGCGCCCAGGGGAAAGAGTCATGTCCTTCCCCTCCTGCTCTCCGGGAGGGATTTGCTTCCCGGTCAGGTTGTAACCCAGAGCAGGTCCTGTGCTTCAGGCTGTAATGCACGCAGATGGGGGGGGTGGCAGGGATTTGTGGCAGTTCATATATCTGCACTGATGGAGAAGAATTAAAGAACCCAGAGTGCATTGAAAGCAGACGATTGTATTCCTGAGGTCGGGCTATTACATTTTATTTATCATTTAAAAATAATATGTCTGCTGCCCTTTGAAACCTGCTGAAATCCAGCCCTGCTGGTGCTGTCCTTAATTCACAAAAAAAGAGCAATTTCTGTTCTTCATTAAATAAAGATGCCATCAGCTTTTATTTTTGTGGTTCAAAGTTGCTGAAATCTATTTTAAGCTTCCTGATCGTTTCAAACCGCAGCTGGCGTTTGGCATGCCCACCTTCCGTTGCTCCCTGGCTCTCTGGTCAAGCCGGTGAACGGAAACACGTTGCTTTAGCCTGGTCCGGTGCTGACTCAGAAATCCCGAGTCGGTTCCCAGCCCTGAAGCAGCGATCCTGTTTCTAGCACTGAATTCTGTAATTCCTGTTCTCTCCGTTTCTGTAGGTAAATAAGCTAAGCTAAGGTAAATAAGCCGGTACCTGCCCTTCATGCCTTGTAGTCTTTCCGGAGCAGCCTGGGAGCAGGTCTGTGTGTGCCGGGTCCGGCCCCGGGGAGCTCTCTGCCCGCTCTCCTGCCGCAGATGCTCAAAGTATCCATGCTCCACACTGGGGCCAGCTGGAGATACCTGTTGCTGGTGTAGACTGGGATGTGTTTCATATAAATCCGACATATAAACCTGTCAGGGCTCTAGTGAGGTTGATGCGAGGTGTGCACCCCATTTTTCAGGATTTTTAGGATGAGCAGGCAGTCAGCAGTGGGGATGCAGCTGCACTGCCATGGGGAACCCAAGGGACATTTCCAACCTGCTCCCGGGCTGGGGCAGTCCCTTGGATGGGCACGAAATGAGGCTCCTGAAGTTTTGGATGGATGTATCAGGCTGTGCTGCTCAAATGGCCCGGGCGTATCTGCCCAAGGCCAGTCTGACCCTTACTGGTTTTTGCTTGCTCTGGAGACTGGCAAATTGGAGCTGCTCCTCCCGAGGCATTGCAATGCAGCGAGCCAAGTGCCAGCGTATCGCCAAATGACTATGGATTTTCTAGCAGGGTGTCTGAGTTGTAGGCGAGAGAACTGCTCTTTAGCCTGGCTGCATGTTGTGAAGAAGAGAAAATCAGCAAAATGTCGTTTAGAGACACTGGTGTGCCTTGCTGACCCCGCGCACGCTGGGTACCAAAGAGATCTTTACTTCCACGGGCAGCAGCAGGCATCTGTGTTGTTTCTGCATAACATCAACTGAACACTTTGGGGGCTGTGCAAGCAGAGGAGGCACACGGGGCTCGCTTTTTTCTGGGTCTGTGCCCACGGGTGACAGTGCAAAGGTCTCCCAGGGTGCCCGAGGCAGGCGTGTTGCAGCAAGGGGCTCGTGCCATGCCCGAGAGCTGCCCCCCTCGCCCATGCCCGCGGGTTTTTGGTCGCCGTTGCTGCTCGGAGGCTTTGTGCAGCGAGTTGCACTTTTCAAGGTGCAGCCGGGAGTTGCATAACTGCTGCCGATAAACGACAGCGCCTGTTGCTATAACTACAGAGCTCAGAAATTCAGCCCGCGCTTCCACACGCACGTCTTGCAGGCAGCGCTCCCAGCGTGGCAGGGCACAGAAGGGTTTGTTTGGTTTAATATTTATGACATCAATTATGGTGAAATTGTGTTTAGAAACCAAATTCTGCAGGGTTTGTTTCTGTGTTTCGGAGACCGCAGGAGAGACTGGACCTCCAGTGTTGGGGCTGCCGGCAGAGCAGGGAGGGTGTCCCGCAGCCGCCGTGCTGGCAGCCCCGGGCCCCGGCGCGGTGCCTCCCCGAGCCACAGGGCTGGCCTCCAGCAACAGGCGGGTTCCTTCCCTGGAGCCATCGCTGAGAGGGATGTATGCCTGGGTTGGGGCACCGGAGTGATGCTCCTCCGGCACCTTGAGAGCCATTCGTGTTGCAGAAGGTGCTGCCTCAGTTTCCCCTCTATCTCTCCAATGAGCTCACACTTACCCATGGTACAGATACAGCTCCTCTCCCCGTCTGTTAGGAAGACACGGTAAGAGCAGACCTGACCTCTGTGGACAGTCGTCTCCCTGCTGCTGCCTCCCCCCTGCCTCTGAGTCTAGCCCAAACTCGCTGGAAACCCCTGCCCGTCCCTGCTACGGCTGCTCCTGCTCGGGGACCTCAGCAATCGGGTCACGCTCCCGTCCGTGCTGCTCCCTCGGACAGGAGGTGGTTTTCCGTGATAGCAACACTCCCAGCGATGTCTGGTCATGATGCTCTGGCACAGGTCCCAACTGGCCCCTTTTGCTCTGATCCCTCAATCCCAGGCATATTCCGGGGGATGTTTTCCAACAGGAAGAGCCCTGCAGCAGAAGGAAGAAGTTGGTTCTGCCTTGGTGACTGCTTCATCAGGAGAGATGGCCAAAAGCTGCTGTTTCTTCCCACTGGCTTTTTAAGCCCCAGCAATCTGGGGTGAGAGGAGGGAGGGAGCCTGCAAAGCCGCTCCCAGGGCTGCTGCACCCCAGTTTATCAGTGGATCCACTCCCCTCTGCCCCAGCAAAGTCAGTCGGCTGCGAGACGGATCAGAGGGCACGAAACCCTCTGCAAAACACAGCCGGGCCAGGTCAGGGTGGTTTGGAGCAAGTTTTAGCTGCTTGCCATCAGCTCCTCCTCTCTGCTACAACAGGGCAAAGGTGGCCGCTCCACAGAGCTGGTGGTTTGCAGCTGCTCTTGGTTTGGGAGACCAAAGGTTTCCTGGGCTGAATAAAGGCTCCAAATCGGCCGGCTCTGTAGCTCGAGGAGATCTGCATCCTCTCGCTGCCTTACAGCGAGGATCTGAAGCAGGCAATGACTCTGCTTGGCTAATTTAGCCACTGCCCAACTCTCAGTAATTACAAACCCTTTTAGCTTTGTTCCTGCAAAAGCCTTTAAGTGTTTCCTTTGGAAAAGGCTTTGCTCACGCTAAATGTGGAGCCTGTGAGCTTCTCAGAGCCTTTCCAGGATAGCATCAAATGCAGGCTGCCAATAAACCAGGCTGCAACACGTGCGAAAGGGCTGCCAGGTCTGGCGCGGGAGCGCCCGGGGCAGGGAAGGTGCCGATGGCAGCCAGCAACTTCATTTTCCTCTTCTCCTTTACAAGGAGGGAGGGAGGAGGAGGAAAGCACAGCCGCGCTGGAGAACGTCTTTCGACTGCACCTTGAACTGAGTAATAAAACTGTGCTGAGGGATTCATTTTTGGTGCCTCGGGGCACTGCTCGCAGGGGAGCTGTGGAGCATAAATTTCTCTGTCGGGTCGGGCTTTGCAGCCGGGCGAGGGGGGAGCGTGGGGCAGGCTGCTGCCTCGGGCCACCGCGCCGGTCCCACTCCTGCATCTGCGGGGTGACCTTGTGCACGCGGCGGCTGCAAGTCAGGGGACCGGTCTGAGGGTCACCTGCGACTCACCGCTGAAAAGCGCCGGCTGAGGGGCATGGGGGCTTCTTATCCTATAGCAGTGCTCACATAGGGCTGCTCTTGCATGCACAGGTAGGCATCGCAGAGGTACACCCATGCAGTCGGTGCTGTTTGGTGATGTGGAGGTCATTTAGATGTGTTTTATAGCTGCAGCACACTGGAGATGGCAGCAGGAAAGGGTCTCCCTGGGGGATGCTCCCCACGGGGAGCAGACCCTGGCTGGGGCTCCCCGGCCCCAGCGGCCCCAGCGGCCCCAGCAATAGAACCTGTGCTGCCTCTCTCCCCAACACCCACCCACACGCTGGGGCAGCTCGTGCCCACATCTGTCCCGATTTGGCAGGCTGGGGAGGTGAAAGCCGGGCACGGAGCTGGCAGTCCCCTCCCGCTGCGGCTGGGCACCTCAGGGCTGTGGGAGGCAAACGGGCAGTGATGGTATTAAAATAAAGACAATTTGTGTGGCCTGGGCGAAGGCGATGTATGGCAATAAGCAGCTACCAGAGTTATGAAATGGGTCTGGCGATGACTTGGTGTAATGTGCTGCAAGCTGGGGAAAGCATGGCAGAGTTATCCAGAGATCAGCAACCCCCTCAAAATTTATTAACAGCAAAGATTCAGTATTTATGTCTTAATTGTCTGCTAGACACAATGCTGAGGACAACAAATGACTTATTTTCTCTCCTTGGCTCTAAAACACAGATGATGATTTCTCCTCCACTTTAAGGAGGGACATAGCACTGTCAGAAACTGCTGGGGTATTTAAAAATACCAGCGTCCAGGCTGGTAAGGCGGGGAAGAACCTGCCTATGTTTTCAGCATCACGACTTAACTTCTCGCACAGCACCACTGAGTAGCTGGCAGCGCTCGGCAGACACGGGGAGGTGTGTGCGAGCGTGGCTGTGACAGAGAGATGTGTTTATGAATGTAGAATATTTAGCAAACCGCCAGAACTGGAGGCTAACTGATGTTAAATGGAGCAGCTGTTGGCTTCTATTTTCCTCCAGCAGCTTATCAGAGATCATCTCTTCAATCAAAGGCACTTAAAAAATCTCTGACAATCAATTCATATTCTACTCTGTGCCAGGGAGAGAAGAAATACTAATAAAAGACCTCCCATGATTGCCTCTGTAATTTCCTTTGTACAAGATAAGTTTAGGTCCCAGTTCGTAAAGTACAACACGCAGGACATTAAGTTGTTGTTTTATTCAGAAAAGTGCTGCCAGCCCCTAAAGAATTCAATTTTGTGATTCATTAAACCTTTATTCCACGTCTCTATATCACACTCTTTGAATACATAATCCCAGACAGACTTGATTGGTAAAAAGATAATCCTATTTTTAGCTTGGAAAAACATCTATACAACAGCAAGGAAAACTTTCATAGCAGAGCAAGGAAAAGATATAAGATCCTGCGACGTTAGGGTAACAACAAAACATTCATTAAAATTGACGGCTTTATAGAAGCTAACTGGAGCCAGGGAAAAGACCATACATAAATACATGAATGGCACTTTGTTGTGTCGTTATCTCATATTATTCATGTCCTTGAAGAATCTCCTGCAGAAAAAAAAGCACATGTTGGGATCGGACGGAGATGAGCGAGACTCGTGCTGCGGATGCAGGGGGAGCGGGCTCCGGCCGGGAGGACGGGCTACGGGAGCAGAGGCGATGGTCTGCTGCGTGCCTGGGGGTGCGAGGCAGCTCTTCTGCCCAAAGCAATGTAGAGGGGACATCCCGAGGGGTTTCGAGGTTAAGACGTGACTCGGCAGTGCCGCAGCCCGTCTCACCCTTTGCACCGCGGTGAGACAGGTTTGCAGGCTGCTGCTCGGATCTGGGCTCTTCTCGTGAAGAATGAACCGGGGTCTGCAGTTTTATCGCCTTTTCATCTCGGTTAATGTCTTCGCAAGAAGGCAGGTTTGTATGACCGCCCCAGAGCACGGGCAGCAGGCTGCTCGGGATGCTTCAGAAAGCAGCTCCCCTCAGCTGGGGAAACAAGCCTATTTATTAGGAAAATGCAAATTCCCCAGAGAGCAGGTATCAGGTGAGAGAGATTCTCTGTCCAGGTGTTTGTGCTTCGGATACAGTCATTTGGACGTGCTGGCTTGGGCTTTGCTCTTTCTCCTAATTGTAAGTAATGGGAAGGCAGATGTTTAGGGCCATGTTCAGCAAAGCACTCAGGTATCTAACTACCGCTGTAGGGATTGCAAGCCCCAAACGCACATCTTCAACTCCCTTCCTCCAAAATCTCTACAAGGAGGGTGTTTGGGGTTTTTTTTTCCCCACATGATGCTCCTTTATCAATTAGAGATCAAAGGGAGGAGCAGGGAGCCAGGTGTCTGCTGGCAAAACTGTGCCTGCACGGCCTCTGCTGCGGGCAGGCTGCGCCAGCCTCCGCCCCGGCCGTCCCCACACCCGGCTCCCGAAACCTCCCTGGCTCCTCGGG
Source organism: Phoenicopterus ruber ruber (assembly GCA_009819775.1). Lineage (NCBI taxonomy): Eukaryota > Metazoa > Chordata > Aves > Phoenicopteriformes > Phoenicopteridae > Phoenicopterus > Phoenicopterus ruber. The sequence goes on from CM020224.1 coordinate 5,055,010, forward strand.
GCAGGTTTGGGTTTTTACTCTGTGATTTGAATTTTTGAACTGAGCAGCATCAGGTGCACGGGCACGAACTCGAGGAGCATATATAGATATACACATACATAGCCTGGGAGCTGCCAGGCTTGTTGGCACTTCTTCACATTAAATGTGGGTGGCTTAAATAAGACCCGAGGCAGCCGGGACACCGCGGCCCTTCCCAGGCACCGAGAGAGGCTGGACGGGTAATAAGGGAGTTGCCTCCACATCCCCGGCGCTGCAATGCTTTACACTGCGGGGGCACTGGGGCCAGGGGGTGCCGAGGTGCTCTCCCACCCTGGCCGGGACCCCCCTATAAATCCACAGGATCCCCGTGCACCCATTTCTGCCTCACTTTCTGCCAGCCCTGCTGGGAACGGAGCTGTTTGTGTCTCCTGATTGATGGTGGGCATAAAACCCTCCTGCTGAGACGAGCGTGGTTTATTGCTCTGTAATTCATCCCCCGGGGGAGGCGGCTGCCCTGCGCCCCGACCGTGATACCCAGCTGCGGTGATATACGGCTCGAAGGCCACCGCGTGCCCTGCGGTCCCCAGCCATGCCCCACGGTGGGACGGGGCTGGCGGCGGGGGGAGAAACCCCCCGGGCTGCAGAAGACGTTCGATTCAGGCTGCTCAGTCTGGAGCTCTGCCATGCACAGTGCCAAGGTGTGTGTATATACATATATATATATATATGCGCATCTAAAGACCCTCTCCCCAGCATCCCACTCGAGGTAGAAGGGTCCAAAATCTCCCTATTAGCTGAAAATTAGCCTCTGGGCCACACAGGGAGCGGCAGCCTGTGGGCACCCGCAGTTGTCTCAGGGCAACAGGTAGCAGAGCCAGCTGCCGTGCAGCGAGCATCGCATCGCCCGCCTCACGCCTGACCTTTATCTGCCTGAGGAAGGAGAGCGATAACTCACCGGCAGCACTGCCACCACCGACTTAATTGGTCTCATCTCACGAGCGAAGATAAAGGTCGCTTCGTAGCTGAGTTCAGCCAATATGTTCTCCATATGGACAAGAAATGTTGCTTTTGTGTTAGCCATGTGCTGAAGTAGGGCTTTTTTTTTTTTTTCCACGGGGTTTTAAACTTCAATGTAGCTAAGCACCAGTCATTAAAAAATAGCTCCAGCTATGAGAAGAAGTTATGGTATTTATAGGCAGTTAAAAGAAATCGCTGCTTCCCATTTAATGCTCCGGTTCAGCAAATCACTTAAGTGCACGGTTAAATTGCAGCGTGTGATGAATCCTCCCCATGTTCGGCAAAGCGTCGCAGCATGTGTGCACCTTCCCTTGCTATCGGAGGGACTTAAGCATGCTCTTAAGAAGGAAAAAGCAATATTTATGGGCTTTACTCGGGGCTGGGCTGAATCAAGGCCATTTTATGAGCAGAAAATGTAGAGATATTACATCAAAGCAAATGTTATTTATAAAGAGCCACATTCCTTTTCTGATGACAAGACAATTGTGGGAAGTGATCAAAGAAAGTTTGAAAGTTAAGGCGAAGGCGTTACTTGCGTGGCACATGGGAGAGGACGTCCTCACCCGCTCCAGCTTATCTGCTCGCTGCCGCTCACAAGCTAATATTGACATGGGCTCCCAAACACCATGCTTAAGGGCACCGCTTGTTTAAATAGTGGTATTTAACATAACAAACATGGTAATCACTGTATCAACACTCATGGCTGGGAGATCTTGCATATCTGAGGAGGGTTTTGACCCCCTGAAGCTGGCTGCAGGGAGGGTCACTGCTCTTGGCATGGCCATGCTTTGTCACAGGGGAAGCCGGTGGCAGGGACAGAAGGAACGTCCTCTCCTGACCCCGCTCTTGCAGAGCAAAGAGGGGTGAGGGACGGGGGTGCCCAGCAAATCTCCATCCTCCACCATGCTAATTCAGCAAGCCCTGGCTGAGCAGCTGCAGAGGCATCGAGGGGGACACCGGGTTTGGGAGCTGGTGGCCGACCCCCGCCTGATGCCAAGCACCGGCAGCACCGTGCGCGTGTGAGGGCCATCTCTCCTCCGAGCTGGCCCCGGCGAGAGGGGACTGGGGGCTCCCGTGGTGCTCGTGGCCAGTGCAAGCAGCTGTGGGCCATCTCCCCAGATCCTGCTGCCTCTGGGCAAAGCTGAAGCCTGGATTAAAAAGCTGAAGTCTGAATTCAGAAGCCAGTCCCAGAGCGAGGAGGGAGGGGACAGGGATGGAGTGAGGCGTGGAGGTGCTATGGGGAGGTGGGGTCTGGGGAGCCCCCGTCGCATGGGACAAGCCCCCAGGCCCAGGTAAGGGGTTCATTTACCTCCCAGGAGGAGCACGGGGAATGCTGGCTAAGTGTTCTCCTAACGCTGCGCATTAATAGCGCTTGCTCTGCTAATTACCCGCCAGGGTGCCAGGGCCTGGTGGGACAGCGGGCGGGAAGGGCTGGGAGAAGGCGAGGAGGGCAGCCAGCGTGGCCCTGCCCTAAGGACCCCCCTTCAACGTCCCTGCCTCTACGTGTAGGGGTGGCAAAGCACATTTTTGAAGGCTGAGCGTTGCAAGCCCACCCTGTCTGACTTTGTCAATCCTCTGCAGCAGGGTCGGCAAAAAAAGGAGCATTTCCTCTGCAAAGTAACTCCCGGTGAGTGCTGGCTTTCATCAAAACATAAATGCCTGAATAATCTCAGCTGATCTTTTTTCACTCCCCTCTCGAGACCGAGGTGCGGAGGATCTAATTCCTCTCCCTCCTTCCTGGAAACACATCTTATCCAAAGAACTCCCGTTGTTATCCAAAGAAATCCTGTTGTTCTTTAAAGAAATGGTGTCCACGGGAACTCGGCACTAACGACCAGAGCTGGTGCCCATCCCGGCCAGCCTGGGGAGCTGGGAGCGTGGCAGCCGCCCGGCACACGCCGTGGGCAGCCTGCGGGGACGGCCACTGGCACCGGCCTGGGACTCAGTGGGGTTGAGGTGAAATTTGATTGCTTCCTTTGCAGATGGCAGTAAGGCTGTGACCCAAAGGCTTGGGAACATCTCCGGTTCCTGAACTTGCTTCCCTTCAAACGCTCGATGCCAAAAAAAAAAAAAAAAAAAAAAAAAAGAAGTAGCAAGATCCCAAGACGTTTTGGTTTCACGACGCTGGTGTCGCTGCTGCCTGAGAGCTTGTAATCATTCGTGGTGGAGGCAGTGGGACAGCCCTGCCCCAAAACGGGTGGCTGGCTGGGCAGACCCGCTTTGGGCTGCCCGGGAGGGGACATCTGCGTCCAGGGCCACTCCTCCTTCAGACATCTGTTAAGGCTTTGAGCCCTTGAAATCCATTATTAAAAACTCCCTTTGACTTCAGCGGGAGCAGGATTTCATCTTTAGGCTGGGCTTTGAGGAGGGAAAGGATTTCAGCTTGGGGAAGCTGGGCTGGATTAGTCTTTTGTGTATGGGCTCAAACATCTTTCACATTCACTTTAGCTTTACCTGTGTTGAACCAGGAAATAAATAATGTATATGGGAAGTAGGGTAATGCATTGTGGCACCGAAACCCTGGAGATGGCTGAATAATAAATAAAAGCCTCTCTCCTTTTATCAGTGGCTTATGTCCTTGCTGGCTGAGTATCAAGCTGGGCAGCCAGAAGAACAGTGTAAGGGTGAAGTGGGAGGAGAGGGAAAGGCAGCGGGAGCACAGGGGCTCTGCAGGGAAGCCCCCGGGACCCCAGAGAATGGCAGTGGGCTGCCAGCGGCACTGCCGGCGCGGATCCAGCCCCTGGGAACCACGGTTAGCAGCCACCCTCTTCCCCAAATCCCGCTGCCCAGCACCATTTTGGGGTGCGCCCAGCGAGAGCAGTGCCTTACCTGCACGGTGTTTTTGTACAAGGGTTGCTCGTCATTTTACGCGGCGGTATCACATGCAGGCTCAGCGCACACATCGGTTCTGGCGAGGATGGGACTTTGTCCCACAAAGCAGCGTTCCCCTCGCAGGGGGCTGTGACCTGTTTATAGGCAAGTGCTGAGACAGGGTTTGGGGAGTTCTGCTCATTGCCTGGCCAGGGTGGTCCCACTGAGCCATGCCAGTGGCATGCCAGCACCTCCAAAATTTAGAGGGGAATTCAGTTCAAAGTGACCAGTGTAGAGAAAAGTGTTAAATCCTGACCTCCGTCAAGCACGGAGTCATGAATCGCAGGAAATGCTGGGAGGGGCCGTGGGGAAGGGGAGGGCGGAGGGGAGAGTCTGAGCCTGAGCTGAAGCCCGGGAGAAGAACGTGCCTGTGAAGACCCTTGGAGCAAGACCCATGTCCATGAAAGCAGAACCCAGCCTGTGGTCCCGGATCGCAGCCATGGGAGCTGCGCGTGCATCCCAGCAGCCGCTCAGCTGCTTCAAACAGAGGACGCTTTGGAGCTGAAATGAAGCGCTGGCAGCTACAGGCACGGATTGCTTCTCTCTCTCTGCACGCCTGTCTCCAAACCTTGTAATTGCATTGTTCATATTTAGGTTGCGGCGAAGAAACGTGTTTTATACTTAATGTTTGTCTCCTCTGAGGAGCGATCCCAGGGGGCTGGCAGATTTCTGGGTCCCTGTGTGCTCCTGGAGGGTTTGGCCTTGGACATCTGAGAGATGGAGCGAACAGGGGCTCACCCCACGGCTCTCCTTGGGGAAGGAGGCACAGGGGGATGCCGAACCACCTCCCTAAGGAGAGAAACACGTGGAGGAGTTTGCCTCCGTGAGACCTGCTGGAACCCAGATCATTCCTGCAAGTCTCCGTGGCCGCTGCAGTTAATCGATGCAGTTTGTTTGCCTTTGGGGCAGAGGGTATCGATCCCCTTTGTCTCCCTCCCTCCTTGTGCGATGCCAGGTGTCTGAAACGTGTCCAAGTTGTGCCGGTGCCAGGCCGAGTGGCAGCTGAATTATCACCCGGGTCACCCGGTTGCTGTTGGAAATGCACAATAAGCTCCCAGCTAAGAGAGAGAGGGAAAAAAAAAGGCCAGACAAAACCCCCCAGCAGCTGCTCAGCAGCCCGGGCAGGCAGGCCCTCCCCGTGCACGCCGGCCGGCAAAAAGCGTGGCAGGAACAATGCCCAGACCCGGGTGCTGCCGGCTGCTCGGAGGGAGCGTCCCCATTCCTGTGGCGCGGGGACCCCCCTCCAGGAGGGCGGTTTGCAGGGGCTGGCTCCGTGTGGGCGCTGCACCCGTGGGACGTGGCCGTGGCTCCCGGGCTGGGAGCGCTGTCTCTGGGGCGGCTTTCCCTGCTTGGCGGGTGGCTGCGGCTGCAGCACCGCTCTCCTCCTCCTGGCAGCTTCATTCTCCTCGTTAAACAGCTTAATGCAATTCCCCTTCCAGCCTGGCTCTGCAACAGGTACCAGCTCTAACGAGGATAACTTGAGGGGCCACATGCGGTGGCTTGCGGGTATATATATATATGTACCGTATACTGTGCATGTGCCTGCTGAGGGCACAGAGCTGCAGCAGCCTCCCCTCTCTCAGGCCGTCGGCTCCAGCATGGTATATTTTCCTCTAACAGGACTATGCCAAGTGCTTAAAAACATATAGTGGGTGCTAGAAATAGTGATAGTGATCTAAGAACTGGGATTCTAAAATAGTAATTATTTGTTGCTTTATTTCTTTTGTCATTGAGGCTATGCATGGACCAGGCTTTTCGGGGCAATTTGGAGAAGCAAGAGAGGACTCTATACATGACAGTGACAGTCACACGACTGCCGGAGTTGCAGGTTTTGTGCAAGTTAATTATCATTAATTCAGCTAACGAGAGATAGCGTTGCTAGTGCCCGTTCGATGCTAGCAGCGTCGGTAAGAGCCAGGTCTGGTGGTCGCTCTGTTGCCAGCCGAGCCCGGGTGACCAGAAGGGCTCAGCCCACTTAACTACAGCTGGAGTTTCCCTCCTGTTTGAGCACAGGGATGACTTGGCAGCATCCCAAAGCACCCAGCCTTTGGGTGCTGTGCACCTCTCAAAACTGGCTAAGGCACCCACAAAGTGCTCGGAAACCCACCCCTTGAAGAGACTGGATTCAATGGGAGTTGCTTGTACCCCTCCAGGAGCACACACGAGCACTGAAGTAGCAAAGTGTGTTATTCTAGCACGGCCGAAACCGTCAGAAGTGCCCCTGCTAAGGCTGGAGAGGCAGGTTTAATGCCTCTTTTGATACACAGCAGAAGCATTCATAGAAAGCAAGGAACATTTATCAAACACCTGAAGCACACGCTTCTGCGCGGCTGATGGGAGCCAGCTGCAAATGTTTATACTCGTGCCCTTGCCCGGGGAGCAGAGAGGGGTTTCCTCCGCTGCGAGGAAGTGCTGTGTAAGCTGCAAGTAAGTGCGTTTGGACCGGGGCTGCTGGGCTCTGGCCTGTGTCACTCGGGCTGAGCGGTGCAATGGGGCGTTCACAGCAAGTCAGTGCTGGGCCGTCAAATGGCCAAAGGAAGCTCAGTGCGGGCTGGTTCCTGAGCCCCTGCGGCAGAGGGCGGCTCTCCACAGGCGTTACACCAGGTCCGCTCCATCAGTCTGGGTAGCAAGAGAAATCCCAAACCAAGAGTGAATTTTCTTTGCAGCAGCGGGGCTGCTTGGGCACATCGCTGTACCCAGCACTCACGTGCCTTGATTGCTCCTTTTAATTTTCCTGCGGGAAATAGCCGAAAAAGCCCTCCTCCTGCGCCATGTGTCACCGGGGAGCTTACGATTTCCCTGTGCAGCTGGGAACGTCTCTTAGCGGTGCCAGGCATCTCACCCCCGCAGCGTGGCCCTCGGGTACCTGTGCTGCGGTAGACGGGAGATGCACGGCCCTCGGGAGATGCACGGCCCTCGGGAGCAGCCTCTCGCAGATGTAGCGATACCGGCCTGATCTGCGCTGCCAGCTGCATCGTCTCCCCGGGCGCCTTTGCTGCAGGAGGGTGCGGGGGGATGAGTGGCACAGGACCAGCAGCACCCACGAGCACAGGGGCCAGTCACCACATTTGTCTTCTTGCTGCTCGGCCAGGCGTCGAGTTCCACAGCCGCTCTCTAGATGCGAGTTAAAATCCTGTGCACACGTTATTGCCATTCACCAAAAGGTATTTTGACAGGGCTCTGTGATACACTAATTAGAAACAGTCACTTAAAATCCACATCTGAAATGTGTTGTGGAATTGAGGTTCAAGGAGTGCAGGTTTGCTACAGACACTGGATTCCTAAAGAACAATTTCCCACACCTAAATAATGATGTTTTCCATCATGTTACATCCATTAGCTATAGCTTGGCAGTTGCATCCATCATAATATGCTATTTCGGGGAAATAAATGAGTGTATTTTTCTCTGTGAGAACCAAGGCAAAAATATCTCGCTGCTGAAATATTGAGCAGGTTTATACAGCTAGACCAAGTGCAGATTATTGCTCTAATACGTTGATTCAGGCATTAACATACAGCTCAGACTAGTCTGCTTTCTTATAATCCTGTAACTTCAGAACTAACATTTTCAAAGTTACTACTTATTAAGTTTGCTTTTAAACTGTGCAATTAGCCTTCCAGCGATGTTATTAAACGATATCATGACTCTGCCAGAACAAACCTGGCTGTATTTATAGCTGTTCCCAATAGCCGAGGCACTTTTTAGTCTCCTTGTCTTGGGAGGGTGTCTGCTTTCCCTTTGCTTTTTAAAAGCATTTCAATTGAATTTCCTAAGTTCCTCCCCACCGTACGTATGTGCCAGCAGGTCCCTGGTTGTCTGCTTCCAGAACGGGGACTCTGGTAGTGCCTTTCAGAAAGAAGAGTGACACAGCTCCAGACACATATGCCTTCCCTGCTCTCCGTGTGCCGTTGACGGGAAGAACATTGACATTCCCGTCGTACTCCGTCAGTGTCATTTCTGCTTTGCGTCGGAGCGGGATGTGCTGCTCTGGTGGGATGGGCCAAGGAGGAGGAGCGGAGGAGCGTTTCGCTGTGCCCTGAGCGGCGGCCCTCACGTGCGCTCCCCGGGTGGCCCTGGGTGCCTGTCCTCTCTCATTTTTTCATCTGTAAACTGGAAGCGAATGCAGTTCATCGTCCATCTCGTGAGGATTAACAACTAGTTTGCAGGGCTTGCAGCACACAGAGCACCAGGTAGAAGCTCCTTCTTGCCAGTCTGAGGGGTCTCACCCAGCATCTCTGAAGTCGGCGGGACTCGAAGGAGATTTACCACCCCCTGGAAGAAGGAGATGGCCCATCTGGGGTTGATTTAAAACCAGCCCGGTCTGCAGTTTAACTGCGTCCGTGAGGCTGCTGATGTGAAACCGCTCCTTGCCTGGGAGGAGGAAGAGAGAGGAAACAGCGGTCGCCAGATGCTCCCCGCGGGCGCTGCCCGGCCCCTCCGAGCCCCCCGGCCCTCCAAGGAACGGTGCATCATCTGCCGGGGTGCAACCAAATCGTGGTTTAGGTGGACAATACTGAATGGGAATGAGCCATCAAATATACCACTTCTTCTATGCTCTGGCCACAGTATTTGCCCGCTGGGAATCCTTTCCCTGATCAACAGTGGGGAAAATAACACACTGGGGTTTGTAGCGGGGTGCCACTCTGCCTTGCTCTGGGACTGACACCCAGGCGATGTTGTACGGAAAGGGGTGTACTGCGGGGTGGAGAACCCCGGGCTGATTGATAAACATCACTCAAACAGCGGAGAGTTTGGAAAATGTGCCAGTTTGAGATTTTCAGTGATATAATCACAGGATATTTAAAAAGCTTGATTCTCAACGAGCCTAATCAAAGGCAAGTTCCTGAACCTCAGCTACAAAGTGAGACCCCATGCTGTAAGAACACGAGCGCTAATCTCAGAGGCTTTAATGGAGTACAGGAGCAAAAAATGCTCCTGGGACAGCAACAGTAGACGCTGCACAGAGCGAGTGAGCAGAAGACAGAAGCAGGCTCTGGAATCAGCACCTTCCTCTTGCACACCGGGTGCTGGTACAGGGGACGGGAAACACCAACGGGATCTTCTGCTTCCAACAGTGCTTCTCCCATTGATTTCTAAAGCAATAAAATTGGCCTTTAGTCAACCACTGCAAAGTTGCATAAAGCATATTTGATGGATTACACCTATCAAAACTTTTAGCGAGAGGAACAGGTACAATTAACAGGCTGCGTACAGGATCTTCTCTGCAATTTTTTCCTTGACATCATCAGTAATTACCTGCACTAAACATGCTGCTGCTGTGCGCGGGCTTGTCAATCAAGAGGCAGCTCAGACCCAGAACATCATAAATTCACTGTCATAAACTTTGCTGCCAGACTGCGGGAGAAGCGCTGTCAGAAGGGTACGTAGCATCCCCAGGGCTTCGCGTCTCTCCCCGTGCCCTCGCGGCTGGGGCCAGGGAGGCAACTTACCACGGAGCTGTGCCACACGCACCGGCTGAAAATGCCGGTACTTCCAGCTCTCCAGAAGAGCCATCCCACAATTACCTTATGTGAGCCTGGCAGTTCCCTCCGCTGGAGAGATACAAGGTTATTAAGCAAATATGATTAATGAATAAAAGAACCTCTGGCACGCTAGAACGAGGCTCCGAGGCCCATCGGGCTCCGGGAGGATTCGTCGGCTCGCGCTTTGGGAACCGCGTCAGATTTCTGCAGTAATATGATTAACACGCTGTGTAATGGGCTAAATCCATCCCAAGCATCCCTCTGGTTAAGCGTCTGCGTGGACACCTGGAATGAATTTGGCCCTTTTACAGTGGATGCACTTGACAGAGCTGTACCGCTAAGATGGAAGAAAGGAGGGGACCAAGGTACCGCTACAGCTGGGGGGGAGGGAGTGGGGGAAGGATGGAGAGGAGGGATGGATCCGGAAGGGAGCAGAGAGATCCAGACCAGCCCCTGCCCTTGCTATTCTGCCAGAGCAGGGGGAGAGCTGTGGGTCGGAGCAGACGTGCACTGAGCCTGCGTGCCTGCACTGCCGTGCTGTGCCATGCCCGCCGTCGCCGGCTGCCACACCACGGCACCTCCCGGCCAAAGCCGGGGGACTTGGCCACACGCTTGTCTGCCGTGCAGCCAGCTCCAGAAAACACGGAGCTGCCAGACCTCACCGGCTGAAGGAATAGGAAGGATGGGGAGCGCTGCCTTCCTTATCTGTGGGGCCAGATTGCGAGCAGCTGTGGGCAGATAAAGAGCGATGGAGATCAGCTAGAGGAAGGCATTTGCTTGCCCTGCAAAGCAAACTCTCTCTCCCTCTTCCCAGCGTACCCTGGCAGCGGTGGGACTGCCTTTTGGGCAGGGAATCTTCTCTGCCGCAGCGGTAAAAGCAAGAGGATGGATGATGTAAGAGCAGGAACTTGAGTGGCTGATTTCAGTTTATTTGTAGACTTCTGCTTTATCTCACCCTGTCGGGGCTGCTGCTGCTGCTTCCTACCTCCCGCTGCCGGGGACGGGTGTCCCCTGCCGAACGGCAGCGTGATGGGGAGCAGCCCAGCACAAGCTGCTCTGCAGTGGCCAGGCTCAGCCATGGGTTTTGCTCCGGTGCTGCAATGCTCTTTCATAGGTAGGCTCCATCCCGCTATAGTGTCCTGTATGGCATTAATTGCATATGATATTTCTTACCCATTCCAAGTAAGTTACCCATTCCGTTGGGTAAAAGTTCCATGTTTTTGTGCTGTTTTAATAATTCTCAGCAAGCAACTTTGTTTTCCAGCCTTGGATAGTTTCATGCATGTGTTCATTGTGGTCCCTTACAGTTTGCTTTAGTCTCGTAATTACTGAGTGATCACAAGGAATCAAGTTGTGTAGAGGAACTGCCCAGAAAGCAATTAATCGCAACCAGACCTTGTTAAAATCCCGTTGCCACACCAATTCCCCACACTTACAGAACCTGACCACAGTGTGAAAATTGATATTTATGCCGAGGAGTGTCAATGCGCTGCCTGTGCACCGTTCCCTGATTTACTGTCCGCCGGGGTTTGGACTCTGGGGCTGCAGTGAGACGCGCTGTTTGATTTCCAAGCCCTGAAAATGAAATAACTGCCCACCCGGGCCCTTCAGTGCTGAATATGATCAGCACATTAACGCCGCTAGATTCTGCGGGTGATCAGCCTCCAGCTTAAAATTAAGTTGCTTGATTTCTTGCAGCCCTATTCCTGCAAACTTGTTGAACTGGATGAAAACAGTAGTAGAACAGCCAGATTTTGCGATAGGGATTAAAGGTCTGTTGCTGGGCATGATTTAAATTCATTCCTCTCAGCCTGCGGTCTCCCCCTGTCCCGCTGGCTAATGGGGGACAGCCTCGGCACACTGGTGACAGATTTCCAAGGAGGCCAAAGCGGTTGAGGGAAGTTTTTCCGGAGGTGAGGCGACTCTCCGGGGCTGCTGGGGACCGGTATTCTCCTCCCTGGGCAGCGCGTCCTGTGGCTGGTTGAAGAGAGCTCCCTCCCTGAGGCCTGGGACGGGTTTCAGAGTTTGTTGAAAATGATAAAAATCTCTCTTAGTTACCAGTATTACGACACAACAAAATAGGAGTTTTTTGTGATACTCTCTACAGTGGAAAAACTCTGCGAAAAAGTGTCTGTTGGCTTTGAAAGTCGCTTGCTCCAATACTCTTAACAGATGGACGGCTGCTCGCAGCGATGTGGCTGCTCTGCGCTTGCAACCCTTTAGCTCCCGTGGAGACGTAAACGTTTCGTTAGGAAAGAGCAAGTTCTGCCTGAGATCGTGGCTGTGTCCTCTGGGACACGGAGGGGGCAGGCAGGAGAGTGGGAGCCCGATGCCCTGTCTCTGGTGGGGCACAGCCTGCCCAGCCCCACGTGGTACCCAAGGCACCGGCGTGACATTTATACTCTGGGGCTCGTCCGTGGGATGCTGCTAAGGCCTGGGTGGAGCATCTTGCTGAAAAGGAAGCCAAGGCACACTCACCAGAGCAGGGGCAAAGGATGCTAAGAATTTTAATGATTCTGGTTTGACCAATAATGGATCTGTTAATGTAGTCTCTGCAACTAGGAAAGACAGGTTTATTTCTGTACCTCTCAGGAGACAGGCTGGAGCTATTATAAAGTTATTAAGCTATTATTATATACAGGTATTAAGGTTGAACGAAGAAATGGAGTATTATGAGGGCGTACGAAAGAGGAACCTCAGAGGCGTGCAGGAGAAGTTAGGGAAAGCGATGGTGAGGCATTCGTAGCAGGAAGGGGCCGGTTTAGCTGTGGGATCAACCAAAGCTAGAGAAGATAAACCATAAGTCACCTTTGAGCTCTCGACAAGGTGTGTAAACCATTTTCTTCTGCCATACGACTGATTTGTGAGGATTCCTGCAGGGAGGTGAGCAAGAGAGCCGGCCCCACGCTGAGGATGTCCTGCTCACCAGATCTGTAAATGCTGTTGTGCCCTGCGGTGTGAGCAGAGACCAGCCGAGCTCCGAAGCTCAGGGAAGACCTCACCTGTGATTGCACTTGTTATGGGCCTCTGCAAATATTATGTTGTAGTCTGCAAAGCTTGTGTACTCGGTGTGAGCAACTGTGCAATGCCTGTAAGGTCCAAATTCAACCGGCCAGCTGGAGGAGGGAAGCTTGGCAAGAAGGGAGGATGCTAGGTGAAGCTGGCACGTGGAGAGGACAACTCAAAACCCAGTGTGGGTAGCGTCTTGGATCCGCTCGGAGCTTAGAAGCTCTAAACACAGTGGGATACAGCAGCTGGATCTTTTTCCAGCAATCTGAGCATCCACCACGGGGAGCAGAGCCAGGGCTGTGACACACGAGCGCGAAACGTTAGTCAGAAAGGACAAATGGAATGTGAAAAACCACCAGAAACTCCCAAAGTGGGTCAAATTCCTTGATGCATCTAACAATAGATGTAGGACGGGAAAGGCAGGGTCGATCTGGTTGCACGCCCTCCTGTGCCTCCCGAAATCTGGGCTCCACTGTGGGCCTGGCTCCATCGTGGTGAAATTCAAAGCAGGCAGCTGAAATCGTGGAAGCCAGAGGCTCCGGCTGTGCCTCCTCCACCCGGGCCTGCCTGGCATAATATTAGCTTCACGCCTGAGCGAGGAGGACTTGGCTTATTAAACTTGCAAACCTGCCTTGCGCTAGCCCTTGGGTATTTAGGACTGCCGAGTCTCTGGGGCAGGATGCTCTAATGCTACTTTTATGCCACGTCTACCGCAACGAGGCCTCCTTAATTGGCTTGTGGTTCCCACCAGCACTGCAAGCAAAGAACAAGTGATGGAGAAAAATCTGCCAGCACCGCAGCTACCGTTCGGTGCTGGTGCATTGTTAGTTCACGTGTTGTCTCTCTCCCCAAAGACAAACAAGCTGGGTAGCCAAAAAGGTCTGCGGGGAGGATGCGCAGCAGAATCCAAGCACAAGAAGTTGGGGGACACGGGCAGTCCTTGTCCGCAAGGCACCCCCCTGCCCAGTCCGGTTGCTCCCCTCCACCGAGTCCTGACTTTTCAGTAGCACGGGGGCAACTGACTGTGAAATTGTCTTTTTTTTTCTCTCTCTCTCTCTTTTTTTTTTTTTTTTTTACATAAAACAGCCCCCCCCCTTCCCTGCTTTAATCACTTTAAAACAACCCTGGAGGAGCGAGACTAGGGTAAATAAATGTGGGAACCAGGGGAGTTCTTGAACTGTTAAAGAAATCAATATAAATCACAGAGTAACCTTGCCCTGATATCTTCCTTATCACCTCTGAGGCTCTACCTGCCTTTGTCTAACAACAATCTCAGTTAATTAGATAATTAATCTAATTATCTAATTAGGTGGAATTGCTAATAGCTATTCCACCTAATTAGGCCAGTGGCTGTATCTCAGTAGCAGCGGTTCTCTCTTTCTGGCTAACCCTCCACCTTCTGCCGTGCCTGAAACCAGGCACTGACACAATTCACGGCTCTTTGTTTGCTTTAACCAAAACCACCTGGAAATGGTTTTACATTTTTACTGGGGCTTTCCTTGAATGAAAGCAAGGTGGCCAGTTGGAAAGTAGAAAAGGAAGCTCTCAGCACAAGATTAATTTTTTAGCAATAAGTGCAGCAAGCTCTTCATTTTTTTAATTCATTCTCCTGGTGTAAGATTAATTTTAGCTCTGAACACAGCAACCTGTTATGTTTGAATTGATCCTAGGCAAACATATTGCTCCGAGGCTGGGGAAACAACGTAAGTAGCTTTTTTTTCCCCCTTTATTTGGACAAGTTTAGCTAACTCATGGCTGCGGTCCCAAACACGGTCTCTTCCCTTGCAGAAACGCGGGTTGTTCTCTCGCTGCAGCTTTCCCAATCCATCCTATGTGCGACGGCACGAGGGAGCTGGCCAGAATTAAAACCAGCCTAAGGCTGTCGGTCCCGTGGCAGCGCAGTCCCGCGCTTGTCTCTGCAGGGATGCTGTAGCTGGCAGCACCACAGCACTAGTTTTGGCTGGGTGACTGCAGCACCGCTGTCCCCTCAGGAGCCGTAGATGCCTTTGGGGCTGCAAAGCTACCACATGGCACTCATGGGGTTTTTTCCTTAATGCCTAAATTGGATTTAAGGGCGTTTTTGTACATTCCGAAACAAATCGGCAGCTGTCTGCAAAGCAGGCAGACAGACTTGGCCCTGAGAAGAGATCGATGTGCTCGCGCTTCGCACCCAGAGCTCTGCTTTCTCAGGATCCCGCCTTCTGCACCACCCTACGCGCAAGAAAAGCCATTCAACATCTGAGCAGTCAAGAGTTTGGACCCTTCCAGTCCAAGGAATGTTTGATGGCTCGTGCCATCACTATCAGTTGCTGGAGAACCTCGCTGGAGCCCGCTGACACCTACAGCCGTGGCAGGCACCGCTTGGTGCGGTGCTCGGGGAAGGAGGCGTTGCGCTCAGCAATCGGTGCTGTGTGTCACCGAGCCCATGGGAAACCTGGCTGGAGTCTGGATGAGAAAAACAGGCCAGGTAGGTTCTGCAAGAGCATTTCTGTGGTAAACCACTTCTCTCTCCTGGAAACGCTTCCTTCCCGTAGTGCTCCCAGGTTCATCTGCTGCGATAGCATCCAGTCCTGTGATCTGGTTCTGGGGAGAGAGTCCTGCTCCTGCCGTCATCCCCCTGCACGGCTGGGATGATGGGCAACAGATGAATCCATGGCTTTTCATTTTGCTTTCTCTGTGTTTTAGTTTTGGTTCTTTTTTTTTTTTTTTTTTTTTTTTTAATATATATATAACTGAAGCACCATAAAATGTCTCCTTGGGGTAGTTTGATTTTTCTTTAAAAAAAAAAAAAGTTATATATTACATATATATTTTTGAACTGCTTGGAGCAAAGTTGTCTCAGCATTCTCATTTTGAAACCCCCATATTGAGGTGTTTATTACAGCATCGTGAAAATTCACATTTAGTTGAGACTTGGCAAATGTTTTTTTGGCTTGAAGCAAGTTTTCTTTTGAAGAAGTTTACTATTAATTGTTTAAGGTGGGTTTTTTTCCCCCCTTTCTCTCTATTTTTCTTTTCAAAAAGCAACACCTTCCAGAACTGGGTTTGGAAGCAGTAGGCCAGCTCTGCAGCAAGTGTGAAAGCTGCGAGTCAAGCCCAGAGCTGCAGCCATTCAGCCTTTTTCTGACATCTGTTAAGGGAATGGGAGGAAGGGAATTCAGCTGTACTCTACAAGAAAAGAGCCTTTTTTGTTATTGTTGTTTTGGTGAGTCCTGCGTAGCCGCACTCCCACCAGATGCTGGTGATCCTAATGCCAGCTGCACAGACAGCATCTCTGACTGCCTGGAGCTGGTCCCTTCACACGCCCCAGAGCAAGCCAGATTTGCTGTACCTGCGAGAAAACGGAGTGTGCGGCAGGCTTGTTGCCGTCTATGACTTAGCTGTGTACTGAACAATGACATCCCTGGCAGGGGCTGGGATCGTGGTGTTACAGTTCCACTGGAGTAAATGCAGTTACCGCTGATCTGGTTTGTGATATGGCCTCAATACCGATGACGCAGTCTATGCTTTATAGTCACGTTTTTCTTCTTTTTCAGGTGTGCAGACCCATCTATTTCAACATGAGGACATGTGGGTAGATAACCAGGTTTATATAACCTGCACTAGCAAGCTGCATGTCCCACAGAGCCCGGAGCAGGAGTCACCTACGTGGCCCTCTGATGGGCAGAAAGCCTCGCTCCATCCCTGCCCTGCATGGAGGACTTGCTACGAGGCGTCAGGAGTGTGTGCACAGAGCTCCTGCAGTGAGGCTCTTCCACATCCCATATCTTTACGTGCCGGGGTGGGTGTGCGAGGAATAGCCCGGGAGCTGGTGTCTGGCACTGGTGGGAAATGGCTATCGCCGACCAGCGTTGGGTCCCTGCGTGCCCGGGGAGCCCAGCGGCACTGCCAACCTCCTCTGCCCCTTTTCAGCCCGCAAGCTGTGAGATGGGGGAGGATGAGGACGGACAGAGCAGACAGACAGATCTCAGGCAGCACATCAGCAGGGCCTGCCTTAATGGCCTTGCGTGTCCACATGGAGGTGGGCGAACATCTCCAGAGAGAGCCAGGACCTCCCTGCCGCCTGAGACAGTTTCTAACCCCGAACCCAAATGGGATTTCTTCTGAGATTCTGAAATATTGTAGGCAGGGTTGGGTTGTGGTTTTTTTTTTTCCATTTACAGTTTCTAGCAGTGGCCAGAAATGGAAGTATCAAAGTCTCAAGAGTGAGTCTGCTTTCTCCGGCTCTATCTTGCAAACTCAAGAAGTTTGAAGAGGTCTGATACTCACCCTTACCCTTGCTTATTTATCAGCTTAGTCTCCACCCGAGGGGGTTCCCAGTGCCCTACCTGAGATGGCTCTGCTTGCACGACTGCGCTGGCTGGCTGCCACAGCAGGGCTTGCTAGAACAGGAAAAAATAGCAGTGGTACTTTTGGTCCAGTCCTTCTGGTGCTTTTTCTATTTTTGCTCTCCTCTTGAAGTTGCCACAACAGATTTGTGCCTGTGCCGTGAAGGTACCAACTTATTACCACCGTTTTGTATCACAGATATGACAATTTCACTGCAATCTTTACGATACCTTGCTGGGATACCTGCGGTTGGACAAGTGTGAATTTGGCTTTATCTGTACTGGGGCTTTTCAGTCCCTTCCACAACGCATAATTTACTTAGGAATTGCAATGTTGACTTCCTTTCCCCCCCCTCATGTTATCTTAATTTTTTTTTTTTTGTATTTTATTAGATATTATTTTTTGACATTGTGCTCCCACGTATCATTGCGATGCAGATGTTACATATCTATTTACCATTTTCCACTTGCCGTGTTTCATTAGTCTATTCAGCAACTTTGTGTCTGTCCTCGTTGCAGGCTTCAGTGTTCTACAAACTGCGTGGAGCTACAAGATCAAGGTGCTTTTTCTTGGCTGCCAGCATCCAGCACAAAGGGGGAGGCAGATTTGGAGACGTTGCTTGTTTCTATGGATAATAATCAATACGACCCATTAGGGAGACAACTACATACATCACTAAACTTTGACCTCTGCTCTCCAGAGCAGTCCCAAGATGCCTATTCATATGCTGGTGACATCCAGATTGCGCTATTGCAAAAGCCTCTTTGCTTGGGAAGGGATTACAGATTTAAATTGCACAGCCTTTGCTATCTGTAGAATACAGCGTGCAGGATGCTTAGCTAGAGCCTCTAGTTTTTGTTGGCTTTCTTTTCTACTCAGCCGAGTTTTATATTTAACGCTGTTGCACGCAGAGTTTTTTATGCCTCTCTAACTTTTCAGGCTGTTTTCTACTCCTGTCTGTCTGGCATTTTAAGGGTTTGCAGACCCTGGAGATTCTTGGCACTGGCTGTTGCTTGCATATTGCTCCTCATCTTTCAGATCCTTTTTCTACTACGTTGTTCTTCGGCAGGCTGTTTCTGATAGAAAGGTTTTGGCTTGCTGTTTGAAGTTCCTGATAGTCGGCATTTGATCACTTGCTAATTCAGTTCTAAAACTATTTTCCAAAGAGCCCATGAAAGACTATCTATAAATAGATTATATTAAAAAAGAAAGAAAGAAAACTTTAAAAATACTCTTATTTTGCTGAACAGAGGAAGCTTTAAGTTTTCTGGGAGGAAAAACACGCACACCGAATTTAGAAGCAAACTGGAAATCCCTGGGTGTTTGAGAAATCCCTTTCTAGGCACAAAAGCTGGATGAAGAGTTTTCTTCTCCCTGTACCTCTCTCCTTCCCTTGAGAGAGCATCTACTGAAATCTGTTCGTTGGAAACAAGTCAGACGAGATCATTTGGTGTGGGTGGGTGAGGCGGGAGAGACAGGACTGTGATGACAGCAGTAGGGTCTGACCTCAGCGGGATCACAGGGGCAGGAGGGACCGTGTGAGCCGCTCTGCTGTGCGACTCCTTCTGTAAGCGATCAAGGTCCATCTTTACATTGACTGCCTTTGCTCCTCCCATTGCGAGGCTGTTTCTGTTCCTTGCTCCTCTGAAGGTTAGAAACAGATGTCTAGTTTCCAGCCTACATGTCCAGCACAGATCAGTTGTGCTCTTCTTTCTTGTCTTCTAGCTCTTTTATTGCTGCGATGTGCTGCCTCCTTCCCCAGTGTACTTTTTAAAGAGTGTTCATGTCCCCTCCCAGCCTTTGTTTCCCTAGGCTGAGCAAGTTGAGTTTGTAGAGACTTCTTTCATAAAATAGGATTTCCATTCCTCTGACCATCCTAGAAACTCTTCTCCATGCTTGTCCCAGCTTGAATGCATTTTTTTTCTTCAACTGGAGAATCGTCTGGAGAGTGGTAATTGCAACAAGATCTTGTCTGTGCACTGTACAAAGACATTCTAGCTTTCCCTGTCTCTATTCGTTGACACTTCTTCTGATACCCTCTGCTTGACGTTGGCCTTTTCAGGAGCTAAGTCACACCAGCAGTACACAAACACCCGAGACAGGTCTTCTCCCTCCTATGTGCCATAGCAATGAGCTTCTGCTCTAAGTCAGGAACTTTTATTACGAGCACCCAGCTGCCTAAGTCGGTAACACTGTATTTTATCCCATTTCCATTTTGCGCTCTCTCAAAGTTATTCTCTTCTTCCAATGTGACGTTCTGCTTCTCATCTGCAGGTTATTAGCACAATCCCTCCTTTTCCTAATGGGGTCACTAAGGAAAACATCAAGTAATGTTCATCCCAAGGCAGATTTTTTGAGGAGCTGTACCAACGATCTTCCTCCAGCCCTGTGGTTCTCCTTGCTTAATCCTTTGCCTACTTTGTCATGCCTGTGCTCCCAGCTCAGCTAAAAATATCCCATTTGAACGTGCATCCGAGTCTTTACTGAAGTCTGGAAAATGGCACACTGTGTGGCAACTCTTCCTTATCATTTGTTTGTCTCCCACAATTATCAGTGAAGTCTCTTAGTGTCCCTGTATTAATCCAAGACACTTGCTAATTCAGTACATTTTGCCAGAGCACGCGTAAGTCTCTGTGGTGCACCAGGGCCATCCATCAGCCAGTTCTGTGTTTACACAATCCCGAGCACAACGCTTTTCCCCAAAAGCTGTCAAACTCAGCCTGGGCCACATTTTCAAAGATGCTGTCAAGTGCTAAGTGAGACTTCCAGGAGTAGTTTCCTCCTGACTTCTCGCTGGTGTTGGCACCTGAAGCCGATGGCAGTTAATGCTGTGCTTTGAAAGCAAGAGAGGGTGCGGTTAGTTGGCCACCAGTGCCTCTGGCCAACGCATGCTTTCTGGTTTGGTATTTTGTTTTGTGGTGAAGACTTCCAGGCTTCTGAGCATGGGCTCCTGCTTCCCTTGCCAAGGATGCTCTTATGGTATGGCAAACATTATGTTACTTTGTGTGAAGTCCGCCGGCTTTCACACAGTCTCTTTTTCTTCCACCTCTTGATGTCTTCCCTTCATCCTGGAAACCTGGGGAGGCCAAAAACACATTTAATCCCCTTCAGCAGGACACAGCGAAATGAATGCTTGGCTGTGAAGGTGCTCTAGTGTAGCTAGTTCACCATTTCTACCCTCAATTGCTAATTTCCCTTTCCACCCACTTCTACTAAAAGGTGCTAATCGTGTGGTGATACGCAACTTCCCTGCCCCAGAGAGCAGCAGCATCACTTCTGATCCTTTTAGCTCTGGCTAAGCTAATAGAGAGACCTGTGTCCTGAGCCTGATTCCAACTCCTGTGTAACAAATTCCTTATTAAATCCACAGAAAATTCATTTACCAGTGGTTAGACTACAGGCTGTTCAGGACAGCAGTCACTTCTGAGAAGTTACGCACATCTGATGCAAAATTACAAAAATGCATATTTACCACAGTGACCAATGGGGCCGAGAAGCTCAGGTTAATATTTATATTTGGCATTGAACCCTATGCACAAATACTGACTTTGGCTGCGCGTGTAGCGTCCCAGTTTATTTTTAAATCCATTTATGCCGATGGTCCAGGTGCAGGGAATTACCCCTGTGTTCTTGGCACCCCAGGCTTTGGAGGTCTCACCATACTAAAGAGGCTATTAACAGGGTGTTTAGCTCAGGGCCGTGGCTCCAAGCATCCCTGGCCAGCTGCTCCATGGAGGGTATGGACCCTCGATCGCTTTTGGGGCTGAAGCAAAGAAGCAGGAGCAGCTGTGGCACTGCTGGGGTGAGGGACGATTCAAGCGAGGCAGATGGGGATGCCGAGCCGGTGCAGAGGGGTAACCATGCTCTATCTGTCTCATCCCAACATCTCCGTACCTGACGTGAAGGATGTTCTGATGCACAGCTAAAGTTTTGCTGGGCAAACCCGTTTACGCATGAGCTCCCAGCATAGGCTGTGGCAGCCAGGATGGCCTGAGAGGTCCGCGCCCTGCCCTCCCAGCCGCTGTGAGCGTGCTTGCCCCGGTGCCCTGTCTCTGGTCATGCCCTGGAAGCATCTGCAACCAGTGTGTCT
Source organism: Phoenicopterus ruber ruber (assembly GCA_009819775.1). Taxonomy (NCBI): domain Eukaryota; kingdom Metazoa; phylum Chordata; class Aves; order Phoenicopteriformes; family Phoenicopteridae; genus Phoenicopterus; species Phoenicopterus ruber. The sequence continues at coordinate 5,075,789 of CM020224.1, forward strand.
TTACAAGGTTTTTGTCATTAAAAATAAACATGGTGGGGGACGGGGAGAGGTGGAAAGAAGTGGGTTAACAGGATCCTCTTGCAGTTGAGAGTGCTCTCAAGCAAGCAGTTGCACATAGTTGGCACCGCTGAGAAAGCGGCATCTTCTGGAGGCAAGGGTGGGAATTTCTTCTCCTGGATTTACCACCAACTGAACAGCACCGTGGAGTCCAAAACATTTAGCTTGAAAGAGTTTGGTTTGAAAACTGGTGCCATAGATTTGTGTGTGAGCACAGAAATTTACTCCTTTCACTTTTCAAATCAAGAGTGATGGAGTTAATGAGAAGAAGTGCTAAATGACTTGCCCAAGGCTGCCTTGTGAGCATACAAGAGCCCAAACTCCATTAGAAATCCCCAAATGCTCAGTGGGGTGCAGTGCCCACGCAAGCTTGGTGAATTTTGAGGCTGGCAGGATAACTCACTGTACTAACACCACGGTGTGAAAGAAATACCCCACCAAGGCAGTTGTAATTCAGTTTGACAGTATTTTCAGCCCTGATTTCTGCCAATGGTTCCTGTCTCAGTGCGATGGTGTCTGGAGGGGGGAACAGGGAAGCGCTGCGCACAGGATGCAGCATCCCAAAAGCTCCGGCAGGATCAACGCACGAGTCCACCGGCAGCCACAGCGCTCCTCCAGGAACCATCCGTGAAGGTAGAGACACCCAACTGTGGCTTGAAGAGTGTTTAACAAGCTGGGAGTGATCACCTCCCGTTGAATGTACGTGATTGAATGAAGTCACGCTATAGTTGGGTTGCCAAGCTTTTAACACGTGACTTTGAAAGTGTTTTTTTGCTGAGGAAGGAAGGTTTCCAGGGGAATTGATAATAAAGGATGTAGTAGGTTTTTGGAAAGAAAACAACTTTTGCTATGAAAAGAAAACAGCAACCCTGAAACTTTTTTGAGGAGATAAATTGCTTTCTAAAAAAGGGCCGTAGCTCCTTGGTGTTTCCACAATAACTTACTCTGTGCCTGCGGTGGCTGTCACTCTGCTTAATGCGGCAATGGGGAGCTAAGGGAAGCAGCTGTGACAGAAAACGGGAGTCACATCATGCCTAGATCTCCTCCCGAGTCAAAATTTCAGCACTTTCTGCCTTTCTGAGCTTCTTCTCAGGTTCTTCACTGACCTTCTCCCCAAACACGGTGTTCTTGTCCCCATAAACATCATTGCCATGAAGTTCTGGTAGTGATTGCACACCGGGACTCTGCGCTTACCAGACCCCGTGAGCACTGCCGAGCTACTGTTCCCACACAGATTCCCAAAGCAAACGTTAACTGCTGTAATCTAAAAGAGCAAAAATGTTTGGAAAACAGCAGATGCAATGGGAAAATGACACTTCCTACATGTGATAATTGCGCAACCTTAACTCTGCCCTTGGAGTATGTCTGCTTCTCGCTGTATTGTTCGAGAACTTGCGTGGTGTAGAAAAAAGTCATTGGAAGTCTTCGTCTGTACAAATCACAGTTAAATCGGTTGGCAGAGGTGCCAGCAAGGGTTAAATTACCTGTGTGGGGCTGGGGGGGCTGGGTAGGGTAAGTGGATTACATGCAGCTATTAAGTACGGAGAGGTGACTCTGTCAGCACGATTTGACTGTTAAAATGGGCATCGGTGGAGGGGACAAAACCTCTGTGGCTTCCGAGCGAGCCCAGATCACTAAAGCTTTAAAGCGCAGGACACGGTTATGCTTTCCTCCTGTCATGGTAGGAGCATATCCTGCCTTAAGCCACTTACATTTGTTTGCTTTTTAAGTAGCACTTTTATTTTTTTCTTGTATTCAGCCACAGGTTAACTTTGTTCAGACTATCTTCACCCTCGCCCTGCAGCCCCGCTCCCCAGGCACAGCCCCGTGCAGCCCACAGACATCCCTCCTGTCCGTGCTGTTTTTTGCCTGCGGATGAAGTTTGCTCTTCACCAGCGGGAGCTCTTAGCTTGGCTTAGTCACCGCTGAGAAACTGGGAAAGCACGGTGAAAAAATGTCTGCCTGGCAAGGCTTGCGCTTCGTGCAGCTAGGAGCGGTTGAACCAACTTTTGTCTTTATTTATCGCTCATTACCCCTGCCCTTCCCGAGCTGTTCATTGCCCCCATCTCCTCCTGCAGCTGCTGCTGAGGAACCGGCCCTGCGTGAAAAGTGGCTCAGCAAAGATGGCAAGGGCTTGTCCTTGGCACATCGCCGTCCAGCCCGCCACACCAGCGTTTCCTCAGGCTCAAAGGGGCAGAGGGGAGCAGGGCCAAGCTCAGGGTAGGGCTGCCACTTTTTGGGAAATGCCACTTTGTGCCACCTTGGGAGTTTTGCAGAACCAGAGCTTGTGCTTTTGGTGGAGTTGATAGATCGTTGAGGGATCGATGGCAATCTTTCAGGAAGACTATGGCAGTACTGTCGAAACACCATCGGCTCTGTACGGGCTAGTGACCTGACCCAAAGCGGAAAGGAAATTCATAAAGGTAGCAGCCGAGGTATTCGTGAAGGTACGGGGAGCCCGTGCCCGAGGAAAGGGCAGGGAGCAGGAGTTCGCTCCCGGCTGCCCAACCCTATGGGGTAACTCCCAGCGCAGCTGCCCGGCGATGCGAGGCAGGGTCCGGCTGCCCTTCCCCTCACGAGTGGGCCTACGCATCCCCCGGCCCCCGCCGAGTGCCGCCGGTACCTGCTGCCCCTCCCGCCGCCCGCAGCCCGCTCCCGCCCCGCGGGCAGGACGGGGCCGCGCTCTCCCCTCACGGGCTCCCGCCCGCAGCAGGCCCCGGCGAGGGCGCCGCCGGCCTCAGCCCCGCTCCCCCAGGGACGGGCAAGCGACAAGCCCTCTGAGGGGGAAGGGACGGGAAAGGAAGGGGCCACCCGCCACCGCCGGCTGAGAGGAGCCCGCCCTCCCGCCGCGGCGGGGTCCCGGTGCGGGGGGCAGCGGCCGTGGCGCTGAGGGGAGAGAGAGAGAGGCGACCCGAAGGGGCTCCCGGCCGGGGGCGGGGGGCCACGGCGGGGCGGGGGTGGGACCCGTCGGGGAGGCGGCGCGGCGCGGGGGGCGCTCCCCGCTCTCCTCCCCGCCGGGCTGGCGGCGGGGCCGCCCCCATTGGCCGCGGCGCGGCCACGAGCTCCGCCCGCCGGAGCGGCGCGGCGCGGGGAGGGAGAGGAGGGAGGAGGAGGAGGAGGAGGGAGGGCGCCGGGCTGCGCTGCGCTGCTAGTCTGGAGCGGAGCCTGGCAGCGGCAGGAGCGGCGGCGCGGGGGTGAGGAGCAGCCGGAGCCTGCTGGACGGAGGCAGCCCCGTCCCCCTCCCCTCCCCCTCGCCTCTTTCTTTGTGCGCAGGGCAGGGGCGGCCCCGATCCATGGTCATGGGCGACAAGAAGAGCCCGACCAGGTGAGCGGGGGCGCAGGGGGCGCGGGGGCGGGCGGGGAGAGGCACCTAAGATGGAGGGAGCGCCGCGGGGGCCGCCCCTGCCTGCCCCTGCCCCGCCGGCGGCGGCGGGCCCAGCTCGGCGCTGGCGCGGCGGGAGGGGATGGCGGTGGGTAGGCCCCTGGCTGGTAGTTGCGTGCGTGTGCTCCGCCGCGGGGGAAGGGGGGGGCGCGGCGGCGAGGGGCTCCTAAGATGGAGGGAGCGCGCGGGGAGGGGGGCGGCGTGCCCGCGCCGCCCCGCCAGGTACGCGGGGGGCCGGGGCGGGGGGGCTGCGGGCGGGGAGGGAGGGAGGGAGGCTCCTAAGATGGAGGGAGCGTGGAAGGGCAGCAGCAGGAGGAGGAGTGCCGGTGTCTCCCTGCCTGCCGCCGGTGCCAGGGCTGGTCTGGTGTGAGAGCAGCCATGGCGGCTCCGCTCGCTCGCACTCCCGCTCCGCGCACTCGCTGCTCCCAGACAAAGGGAGGTTTAACAAGGTGGAGGAGGGAACGCGCCTCCCAGCCTTCAAACTCTCCCACCCACACTCCCACCCTCCCTCCGAGGGAGGGGGGGCGGCCCCCGCCGCCGTGCGGGGGGCGCCGGGGGAGGCGGCCGACCCGGCCCGGCTGGGCTCGGCCCGGCCCGGCCCGGCCCGGCTGGGCCCTCCCGCGGCGCGGGGCCGGGGGCGGAGCGCGGCGCCGCACCGCACCTCTCCGGGCGCCGGCCCCGGTAGGTGTTTGTCGGCTGTTCCCGGGCGCGGGGGGAGAGCGGCGGTGAGAGCAGGCGCTGGGTTTCGGGGCTCTGTAACATGGTTTCTTATGTGTGTGTTTTCTTTCTCTCCTCCTTCTCTCCCTCCTCCTCCTCCTCCTCCTCCTCCCGCCGCCTCTCTCCTCCTCCCCAAACACACACGTACACACACGCTTCCCCTCTCCCTCCCCCTCCTCAAGGCCGAAAAGGCAAGCCAAACCTGCAGCCGACGAAGGCTTTTGGGATTGTAGCGTGTGCACCTTCAGGAACAGCGCCGAAGCCTTCAAATGCAGCATCTGCGATGTCAGGAAAGGCACCTCCACAAGGTACGTCCTCACCTTTCAACGCGGCTTTCGTTCCGCACCGGGCTGTGCCGACTTGTTGATTTTTTTCGCTGTTGCCTGGATATCGGCTGGTTGCACCCCTCCTGCCCCTGCCCCCGATGCAGTCCCTTCTGTCCCCGTTCAAAAGCTTGTGGATTTTATAAATTCTCTTTCAAGCGTTTAATTAGAGCTGGAAGACATGTTTCGTGGATGTGGCAGCGACCTGAATCTTTTTGTTGCTCTGTGCTTTTTTGTTGCTGATGCACGGAGGACCTCTTGGAGATCGGAGGCAGCCAGAAATGTTTTGACTGTAGTTTGGGTCAGGCGGTTTTCTGTGGTTTGGGTGGAGATTTACCCATGTTTTCTACAGAAGTAGAAGTGATTGAGGATTAAGGAGCGACAAGGGCATTTAAAGATGCCATGAGAACAGCAGTTCCCTTCCTGAGATGCTGATCTCTCTGTGTCTGTTGTCATCTGAAAGGAATCAGCTTTGTGCTCAGTGTGTCAATGGTGCGGATTTCTGAAAGCTTTAGCTGTCAGGTCTCTCTGATTGCCTTGCGCTGAGTAACTGTGGAAGTCTTTACGAGATGGTGAAGGTGAAATACAGTAGTTAATTTAATTTAAAAAAAAAACCAACCCCAAACCAAAAACTTGCACTCTCTCAGTTAATAGGTTCAGAAAGTTTGTCCTGGAAATATCAGTTGGTGCTAAAACAGGCATGTGGTGCTCTGCTTTTTCTTTCTTTTTCTGATTTGTTCTATCATGGTGACTTCTGATTTTGTTGATATTGTACCTTCCAAATGTGAGTTCCCGTTACTATGTTCTGCCAAGGAAGTAGTCCGTAAGATTTCCATTGTGTGAAAGTCATCGTTTTCCTCCTTTGAGTGAAGCCAGTGTATTGAGATGCTCTCATCAGCAGGCTGTTTGCATGACTTGGCTGTCTTGACTTGATTGACAAAGGAGGTGAAAGCGTGTTCGGTTGGTTATTGTTCGCACTGTGCTTTAGACAGTGTGAAGTGCCTACATTTTTAATGGGGAGCATGCTTTTGGGCCGTTGAAACTCTGAGTTACGGCAACGGAGTGCTGTAGTGCTTCACCATGTGTTTTGCAATGCACGTTGGTTACAAGTATCCCTGCGCTTTTTACAAAATAAAGGTGTTGTCCTTAAAACAATTTTAAATAGCATGGTTACAGCATTGAATAAGGCTGAGCTTTCGGGACAGTAGTGTTCGGTATGCGCTTACAGCTGATTCTTCACTCGTTTTGTTCAATCTTGTTTTGTTGTGCAACTAAACCTTCACAGCATGCTTGATTCTGTGGGTTTCTGTTCCCTTGGCTTCCTCGTTGGCTCAGGTGAAACACGTTGATCCTGCAGTCGCCTGGTTTTTAACTGTGCTACTACAGTGCGTAGCCTTGCAGTCACCGAGAGTTCTCACAGCGTCATGTCAAGCATGTGCACGAGTGTTTGTAGGAGGAGAGTCTTAATGAGATGTAGGAGCCCATATGGGTTGTATCTAGTATCAGACTCCGATCATTTTCATTTGGCCACCATGCTGATGTTCATTTTGAGAGCAGCAGCTTTCTCTCACTTGCCCTTACTTTTTTATAATGATAATTTTCAAACTGTTTGTTGAGATAGTAGGATGTTTTGTCTTTTAAAGGGCCCTTAAGAGGGATAGCAGTTGATGATTTTGGGTTAAGAACTGTAGCCTTACTTGCAGATGTGATCCTCGGGTCTAGAACATTGTACTTCTCTTTAGCTTTTAATGGACCCTTATGAATGGCTTCTAATTTTAATTCATTTAATTCATCAGCTTTCTATTCATTTTTGCTGCTTTTTAAATTGCTTTTGTTTTTAGAATTTGAGAAAGTATTTAAAATATTCAATAGACCATTATGTCGTCTTGCATATTTATATCATTTATGAATAAATATAACCGAAAGCAGGAGTGATTGAACATTGTGAGTGAGTGTCGTATGTTGAGAAGACCTGGGAGGTCAGAGTTCTTTGTTGTGGTATTGCTTTGAGTGTTACAGTATGTGACGTACGAGTCGATGCTGGGGAAATTCTTCAGAATTTTTTAAATGACTGATGTAAAGATACTTAACGAGTTATGATTGATAATTTGTTACTTGAAATATAAGGTGTCTGATGAGCTTGACTTTTAAGTTGCAATTTGACAAGTTGATGACACTTTTCCACATTGAAAACTACCTTGCTTCATTAAGGCTTACTTCAGTAACACTTATCGGAAATTTATCAAACTCGCTTTTAAAAAACTCAACAAAGTAGTGAAAGGCAGACATCGTAGACATGGTGAGGCAACTGATTTTCATCAAATTATCGTGTGCAATTACAGTATGCCCAGTTTTTTTATTAAGATCAGATATGACCTACCTCCCCCCCACCCCCCTGTGAAGCCAATTATTTGCTGTAGAATTTACTTTGGCTGATAAATATTCTCCGATTTGAGAACTAGTTAGGACGTTAGCTAATTCTTACCGTGTGTATATTTTTTCAGACTCGATATGATCTGTTGGTGTGTGGGAGGGGTGGCTGGCAGCAGTTAGAAGTTTTACTTCCTCAGATCCAACTATCCCCTTTCCCTGGGATCTCATAAAAGGCGCTTCAAACACAGTGAGTTTTAGAGTTGACGTGCCAAGTCAAAATCACTGTAGATGCTGAACAGTTAAATTGCACCTGAATACTTTTTCAAGGGGCTGTTTGTAAATATTTCAGTTGCATTTTTAAATAAAAATGAGGTCAAATCCATCTCGAGAGAATTAGGAGTTGCCGTGCAAAGATTACATTAAACCTGTAGTACTTACTTGAATACTGGGTTTGTTACAGTATGTCACTAACTCCCTTTCCTCAACTTTATTCTTGCTATTTTATGGTTAAACTTTATTACGCTCTATTTAGGCAAGTACACTGAGTTTCTGTGAGGTTTTCCTTCTGTGAGGATCATGACAAAGATACAAGCTGTGTTCAACACAACATTCAGTTGGGCGAGATGATGATTTAACTGGCTAGCTTAGGAGTGAGCAATGGTAATGTGTTTGCTGGGGTGTACAATACTTTTTTTTCTTTCCCGGAGGTTTTTGTATTGGTGTAGCGGTGCAGGGAGCTGGTGCTGGCCACCACTTCCACTTGGCGTCCTGCGGCTCTTCTGGTGGTTTGCTCTGGTGTAGCCCCACCAGCTCCTGCACACAGGAGAAGGCTTGGATTAAAACTTCTGCCAGGAAGTTTGCTCCACGGACGCGTGTTCCCTTCCAGTATCCATTACTTCTTCAAACGCGGAAGGAAAGTTTACTTTGGATTTCCTAGGAATGTGAGGGCAGAATTTGGCCTCATATTTCCCGTTACGGGGAGCTGTGTGTTCCTATTTGAGGGTAGGCGATGGCTCCCTGTTTCCATTTGTTTTTCTTAATGGTCTTGCTCCTCTTCCCTTTTGGTTCTCTGATGGTTTACATATGTTGTGTTCCTCTATACCTCCTCTTGTAGTTTCCTCTCTCCTCCCAGGCACAGCTGCGCAGAGTGTTTCTGCATGGGATTGCTTCAGACATCATTGTGAAGGAGAATATTTCCCCCCTCCCTCTGATTTCACAGAGGTAGTTACTATTTTCTGAAGCTTTCCTTTTGGATAAATAGGCAAGCGGTGTGATGTGGTGGAGCTTCTCTGATGCTAATTTTTCTCTAACTTTAGGATAAGTGCTTTCCTTGCCTGAACTTCCCATCTTCTGTCATGAATGTGCCTTGATTACAGAGAAACGCACTTAAAAAAAAAAATCAGTGGAAGACACGAGAGCAGCAACTGGATGTCTGACGTGCAAATTAACAAAACAATGGGACTTTTTAGTACAAAATTAAGAAGTTGTAGTATATATGTCCTCTGCGAGCCATGCACTTAATAAGCATTTCTGTTGTATTTGTTGCTAATACCTGTATGCCTAAAGTGCATGGTTTGGAGTTTGCATCGAGTTATTTGAACATATGTTTCATTGTGGAGTGCTCAAGGAGTGTATGTCAGTCATGCTTCACACTTTTGCCGTCCTTATTTTTGAGGGGAGGCTGAGCCGAAACTATTCATCATAATTTTAAAATTAATTTTGTCTTGTGTCGAGCAGGTGTCTCAGATCTCTGTTCCCCTTCAGTTCTCCAGAAGATTCCTTTGCATGTTTGCAGGATCTAAGCTAGCACCTTGAAGGACGTAAATTACTGTCCATGTCACTATTGAAACGTGTTCTCTTGTTCTGCATCCAAGCTGGGCTGACCAGAATAGACACCAGATAGTCCTGCTATTCCTGGAATGAGGAATCAGGCTCATGATCCTGACCTCTGTACAACTAATATATGTCCTGCTTATTTGCCATGTGTTTGCAGGACTGTTCTTCTAAAAATGCTTGCTTTGGTGTGTAGCTGTGGTGTATGTTGGAAGCAAAGTGGTTTCATTCAGTTCTTTCAAGTTAAATAGCTTTTACCTGCGTTAAGGTGGGTTTTAATTTCAATCTATGGTTAAATCATCCCTATCTTTTCCTGTTGATTGCTGAAGTTAAATGGCAGTTGGATCAGGTGGAGCGGAGCGTGGTCTGTACCAGCCTGGAGTCATGCCAGTGCTCCGTGGGGCCATTGAGATCTGGAGGATGCGTCCCCTCAGGGACTGCTTTGGTAATGGATGGTGAGAACAGCCTAACTCTGCCTAGGTAGTTTTGAGTGCTGGAATGCACGATACCTATTTGCAAAATGTTTGCCTGCATGCAAGGACCTCTGTTGTCTCATACCTTGTTTACCAGCACTGTCTAAAAGTAATTAGCTGTTACTTCCTGAATTTGTAGATGAGGAGTACTTTTGCTAGGTCTGGCAAACCCACCAGGGCCTGGGAGCTAAGGACAAGAGGAGCCTTTTACAAACCTAGCATTTTACAGGCAGACAAGCTGGTGGTTCGCAGCAAGCCCTGAATTCTGGGGCTGTGGTTTGATGATACACTAAGTTTGACTTGGGTGCCTCAGCCACGTGGCCTGGGGTATTGATCCATTGTAAACTGACTACTCGTACAGATTCAAGCTACACTTATTTTTTTAACTAGCCTGGAGTTAGTCTGTGAGACTTCATCTGAGCAGATGAAGCTGTTCAGCTTCAGATCAGCTATTATCTGCCATCCTGGTGCAAGCATAACACTGGCATGAGATCTGCATCTTGTACTTGGGCTGTTTGAAAGAAATCAGAGTTGTGTCCTGATTTGCTCTTTGCTAGTGTTTGGCTCTGGCATTAATGATCTCATTACCATCACCCCAGGATTTCTCTTGGGTCTCAGCACCTCTGGGAAATCATTCTCAGCAGGGAGGATCCTTAGTATTGATGTGCAGCACCTTGGCAATACCCCTTTGCTATTATTGTCAAATTTAGGTGCCTGAAGCGCTGCAGGTGGCAAACACAGTAGGTAGTGTGGTGGCTGTTGTGACTCACTTTGCTTCTACCATTTTTTGTTCCTGAAGGTCCTATTAAGGAATAATAGCTATACCTGTTGCAGTACTTTTTTATTAGGGGGAAAAAAGTCTTTATGTTAAATAAAGTAGTGAAATCTTTAGTATGGATAAAGTGTGTTATAATTTTCATGTGGATTACCTGTTTGGGTTAAATGATTGTGGATGGTAGAGTTTAATATCAATCTCTGATTTCTGTTGCAGGCTGTATAAAGATGTAATAGATAAGAGCGGCACTGAGCATGTTAATCTATCACTGATAGTATGCAGTGTGGATATTACTCATTTTTCCCTTCCTCCATAGACTGCTTTTTTGGGAGACAGGAATCTAAATCAAAGTATGTATGTGTGTGTAGGAGGAGAGGGCACGTAACTTTCTTTTATTGCTGTAAACAGACGTTGCGTCCACTGGGATACTGGCCCTCGCTCTCGGCCGGTCCTCGTGAGGAACTGGTAGGCAGAGGAATGCCGAGCAACTTTCTCTGCGTGCCTTTCTTAATTGCCCTGATTGTTTCATGTTCCCGTCAGCTGGCTGCAGAGGGGCTGCTGCATTTGCACAATTGGTGTGTGTATTTGCACACTGGTGTGGGTTCGTCTAGTAAGTGAAACCTTGTACGAACTGGAAATAGAAACGTGTGCAGTGTTGACCGGAGCAATAGCTGAGAGGAGGGAGGTGGCGGATGGAAAGCGCAGTTCCCTGCAGACACCCTTGGCTCCTGTGGGATCTGGGCTGGCTGTCCTGTGCTGCGTGTTAGTGTTCCCCAGCCGCTCGTAGTGCTGTGGGGCTCTGTTTTGGCTGCACTGTTAGGTCCCTGAAAGCGACATGTGGGACCCAAGACCAATGAGGGATGAAGGTTGGCAGGTAATGTGCTGTGGGCAGGATGGATTATTTTGGCTGGTCACATCCAGCTTTTGTGCTATAGCCTGGATACCCCTTCCGTAAATCCAGGCTGATCGTGAATCAGGTGTCACTTGTACTCTGGCTGCTGTGAGACCTGCTTTGCGTTCGCAATGTGAATTAAACAGCTTTGCTGTTGGTAGGCTCACCGTTCCTTGCTGCGATGTTGCTCCTTTTCTTCCTGCTCCGTTGGGCTTGAATGAGCAGACAGGTCCTTCCAGTGTCCCTCGGTGAGAAGCACAGAAGTTCACGGCACTTCTGGGGAGTCCTGCCAGCGTGCGGGAATATGGCAGCAGGGCGAGAGATACGGCTGCAGTGTGCTCCTGTGTTAGGCGAAGGATGCGCTCTGCTTGTCCTTTATTATGTGCATCTCTCCTTGTCTGCGTAATTCTTACGAGGAAACCTACTGACCTATTTTGCGGGATTTCGGGTGGTTCTGTAGGTTAGTGGGTTTCAGTCCCGCAATGTAGGTCACTCACAAGGTGTGCTGGAGTTTCATAACGCGTAACTCTGACCTGAAATAAGATTCGTACAAACTCTCTCTGTGACTGTGTCTTGTAGCTGTACTTTGTCTCTCTTTGCACTGGTCTCCTTCACAAGGTAAAAGGAGAAATCTGGGCATTTCCAGGGGGAAGGGGTCTTACAGGAGGGTTTGTGAGTATTTATTTAAAGTGTGCATGTTTCAGACAGGTAAGGGCAAATTATTGTTATTGCCACTTCATGTTTATTAAGGACACGGCAAAAAAGCAGACCACGAATACTGAGTAACCTGTATGTGCTACCCTAAGCAGATGTCCAGGATTACACGATACGACAGAAACAATGCGGAAATGCCTCTATTACGTTTATGTAAGTTGCTTTTACAGCTGACACATGCTAAATACATTGATTGTCTCTTTGTGCAGACAGATTTTCTTTACATCAACCAGAACTCCTTTCACACTTTTTTGGTACATCTGGAGGTACAACCAAATCCTTAACATCGCTCTTCCCATAAGCCAGCTCTTAATTAGGAGCATGTTCTTTGTAGCAGAGTGCTAATTGGTACATCAACAAATTCACTGCCTGTTAAACATGGGAAAGATTGTAATTCTGACTGGCTCAAATATGGATGAGAGGGAAAAGCATCACTTCTTGCGGCCCTGGTGGGTTTTGTTTGACTGTTCAGTAACTCAGTATCTTCAGAGTCTGGTGAATCTCAAGTCCTTCCTAGAAAAAACAAAACGAACTGGCTAAACCTGGGTGCTGTTTTGATAGTATTTTATTATTGAAGTGCTGCCTGTGTTTCTGAAAGTTAAAAGTACACCCACAGCCAGTCTTCTGTTAAGTAATACTGGAAATGGATGAGAAAAAGAGGTGGTAAGGATCTAAAGTATGGATTGTGAAACCAAGAGACCTGATTTTGAACAGTATGTGGTCTTATTTGAGACGTTGGCCTGGGATTGTGGAGTAACCCCCTATGCTACAAGGATCTTAATACTAAAAACTTGTAATTATGTTCTTTACCGCAGAAGTCTTATAATAGTCAAATTGATTTTAACCTTCTGACTGATAAACCTTTTGAAGCATACATTTTATGGCAATTTGCGGAGAGCTGAAATGTTCTGTATTTAAGTAAGCACAGTGTATGCTTTATGTCAGTTGCTATATGGAGGTGCAAACTTTCAGAAACTATATTTACAGTTTGCATGGGAATATGTTCAGGAGTTCTAGAACCTTAGTTTGAGGATCTCATCAGATTGGTTGTCTTTAAATAAAATGGAAGCAAAACAAGTCAGTTTTGGATTCTGTTCAGGGGTAAACAAGGAATAAATGTTTAGACGTGTTTTCTCAAGCAGATTGTTCTTCAGAATTTCAGAGTTACGATGGATTGCTTGTAACATGCAGAGGTGCTAAGTGAGACAAAATATCTTGCCTGAGATAAAGCTGCCTCCTTCAGATTTATATTGTTGACAGACGTGAGACTGATTATAATCTGAAATATTTTTCCTGAACTAAATTATTTTTGCGTGTGTGGAACTGTGTCTGGGTAATTCATGTGCAACTTAACACGGTTGAATTGGGGAGGTTTACGGAGGATGTAGAAGTACTAGAATTTGGTGGCTTCGGTGATGTTGCAAAGTTGACTGGAACGCTGCCCAATGAGTGCTGAGTGTGGGTTACCCCCTGCGCCCCAGTCCTGAATGTGCAGCGTTTTTTAAATCATAGGGGTATTTCTTAATTGAATAGGATTACTCCCTTTTAAATTTTTTATTACTTATGTACTAAATAAATACATGGAAGGATTTGTATTTTCTTCTATTTGCACGTGTCAATGGGGATAGTGTGTTAGTGTAATTTGAGCCTGTGTAAGAGGCTGGAATTCACCCTTTAGCAAATCAGCTAGCTAAATATCCTTGAGTTGCCATTCTTTAATTTGTATGATTGTATTCACTGTCTGTGTTTTCATTTGATCAAGAAATTTGTGTCTATGGTAAGTGTTTCATTCCTTTGTTTAAAAAAAAAAAAAAATCCATCTAGATTAGCAGGAGGACATAAATCTTGCTTGTCCTGGTTGGACAAAGCGTGCATATATGTTCAGGTTGTTGAAAATGTGTGTTTCTGCTGAAACATTTGGCTCTAATTATGTATCTTGGAGCTCTTATTCTGAAAGTGCTTTCACTGTTTTTTCGGAAGTGGTACTGAGCACTTTCTCTTCCCGAGATGAGATTTCAATAAGAGAGGCAATACATTGATGGACGATGGCCCTGTGATGGAGTCAATCAGCCAGTGCAGTCATTTGTCTCCTGGGGATACAGGGTAGAGCACATCATTAGCAGCAGAAGGGGAGGCTTTCCTCTGTAATGCTAATATGGCAAGGAAGCTCTGGTTGGTGCCTGTTTGCTGCTGTTGCTCAGTTATTACAGGTGCCTTATGGAGAAACAAAACCGTTTTCATTTGTTATCTGTAACAGTCATGGGTGTGGATCAATTTAACAAAAATATTTAATAAGCTGTTTCCAATTCAGTGTGGTATTAGCAATTTGTAAACCGATATTGCCTAAAAGTGCTTGTCATAGAAATCATGAATTATTTTGGGGGAATTATGTGCTTTTTATTGGTTTTACACACAAGTAGCTTGACTTATGTAGGAAAGACTGGCAGCTGCCCGGTGCCAGCGTGGGATTCGAAGGACGATGTGTCTTAATCGGAGGAGAAGTGTTGTAAGTGAAGCCGGCAGGTTGCAGAAATTAATAGGGTCTGACAGCGCTGGGTTTCTGTCAAAGTGAAAGATGAAGCACGTGGTAATGACGGCGGGTGGCTTGTCCGAGGGACGGCTGGGTGGTGCGCCGTTGCGTGATGATGATAACGGATTAGCTTAAAGGTAGCTTGGTGTGCTCCAGGTGGTGGGCATCCTCTGGCTTTGCCCGGGGAGGACAAGTTAACCCGCAAGTGGCTGTTCCTCCATGGCTGCTTTGCTCCTTTCGGGGCTCTTGCCTCTCGGCGGAGGTGGCATAGTGGGTGGTCCCATCAGGAACGAGCGTGGGCTTTCCCCAGGGTGTGCAGGAGCGCTCCTGTTACGGGATACAGGGCTGCAAACCTTGCATAAGCAATATCTTGGTGTCCAGAGATGGTTAATTCCCATGTGACACACAATGAAACTATAAAATGTTGACAGAAAAGCGTTATTCTGGATGGCTGGTGGGTGTTTCTGTGTACTCGCCAGCGCTGCGAGCGGGGAGGTGGCACCCAGGGCACCACTTGTTGCGGGGACTCTTTTTCCTCCTCTTTTAACTCGCTGTGTCTCTGGACAGTTAGGTAACTCATGTGCATAGGTTTACCTGTCTGTAAAGCAAATGTAGTAAGAAGTCCCTACCACATATGGCTTATAGGAGGTTGAGTTAATTTTTGGAAAACACTTTGAAATCCTGAAACGTCTTCTCAAAAACTGCACGTGAAGTCAGACTTAAAAACCAATGTGTATTTTCCTTTCTCTGAACTGTATAGGTAGTTGTTTAAAAATAAGAGCAAGGGCAGCAAGAAAGCAAATGATGATACAGCTGCTGGAACAATGTGGTGGGTAGACTTTGTACACCACATTTCACTGTCGCGTACAGCAATGTATTTGCTCTTAAAGCACTGAAGGAATGGCACAGCTGTGTGCTGTATGGGTACTAAAGGCATGGGATTGTTAGAGTTGCACAATTCTACATGTGGGTTAGCAGAGTAAGGCACATACTTAATCATGGGTGTGGGAATACAGTACTCTGGCAGCAATTAAGAGTCATTAATTAGAAGTATTTGTTACAGGATGTGACTCAAGTTAGTTGCAAGTTGCTTAACTTCTGAGGTCAAGAAGATCTAATGCATCCGAGACCAGCGTTATTAGTGTCCATGGGACTGCGGGGCTATCCACAGGGACGGTCTGTAATACCGGAGCTCAAACTGTGAAATTTTGAGGTTCTTTACATGACTTACTGACAGTGGCGGTTTTGCACCATCTCTGCAAGCTGGGACCACACATTTGCATTCAGAAGTTTAGACCTATGAAGGGTTCGTTAGGGCCCCTAGGTTGCACCAGCTGGGAACGTACAAGTGTGTGCTGGGAATTTACGCTGCTGTGCTTGAGATTCGCTATTATTCAACCAGCATTCGAAGAAGCGATAGTGAAACTTTATAATAAACAAAAGCTTCCCTCTCTGTATAAAGAGGATGACGTTTTTTTCCAATTACAAATTAACCAATTGATATAAAAATTAACAACAAACAGGGCAGTAGAACATCATGCCCGTATGCCACATACCTACTCTGTAAATGCATAGGAGATCACACCTTAATGTTCAGTGTATGCATTTATAAAGATTTAAAATGTGAGGACAGAAGCAAGGACAGGTAGCCTCGGAGGAATACAGAGAAATTGTCCGAGCAGCCAGGGAGCAGGTTAGGGAAGCTAAAGCCCTGATAGGATTAAATCTGGCCAGGGACATTAAGGGCAACAAGAAAAGCTTCTATAGGTATGTCGCTGATAAAAGGAAGACTAGGGAAAATGTGGGCCCTCTCCAGAAGGAAACGGGAGACCTGGCTACCTGGGATATGGAGAAGACTGAGGTACTCAACAACTTTTTTGCCTCAGTCTTCACCGGCAAGTGCTCTAGCCATGCTGCCCAAGTCGCAGAAGGCAGGAGCAGGGACTGGGAGAATGAAGAACCTCCCACTGTAATAGAAGATCAGGTTCAAGACCGTCTAAGGAACCTGAAGGTGCACAAGTCTATGGGACCTGATGAGATGCATCTGCGGGTCCTGAGGGAACTGGCAGATGAAGTTGCTAAGCCACTATCCATCATATCTGAGAAGTCGTGGCAGTCTGGTGAAGTTCCACTGACTGCAAAAGGGGAAACATAATCCCCATTTTTAAAAAGGGAAAAAGGAAGACCTGGGGAGCTACAGGCCAGTCAGTCTCACCTCTATTCCTGGCAAGATCACGGAGCAGATCCTCCTGGAAACTATGCTAGGGCACATGGAAAGTAAGGAGGTGATTGGTGACAGCCAGTGTGGCTTCACTAAGGGCAAATTGTGCCTGACAAATTTGGTGGCCTTCTACGACGGGGTTACAGTGTTGGTGAATAAGGGAAGAGTAACTGACATCATCTACCTGGACTTGTGCAAAGCACGGATTTGATGGATGGACCACTCGGTGGATAAAGGAATTGGCTGAATGGTCACACTCAAGGAGTTGCGGTCAACGGCTCGATGTCCAAGTGGAGACCAGTGACGAGTGGCGTTCCTCAGGGGTCAGTATTGGGACCGGCACTGTTTAATATCTTTGGCAACGTGGACAGTGGAATGGAGTGCACCCTCAGCAATTTTCTGATGACACCAAGCTGTGTGGTGCAGTTGACACGCTGGAGGGAAAGGATGCCATCCAGAGGGACCTTGACAGACTTGAGATGTGGGCCTGTGTGAACCTCATGAAGTTCAACAAGGCCAAATGCAAGGTCCTGCCCCTGGGTCAGGGCAATCCCAAGCACAAATCCAGGCTGGGCGGAGAATGGTTTGAGAGCAGCCCTGAGGAGAAGGACTTGGGGGCGTTGGTTGATGAGAAGCTCAACGTGAGCCGGCAATGTGCGCTTGCAGCCCAGAAAGCCAACTGTATCCTGGGCTGCATCAAAAGAAGCATGACCAGCAGGTTGAGGGACATGGTTGTCCCCTTCTGCTCCGCTCTCTTGAGACTCCACCTGGAGTACTGCGTTCAGCTCTGGGGCCCCCAACACAAGAAGGACACAGACCTGTTGGAGTGAGTCCAGAGGAGGCTGCAAAGATGATCAGAGGGGTGGAGCACCTCTCCTATGAAGGCAGGCTGGGAGAGTTGGGCTTGTTCAGCCTGGAGAAGAGAAGGCTCTGGGGAGACCTTCTAGCAGCCTTCCAGTCCCTAAAGGGGCCTATGAGAAAGCTGGAGAGGGACTTTTGACAAGGGCATGGAGTGATAGGACAAGGGGTGATGGCTTTAAACTGAAAGAGGGGAGACTTAGATTAGAGATAAGGAAGCAATTCTTCCCTCTGCGGGTGGTGAGGCCCTGGCACAGGCTGCCCAGAGAAGCTGTGGCTGCCCCATCCCTGGAAGTGTTCAAGGCCAGGTTGGATGGGGCTTGGAGCAACCTGGTCTAGCGGAAGGTGTCCCTGCCCATGGCAGGGGAGTTGGAACTAGATGGTCCTTAAGGTCCCTTCCAACCCAAACTATTCTGTGATTCTATGACAGTCTCATGGCTTGTGCTTGGAAGAGGCATTACTTCTGTGAATGGCCGGGCACGTCAAGCAAGTCATGGAAGAAGGTACCTGTGACAGTTCTGTGCCAGTTCTCAGGGTTTTCCCTAATGTGCAGGGAGAGTGAGGGATAACGCCTACCAGTGGTTTGGTTTTATTTCTATAAAGTTATTCTTTAGTTTTTCCCCTCTTGCCTTTTTTTTTTGTTGTAAGCCAGACTGACTTTTCCACTGGCCCTTCGAATTCAAAGCTATGAAATTGTACAGCTATGTATTACACTTATTTGTTTTTAAAAGCCTGTCACAAGCATGAGTGGTATTTTTTTTTCCACAGGAAGGCATATAGCGTAAGGAACAGGTTTACTTAGTCGTGAGTGTGGGAATATGGATGCTAAGAAATTAGTTTAATAACAGTTCGTCGCTTTGTTTCCGAGTGTGCTAGCATTTGCAATTCTGTCTTGGTTCGACAGGTAGTTGACGCTTGTGGAGAATGTGACCTTCTGCTCTTTGCATTGATTTTTCTGAATTGTGTCCAGAGGCTGCAGGAGTCGGTGCAGCACTTTGTTGTCAGCTGCAAGGGCTGGATGAGGCCTCCGAGAGTGATGCATTGAGAAGAAAGGGAGTAAGTTGACATGAAACTTACCACGGTTATCTTTTGTGATCTTGCTTTGTTCCAAGATTTTTTTTTTCCAGAGAGATGTTTTTAATAGATAAAAAAGAATTGAGAAATGAGTTTTATTGTATAAAGCCCTAAATGAGACTCGGGGGAAGAACTTGGTCTGTGTCCATGTAAGCAGAGGACTCCTCAGACTGCTCGTTGCTCTCAGTCGTCCTGGAGCCTCTAAAGTTTGGACAGGGGCTGAGACTGATAAAACTTTGGATCTTTTTTTTTTTTTTTTAAACTAAGTGTTACAGATGGTGACCAAACATTTTCATGTTTCTAAGCAGAGAAACAAAATACACAGAAAGTCCAACATATTCACCAAATTTTGCAGGTCTGTAGTTCTCGGTGAGTCTCATCTGTCTAAAGTTTAGTCTTTCTACTGCCAACTGTATAAAATCCTTGGTTTTGATGTTAGTGTACAAATATGCTAGTCCTCGTATACGTATATGCTCACTTGGATCAAAAAGATTCTATTCCTTCTCCATGGAGTTGTAGCCATGCCTTTGCTTGCAGTTTATTAGTAGATAAGACGGATCGATTATCAGTGGCTTGCTGCTCTTCCTCCCTGCTCTAGTTCAGAGTATTATTGTTAGCGGCTTTTAAAGTAAGGTTCCTCCTGGAAGAATTTCTGGCTCGAGGCAGAAAAAGTTTTCTTACCAGTTTTGAACTACTGGGACTATTGTGTTTTTTGAAATCCTATTCATCGCTTCACAAAACTGTTACAAGTACATCTTGAATCATGCATAGCCTTAAGAATATCCTGGGGGTAGGGAGACATAAATAATTGTTTAATTGGGCTGCTCTGCTATGTAGCTTATATCATATTGAGTATATGGAGAGGACTGATTTTATTTAGTGTTTTACTGTAACAGTTCTCCGAGTCCTAAGCTGAGCATTTATCTCAGTAAAATTTAATGTGGTGTTAAGCAAGACATGCAAATGTGTTTTGACTTAAGCTTTTAGTTTGCGAATAAAAATGTTGCAGATCTCTCACCTTTCAAACATTTGGTAATTATGCTAACTGAAATCTTACAAGGAAGAGTCTTACAAGGAAAACAACATCCTATTGGAAGGAAAAAACTTTGTGATTGACACTTACAAATAGTTAATAACTATTTTTACATTTCATTAGATTTATGAAAAAACATGTCTTCAGTGGTTGTTAGCAGAGATGGCAAAAATCTGAGTAATACATCAACATTGTTTTAATTAAGAATACATTGATATTCTCCTAAAAAGTCACTTTTGACATCCAGCTCTTAGGCTTAAAATGAATGTCAAACTTAGCTTTTTATTCTCTGGGAAAATATGCTCTTTTGCTCAAAACATGCAGCAAAAGCAATCCCATGAAAATCAATTAGAATAATAGAGTACAGCCATTGCAAAATATCATTACAATAGTTAAGTAATTATCCCACTGCATGACTTAGCAAGAGGGATAAATAATGCATGTAGAATTGTGTTGGAGCTTGCGAGGAAGATTCATGCTGGCAGAGCGGATGGGAAGGGCGAAGGCAGAGCCCGTGTCCGAGGAGGGGATCTGCTGGGTCCAGTAGCTGATGATTGAAACCTTTCAGTGCCTGTGATAACGAAGATGCAAGAGAGACCCAATTTTCTGTGTTTCTTACAATTTAAACGTGGCCTTCGGGAAGAAATCTTCCTTGGCTGTGTTAGCACAGCTTGACTCCAGCTGCTTCTCAGAGCCACCCGGCTGGTCCTGGATGGGTGGGATGTTGGGCTCTGGGGCGTGAGCACAGCCAGCCTTCGGGGGGTCACCTTCCGCAGTAGCGGAGCGGGCACCCGGTGCGGTCCAGCTGTGCTGCCAGAAGGGTGGAAGACCCCCGAGATGGCACCTCATCTGGGTGCCGATCCCAGCGGCTCGCTGCCTCACCTGGCCCACTGCTCTGAACTTCTCTGGGTTTCACCCGCTTCCTGTGTTTTACCACTCTGTAGGTCTGGGCTGCTCCTCGTCTGCTCTTCGTTGGGCTGAGAGCTACTTAGCGCATTAACGCAAGACTTGGAGTCCCGTCGGCAGCGTGACCCAGCCCCTGACCGAGCTGTGAGTCTGGTCAGTGGGAATATTGGCTGGTTTTTTCAGTGGACAGATGAGGGTTTTGATTTTTCTTCCTTTCAGCTAGAACTGACTACTCCAAATCTGTCAGTTGCTGTCAAGAGGATTGTGCTTTGGATTAGTGAGCTACTGGAAGCAGTTGGAATCATTGCAGTTAAAAGCATGCCGAACAGCGGTGTAATTAATAGTTATATAATGTCACCAACAAGCTTAGGAAACTAGAATGTAATTTGGAAAGAAATACAGCCCCATGCAGTCCCTGCATCACCTGAGGACCACTGTGCGTTTAAAGGATGGTGCTTTTCTTACCGGGACCCGTATAGTCAGGGCAGGTTTGTTGCTGTTGTGTTGGTTCCATCATGAGACATACAGAACCATCTTTCTGTGCCTTTCCCCTTCCCTTCTTTTTCTCTGATGTCTTTCTCATCAGGATGCAGTCAGACCAAGAACCCTACTCACCTTAGGCTTGTTGGAGCTACTCTTTGCTTCTGTGATTGTGGAAATCTTCAATTGCTGTGTAATTATGGATGCTGCATGAAATAACTCTTCAGCTCATGAGAATAATATGCATTTTTGTTGTTGCATTTTTTAATAGAAGTTTCAGGGAAATTATGCAGTACCTTTCTGTTATACACTACTAGTAAAACTCTGTCAGCCCTTTACCACTTGTGTTTTTAGGGAAGCTGAAATGGTTATTGAGATTTCCAAAGTAGTTTCTGTTTTGTGACAAGCTTGAACCTGTCTGGAAAAGCTGTGTATTTCAGCGAGGCAGCAGATGAGACTGAGCGCCTGAGACCTCCCATCTTGTAGATACGGAACTGGAGGTGTAATGCTTTCAAGTTGTTTATATTAACTTCTGTGAATATCTTAAGCACACAGAGATGGTGGTCAAAACTCTGAGGTGTTGCTGTAATTCTGGGTGAGTTTGATAAAAAAATAATGTAATTATTATTCCCTTGGCTAACTGGATACTTCAGTTGTTTTAAACCCTTACACTCCACTCCCAACAGTTAAAAATATTTTTTTCTCTTAGTTGCCGTGTAGATGTGGCACTTAGGGACATGGTTTAGTGGTGGACTTGGTGGTGTTAGGTTTACAGTTGGGCTCAATCTCAAAGGTCTTTTCCAACCTACGTGATTCTGTGATTCTATGAAAAAGGGAGAATTATGCTGGTACAGAACTTGGTATTTCTGTTTCTAAAAAGGTATTTTATCAAACATATTGATTGGTGATTAATTAGAAAGTAATTCTCACATCTAAAAAGAGCAACTTTATATTAAAATGTGATACTACTGCTAAGCAAATCTAAGGCTGCCTGCCCTCCGGTTTTGTATCTACATTGCTTCCCTGAGTGTCAGTTTGCTCAATATTCACTGCCATTGACCTTGGATAATTAAGAAAAAAAGTCTGCTGTTTGGAGGAGATAAATGCAGCTTATGTTTGGAGCATGGCTGATTAGCTCAGTTGTGAAAGTGTAATTTTATGTCTGTAGCTTCTGGCAGGATGGATGCTGCCTTTGCAAAACTTGATGTCCCTGTTTTCTGCTCCCTGCTCACCTACCCAGTTGAAGTTGTTGGTGAAAATCTCCCAGGACGCCAAGATCTGAAACTTGCAATGGACATCTTCGATTTTCCATGAAAATTAATTTAAACTGATATGGGTTTCTTTTACTTACTGATTCACTTTTTCACTTTCAGCCTATTACTAGTGCAAATGCAAGGCTGTGGTTGTGCACCGGGTGGGGGTTTGAGGTTCGTGGCTGGAGCAGGGGTTGGTGCACGTGGACTTTCCTCTCCCAGAACAGGGTCGGTGTCAGTGTTGGCTTTCAAGAGCTGGAGCGTGCCAGGGCCGCCAGCACTGTGTGCTGGGGGTGAGTGGAGATTAGAGAAGCACCAGTGGAGGAGAAAGGCTGAATCATAAAAGCAACAAAAAATTAAGGAGAAGCAAAATTTTTTTCAGGCCTGTGAAAGTTATTTGTCAAAGTTTGAAGGCAGGGGACTGCGGTCGGCATTGGGGTCCGTTTGCCAAATCCCTTGCTCTTTTATTTTTCTCTGTGCTGCCACTTGGACTTTTTTTTTTACTTCTGTGTTTGCTCTTCATGAGTTACTTGGACCATTTGTGACTTGAAGTACATGCTTGTTTACAGTGCAAGGGCTGTTTTGTTGTTTTTTAAACATCTCCATGATGATCACTCAATTACATGGTATTTTGGTTGACTTTTTTCTTAGGGTAGGTTTTCCGCTTGAGATGCTCTACTGCTGTATTTGTGCTGGCAAAAGGAGCCGAAGATGGCTAATAAAGTTGCATTTTTGGTTGGGTTTTTTTGTCTTTAAAAAAAATACTATTTAATAAAACCATCTCAGGACTAGAAGAAGCTATTCAAACCAAAGCACAGCTTTATGAGGGTAGCTGCATCCATGCTGACTTCTTTTTTTAAAGCTGGTGTCAACCTCTTTACATTCTTGAGAGATGGCACTGTGGTGGTAAATTGTGTATTTTGCCAGATTGTCCTTTGTTAATACCCAGTGGGGCACTGTTTGTGATGGGATCTTTGGGTGCTGATGCGCTATCAGTAATTATCAGGAAGATTTGGGATGGCATATGGTTTTTACAGAATCTTTTGCTTTTGAAGACAAATCTGCAGCTTGAAAATCTTTGGGACTTTGTAATCTCCCCCTCTGCAAGGGTATTATTTATTTGGGAAATTGCATAATACTTGTTATGCAAGCAGTCTCTTTTCAGCCACTGTGTAAAGTGTGTTATAGAAAAAAGTGTAAATTTTTTTTTTTTAAATTTGGGCAGCAAGTGGCACAAAATAAACCCCGCAACTGAGATGGTTTAGTGAAGGTTGTATTCTGTTTATAACAGAGGTAAGGCAGAACTGAACACAGCTCCGACAAACGTTCACACCTGTTTCCACAAAGAAATTCAATTCCCGCCATGCATCCGATACTGAGAAATGGTGATTGAGTGGACAGATTGTGTTGCAGATAAAATCAACGTAGGTCTACTAAATTGAAATACCTTTTTCCTGGAATATTTCTAGTAAGCAACATCTTGCGTGAAATCTATCCATACCTTACTTTACAACATCTCATTTAAGGATTTACTGCTTTATACTAAGTTCTAGGTGCTTTTTCACATGTCTGTGCATGTCCTGAAATAATTCATTTTGTAGACATCTCTCCTTTTCCTCTGCAGGCTGGTGTATGGTCTTGTTTTTGAATTTCCCTGAGAATCTGGTTTTAAAAAAGCAGGAGTTGATACAGCGGAGTATTGCTGGGGTTGTAGGAGGACACTGGAGCCTTCATCCTTTTTGCATCTTCTGTGCGTGCAGACAGGACCGGTGAGGCTCAATCTCCGTGCGTTAAAATAGTGTGGCTGCTTCCTGGCGTCGGGAGCCTTACAGGTTTAACATTCAGGTTTTAGCTGCGTGCCTTGAATATATCTGTTTAGTTGAGAAAGGGTTGTTTCATGTAGTATGTCTGAGTAGAAGAGTTATTCACTTGAACAAAAGAGACTTAAAATGAAGCTGTTAATTGTCACAGCCGGTGACTTTTTTCTGTGCGTTGCTACCAACTGAGAGCGTTTCAAACTTGCATCCGAGGTATGAGAAGACTCATACCTCTTATCTGCACCTCCCTGAGTAAGGAAAGCAGTCATTCAATTATTCTCTGTAATTAGTGTACTTCAGTGGGTAGGCAGGTGTTAGTTATTCATGGGCTCTTTCACTGACTCTTACTTTTCCAGGAGTGTTTGCCTGCCAGCCTTCTGCCATCGCCTCTGTCCCGAGGCATCAGGGATGATCCTCACCCACTCAGGCCTGTGTAATGGGCGGGCTGCTCCTGAGAGTTGTGAAAAGGAGAGAAGTTCAGATGCGTATGAAAATCAGTCCAGCTGATGTAAAAATATCTTATCCAGGTTGAAGGAATTTGAGAGATACTGTGATTGCAATAATGTATGAAGTACTTAGAATAACTTGTCCAGTTTTGCATGGTTGCCCTGAAAGCAGGCTTGCAAGTCTGAGGGTCAATTTTTTTTAACTACATGGAGCTGGTTTAGATTAAGCTTATATCTTCTTGTAGAAATTGTTGAACTTAAAACCATCATGACCCTAGTACTGCTGTTGCTGCTGCTTTCTGTAAAATGAAGTTATAGGTATTGCGGCATCCAAACGTTTACTCATCACTGAGCACTTGTAACCCAGGCAAGTTGTTTGTGCACCTGTGTTCGGTGTGGAGGGTGTGTGCGTGTAGGATGGAAATAGTTTAGCTGCATGGAGAACTTTGCTTCACCCATCTGTAAGATTCTGAAAAAAACCTTAGACTCCATGTTATGTGAGTGATTTTTTTCTCCTGTGAATGGAGCAGAAGGGAATAAATGACGCAAAGTTCTTGCTGATTAAAAAAAAAAAAAAAAAAAAGATTTTGTTGCTGGAACCTGTCTTATAAAAGTGGCAGGTGAGCGTGCCTGTGAAGCTGCTTTGTGGTTTTATTTGTTTCTGAAGCAGTGAACAAATAATTTGTGAAAGGCCTGGGTCTTGGTTTTGCGGTGGGCACTGTGCGTGGGCATGCTTTGTCTGCTGCTTGTTAATGGGCCAGCTTCATTAGATTTGATAATTCAAGATTCTTTTTTATAAGCTTATTTTCAGGTATTTTATGTCACTGTGTCAGTCGTTGAAATGGTAGCCTTTAAGAGACAACATCTGTTTTAAATTAAAAATCCACTTTTCTGAGAAATGCCTTCTCTTGGTCACTTCTTTTATCAAATACTTTGGGAGTCTGTCTGTTTTGGTGAAACTCTTGTTTTAGCTGCTACTGTAAAGGCCTTTACTCAAGAGGAATGGGGGTACTGTTGGTGCAGTATGGTGATGGCAAAGCACCTTTGAGGCTGCAGGTGTATCCACACAGCAAATGCACACGTGGCTGTAGAACAATTCCTGATGATGCTGAAGGTGGAGCGGCGCAGGATCCGCATGCCCTCCTGCAAGTATGATTCCCGCTTCAGTCCGTGCTGCGTCCCCCACCATCAAGTCCTTGCTGCTCATTTTGCCCCGTGTGACAATTACTGCTTTATTTTGCTGCATAAAACACAATGTGAATGTGGACCGCAGCCTGCTGAGAGTGTCGGATGTGCTCAGCCAGCCGGTGTGACTGCTCGCCTGTGCTCTGGCTACAGCCACCGCCGCTAGCACCGGTGGGAGCTGGCGCAGGCTCTGCTGTAGTCAGTGTGGGGCTTTGAAGTCCTATCCTGATGTCAGATGTGTTAGATCCCAGCACTGCTACTGTTAGCCACGTTACAGTATCACAAGTAGTGCGGTGTTTTATATCCATTGCAGTTGCATTCCTTTTTTTGCTCGCTAGGTGTACCTGAGATTAGGAGAACGATAGACCTGGGTTTACACCTTAATGCAAGCACACTGTTCCCAAAGGAAGTAGAGCAAGACTTCTGCTCTGTCAAAAGTTCAATATCCAGATTTCCTGCTACAAATGTGTATTTAAAAGGTTCACATTGTTACTCTTCCTTCAGCCCTGATCCCTCAGTAAGTCAGTCCTTCACCTGTGTAAGGCAAAAGCAGTTCACTTGAAGTTGATGGAATTGGTATCACCGAGGTTAAGCTTCAGCATAGGATGGATCGTCTGAAACGCCACTGAAGTGCATTTGTGCGTAAGCAGAGAAGTCTGATGCTTCCCAAGCGTTTGGTGACTGTACCAACATCTCTGGAAGATGTCTGCAGCCTCCAGGGAAGGAGCAGAGACTTCTCTTGGTGATTTTTTTTTTTTTTTTTTAACAGTTGTGTAAGTAGCATTTAAGCTACATAGAGCTTAGGCTGTGTAACTCATTGGCTTTTCCCGCTTCACCTTCACTACCTTTTCTCAGCTTGATATGATACTTGGAAAAAGGATTTTTTTTTTTTTACAACAAGCTCTGAGGTGACTTGCTACCTTTTCCTTCAGAAACGACTTGAAATTCCTTCCAAGTTCAGAAGGACGTAGCTACCTGCATTTCGAAGAGCAGCATGGAGTGGCTGTCAGGGGCGAAGGACTGCTTGTTGGTTTTGGATTAAGCCATTTGCCCTGTGCTGCCCTGGCTGCCACTGGGAGAGGAAAGAAGCTGAGTAAACAGGGAAACTGTGAAATAAACAGAAACAAAACCAAACCTAGCCCTTGCCTTGGGGCGTGGGCTTGAATCTGTGAAGCAGCTGTTTCAAAATTAGACTTTCCTTTGTTAAAAGGAGGCACATAAAAGCTTTTCTGCTTTTGTTTTTGTGCCATGATGATAATTTCCATGCATTTTTATTTGATTGCTTTCAGTTTCTTCTGAGGAAACTTGTTTGAAAAGTGAACAGTTATGTTATTGCAGCATTAAGGTGTTTGCTTCAACCTTTCCTATTTTGCGTACCCCCAAGCTTTCTAGCAGAAGTGACCCTTTTCAGGTAGCGAACTTAAGCCTATGTGTTTTTCAAAGTTGCCACTCAGTCTTGAAAGATGTTAAATAGATTTTTGGGCTTCCATGTCAGGCTGCAAATACTTGTGCTGGGGCTTCAGCGCTTGCGACCTTCCTTGCCGCTGTTCACCGTGAGCGCTGGAGCTGCTGCTGCACCGGTGTCGACCTGGTTTTGTGGCTGCGGTGAGAGCTGGTGAGGGGGAGTAGGTGGGTTTGAAGAGCCGGTGGCGGGAGCAGGCAGGGCTGTCTCACGTGGGCAGTGCAGACGGATGGGGAAGTTTTGCGATCGCTTGAATCCTGGCACTTGCTACTGCAAGTGACTCCAGAGATTATTAAAAGAGATGACGATGAGCAAATATTTTCTGTTTTTTCCTCTAGATGGTTTGTATGTGTGTAATTGCTCACAAAGTTGTGCTAGCCCTGAAAGCGTTTGCTCTTTTCACTCCCCAGTTTCAGTGCAGAGTGAGAGTACGAAACTCCCTAGGAAGTGGTTGCTCAACTCAGTCCGCGCTGTTTTCTACAATGCATTTGAGTAAAAACAAGATTCTGGTTTTAGCTTGCTTTAACTTGGAAATTCTGGTGATAAGCAATTAGCTGCACAAATCCAGGAAGAAATTAGAAGAGGAAGCAATGTAAAATAGTAGCATCTCACTGAGTCATTTTTGCAAGTCTCTAGAAACAAGTAATTTCTCTAATCTGGTAGATGTGTATTGTCAGTGAGGTGTAGTCCTGGGGCTCAGAAAACCTTCATTTATGTTCTTCTGCTGTAGTCATCCTCAAGCGAGCAAGTCGCTGTTTGTCACAGTTTCCCTGTAGTTAATGGAAATAAACCTCACCAAGGTGTGTCTTGATAAATACACCCGAGACTGAGGTGCCTGGATGTTGTGATGCTGAGAGCTGGATGATACGCTTAAGCCAGAACCAAACCCAAGGCAATTGGACTGCTTAGTAGTGATTTTCAAGCCTTTCCTTTAGTTGTTCTGTTACTATTTTTGCTATTATAAATTAATTAGTATGTGTTTATTAGCAGAAAAATAGGTTTATGATATGTTGTCTAAAATTCCCTGTATTTAGTTATATAGTTGGTAATCTTTATCTTTCTCTGCTCAGATGATAGTTCACAAAAAATCTGTAATCTGACATCAGATATAAAGTAGAAAATCTTGGGGTGTGTGGACAGCGTGTGTTTTTCTGAGGAGGTTGTAGAGGACGTGCCATGTGCTGTGCTTGGGCTTTCTGTTGTATTTTGTTGTACAGAGGAAGCGAAACTTCAGCTGTATTTTGCGTATTCTTTTCTTCCGAGTAAGATCACCGCTGGCTTCTGTATTTCATTCATCTACAAACCAGTTTCACTTTCATGACACTTTTTAGTTAGGCATGATGTTAAATTTGCGTTTATTTGATATTTGCACGTTGTGTGGTATTTCCTTTTGTATATTCATCCTGTAAGAATTTACAGCGGGATTTACAGGGCTGATGTATTGCCTCACACTTGAAAATATCTCAGTATCTTTTTTATATAGAAAAATGCCCAAGCCTCATTTCTTTCTGCCCTGACTAAATGCCGGGCATAGGTACAGTTTAAAAGCAACCTCTTAAACCGGTGAGTGACAACTGACTTGGTCACAACTCATTGTTGAGCCCGTATCTCTAAATTTTCATTATTTAGTTAACAGAAGGTGGGTTACGTGAAAAAGAAGTTACTCAAATCCAGAATCTTTATGTGCAGATTTTGAGTCATTGCAAGACAACAATCAAGTGAGGACGGACGTTGTGTACGGGAAAGCCCTGTGTTGACTCTTCAGCCTTCGGTTAAAGGATTGTGCTGAGTGCTGTTGCTCTTACCTTGCATATTTGCCTCTCGGAAAGCAAGCGGTGGCAAACACCCAGACGCTCGCTTCTGTACCTCTTTCTCCACCAGCGCTGCGAAGTGTAGTAGCTGGAGGTTTTGGGAGCCGCCGGCTGTTGCTATGCAGACGCCGTTGGGTCCCGCTTCGTCCCGAGACTCTCCAGATGACATAGTGCATTAGGCTGACAAACCCACACGTGTTGCGGGTCAGGCAGGCTGCCAAGAGCTCAGCGCTCAGCCAGCGGGGAGAAAAGGCATTAGGAATCCCAATAATCCGCACATCGTTCTCTGTGTGCTGCTTGGTCAGTGGAGACCGAGCGAGTGAGCTGCGGAGAGATTGTGGGTATTAAGTGGGATGGGTAATGAAAGGCTGTGCTGGCGCTGATGTGAGACTCTTTAAATGGAAAATGACTTTAAATGATGGTGCCAGGGCGGTTGGAGTGATTTGCAGCTGGCACAGGTTCACAGTGTAACTGGTAGTTTTCAGCGAGACTAACCACTTCTTGAGAATGGAACACCAGACTTGTTTTGAAGAATCTTCTTTTTTTTTTTTAAATGAACTTTTAACTGAATTTGCTTGCTTTCCCTCCTTGGGACTTGTACCAGAATGATGGCAATTCAAGGTTTTGTTTGTGCATGTGTGTCTGCGTGTACACAGATACATGCAAGTTGTGTGAGCGTATGCAAAACTGCAAAATAGTAGTCATGAGGATGGTAAGTGTTAGGACACTTGAGAATACAATAAAATGAGTATTTCAGGTTCAAGATTACCTTATTTGAGAACTTTCTTTAAAAATGATAGTTTTGTCTGGACAAGTCGTTATCATGTTATCTGCAGATCCAAAGTTGGCTTGCAGAGGACTAGGAAAGGTTTCTGTTGTTTTAATTAATTATTCCTGACTTTTTATTATGGAGGATAGTGCTCCCTGCTAGTTTGGTTTATAAAGATCACTGAGTTTCCCTATTCTACAGCGTTAGGCACATGTAGATAGTTCGCATTGGTACTCCCAAGTAGGGAACCAACAGTTTACTAAGTAGGTTTCTTCTAAGGCTTTCTAGTTAGGAGGAGGAGGAGTTTCTGAACTGAGTATTGTTAATATTATTTCCTGGCAAATTTTGAAACCATCTGGGTCAGTGCCTCATGCCCAGGAGTAATAATTTTGAAAGCAAAAGTTTCTGTGCTCTCGGGCTGTCTTGTTCCCACAGTGCTTGAACAGCAGCTCTCGATGTCAGCCCAGCGCCT
The DNA here is from genome assembly GCA_009819775.1 of Phoenicopterus ruber ruber. Lineage (NCBI taxonomy): Eukaryota > Metazoa > Chordata > Aves > Phoenicopteriformes > Phoenicopteridae > Phoenicopterus > Phoenicopterus ruber. The sequence goes on from CM020224.1 coordinate 5,105,645, forward strand.
GGCTTCTCCTCCGGCTTTCCTGGGCAGCAGTGCGTGCACGTGCGGGATTGCTGCGTGTTGTGCAGCCTGGATGGAGCCGGACACCCCGAAATGTGACTTGTACGTCTGTGTTCAGTTATCAGATGGTGTTCAGAGGACACAATGGGGAAAAAAAGCTCCTCTGAGCATGTCGTGGCCTTTTGAAAACACATCTGCCTGCCTCATTGTCCTTCAGTGTCTTTTATTTCTTCTTGTGTTTAGGAAAGCAAACTGATTTCCTAAACAGTAAGGTTTCCTCTTAAACCGTTGGCAATGACTATTTCACTGCAGATTGTACTGGGACAGAGGTATGAAGGAGGAGGTGGGGTACCACTTACCGGTACTGGTGGGTACCGGCTGCCCATGCTGTGTTGGCTTCCCGGGCAGCGCTGGGGAGCAGCGTCCGCTCCCCGTTGCAGCAGCCCTGGTGTGTCTCTTAAATGGCATAGCTGCTGCAGGCTGGGGCTTTGTTGGTAAAGCTACGCTCCTGGTTGTTCAAGGGCTCTTGAAATGTCGCTTTCATATGAAAGGAAATCCTATTGTTGATTTTTTTTTTTTTTTTTTTAATAAAAAGGAGGTTTTGCTTGCTGGAAGAACTCAATTTCTCTAATTTAGGTAAAGCCTGCAGTGTCTGATGTAGCTGAATTAACATTACTGCCTTGCTCAATTGGCTTTTTTTTTTATGACATCCCTAGAGATTTAGGGCCTATTGAGACTATTCAGCATCTGTTGCAGAATTGGTAGTTTCTCATTTTGCTTCTGTGTGAACTTAGCCTGGTTGGTAAATGATAGGGAAGTCTTTTTTTTTTTTTTCCTAAGTGTACAGCGTTCCAGTGTCATGCAAGCACAGTGAAATCTTACTCTGATAAACCAGCACATCCCTGTGTTGCCAGGGGCCTCCGCAAAAGAGTTACTCAGAAATTTCTTCTTTGTTTTTAAGCAAAGCTATCATACCTCTCTGTCCACTGGTTAGGCATGGGATTATATGCATTTCTCAAAAAGTAAGTACTATGTAAATTTAAGCGTTATGCTTAAGTGACTGGAAACCGCGTTATGTAGTTCTTGCTAGTGACCATCGCTTGCAGGTTCGGGGGCTGTTTCAGTCCTTTCGGTACTGATCTTGGGACCGTGTTGAATAGGATGACAGGAATTGCAAAAAAAAAAAAAAGACTCTCGATCTCTCTGCATCAGAGCTGATTTTAAAACTTAGGCTCCTAAGTTTTAACATTTCAGTCTCCAAGTTTATAGAAATTCACCTTGTTTCAAAGTTAAAATTTACCTTCCATTTGCTAATAAAAGTTTTATGGATGTTGGAAATGTGTTGTCAAAACACAAATTCTGGACCGATGATACTGGTGTGCAGCTTCAAAACCTTAAAGTCTTGTTCAACTCTAGCTCTGCAACAGGTGGTGTTTTAGACCCATTATTTAAATGTTGATTTTTTTTCAGACACAGATTAGACCATTTCTCTTCCTTAAAAAAATCGACAGACTTCTTTAGAATGGTATTATACGTGATGCTACATTATTAGGCATTGTATCTCTGATACGTATTCAAATTTGGAGATGCTTGAGAATGTTTAAAGAGAGAATGCTCTTATAGCTCATCTTCCTACAAAAGTACAGGTTATTCTTTGTGCTTACCAAATAGCATACTTTTAAAGGATGCTTATGGAAATGTATTTTACTTTTTAGTTGTAGTACAAACTTTTGGGGAGGGGATCAACTTCAGAATTTAACTGAAGTCTCTTTTTTGGTAGGGAGTTCATTTTCTCAGCGTCTCTCCTTTTTCTTCTTCGTTTTTCAAGTTTGGTCTCTCTCCTGCTGTGATTTTGAAGCATGAAACTTAAGTATCCCAAAACCTGGAGGCAGATGCTCCTGAATGCGACAGGTCAAGCTGGATTAAAGGATGATGTATACGTGACAATTTCCATTACTACTCAAGATTTCAGAGTCTGAAATGGCAATATATCTATTAGTAGCAGTGATAAAGCTATAATACCAAGTCTAGTATTCCTAGTTTTTAGCTTTAGTTAGAATTGCTAAAACCATTCTTTTCCTCGTATTTTCATTATTTTAATTTATAATACAGTAACCATAAGCAGTTGCTTTGGGGAATCTACATGTTAAATTTTCATCAGACTCATTTATACCCGCATGCTGCCAACTGCACCTTGTTACTCAAGAGGAAGTTTTGAGCCTATTCACTTTCCTCAGGATTATACATAGCTTAATAAACAGTCAAATAGGAAGAAGTATGTAAGTAATTGGTTTTGTTGTAAATTGTATTTTATTATACACATCTTGGTTGCTGCCAGCTTTATGAACTCTCTTCAGATTTTTGCTAGGGAGAGCAGCTTATTTTTGACAAGCAAGTAAAATTAGTTTTATCATTGTTCTCATGGTAGTAGGCAAGTAAATTTTGTACTAAGATCAGTGAATTTTCCATAACAATTTTGTAAGTCTTTGTAAATCATGGAACATTGGTATTTTGCCATTTTGCAGTAAGGTGTGTTCGTAGATGAAAACACCAGAAGCAGCTGCACGACAAATTTTACTGGTTTGGTGTACAACCTGCTGAAGTACTGATTTGCGTTTTCAGTGACGGATTAAACTGAAGCTCTGAGTGGATCAGCGAATGGGTCAATAGCATGATGAGGGCAGTTGCAATAAGTTTCTAGAAATGAAGCTTGTGCAGCGCTTGCAACATAAGACTATAATTACTGGTAACCAAAGAAATTCCCATACCTAAGAAAAATGATTTAGTAATCTCAAGGCCGTCTTTTCAAGTTCAGGCTTGGTGTGATCTTCACATTTACAGTTGCATCTCATTTCATAAACACTCAGTTGTGGGTTTTGTCTATATTAGCACAGTTTTCCTACTGTTGTAGAACTTCTTCCCTACAAATGCAATAAATGAATAGGAGGCAATGCTTTTTTCTGAATGCTTAGCCGTAGACCTAACTACTACTAGTGGTAAGCAAATGCTTAGGCAGAGAGCAAGAAAGGGAGTTGTAAAGTTGTTCCTTGTTCAGCTGGAATTTAGGGTGATGTTGCAATTGGGAATTCATGCTATTTTAATCTACTTCATATTGCAAATTTTGTTTTAAGCAGAAGAGATGTATTGTGCTCTCTTTTCTTCATTTCTGATTATTTTTTTAAATGGGCCATTAAAAAAATCTTAGTAGAAAATTATTTTTCATGTAAAATAGCGGAGCAAGAAAGCATCTGAAAAACTGTAACTCTGGCTATGTACTTTTGTCTTAGATTCTATGTATAGTCATGAATCAAAGTAGCTTTATAATATTTGTAAGCGTAATGAAGTTGTGATCATTTGGACAGTTCTGCTTCCCCATCAAGTAAGACAAAATATGCTTAAAATGTGGTAAATTTGGTGCTTTGCCAATTCCTTACTCATTTTACATTTATTTAGGAGTGTGTTGAACTCATTATTTAAGGAAACGTGATTTATTTTGTAATGAAAGCAGAAAAAGGCATTTCGGACTTTTTCCCATTCTAGCCCTTGAAGGATGTTCCTATTGTAAATAATTCCAGCAGATGAATGTGGGTGCAACTTCAGCAGTGTACACAGCTCTTCAGCGCTGCCTTGCTATTGTGTATAACTGTATATATATGTGTGTGTGTGTATATATATATATATACACACACACCTCCCCCCTGCAAGCTCCTGCAGTGCCCGCTGATGGGGAGCCGTGCAGGTGGGCACCGCACAGCCGGCGAGGACAGACGTGGGAGGCTGCAGCCTCTGCCTGTAGCTCCAGGGACGGAGCCGAGACCGGTCGGAGCAGTTGCCGTTGTCGGAGCAGGTCTCTGCCAGGGATACGGACTAGGCAGAGAAAGCAACTGCAGGATGAGCATCTGCTGGACAGCCTCAGGGCTTCCGCTGGCGCTCGTTTGCTGCTACAGATTAGATATGAAACTATCTCCTGTTGCAGCTTAGGTGTTACAGATGAGAGGACGGGCGAGAGTGCCAGCACCGCGTGAACTTCCAGGCAGGCTTTTACTCTAAGAGGAGAAACAGAGCAGTATTTCTTCCAAAACTTCAGCAGAACTTCTGTTTTGCTTCCTGCAGACATAGCAAGTTAAATTTTACGGTATTAGCGGCTAAGTAAACCTCAAGCTCTCTTCCAGTAACTAATACTCGGCATTGTTATTCACCATCACTGCTATTTTCCCTCCATGCTCCGGTATCAAAGAAGCCTGAAGAAGAACTTTTGTTTAACTCTTCCTTTTGCCATCTTGTGATTTCAAATTAAATAGCTGCAAAAGGGGAGAGTTGTTGCTCGAGACGTGCTGTTTTGCAGGAGACCTTGTATGGATAGCTCTTCGTTCTCTGGAGTGTACAGGAGCTTTTGTTTGCTGCTGTCTTACACTACTTGGTATCGTGAACCCTCCACAGAGGTGTATCAGAATAAACCTGTAGTCCAAAAGGTGCACCATACAATCTCTCTTTGAATAATTTTTATAGGTTTGTGTGGTAGAGAAGCACAAAGACCCAGAGCAGTAAGGTAAGCAGAGCCCGTGGGACTGGGTGGAGAAGACCCAGGTTTATGATCAATCTCAGGCTCAGTACTTTTTAACCAGAAAGCCCGGTCTGTGATTTATCAATTTCCCTTGGAAAAAAAACAAACAAAAAAAGAAGTTTTGTGCAAGTTCTGTGTACTTGCAAAAATGCAAACAGTGGTGCTTCTCCACTGAAAACTTTCCAACAAATTACAAATAGCCCCGTTCTTCAGCTTGGGGCTCCTTTCTTGCTGGTGGCCCACCAGGTCCTAAGTCTGGCTGTGCAAGGAGCCACCATATAAGATGTTTCTTACTTAATTTGATATGAGATGAACGGTCCCGATGTGCTTTCATGTTTGGATTTGTGGTAGTGCCTGCAAACAATATTTGCAGTTTCCAGTTCTGTACTGAATTTGAATGGGTGTTTTGAGAAATTATGTGACTACTCAGCTTCGGGATGGCAAAATTCTGGTCAAACTGCTTCCAAAACCATCTTACAACCCTGACTTTAGACTGTTTTGTAATGGGATTATATGAAATAATGTATATTAAAAAAAAACCTGTAAAAGTATTGAAAAACCTATTACACTATGCTATTGAGCAGTCATACTGAAATAAGTTTCATAGATCAATTCTGGAACTCTCTTAGTACTGGATTTGCAATTTTTAGCATATTTTCACTAAAAAAAAGTCAGAAACCTTAGTTGCAGAATCTGTGCAGTGGCAACTCTGGGAATAAAACACTTTGATTTGTAAATATGCCCAAATGATTAAGAACAAGCAATGCTAAGGCTCCTGTAACAATTGAGAATTGAGTATTCTTTTTACAGGCATCGTTTAAAGAGCTTCAGCTACCCGGTGGTGGCACAGAGGCAGTGACTAGCTGGTTTCCAGCAAGTAGTAATGCCTGTTGCATTGTGTAAAGGGAGGTGGCAGCTTGCATTTCATTTCATAACTTTCCCATTCTTAATGTAATTAAAAAAAGAAGGGGGGGGGGGGGGTTGAAGAAAAGCAAGGTTTCACCCTAAAAGAGAAGGGAGCTGGCAGCTTTGTGAGACCACTAATATTAACTACTGCTAATAATTTTGAACTTTTTAAAGTTTAAAAACACAAGTACTGTGGGGAGGTATTCAAGCTGTGAGAAATGACCTGAAGTCTAAAAACTTCTGGTGGACAAATGTGAAGTTTAAAATACCCTTCTTCTGAAATCTGAACAGTTCAAGGTTTGTTGTCCCGGCCAGGAATAGTTATCGCAAAGCTGAGGCTCCTTTATCTCTGTGTTGCCTATTCCTGGCTCTTCCGAGGAGTTGGGAGACGGTGAACTGGATGGTCAAGGAGGACCTTGAACAGTTTGTTGGAGGCTTTCTGGAGCTGGCAGTACATTTTTAAATGTACTTAGTTTATTTTGTGGCAAGTGATTGTTTTGTTTGTGTGAAGCTGTTATTTTCTTTCATATTTTTTCCAAAATGTTCAATCTTACCACTTGAGTCTCTCACACACACTGCTGTACCCTTCTGTATAAGGTTAGTAGGAAATGCCATTTTCTTCAGCTGAAAGATAACCCTGTCCTGCTGGCAATACAGTGAAAAAGCAAAACCTGCAGCCCAGAAGTGGATGTTCCTTAGATTAGCTGCTTTATTTTTAAACCTCTATCTTCTAAATAAAACCACAGCATTAGCACAACAGTGTTTAAGGAAAACTTTGTTCTTTCAACAAAATACTGCTCAATCACCTATTTCCTGCTGGTTGTCCTTCTAGTCGCCTTTTACTGTTTGTATCATTGCCTTGTGGTCTTGTGTTACACGGAGAACTTCTCAGATAAATGTATACAGCTTCCATACTGCTGTGCAGTTGTACACTAAGGACAATCTGTCCATTCATCCTTTTTCTTGTTGCTAAAAAGGACTGTGTGGTCATCACAAATGAGCTGGAAAATATGCATGCAAGAATGAGTGCTTACCCCATCATGTTTATGGCTTAATTTCTCCAAAGCTTTGGTGGTTCTGGATGTAAAATTCTTCTAAGGAGATGTTAATTTTTTTTAATGTGTTCATGGGTTAGTTTCTAACCTTGCTTTATAGTATCACTCAGAAGTATGCTTATTGTATTATTGTTCTGGCACTGTTTTATAAACGCTAACGTAAATACTTCTAGTCCTGTTTTCGTGTTTTTCTTTGAACAAAGATATATTCATATGTGACTAGGATTATTAAAACAATCATGTACTTCACACTGCACAGCGTATGAAACACATTTTCTCAAAGAAACGGCAAGCCACACAGAGGTCTGCCAGTATCGCCGCTTGCATCAAAGCCAGAACAGCATGAAATTATCCAAATCCTCGGTACTTCACGTTACATGAGGCTTTTGACTCTGAAATCCCACTTGATGCCACTTTCATTCTTCTGATAACAGAGTTGTAGGAAAGTAAGAGCAATTATAATTAGATCCACGTTTCTGGGGATTGCTGGAGTCCCTCAAGGTCTCTGTGTGTTGCTGTGGGTATAAAGCAAGCCGCTGTCTCTGCTCCACGGTGTCTGCTGGAGGTGGGTGGCTTGCCTTTTTCCAAGGCCGCGGGACCAAAGGAATCCCGAACAGATACAGAAATTAGGGTCACATGAAAAATATGGTGCAACTTATCCTCCTAGATCCCTGTTGAAATCCAGGTCCAAGGGTTGGATGTGTGGTGTGATTTGTGCTGCTCTACTCCTAAGCCCAGTTGCAGGGGTTAGGAGTGGAGCAGCAGAATTCCTGGGTGTCAGTGCTCTGGATTTGGTCCCAAGACAGGCTTTAAAGGGAAACGTTGAGATACAGAAGAAAATGCAAGTAGTGAAACACCAGAGATGCTTGCCAGAACCTTAAAAGTACAGTGGTGGTGTGTGGGGTTTTTTTTGTTTGGGTTTTTTGTTTTTGTTTGTTTGCTTGTGGTTTTTTAAATTTTATTTTATTTCAAGAGTACAGTAACATAGGCAGTGAGCCCTTCAGGAAAGGTCTTGCATTTATTCCACTTCCCATGAGCCAAACATCCTAGTGTCGCTTCATATGACAATCTGAGGATATAGTATTTGCAGGCGTAATACTTCTCTGCAGGTCTGTTACTAAAAGGTAGTAAAGAGTATTTGTGTGCGTCATTTACAATAGTTGTTGGTAAAGACCTAGGTGCCAAAACCACGCTCGAATAGACAAATGTATTTCAGCTTTTTCATGCATCAGTATGTCCTTGCTGCAAACATCATGAATTGTTGTGCAAATATCCTGCTCCTGTGGTGTAAACTACAGTTTAACTAATATGAAAGAATTTATTTGGCTGATCATAACTTTGAAAGCATGATTTAATTTAGTTTAATTGCTCTTAGTTTTAGAGGGGGAGAAGACAATCCTCTTTATGTTGGAAAAAAAAAAAAGGATAATGTTCATTTATTTGTTGCACCAGGGTTGGATCTTGGTGGTTGAACCTTTACCCAGGCTGTCACTTAAAGTAGGGGAAAATTGTCCAAGCAAAGCATAACTTTATCTTAATGTTCAGGTAGAAGGAAACGTACCTATTTCAGATACTTGCATTGAAAATTTATTCTTCTAATGTTCATCTGTTGGCATGATCTGCTGGCACATGTTCTTACACAATACTGGCTTCTCTGTTTTTGAAAGCACTCACCTGATACTAGGTGCAGAGTAGGTGTAAGTAACGGCGGCCACCAAGGCGTAATAGCACATTTCCATTTGTAGGGACACAGTGGGGGGAATCAAGGAGAGTCTCTTGTAGCAGATGTTGGGTGCCACTGATCAGAGGGGACCCGGTGTGGCCCAGGGAACAGATACGGGAAATGTGCATCGTCTTCCTCTTGTCAGGAAGACCCGGTGGCCTGCAAGAAGCAGCAGAGCACTGTGGCTCAGCATTTGATGTCTGCTTAGGAATTCAAGAACCAAGTGTAATCCTAAGTATTGCATCTCTTCAGATTAGGATTTTTTTGGAAGTTGAGACTTGTTAGCTGTGGCTTGTGTGTAATGTTGATACTTTAAACTTTCTAATAAATGACAATATAGTTGTTCCTTAAGTGCGAGTGCTGGCTAGAAAGCTTGGAAGAGGCTGAGTTGTGGTTTGATTTTTCTCACTTAGATGTATTCTTTGTTTATATGAACTGTTTAATGTTACAGAAAGTAAGCTGATGAGCGGATTTAGGGGTAAAAAATGGTTAATACTTGTTTCTGCGGCTGTTTATTCTTACAAAAAATAAGGGGCAGGGAGTCTCGGACACATTGCAGTGTTCAAAAAAGAAAAAGAGAAAAAAAAGGATCTTTCTGTTCTTATGACTCCAAATTCTGCAGTAGAAGCCAGAGCATGTTAAATCCTTGTAGCCCAAGTGGGAATGAAGCTTGTTTCTCTCCAGTGATTTTTTTTTTTTCCCTTGTTCCAATTCTGAAAGGGAAGATGACTAGTATCCACTGCAAAGTATTATTGAATTTACTTTTTTCCTTATTTCTAGAAGGCAGTGCAAGCTACCTGCTGCCACAGCTGGAGAAGAATTCACAGCACTCACCAGGAGGGTGGCCGCTTTGACAAACAGCGTGACTAGGATAGGGCACAGATGGCTGTAGAGGCAGGAATGGTGTCTGGAGAGATGGTCTGTGCTAGGGGTGCTAGATTAGATCAGTGTTAGCCCTTGAAGTGTGTTTTTGGTAGGCAGGGAAACTTGGAGTAAGTTTTGGATATTGCAGCTATGTTACTCGATTGTGGTTACTATGGTTATAGTTTGCTGTGGTTAAAAATGCGCTGCTCTACTTGCTTTGCTTGGCTTTTTATAAAGGGCTTGTAACCAGTGTGTCCTGGCTGTAGTGGCAGTGTGGGCCTTATTTGAAGGATTTTATTACTCCTATTATTATTACTATTAGCATGCCACTTACTTAACTTACCTGGTTTTTAACCTTCCTGAGCTTGCTGCTAGTGTGAGCGAAATGGCCAAATTAGGAATTGAAAAGCTATTGGGTTATTTGCATTATTTAAAAAAAAAAAAAAAAAAAATCAATCTGTTCTGGTAGTGCAGCAGATCTTGAAACCTGCTCGGTGTTGACCAAAGCCTCAGCAGCTTTCGGCTCCCTTCCTCGGTGTGGCAGGAGAAACCCCGTCAGCAGGGCTGCCCCCCTCCCCACCGGTCCCCTGCCTGCGCACGCTGCGCCTGCTGTCTTCACTTTCCCTTTGGGGTTTGCCCTTACCAGCGAGCCTTTGTGGGGTGTGAGAAGGAATATGCAAATATGGATTTTGGAGAATTTGTGCTAGTCATGTCAGTGGCTGGCCAGAAAATGACAACACTTAATAAATATAGTGGTGCCATCACAGGCAAAGATGAGGAGCGGGAGAGCACAGGGCAAAGTGTCTCCGCAGGAGCAATTTAAGGTTGGTCTTTTTTGGATTCCGACCTTCTCTAGGGAAATGCACTGTGACTTATTTATGTATTTTTTTTTTATTGTAGTTGAGTTGAAGTTTCCATTTTAAAATTTGTGTCTTCATTCAAGCAGTGCAGCACTCCTGCAACAGGAACGGCAGCTTGGTGGCTGTGGAGGTTGGACATAAGGCTTGGAAATATTATCACAAGCAGGCACATCAGAGTCGTGCAAAGCAGAAAAACTTTGAAGGTGCTCTCAGATTCTTGAACTGGGATTTCCCATGAATGGCTCAGGTTTCTGACTTAGCTGGTTGCATAAACAGCAAATAACTGTAAGTCTGGGCAGAAGTGGCAGCTTCAAGCAGTGAGGTTAATCATGTATAATCAAGTAGGGAGATGGTATCTGCCCTCTCTTTGAAGATTTCTTGATGCTTTATCTCTCTCTTTTTTTTTTTTTTTTAGTAGGCGGTTAGCAGGTTCCTTGACACAAGCTACTGTTGTCAGCTTTTAGTGTGGTTGCATCAATCTGAAAATCTTTTCCATGTAACCAAAACACTTCTTCTTACATGTTTGTTCAGTCATACAGACAGAAATTGCTGTATATGGGATTTTAAATGCAAAGATACTAAATATCTTCACTGTTCTGTGGAACAGGTAACTGCGTGATCTAATCTGCAAAATTTTTCGGCATCATTAAGGCTGAAGACAGATCATCTTTGACTCAGAAATGTATGCAGATTGTAGCATAAAATGAGTTACAGTTTCTATGTTGGGTGAAAAATGCAAATGCCAGGGGTGTTGAGAGGGGTCAGAGGCCTGATGACACCCTGTTGCATAGACTTTATGATAAGTTGTGGTAGTGAAATGAAATATCTGGGTATATCTGGCTTCAGTAAGAGCATCTTGGTGCCATTATACAGAAAACAAATGCCAAGAGAGGCTTATTAGATACTTGGATTTTCCTGTGACAGGGAGTAGAACTTTTCTGGGTGTTCTGTTGTCTGTATCATCTCTGAATGCAGATGTTACATCTGAGCAATTAGTGTTTTGTATGTATTTTTTCCTTTAAACACATGAAACCACTAAATAGCTTCTTAAAGTCTCTCTAGATGTTTGTAGTAAAAACTGGGTGCAGGTACAGAGCTTCTACAGCAGAAAGCCTTGGGTTTTCGCGTTCCAGTGGTAGACTTAATGATAATTGCGTACCGCTTTCATTGGCGATCTGTTGTAGTCTGATCTATGCAGAAAATTTGAATCATATTTATGACCAATATAACAGCTATGGACAAGCATGAGCAACTGCTGCAATTAGCATTCAGCTCATAATGGACAACTAATGGAGTTGATAACCTGGTTTTCTCCCCCCCCCGAAGCTGTGGACACAGGGAGCATAGATCTTTCTGGCATGTTGAAGGGGTCGAATTGATCATGGGTAGTCAGAGTATTCAGAGTATAAACTGCTTTGTGGTGTGCCAGGCCAGGAGGGAGAGGTTTCGAGTTGTTAAGCTGAGAGGAGGTGAGTGTTTGGATGAGGAATGCAGAAGAGATGAAGGTACCAATTTCTGTGAGACTATGTGAGGACCGGTAACCAAGGTATTGGTTACATGCGAAGCTCTTTTTTTGTATAAATCATAATTTGAAATGGAAATAGCCTTTGAAAGACAGTTTGCTTGTGTATTTTGTCCGAGCACCATTGGGGACTGCAGACAATTGTGTGAAGACGGTGTGTCGGAGGCTGGCACAGCCGTTCCCCCGTGGAAGCATGAATGCCTTCTTGTCTTCTGTGCTCCTGCCAGTGAGCTTCGGTCCCGGGCCTCGGGACAAAGTCATCTCAGTTACCTTCTCTTGTTCTTTGTTATTTATGCAAGGTTTGCTGCTTCAGGGAACCAGAAGCTCATTTGAAAAATCAAATTGAAAGATATGAAGGAGACAATGTTTATCAGGAAACTTATTTTTTATCACACTCTCTCTTCCTTGACTTAAAGTGTAGCCACAGTGCATGGCTGGCAACTTCTTGAAAGCTGCTTTTTCACTAGTGTCCCCCCAAAACTGACTGTGATTTCATGACATGGACGGACGAAAGGGAGCGTTATACTTAATGTTAGATGAGGCTAAAACCTGATAAAACAGCAGTTTGGAGTATTTCTTAATTTTAAAATTTCTGTCTTGTTTATAGCAGCAGTAGTACTTCACATTAAATAAGGACATCCATTTGGTTCTTTATAAGTGGAGTATTCTTCCCTGATGGCTGAAATAAATCTTCATACTGCTTTTGGTGAAGTTATTTTTACTGTGTAAAATTGACTATAGATCTCTCTTTTTATTGTCATTATAGAAAACCTAGAATAAACTCTCAGTTGGTGGCACAACAAGTTGCCCAGCAATATGCAACCCCACCACCACCTAAGAAGGAGAAGAAGGAGAAAGTGGAAAAGCAAGACAAAGAAAAACCTGATAAAGAGAAGGAAATTAGTCCAAGTGTTACAAAGAAGAACACTAACAAGAAGACTAAGTAAGTTTGAAGGATGCGCTATTACATGTGATTTCAGTAGCACTGTGCATCGCTTAATTGTGCGGTTAATCTAACATCATACTCCCCCTCTTCCCTCCAATTCTTACAGACCAAAGTCAGATATTGTGAAAGATCCTCCGAGCGAAGCGAACAGTATACAGTCTGGGAATACTACAACAAAGACCAGCGACTCAAATCACACTTCAAGGTAACTTTATACTAAAGTTAAGCTCTCGGTATCTGAGAACTGTGTTAAATAGCAGACACTTTTTTTGATGGACAGAGTACTGTCTAACCCACAGGGTCTGCCAGTGTTAGTATGGCAAGACCATCAGTGGCTATGAGCCTTCTCCATGTACGAGCACTCAAACACTGTGGTGAGGACAGATACAAGCATTGGAAATATTTCTTCTGTTGTGCACTCAGGTTTTGTTTCTGTGCTAAAATAATTGTATTGTCAATTGGGCAGTAATGCTTTTGGCTGTAAAACACAGTGGAGGAAAAAACTTAACCAGCAATCGTAGTGGTCTTTATCAAATTCTTATCTTCACTTGATAGCAGTAACAAAGGTTACGTTTTTACTTCCTTATCTGTAGTTCAGTCACTGTAATTGTCAAGATAATTCTCCAAGTATACAGGAATTAAAAGGCTGCATGAACAGATTTGCTAGAATCTTGCTATCAACAAAAAGCACGAATGGTTGGTTTCATATTTGTCTAAGTTTCAAATGAGTAACTGTGTATGGAGAGAGGTTTATTCCTAGTCTTGCCTATACTGATATTCCATGCTTGTTTTCTTTAAGTGGTACCTTGTGCTCTATTTCTTAAATCAAAAATTTGGCATCAAAGTACAGTTTTTATATTATGGAACTTAGAGCTACAAGAGGCAGAATTCAACTGGGCGCTTTGCCTATATGGGCTACATAAGCATTGCATCTCTTAAAAATGTTCTGTAATAGGTATTTTATAGTGAAGCCACGTGAACTGAAGCAATATTAGTTAGCTGCAAACAGCTGTAGAGCACATGGGAAATATGATTTGCACTGCTGTTAGCATGAAGATTGGCAAGATGTGACTCTGCAGAAAACAGTTGTCTTGGAAGTTTTTTAAATAATAGTTTGAAAACCTTTAATAAGAGTGAATATTCTTTACACAGTAGAATGTAGTGAGGGCATTGTGAGATTTGCTGTGCTAGAAGACTTGAGCTGTTTGTGGGGGTGGCTGTTAACTCTTCCTCAGCCTCCAAAGGTCTAAGTGTCCATTCCTGATTTGATTATAGAAATACAGCTTTATTGCAGTGATTTTTTTTTTTTTGTCCTGTTCTTTTTGAAACAGTTCTTATTTTGAGGCTTAGGATGCAGGAGACTTGGTACACTTGACTAACGAGATAATATTAAATTGATAGATTACATCAAATAATTGTTTTTACTCCTTGAAGGAGTCACTCTGTCTGCTGCAAAGTCTTTTAGTCCATGTTTTGTGGCAAGCTTTTGTCATTCCTAATTAATCCTTAATAGTATCAGTTCTGACTGGATATTTTTAAGGGATACATCATCTCCTTCAGTTATTAAACTGTCTTAAGTGTTTAGTGGAGCTTTTCTTGCAACTCACTGTCCTCAGGAGTGCTGTCAAGTGCCTTTTTAAAGGATCTGATTTTTACAGAGTCACAAGTTACCTGTTCAGGTTATTTTCCTGCCCAGGTTTCTTAACTGTTTTTTGTACGTTGTCTTTTAAGGATCTCTGTGGATTTTTAAGGAATCCTGTTTGAGCTTCTTGGATAGCATGCCTGTTTCTGGCAAAATATCTTGGTTTATTCCACGTCTGCCTGTGCACTTTCAGGTTGATTGTTTTGAAACACATTGCTTACTTGGCTGTAAACCTTTTCAGCTATAAACATGAAGCATCAGGGTGTTTAATTTTGCAAAATAATGCGAACGGGCCAATCCCTTTGCCTTCTGTAGGAAGCAAAAATTGTATGCATGTGCTGAAGAGATTGTCTGGAGGTTTCCATCTGTGCTTAATCAGCTCCTTGCACAGGGGAGACCCCTGAAACATCCCGCAGAAATGGTTGGAGGGCTCAGGTCTAAAACCGACATTAAGAATAGGTTTGTGAGCAGGACTGTTGAGAAATCCTGTGCCTCAGCCCTGCTTCCCCTCAGTCCTTCCATGGTACTTTGTCATGGCATTTAAAGATGCTTGGGCAGTTTCATTCAGGCGCTTGGTGCATGGCTTATCTGAAAGGCTGCTGGTAGCGGGAGCTTTTCTGGGCAGAACTTAATGCCGTTCAGGCCATATGAACTCCCTTTTTGCTTGCTTTTTTCTTTTTTTTTTTCTTTTTTTTTTTTTCTAAATATGACTGTCAGTGCTGGCTTTTGACAAGCAATAGCAGGAGTGCATGTTCAACCCTGTAGAAAGGTGGAGGCAGTAAGGTCTGTTCTGGTATCTGGGACAGCATTTTTTGGCTGTTTCTGAGTACAAGAGAGAACAAATGACCCAGGCAAATTACAGGAAGAACTGAGTTTCCTAGAGGAACTCAGGGCTTACAGAGGAAAATACGTACGCGTACTACGCTTCCGGGAACGCTTGCTGCTGTGTTTGCTGCCGATGCTTTGAGGGCAGCCTTCATCTGCTGAGACGCTATCTGAAAGCTGACAGAAACCCCAAAACTTGCTGAGCTGGCCGGCCTTTCTTGTTACCCACAAACAGGGTGACATCATTTAATCTAGCCTGTGGTTACGTGTTGAATTTGCTAACTCCTGCAAGCACGTATGTACAACGCATACGCGTGGGCGTGCGTGTCTCACTGCTGCGGGAATTCACTAAGCACTGCTATGGGTTTGAAAAGGCTGGTCATTAAACGACAGGGCTGTTTCAAGTAGGAGGTTTTACTGACGATTATCCCAGCCCAGCAGTATTTTAATTGTATTTTCTATCTATTAGAAATGCTTTTCCTGTGCTATTTGTTAAAAATTGGAACAGCCTCCTAGGTTAGATCTGAAAATACTATTTCTGGTGAAGTAACTTAATTACAGAAATAGAGTTGTTCCATTTTTGAAGCTGTGCATCTGTTCTTAATACTTTTTTCTATTCTATCTAGTTGTAGAATACCTCTTGGATAACTACTACTTAAGGACTTTCCCCTTGTTAACTTACCACTGCAAGCCATTGAGTAGGCATGGCAAATACAAAGGCGGCTTAATTTTGTCTTTTTTTTGGCCACATTAGCCTCGTGTGCTGCAGACAAGGAGGAGGAAAGGCAGATTGGTTTAAAAGCTGGAGCTTGATCCCAAAGTAAACTAACCTTCCTTCCATCCCTTGGAATAAGGCAGTTCTCAGCAAGCTACTTTTCACTGATGTATAAAGACTCTCCTTTTTAATTTCCCTATTGGGAATATTCCGCTGCTTAAGCCTGACCCTTAATTAGGAGCAAGAGCTGTAAATTGCAGCAGTCGCTGCAGCTGGCTTGGAATTTGCTGGTAGCTGGAGGAGTGTCCAAGGTTTGTTGTATCAGAGCTTTGGACCAGCCCCTGAAATGTGCGTGAATGTCAGCTTCCTAGAGTCTAGACCCTTATTAGCTACATTACTAATTGAATGATAGCACAGCATGCAAATTACTGAGATAATCCTGAGCTATAAATACCAGTGTGTTCTTTGCTGGTTTTGATTTTTTTTTTTTCCCCTTTTGTCCCCCTTCCCCTAACCAAAAGCGCTAGCTGCAAGAAATACCGTTGTACATTCTGGATTTTATTTACAATAGCCTCAGTTCCAGAGGGAACATTTTGAGCGATTTGAGGCTGATTGGGCATCTGATTTGTATAAGCTCAAAGCAGTTGAAAGAGAAGCCAAGTTGTCCCAGTGCCTGTGTTGTTTGCAGCTGCGGAGTTCCAATAAGGGAATGAAAGAGACGTGGTCAAATGCTTTCATGTGGTTTTGTATTGCAGAGTCACAGCCTTGTCTCATAACATCAGGGCACATGATGAGATGGTGAATTTAGATAAGAGAACTCTTTCATCTGCCCCTTGGGGAGGAGATCCTTCGGTCTGTCTGGCTCCTGTCCGCTTGGCTCTGCTGTAGTGTCCTCCTTTCTGGCTGAGTTGGATTAGAGATAAGTCCACAGCAGAGCAGCCTTTGCAGAGCTCTGCAAGACAGGTCTTTCCTGTGGGGCTGAGCGTGCTGCTGCAGCCCTCGCAGCCCGGCTGTCGCAGGGAGCAGAAGGTCAAGCCTTTGTCCTCCGCTGTGCAGCACTTACTGCTGCCTAGGTTCTCCTCCCAGTTAGTGCCATCTGCGCAGGTGAGCGGAGGACAAGTCACACTGAGTTTGTTGTCGAATGCTTTTTCTAATAAACTTTTCCTTTCTTGTTTATTTTTATCCTTTTTATAAATGTTTTCTCATTCATTTTAGACCCAGACTGAAAAATGTGGACAGAAGTACCGCACAGCAGCTGGCAGTCACAGTGGGAAATGTCACAGTAATTATCACAGACTTTAAAGAAAAGACTCGCTCCTCTTCCACGTCGTCTTCTACAGTGACCTCCAGTGCAGGATCAGAACAACAGAATCAGAGCAGCTCGGGCTCTGAGAGCACAGACAAGGGCTCGTCCCGTTCCTCCACGCCAAAGGGGGACATGTCGGCAGTCAACGACGAATCTTTCTGAAAATTGCACATGGAGTTGTGGAAACTATGAGTCAGGGTATGAAATTCAAACACTCCACCTGCCCATGCTGTTCAAATCCTGGAGAGCCTCTTCTGTGCTTGAACACACACTTTCTCGGACATCGACCTCTTACTGATGCAGCCAGGATAATTTCTGCTTGCCGTGGGCATCTGGCCACCAAGGAATTTCTCACCCTAACGATTACTCTTGACACTTTTATGTATTCCATTGTTTTATATGATTTTCCTAACAATCATTTATAATTGGATGTGCTCCTGAATCTACTTTTTTATAATATCTGCTGTGCACAATTTTCCATGAACATTACAACTTTTTGTTTTGGGGTAGGGAGCGGGTGGGGAGGGAAGGGGGCTTTATTTATTGCATTCACAAACTCCATCCTCTTTCAACATATCCTTTTTAAGTTCAGTTCTTCTTCCAGTTATACTGTGTACTATCAGTTTTGATATAAATTATATATAAATATATATATAAATAAATATATATAAAGGGTTATTTGAAACCAATACATGGAAACGCTGGTGCTTGAAACACTGTGAAGTGAAAAAAAAAAAAAAAAAAAATTGAACAGTTCAAGATCTGGGACAGTCCCCTTCTGTGAAAGTACTGAAACCGAAATGGAACTGGTCTTAGGTGATAAGTGTTCCTGAAGGTCTGAACCTGGATGGGACCCGTTCTCTCTATTGTTCCTTCCCCGTTTCTTCCCTAAGCAATGGCTAAAACGTACTGGACACACGGTTTTGATTCTTATAGCTTGGGATCTGACATGAGAAAAGGTTGCTCCAGGTAGCTTGTGTTTCCGCTAGAGTAACTCAGATTGGCGATGTGCGAGTTCGTGCCCGGCTGGAGTGTAAGCGTTCACAACCAGACTGGTGTCGGCATGCCACGGATTCGTGTATTTTGGTAACGTGAGCATCGCTATGTCGTGCATAGCCAATCTCACAGACGTTTGGTGTTCTTAGATTTAATGAATTTCGTCCGCCTGCATCAGTGACCGAGGTAACTTTAGAACTGGAGTGGTTTGCTTTGGGTTGGAAGGCAGCAGGGAGCTGTAGGGCTGGGAGCGATGGCGGGTTGAGGGAGCAAGCTGGTGCTCGTTCCAGCCGACGACGCGTGGGTCGGTTGTTGTCAGCCCCCTTCCGTCTGTCCCGTCCCTGCTGTTGGGGTGGCCCTTTTCCTTGAAGTCCATCCATATTCCAAGGGTGGTTTCTGAACAGCATCTCGTCCAGTGATGACATTGGGCTTGTCAGCGTTTGGACGCTCCTTGGTCTCCTGCTGTGGGAGCAAAAATAGGGAAAAGCTTTCATGCTGGCAAGTGAGCAACACGTGTGGCTCATGCTCATGACCAGCATCTCCTTCCTTCTTGCTCTAAAGCTATTCAGACTGTAATTTCTTTTCCTGGCCTGTTAGTGTTGCTTTACAGTTTACCTTCCATGCATTATCCTGCTAAAACACTAGGCTGAAGAGGTGAAATAAAGTTGTTTTTTTTTTTTAAAAAAACCCAACCCCAAACCTCTTTGGCTTTTCGTCTTTATTTAGTGGCCCCAGGGTGCTTTGCAGTAATTTCAGGCGCAGAGGCTGTGGCTTCATTTGACATCAAATGCATAACTTTTGGGCATGATGAGAGGGCCGCATTTTGACAACTTTGTGCCAGCTTGCTATATTGTGAATTTTTTGCTTAGCAAGAGTAATTTCTCTTTGTGAGGGCAACTGATGTAAGATTTCTTTTAAAATCTGTGTGGTTTTGAGTAGCAGACGTAGGTTCCTTTCACACTGGCGACAGAAATGTGTGAGTAAGGGATCCGTTACAACCCCTGCTCGAAGGTACGTGCAGTGGCAGTGCCTTTGCAGCGGTGGTTTTATTCAGAATACGTTAATATGGGCACCCCAACTTAATTCTGCTTATATTTACAGTATAGGCTGTCTTTACCTTTTTAAGCATTTTTAAAGTATTTATTAAAGAACCAAAGGAAACCAGATGCTTCCTATGAGCATCAAGACAATTTATTATACATAGTTTTAAATACTATGAATTTCTCAATCCACATTTTAACGTTAGTGGGATATTGCAAAGACATTCCTTTTCCAGTTTTTACTATTCCTTTAAGGGTCTCAGGGAGGGTAAACTGGTCAGCCATATTTATTTATTTTACTGAAATGTATTGGAATAATTTTTTAAGAGAGATTTTTTGAAGATGCCCCTGAACTTGTATATTTTGCACTGCTTTATAAATGATCCATTATCAATTAGGCTTGCGTGCATCTCGGCCGCGATCCAGCGAAGAGCGTGAGCGAGCGGCAAGTCCCCCTGGCTTCAGCGGGGCTAATTCTGGTGCTTCAAGTCAAACCGCGCGCTCACCTTCTTCATTGAATCTGGGAATTTGTGCAAAAAAAAAAAAAAGCATTGTGTGTACCAGGAAATTGCTTCTTTTTCAAGTGAAAATGGACCTGTAGATCAGTTGAAAAAGCTTTAACGCCGTAACCAGCTACTTATGGCTACTGGTAAAGTCGGTAACATCTGTCTCCTTGGGCGTGCCTCCTCGATAAAGTAGCTTGCTCTAAATAAGTGGGAAAATTTCTTTGGAACAAGTGACCTGTAATTCTGCATTCAGTAGAAATTGTTTGCTAAGCGTTTGAACCTCCCCGGCCTCATCCATAGCTGTTGTGTTGTGGATTTGAAGGATAGCGTTTGCTTTTATACGCTTAATTTCTGAAGTTGGCGTCCCCACGGCACGTGTCCGCAGGTGGCATTCCCTCCGTGCTGTGTCCGTGGGTTCTCCTGCTGGAGGTGGGGAGCGCGTTTAAGAACCGAACCAACCAAAACACTAGTGTAGGGGAAGGACCAGATTCGTGGTGTTCAGTGGCACAGAAAGCAGGTAAGTAAAGCACAGTGTTATGTTTGCAAAGTTTCAACTCTTACACAGCCACACACACACAGACACCAACGCAGCTTGCCTGACTTGCTCAGTTTGACGTAGTTCTGCAAAGGAAAAATGGCAGCGTTTTACACCACCAGGCTATTTATTTTAATTGGAACACTTTGCTTGTTTCAAATTGGACAGATCGAAAATTCGGCAGCAGCTTCCGTGAGTTTATTTCCACTGAGATGTTTTCACCTGCCTTACCAAGATCATTCTCAGTCTACTTTTTTAAGCTCTACCATAAACTTAAATTATTGAAAATTTATTAATTGCTGACTATATAATAACCTTTGCTTGTATGTAACCGAATGGTTTTAAGAGCCAACATTTAGAGTATGACAATGGAGCTGAACAGTTTTTAATGCGCAAGCAGTTCTGTTCTTGTGTATGACTTGTAACCTTAATTTACTGTGTAAAGATGGTTACATTATTTCCTTAGCTTTGTTTGTTGGAGACAAATATAGAATGCTTGTTTAAGTATGTCAAAACATAATCTTATCTTGT
Source organism: Phoenicopterus ruber ruber (assembly GCA_009819775.1). Taxonomy (NCBI): domain Eukaryota; kingdom Metazoa; phylum Chordata; class Aves; order Phoenicopteriformes; family Phoenicopteridae; genus Phoenicopterus; species Phoenicopterus ruber. The sequence continues at coordinate 5,126,178 of CM020224.1, forward strand.
GGATTTTTATGTTAATGTATTATACGAGCTCTATTTTTCATTTGCCCAGAAAGACAGCTTGTATAACGCTTTTGAAAGTTTTTCCGCTCTGTAAAGTCTTTAGAGCTGACAGTCCTGTTAGGTTTGTTTTAATCTTCATGCTAAAGTGTCAATGGTGGTTTTGTGAACTGGTCAGAAATTCACAGGTCTTAAATGTTTTCGGGAAATTTATATTGGACACTGCTCTTTGTCTAGCAAATAAAAGATGTTAATATATTCCTGTTACTGGCATGTGCACGACTGTTATTAGAAGCCACTTTATCATTTTCCTGCTTTAAATAGAAATGTCTATTTATGAATTCTGCTTGTAGTTTTTTCACAAATAAAATAGTAAAATTTAATAAAATCTGCAAGCTCTCTTTTTTGGGAGATGCCAGTATTCAGAAAAAGCGGAGAGTCCTGCTGTTGAAGCAGTTTGTCAGTCTGTACGTCTTGTCCGCGAGCTGCTGCTCGAGCACCCCACTTCTGCAAACACACGGGTATGCACGTAGAAAACTTCAGTCAAGTGAGTAAATCCAGTTTGTTCCCTGGGACTAACGACATATGGGAAGTTTGCGGCGGATGTGTCTGCAGAATTTGGGTTCTGGTACTTTGAAATAATCATTTTTCCTCTTTCTGTAGCTGCAGAAACGGCGAGGCTTAGTGCAGAGGATTTTAGTGAGAGCCCTTGGGAGTTCCTTTGGCTGTCTTGTGCTAGCAAACTCTCATGAGTAAAATTAATAAAATTTAATTAGGAGCCTAATTGTATTTTTGTAGCATAAAAATACCGGTATTTTGCAAGCCCTATGTTGGTCCTCTGCCTAGGAAACAAGGTGATGTGAATTACTGTGCTCTTTCTAGTTCATATTTTTTCCCCCACCCGAGACGTGTGACGTAACTGTTTAAATATGAAGTTGAAATCTGAAAACCAAGCAACAGGTAAAATGCAAAGGGGAAAAAAAATCTTACTCTAGAGCTTTTTCTCAGGAATATGAGGACGGTTACTAAACAAAAAGCCATTTGGATATTTTTGTGTATGCTGGGGGAAGTGTGTGTCACAACTAGAGGTCGCTTTAAAAAAAAAGCTGTGCAAACAGACTCTTAAATGCTTTTAACCTCAGTTGGAAACGGTTCAAAATCCTTTGTGCCAAGAATAAGAAGAAACAGGAAAGGTAGTGGTTGTTCTACAGCCCTGAAAAGCACTTGCTTGGCATGCCGGACGAGCGAGTAGAGAAACAGTCCTTGCCTCGAAGAGCGTACGGTCCCCGTCCTCAACCTGCAACGAGCCGAAGGTGCCGGAGCAGCTGCTGGGACAAAGCAGCAAGAGCTGCGGGGAGTGGAGGAGAGATGGGCTTCATCTTCATCAGCGTCCACCTACTTCATCACCAGGCGGACGGACCAGTTCCGTGGCAGCGCTGGCACCCACCGAGCCTGCCCGCTCGCCGCTTCAGATAGCGGGATTTTGGTTGACGGGTGGCCTGGAAATCCCTCGCCTCGGAGCCACGTGAGCCGAGAGCCGCGTTCGGTGCCGGAGCTGCGGAGTCGACCCTGCTGTGGGGGAAGGAGGGTGAAGGCTGCAGGGATAAGGGCACCCGAGGCTGCTCCAAGATACGTACTGGACCTATGTGTTGTGTTGAAAGTTTGCCTTTGGTACCTATAGGGAGTAGAGGTGGGGATGGGGAGCTCTAGTTCATGGCTCCTTAGGGCTTTGTAAACTTTCTGGGCTAAACTGTCAATTGCTCTAAGACTTGAAGGTGTTATAAAAATCAGCACCCACTCGCGTAACTGGGAGAGAGATGAAAAAACCCTCTCCTCTGTACGGCTCGTGTGTCAGCTAATTTTTTAAACTATTTTTATTTAAATCTGAATGTAGCACAATCTTCGCACAGCAGTTTGGGGGCAATTAAAACAAGAAGACGCTAACACCCTGCAGTCTGGAAGGAGCTTTAAGAACCCAGGGCAGGGCTGTGCGCGTTCCCTCCCCGCCAGACACACAGCCCTCGCAGTGATCAGCTCTGTGTGTCCGGCAGCGTTCTACTGCGTTTAAGTCACGATGGGAGTTTCCAGGGGCTGAAGCAAAAGTTGTCTGCAAAAGACACAACGGATGTGATGAACGGCTGTGCTGGTCCAGCTGTATCCCACGGGAACGCGACTGCCGAGTGCCACGCCGAGTCAGCAAAGCACCCTGAGACGGCGCTTGTGTTTGGATCCCAACGGTGGGCAAACTCCTTCCCGTCTCAGAGGCAGCTACATCAAGACGAAACCGCATTTGTGATTGTGGAGCTACTGCCCGTCTTTCCTTGTTTGCACAACCAAAAAAACCAAACCTCCAAAAACCTGGCTGGAAAACTGGGTGCCACGTACTGCAGGAGAGGGGTATGAAGATGATGCGCTGCCGCGCTCGTGGTTTTGAGTGCGGGTTCCTCGCGGCTGCGAATGTTTGGCTTCGGGCAAGCGTCTTGGCTTGCAGCAGGTTGGGCGGACTGCTGCAGCCCCGCTTAGTCAGTTGTTTAAATGCAAACCTGAGTCGACAATGTCTTAAAGGGAGCAGAGCTGTGAAATTTCATTTATGACTTACAAACTGAAAAGCTAAAAAAACCCCGAACAAACAAAACCCCTAAAAACCCCTAGTATATAGGTTTCCCCACATGAATCCTTGTTTTGCAGACCTTTTTTCTTTTCCTTTTCTTTTTGCTTCTTTCACTTTACCTGCCTCCCCCCTCCCCTCCCAAAGGTTTCCACCTTATGATGGCTGGTTGGTTGGTATTTGTACAGAGCCCATTTCTAGACAGAGTTGAGGCTAATACTGAACCTGTCTAGTAGGAAGACATTGGAAACTACTTCTACAGTGTTTTCTCACTGCTGATTTAGGTATCCCCGCAAAGCAAAAGCTGCATGCAGAAATCGGCAAATAGCATCAAAGGGCCGTGTCAGAAATTCCCCACTCAAAGCGTTTCAAGCCACGCCGGTGCAATTATCCCACTTGCAAAACTCTCCTGTGGCACAGCGTGGAAGCTTGCAGCGGTGCGGAGCGCTCCCTGCCTAACTCTGGCCTTCGCCTAATATTAATATTGGAGCTAGAAAAGAGCGTCTTCCTGCAGCCAGGTCTTGCTGTACTGCAAATCTCTCAGTCCTTGCCTGAAGTCCCCTGGTGCCCCTCAGACGGGGATCGCTCCTCGCGGAGCAGTAAATGATCTGGCAGCCCTGGCTGTGCAGGAAACGCAGAAGGCACGAGCCAGTTACGCTTCCTAGATGAGGAATCAAGAAATAAATACTTCTTTGTTCTCCTCTATGTCTCCATAAAAAAAAAAAAAAAAGAGGAGGAGAGAGAAAAATTGCTCTCCACCATGGCTATTTGTTATTTCCAGGACCCTGAAGGTTTCCTGACTTTCTAACATTTCTAATTTTTTTCAACTTCTTTTTTTTCAGCATTAGGAGTCGTCAAAACCATTCTGATGTACTTGAGAGGCCGTTCCAGCACGCACATCTCCTCTTCTCCAAAACTGCTCTGAGAAAGACTTAAAACTTCACGGTAACTACTCGGACGTTGCGGTGTGAGAACCCCCATTGCTGTGCCTCCTGCTTTGGCAATCCTCCCTTCCTCCTCCTAGCAGGTGAGGCAGAGGCGTTCAAAGCCTGTAACACCAGTAGCGCTCACTTAAATACTGTGGAATTCCCACTGTAATGCACACTTGATAACAGCACATCAAAAGCTTTTAGGAAGTATTAATTGGCCACAGCTACCGGAGCTGGCCGGAGTTGGAGGGAGGAGGGCTGAAGTGTTTAAGCTGCTCTAAATTGCTCTCAAGTGTTGGAAAAAACAAGCTGGGGAGCTGCGTTTGGGTACGAAGTATCGCTGTGAGCGGGAGGGAGCTGGCACGCTGCAGAACCAGCACATGGTTGCCCAGGTAAGAAGAACGGGAAGGACTAAAGCTGATTTTTGTTCCTCCTCAAGCTGCGCTGTCGGGGCTGTGTGATTCGTGTTGCCTGGGAGGTTTGGCGTGGAGCTGGCAGGAGGAGTTTCTGTGTTTGTATGTGTGTTTTAGGAGGGACTAAAGCTCAGAGGAGTGTAGAAAAGCAGGAGAACCACCGAGATTTTAATTCTGCCTTCACCCAGAAACTAACGCCTATCTAATACATATAATCTATAATATACAATCTTATACATAAACGTATATATGTTAGATTTTACATAGGTTGTAGAGATATTCTATGCGACAGGCTAACGACATAGTGAAGTTTAAAAGCATGACTTATAAAATTTGTCTCTAACAGGGGTTTACTCTCTCATTGACTCTCTCGAGGAATCGCCAGCATAAACCAAGTATAAATGGGGCCAACGGTGTGTCCCCCCCCCCCCCTATTTTTGGTGTTATTACTGTCTCCCTCTGGACGTTGACTTCAGCAGCAAGTGGGCTGTCTCTCTCTGGTCACATGCTTTACTTCCCAATGGGGTTTATAAAAGTAAGAAAGATGAAGAAAGGGCAAGAAAAACGTAGTTTTCCATTACAGTCATTTCTTTCTGATCCAAGAAAGCAGCAGGAGGAACCTGGTTAGGGCTCGAGGCTGATGCTACTCTCTGGGAGGGTCAATTTATTTATATATCCAGATTTTTTCCCAGATTTGAAGAGATGTCCGTCAGCCTCGAGCCTTCCAACGGCTGTTGGAAGAGGCTCATGGAGCTGGATGGAGAAGCTGCCTCACAGCCAGGGGAGGCCCAGGACTTGCATCTTTCAACATTTCTCACGTGCACAGATTCCCATTCCTCATTCCCAGCAAGGAGACTATGGGAATCCTGCGCAATTGCCAAATCTCTCTGCGTAGCCTTTGTGAAAGATCGAGGCTTTTGCTTGAGGGTTGGGGCTGCATCCAGCCGTTAATAAGCCTGGTAGCAGAGACCCCCCCAAAAGCCTGGCGGCATCCCTGCGAGCCCAGGATTTGTGCTTGCTACCAGGAGACGGAGGGGATGGAAATGTATTTAGCTGCTCCTATTGTTCTCCTTATTCAACCCAAGTTTTGTTGGTGTGAAGTTAAGGAAGGAAAATGTGGACTGGAGTTGCAGAAACGCTCCCTGGAAAAGGAATATGGTGATTCCTGGGGGGTTGAATTGTTGCCGCAGCGCCGGGCGTGACGGGTGTGTGACAGCCTCTGACAGTGATCTAATTGGGAGTCGCTGCAGTACAATGGCACCGGGAAAATGAGTGATGGGAAACTTCCTTGACTGCAAACGCTCCCGAATTGTGATGACACTCGGAGGGGGAGAAAGCCTGGGGGGGGGGTGGGAGAGGCGGGTGTGCGGCGAGGCTGCTGGGGGTGCCGGGTTTTGGGAATTGCGTGCAGGCTGGTGGTTCTGACTCAGCCCCGGCTGCTGTCTGTGTTGGCTGCCTCCACCTTCCCGCTGCTCCCAGGAGGGTTTGCCATCCCCTTGGCCTCTGCAGCGTGCGCAGGGTGCCTTCCGAAGCAGCAGGAGAGGAGCCTGAATTCAGCGGTTCCGTGTTGCTCCAGCAATCGCCGAGCAGGCGCGGGGAGACGGCCCCGCCAGCTGCCCCTCGCCACAGATGTGCCAACCCTCACGCTGGTTTCCTGCGTCGGTTGGGCTCACCGAGCAGGACCAGCTATGCTTTTGGGCCCTTACAGGCCCATCTATCCTCTTGCAAGTCCTATCAGAGATGCCAACCGTCATTTTCCTTCTGTGCAAAGTTATAAATCCCGCAGATTTATATGCTAAAAGGCTTCATCAATCAAAAGATTGAGTTAAAGGCGACGAGTTAGAACAACTGGGAGGTGACTCTCTGATTCCCCTGCCTGGAGCGGCTGGGGGATGAGCGGGCTGCGGTACCTGACGTGCCCCGTGCAAAGCAGGGGGGTCAGGATGGACGTCAGGGTGGTCAGGGCTGGCAGGGCAGCGGGCAGGGATGGGGAGGAGAGCAGTGCCGAGCCGATACGCGCTCGTGTAGAGATGGTGATTCCCCTGAGCTGGGTGCGCTGGGCTCACCATGCTCTGCCTGTCAGCCAGACAGCTGTGAGCACTGGAGAAAAGTGTTTTATCTGAAGACTGGAGGTGAGTGGCCCCTTTCCACCCCAAATCCGTACATCGGCTGAGGAGCAGGAGCTGGAAGGAGCCGGACATGCAGCCCTTAGATCCCCGGTCTCCGGGTTGAAACCAGGAGAAGCTAAACCACCATCACTCCTAGTCTTGGGGAGAAGCCTGTAATGAGTCACTTGAGTTATTCTTGCCGATGTGCTGGCTATTGTATTTTACACACAGTTAGGAGTTATGTCTCTGTGCAAGCAGGGGGTCTGCCCCTTGCCCTGCTGGGCAACGGGTGATGTTTTCCCAACAGCAGATTAACATCTTATTTGTAGAGAATTAGTGACTCTTCTGGCGCTCAATGAGTTCTCCTGCAAGTTAGGTTTGCCAAAAGGGTGTTGGTATCCCTGAAAGCCGGGAAGTTGGAGCGGATCTCAGATATCACTGGATTTAAGTGAGGGTTTTTTTTACTCACCTTCACCCAGCAGTAACAACAATATCCTTAACATCTGGACTAGGGCAAATGGTGGGGACTTTTTACCTTAATCTCTGCATTTGGACGATTTCCAACTCACTGGCAAAGACGGAGGGCATCTGTTCCTGCAGGGACAGTGACTCGGGAGCCTGGAGCGGGTGACACCGCTGCGAATTCCCCCCTGGAGCAGAGGGTGAGCAGGGGAGGCTGCTTCTCCGCTCTGGCCATCCCTGGGTTGTCAGAAGCCTTTGCACCTTGAGATGCTCCTGCTGAAGCTTTCGCAAGCTGCATTTTCTGATTTTGGCCAGTGCAAGTAACACCACTTGGGAGTCTTAAAACTGTGCTGTCCGGGGAGGAGGGGGAGGCAGAGCTCAGCCTGCCAGCTCTGAGTGCATGTAACCGTGCTATTAAATGGATTTTAAAAAAATAATAAAATAAACAGTGGTGCTCTTACCTCAGGCTATCCATTAGGAGTGTGATTTAGTGCAGGGAAGGCTATAAAGGCAGTTGATAAATCTTTCGTGCAACACAAATAAAATCTCTTATAGGGGAGAAAGGGCCCCGGATAAGGGGGGAGGAGGGAACAGCCCTTGCCCCCTCGTCTAATTAGGCTGTTCGGGAGAAGTTAATATAAAATAATAGATCTGGAAAGCCCAAATCTTCACAACGTTAGGAAGGACTTCATCCTCTTAAATTATGAGGCTAAGACCTCATTTAACAATACTTTGAAGGAGATCAACTGGCAGCACTATTCATGGCGGCCAAGGGCTCGGGCTCCGGCTCTGCGCGATTACGGTGCCTTCTGAAGAGCTCGCTCCTGTTCCTGTTGCATGCTACTATTTTTATCCTCCTTAAATTCTAGAGGGTATTTCCAAGTGGGAAGCAGAGCAGAGAATAGCAGATCTTAGCTCTGCTCCGCATAACAATTTCTGTAAAAAGGAGGGAGAAACGTTTGAAATAGCTTGTATCTATTTTTAATACCACCCGCGTGGTAACAAAGCACCTGGAGGTGCCTGCAGCCCCTGGCACCCTGTGGGTGATGGGACACGGGGGGGACACTGCCAGCCCTTTCTCCCATGGGGTTCACAGGCTCCTGCCTCTCTGCTTGGAGCCACCAATACCCGGGGGTGTCTCCGAGGGGCCGCAGGGGAAGGGCGATGCTGGCAGGGGCGCAGTGGGGGGTCTCTGCTTGACACCCCCCCAGCCCAGGCGACCCCTCTTGCCTCACCCTTCCTGGGGCCCCGCTCGCCTTTGCGGTGCGGTGGGGAGCGCTTTGATCCTTTCCCCGTATGGGAGACAGAAGCGCAGAGAGACTTAATTAGGTGCGATTGCCTCACCTGCTGCGGCCGGGGCGGTTCGGGCAGAGGGTGAGACGGGACGGACCCCGGCTGGGAAACGCAGCCTGGGACTGAGCATCGCGCGCGGGGGCAAATAGGGACCGGGATCCATGAGTCCCCGTTTCGGTTTGTGAACCTGGCCGTGCAGGTTTGGATGCTTAACCGGGCTTTTATCTTGTGCTTACTCCCTTCTGCAGCCTCGGCTTTTACTTCTGTACGTGCCCAGGTTCTCCGAAGCTGCCGAGCACGGTATTGGCATATACAGCTTAGTCTTGTGCCGGGCAGAAGCATCCTGCTTCACTTGAACATGAAATATAAATCAGAGATCAAGTGAATTATTGTGCCATGCTGCTGCTCGGGCAATAAGGAGTCTTTAAATCAATCAGCCCCCAAATAAATAAATAAACGTGCAGCAGACATGCTGGAGTGCATGTCTGATTCCTATCAGAGGCAGTAATTCAAATCAGATGCTTGCAGTTTCTCTGCTTCCTGGTCTGCGTTACCTGGCCTGCTGAAGTCGCATGAGACAGAAAGCAAAATTTTTTTCTGAGCTTTCATTATTGTTGCCAAAGAAACCATTTCATTTGGTTGCCATGTGTGCAGTGAATCTGGTTCAATCCATCTGGATGTTGAGGGCTGAAGGAAAAGGGCTTTGGGGAAGGAAGTCTGCAGAGTGCAGCCACCCCGATGCCCCCAACGCTGCCCGTACGGATGGGGCCAGGAGCTGGAGGAGGAAGGGTGGGCGCTGCTCCTTGGGAGAGGCTTGCAGGGTCCCAGCCAGCTTTGCGTGTTTGACCTGCGCGAGCATCCGCACGGTGGCACAGACGCTCGGGTGAGCCGAGGCCGAAGGAGCTCCTCATCCCTCGGAGACCCTCTGGCCACCCCCCCAGGGACAGCACTGCTGGCTGCAAGAGCCTGGCTGGAAGAGCCCGGCTGGAAGAGCCCTCCAGCCTCTGGCACTTGAAAGACGTTACTAGTTTTCCTTTCAGCCCGTGGCAACGCTCAGGAGAGAAACATTTGAAGTCTTTGATCTTTCTGGGCTACCATCTCCCTCCTGCAGGCACCAGGCTCCTGAGCGCAGCTCCCCGAGGGTCTGCATCTGCCGGGCATCACCCTGCTCCCTCCTCGGCTGGGGCAGGGGGCTGCTGGCACTGGCCGAGCGCGCCCTTGGTGCAGGGCAGCCCTGGGTGGGGACAGGGTCGGGTGCTCTGGGTTACTGCCCCCGAACTGCCCAGCCCTGGGGATGGCTCCAACACCAGCAAGGAATTTGGGTGGCCGACCCCAGGCTGGGGGTCAGCCGAAAGCCCCAGAGGGGACCAGGGTGACACAGGCTGTGCTAGCTGGGGAGAGTGGTGGCTGTGTGGCCGGCCGTGCTGCCCCAGGAGGGTGGGTGCCTTTTCCAGGGCAGCTTCGGGCCACTCTCGCCAGTCCCTAAGGCTGGAGGTGCACCGCGTATTCGGATTTCACTAGCGCTTTGCTTGCAGCTGTGACGCCCTGCCCTTGAGCGTGTCTGTGGATGCCAGGGCTCTATAAAGGTGAATGAGCCCTGATGCTGATACGAGGCTGACGGCGTGGTGGGGCTTTCTTTTACACCATTTCGTCTGTCCTGAACAGATCTGACAGCATCATTCCAAGCTGGTGTTATTTCACTGAGTCAGGTCCTCCTCTTCCTCGAGTTACTCGGGGAGTGTGTTGAGACTGAACCTTGGACCAGTGAAGCTGATGTTTTCCCGACATTTGCAATAGAAGATAAAGCAATTCCAACACGGGACTCAGCCTGAGTTTCCAAAGCTTTAGCCCTGGGGGACAACTGAACTGACACACAGGTGGTTTTTTCTAAAGCTCCACTTATGACCCCAAAATAATAAAGGTCAGTTAAATCCACTCAGCGCACAATCCCACGTCCTTCTGAGTTAACACAATCTATATAACAAGCAGGTATGTTGATACACGTACTCACGCTGGATATACACGTTGTTTACCCAGCCAAGCCATAGCAGGTCCGTCTCTCAGGCCTGCGCACCGTTTTGATGTGTTCCTCCTGCAGCAGTGCATCCCAGCCCTGAACGGCGGCGTAAATCCTTCTTCGCAAATCCTTGACCCAATAGGTCATAAAAGTTCCTTTATGGTCTGTCAAGACAAGCTAGGTTCTTTACGTGCACCCTAAGTCAGCATAGTAAAACTTTTATGGTGTTTTTAATAACAGGAGCTACTGCACATGAACAGCAACTAATTTTTAAAGCCTTGGTATTTCGGCTGAGATGAGTTTTTTCCCCCCCTGTGTTGGAAAAACACTTAGGTCAGTGCTTTCAGAAGTCAATGCCTGGAGCTAACCTCTTTGCCCTGTGGTGATCCAACTTCTGCAAATACTGAGCATCCTCTGAAAGGAACTTCTGAAACGCAGGCTGCTTTTCTGACAGCATCTGCGCAAACAAAGTTGAACTTCAGATTCATATTTTTAAAATATTTGGACCTTAGGCTGCGCTGTGACATTTTGGTTTTAAGAGAATAAAATTCTTGTTCGGTTGCAAAATTGTCTTTAAGGGTTAATGCATGTTTTTTCAGTAAAATAACTGGCATAATATGAACTAAAAAGCCTTCCCTGTTCAAGGGCTTGGGCACAGAAGCGAGTTCGGGCTGCCGAAGCTGCCGCGGCGCGGCCGAGCCGCAAGGCTGCCCGGGTCCGCTCTCAGCCCGGCACCGGGGTGCAGGAGCACATCACCACCCCTCGCCGTCGGTTCGCACCGGGCGGAGGGGGCTCCACACCACCGCTCCTTTGTGCCAACTGTAACTTAATCTCAGGTCTCAGCCTCCAATTTAACCCCCCCCCGGCTCATCCTCTCCTAACCCGCAGGGACTCCGTTGCAGGTCTGGAGCCTCCGCCCCCAGGTTGTACCTTCTGGCTGCGTTTTGAGTGTTGAGCTGAAGCAACGTGCCATAAAGCAACTCTTCCAGTGCGCTTCTGGCTCCGGTTTCTCAGCCCTGCCTTGGGCTGCCAAGAGGAAAAGGGGAATAATGAGGAGTTGAAAGCAATAAGGCAAGGTCTGAGTTACCCTCCAGCGAAACTGCCGCCTCTGCCTGTCCCCACCGCCTGCCTAACCCTCTGGTGTTGCCAGCAAACCCGGCTGGTTATGTGAGGTGTCCTACGGACACCCCAGGTTTAGCTCCAGCCCTGAGCCAAGAAGCAAAGAGGCAAAACGAGCCCCCTCGGGTGCCCTTGATAAGCAACGTGTCCCGAATCCCGGGTGCTGCCGCGCACAAGGGTTTAGTGCGGTGACATCCAAAGGGAAGGGGGCGAGGGGTGCGGGGGGGCCACACGCAATCCCGGGGATGCCTTCATTAGTGAATTCACAGTGTTTATTCAGTGTGCTGATTGCTACAGGCATGATTTTGGTCCTCCGAGGTCGCCGCTGCGGCTGTGCATGCCAGCGTCCGCCACCGCCCGACCCCGGCAGCTGCGGCCCAGCCTCTGCAAAACGGGGGTAATTTTTCCTGCTGCGCTGGGAAATGGGCTGCGTTGCCACTTCCTTCGGCTGTGGTGTGTGTGGCCGCAGTCCGGGCAGAGCCGATGGGATTTGCTGACCTGGACAAGAGAATTGGAGTTTTTTGTTGGGTTTTTTTGGTGTGGTTTTTTTTTTCCTAGGAAAATTATATTCTTCTCTGAGTTCTGCCAGGTCTGGCCTGTCCTGGCTTTGCATCTGACATGGGCAGTCCTCAGACGAGGCACGACAGATGCTGTCCCTGTGCCCTTTAGTTACCTGGCAGGAATGACTGTGCCCTAAATTCACACCGCAGCAGCCAGGGCTGTTAATTTTCTCACCTGCGATGGAGCCTCAGCCATTTCACTGCTGCTCTTTACTCGTATGCACCCAGCTGGAGCCTTCGCTCGTTTGGACTGAGGCTTGCTTGGAGCTGCATTGCCCTGTGTCCCCAGTCCAGGGGTCCACACGTGCCCCCTGGCCGGTGGCAGGGACGTGGCATCCGTGGTCCCATGCAAGCCTGGGTCCCTCTCGCTGGAGCTCCCAGCTGTTAGTGCTATCCATGCATGAAGAGCTGATGAGCTTTAGGCGCGAGGGTGTGAATCGATCCTGGGACAGTCGGCACTGATTTTCCAGCCCTGACGGCAGCAGGGAGCAGAAGGTGAGAGGGGTCCTGCTGTTCAGGTTTGATTTAGAGAGATCTTACCACATTTTCATAGATCATCTAGTTTGGTTTTGCTTTCTTTTTTTTTTTAAAAAAATCTTCCTTTTTAGAAACATGCAAACACGCAGGAGGGAAACCCTTCCTCTCCGGGGCCTGTCCCCAGACAAAGGAGATGGGGTAGCTCGGGGATGGTGGGTGCTACATCACAGCCAAAACCAGGACCTGGGGTGCTGGGATGGAGGGGGTGCTCCTGGTCCTGGTCCCAGCTAGGAGGGGACATGCTTCGGGGCCCTCGGCCGGGTACAGCGGGGCCTCCCGGGAGGGCGGTTGGAGGGCTGGAGCCAGCGGAGCCGCTCCGGTTTTGCGCAGGATTTGGCCTTCTTCCCCGCGGCGGGAACGGCGCTGGTGCTGGAGCAGCGGCACAGCAAAGGCTGCGAATGCTCAGGGGAGCTGCAGGGAGGAACTGTTGCTGTCGATCTGTTAATTAAGATTAATGTGCTAGCTGATAAGGATGACTCTGCGCCAATTGCTATTATAAGCCAATATCCTGCGAGGCAGTGAGCAGCACATTCCTGCTTCCTCAGCAGTTGGAGGCCTCTGTCGTTCAGCCCGAAGTCTGGAGCACGAAGCGAGGTGCTGCGCCGCTCCCCCAAATGCTTTAGTGCCGCGTGGGCACGCTTGCTCGCTGGTGGGATGCTTGAGAGCTTGCTCTTACGCTGTCTTGGCAAAGGAACACGTTTTAGCTTTTCAGATGGTGTTAAGGCAGTGCTCTGCGTCCTCTCCTGCTAGGCATTGGTGTCAAAATTTCTCCACCCAAAAAGTGCACGAAATGAGGTGTGTTGTTTAAAAATATATGTGTACATATATATTTTCCTGCCCTCTCAGCTGAGGTCTCTGAGGAAGCTGGATGTGCCCTGTGCAGTGAGATGTGATGAATTAGGATTTTATTTACCTTTGTCACCACTATCGGTGTACGATTTCAGAGCTGAGGCTGCTCGCTGCAGTGCCGCGGCCGCCGCCGGCTGCTCGCCTGCCCCAGCCCAGCCCCGGAGGAACCTGCTGAATCAAAGTCTCTGCAGTCCCCAGGGGGATCAGAAACACCAGCACCGCCGCTGGGACCGGGAGCACAGCTTGCGCGCCTGCAGGTAAGCACGTGCTCAAGGCTTTGGTGCATCACAGCTTGCCGAGGAGTTCACTTTAATGTCCTTTACCCGCTTTTCTGCCTTAACAGCCTTCTTACTTCTGCTTCGTTTCTGTGTCTGGTACCAGCTGGATTCAAGGGTGAAATTTTGCGCCGTCCCCAGCCTGATCTAAAGCGAGCATGTTTGTCAAAGCCTCAAAGTTCAATTTTTTGGATAGTCTCATTTTATTAGCAAAAGGTAAAATTCAAGGAGTGCTCCTTGAATCCCAGCTGGAATCCCCCCGGCTCGGTCCCCTCCCGCCTTCTTCCCTTCCAGCCCTGACTGCTCCTGCAGCTGCTTTCATTTCCCTGCTGTTCCCTGCAAAGGCCTCTGGCACCAGCCCTAATGAGTAAGTGCTAATTAACCTGTAGCATCTCCTAGTGCCTGCTGGCAGTGCAGGGGACGGGGACGGGGACGGTCCTGCCACGCTGCTGTGCGACGCAGCGCTGGTGCAGCCGGGTGAGGACTACCTGCTGTTGGGGGAAAGGCATCACGATGGCCCATCTCGGGTCGTGGGCGGTATCTGCTGTTGGGCAGAACAAAGATTTTGTTCAAACAACACTGCCTGGAGGGGAGGAAAAGCCATTTTCCCTGCCAGAAAAGCAATTCGTGTTACATCAGATGTGGAGGTTCATTTGTTTTTAACTTAGGAGCGGGAGCTGATTTTGGAGCCTCCGTTGCCCCATAATTTGTTTCTCCCGCGGGCGCTGCTCCATGGCCCTGCCAGCATTCCCATCCCACCCCGCTCCCGAGCTCCATCGGTTTCAAAGTTGAGCCGAAGTCCTCTTGACCTGAGAGGCTGGAGTCATATTTAGCACAAACATGCACAAGTCACATACATGCAGAATTGGATAACCTTATCACCGCATCCTGCACAGATCAGTAACTCGCTATGACTGTCAGCTTCTTTCAGCCAGACGTAATTGCCTAGCAACATTGCGCCGTCTCTTTGGATGCAGCCTAATTCGGTTTCTGGTCATCCAGAACAAAACCTCATGGAGGCATCTGGCAAACGGAGCGACGGACAGGCCGTGGTGGACTGCTGGAGCATCAGGCACGATGATTATTTCAGCAAAATCCGTGCTCGTGGCAGATTTTGAGGTCTTTATGATGAGCCTGAGTATAAAATTCAGATGAGTGGGCTCTGCAGCATCCTGCCTGCCAGCCCGGCTGAGCGCTGGGTACCACCTGCCTGGGCTGCAGCTGAGCGTTCAAAGGAATAACCTGGGGTGTAAGTGAGGGTGTCTGGCCTCGTGCATCCCAGCTGAAACTTGGAAATGATGGATCCACAGTGGTGCGGGTATGGGGCCTCACGTGCAACCCATAGCGCTGCGCACGGCTGGTCCCTCCTCTGCTCCTCTCGCTTTCATCCTTGTTTTCTGGTAAAAGGAATGGGAAAATATGATGATGGTTGTGATGGCAGCAAGAGGAAAAGGGAGGAGTAGTGAGGACAAGAGCGATGTTTCTTTAGCTCAGGGGAGCAGAATTTCCATCTCAAAAATTTGAAAAATTTGGCAGTTTTTCCCTGCCAGTAAACTCTTCTGCAATCACAGCAGTGAAAGGATTTTAGCCATATCTGCTCTTATGTCTATAGGTGACTAACAGTGATGCCCAATAGCATGCTTGGCCTCGGGAACTGTTTTAGTGGAAAGTTTGAGTACTGCTGTCTTTTAGTGCAAAGCTTTGACTTGGCAGGATAGGTTATGAAGCCTTAATTCTGGCATTTGCTAACTGGTGAGTGCTTGGCTTCAGGATCTGAATACCGATTTCACCCGTGCTTCCCATGCAGAATCTATACAGAAAAAGCAGTAAGTCTTTCTGAAATAAATTAAATGCTGATGCTCATTTAGAAAGGATTTATAGGAGGCGGCGTGCAGCTCAAGCTGGCAACGCAGGAATGGAAAACGGAGCAGGAAGCGTGGACGGGTGCAGGACCCGGGGCCGTAGTTGGCTGCAGTGCCGTACCCTGCGTGGCAGCTCCGGTGGCGGGAGGGCGGCTCGGTGCCCGCACCCCGCCGCGGCTGCGGGAAACCGGCTGCCTCATCCCACAGATCGCCGTGTTTCTCTTAATGATGTTCAGCATCGCCCAGGTCCCCGGGGGGCAGCGGGAGCTAAGTGTGTTCAGTGCCTTCAAGTGCTCAGGCTGGGAATGTTAAATTTGAACACAAGCAATTTCCACGCGGATGGGTGAGAGCCCTTTACTGCTGTCGTTGAGCTCACCGGCTCCCACCAGGGATGGGCTCGTGCCACAGACTCGGCTCCCAAGCTGAAATTTCCCCAGAAGTTTCCAAGTCCCAGGCTTGGAGCCAGCCCTCCCACCCAGCACCAGCTGCGGATCTGAATTTAAATCCAGACCCAGGCGCAAAGTTTCGAGGTGCAGTGACTGAGGGGTTTCCTTTGGGCTCATCCCAAAATGAAACTTTCAACCAACATCTCACCAGCCAGCGCCGGAGGTCTCGGGGAGCTTTGTGCTATCCCCTCTGCCCGAGCTCTCCCATCCCCTCCAAGCAGCGGCTCCGGGTCTGATCCTGCACACGTGGAAACCTCCGGCACCGGCTCGGTCTCTGGAGCTCTGGAAGGGAGGGCTTTTCTCGCACTGTGCTGTGCACCGGGGCAGTCTGCTCTCTCGGCACCTGGGTTTTGCCCTGCCCTGGCTGCTCACGGAGGGTTTCGGAGAACAACGGGCTGGTTTCAGATCTCGCCATTACAACCTCACACTCAAGAATTACTACTACTATTATTTCCAAGGAAACAGGGACTCACGCTCGTATCTTTTATGTGATTTCTCACATCCGGAGGTTTTCACGTGACTTTGCTGCCTATTTTTAGCTCCTCAAATATCTCTGCCAGGATGAAAGCTTTAAAGAAAACCCACCCTCGAAATGGATGAAACGGGCATTTGCTTTAATGGTAAATTTGTGACTGCGACCCCTGAATCCCTGCATTTCAGCAGCCTGGGGAAAGCAAGTGCAAACCCAAGGCTGCAGTTAACCGTTCCCTTGTTTGCTGTTACACCCGCCTCCTTCAAACAGCAAAGACTTGTTGTAAAACAGAAATGTTTGTAGAACCAGATCCACCTACAAGTCATTTAAAAACCTCCTACCTCAATTTTGCAGGTAAAATGTTAGTCTAGCAGGAGTTGAGAGGAGGGATTTTCCCCTCCATCTGCTCTTTGGTTGGTTTGTGGGAGGAAAAAAGCCGCCCTGGCTGTTTTCCCTCGCACCGTGCACCTCGGGGTGAGATGGGAGGGGATGGGGCCTGTCAGTCTGTCCTTCTGTGAGGCAATGGGCTGTCACCCAGGAAACTAAATTCTCCCCAGATTAATGATGGGGTGGTGGTGTCCCCCTTGAAGGTGGCACCCAACTGAGGGCCAGATGAAAATGGTCCTCTTGTGTATGAGGAGAAATTGAGGTAGAGAGATAAAGCAGTAAAAGGTTACATCCGTACTTCAGGAATTTGCTGTACAGCTCAGGTGAAATTTCTCTGAAAGGCTCTCTTTACCTATTTCCTTCCAATATTTCGGGGCGTTACCATAGCAAGGACCAAGCAGGTAAGGAGCACACGGACGAGCAACCATTGAGGCCCTGGCAGGAGACGCAGCAGCACGTTTCGCAGCAGCCCCGCTGCCGTGGCGGAGGGGAAAGCCGAGCCGGAGCGCTCCTGTTTGTTCCCCTCTCTGCCGAGCACATACCTCCGAGTGGAAATTAATTTCTTCCTCGGTGTCTGTAATAGAAAAAACAGTCATAAATAATGCGTAGTTGTATCCAACTATTAGAGCGAGAGGAAAAACTGTTCGCATTTTCACAAACTTTCATTTCCATTTTTGCCCAAATTTCAGCTTTGCGAACACTTGCTGACCTGCCTTATCAATTACAGCTATTTCTAGCACATGCATTTCAGTAATTGGCATCGAAATGTCAGGACAGCTAGCTGGAGCTTTCCGGATAAAGAACCCTTAGCCGTGCCTCTCACTGATTACAAGCTATAGTAATTCGCGATCAGCCTCGTCCCACCCTCACGGCCACGGCTGCAAAGCCCGTGTGTACCATGTTGGAAGCAGGTGATGGGCGAAGCCCCAGCCTGGGTGCTCCCTCCTGGGAGACGATGGGCCACTGAACACAGACCAGCACAGCAATCAAACCCTCCCCATTAACCCAGAGCTACAAATAGCTGGCGCACCCCTGACAAGCCCCACTCTGAGGATGGCAAATTTATCCCGGTGGAGTCAGGGCTAAATTTGTTCTCCTTCCCCGAGCTCGCCTTGCAGCGCGCAGCCCGCGGCTGGGCACAGCTGCCACCGCGCGCTTTCCTCCGGCTCTGCCCGCCCGGCTCTGCCCCTGGCTTTAGGGTCAGAGCCGTGGGGCTGTCCGAGCTGTCGGGGTAACGGCAGGAGCCCGTTCCCGGTGATGGAGAGAGGGGCGCAGAGGGGTTCAGCAATACGAGAGGTGGGTAGGTTGGGGTTGCTGGGCTGCAAGAGGGATGAGCTGAGAGCTGGAACAAGCTGCTGCTGGATGAGCAATTGGGGCTACTCCAGCAGCGGGAGGTGGAGAATTTATAGGTCCTCTTGGTATTTGCTTTTCTTTTAAATGCTGGTCTCCAGGGCAGAGGCTCTTTTGTCAGGCAGCTCTGCAGAAAGCACTAAAATCCGTGGCGGAGCAAGGTTTACACCCGCCTGTCTTCAGCATCTCATTAACAGGGCTGTCGTTAGACGTGGTCCGGGCAGGTCTCTGCTGAGCATTGCCTCTGTTGAATTGCCTTTCTGTTCAGGTAGTTGGGATAAGGAGAGGCCTCTGCCTTCATCTTGGGGGTCCCTGTGGCACCCACCGCTCCGTGTCCCTGGCCTGGGGCCGGTCCCTTGCAGGGAAGGGGCAGCTCTAAGCACCGCTGGGCGCTGCAGATGTATTTATCTTTCCATATTAAAGCTACAAAGCTGTGGAGACCCCATGGCCCCACGTCACACGCTCCCCTGCCAAAGGTACAGAGCTAATTGAGACGTGACAGCCTGCAAAAGCAAACTGCTCCTCAGCGCCCGTCGGAGAAAGTGGAGCTGATTAACGGATGTAAAACCTGTCGCCCTGAGAGGAACATCATGAGCGAGCGGAGAAGGTTCGTCCCAGCCGTGGCTTCGCTGGGCTGGCAGCTCCTGTGTGCAAAGAGGGAATTTGGGCAAATGCCTGACAAAGCCCTGGACTTTTTGGTGGCCGGGTGCTGGGGAGGCGTGGGACGGCTGGTTCCTGGGAGAAGCCCCTGTTGGGCACCAAAGGGCTGCGGGGGCACCAGCTGAGGCAGGCAGAAAATTTGGGACAACTGTCAGGCGATTTGGGAGGGAAAGATGAATGGGTGATGGGAGAGCAAGCCTGAATGCCAAGAGAAATGGTGAATTCCTTGTGTCTGAGGTAAATTAAAACTGAACAAGAAGAAATGCCTGGCTGAGCTGGATGAGGTGTGTACCCCTTAACAGGGCTGCATAAAGTCTGGTTCTCCCCTCAGGAGCATAAAAGCATAAAAAAAAAAACCCCTGCCAAAAAGCTCCCTACATTTTGAAATGAAGTAAAGTTATAATTCTTCAAAAGCCATCTGGTCCACAGGGAAATGTGCAGAGGGACCCTGTGCCGGCTGCCCTTTCCCGTCAGGTACCAGCAGTCAGCAAGCACAGCAGCTACCCAGCGCGTGCCGGTGCCGCGCCAGCAGCGTGCTATCAGGGTGACATCCCGAAGATAAATGAGTCCTATTATTGCCTTCATTCTCGGGCAGTCCCCCGAGGGCCCCGCGCAGCTCCGGCAGCTGCTGCAGCCCCGGCAGCGCGGTGGCCGAGGGGCACAGGGCTCCTCGCAGCACTCCTGCGCTGCCTGCCTGGCTCTGCCTCTTCACGCAGGTGGTGCTTGCAAGGGCTCTTAGCCTGATCTTGCTCCTAAAATCTGTACCATGCTTTGGGAGAGGGCTGAGACTACTGCACAGCGTCCCTACCAAGAACAAGCCTGATGCCCTCATCTCCTGGGTTGGGAGATGGCATCTTCTGTGGCTGGACCTTCTGGCGGTGTTTTGTGTGGCACCTCCTTTGCCAGGAGTGCACCAGATGGGCTAATCCTCTACTTAGATTCTACAGTTGGGAGAGCAGGGATAGGCAGCAAAATACCACGCCATGCTGCGGTGCTGTGTTATGTGGCCATGAGAAACATTTGATGCTCTGTTTTAATCCTTCTCCTTCTTATTTGCCTCCATCCCCCACCTCGTCTTTCCTTTTGCAGGGGAAAGGAAGGGGCCAGCAGCTCCCCACAAGCATCTTTCTCGCCCACTGGAGCAAGAGAGCAGGTAAAACTGGCTCCTGGCGCTGCGTTCTCTGCGAGGGGCATACAAACAAAAGATCTGCTGTGGCCTGGCAATGATCCCTTGCAATGATCAGGTTTCATAAATATTTAGTTATGCCTACAACTAATGTGAATTAATTGGTGCAGGATGAATCCTTTATGAAGGTAGGTGCTGCCTCGGCTTCCTAGAAATAGAGATGCTCTCTGCACAAACACGGGCGCAGAAATCCTGACTTTCAGGTCCCTCCCAGCCCCGAGAGACCTCGCGACTGGTTCGTACACCTTCCTGCTATTTAGTTTAAACTGTTAGGAGTGTATGGGTGAGCTGGGGCTGGTCTCTGCCAAACACTGTCCCTGAGCTGCCACCCATGCGTGACCGTGATGCCACCCCCTGCCTGTCTCGGTGGGCAGCAGAGGCTGCTCCCGCGGGAGCTCTGGGGGTGGCACGAGCAGCCCGGGCTCAGAGCCAGCACCCAATTCAGCTGCCAGCCGGGGGCACGGGGCTCGGCTCCCCACCCTGGGGGCCAGCCCCACATCTGGGGGATGCTGAGAGCTCAGAGACGTATCAAGTGATCTGAGCCGTTTAATTCTATTACTCACAAGTTCTGAATAGCTGCTTTAGACACCCTTGACCTTCTACTGCAGAACAGATCAAAGCAAATCTCTCTGTAGTGATACACTTTATCTGATTCAAAGGGGAAGCATCCAATGAAGAGCTTGTTTTGAAAACATTATTTTACGTTGTGCCCTATTAAATTGTTGACATGTTGCCCTCTGGCTATTTGGCATTAGTTATATTCAAAAGCTATCATCTGCCGCGTTAATCTAATTTCGCCTTTCCTCATCTTTATTCCTTGATCTTCATATTACACTGTTTAACAAATCTGTTCAAGGCCTAAATTGTTTCAAGACAGAGTTTGATAAGCCGGTGGAGAGGACTGCAGAGCCGCGCAGGACCGATGTCTTGTGTCCCAAGTGCTGGGATTTGGAGCGGCTTGGAGGGAGAGAGGATCCCCAGTTTGTCTGCACTTTGCTGCTTCCCTCCATGGATTCAGGCTTCCTCTGGTCATGAGCTGCACCAGAAGGGGGTTGGGGTTTGTAACTTTGGTGAGTATTTGACTTTTGGGGTTGGTTTTCATGCCCGCTCCCTTTGAGGAGCTGCAGAGGGGGTGCAGCAAAGGCAGGCGCTTGGCAGCCGGGACACGGAGCTCCACGGGTGCAGCCCCGTCCCCGTCCCAGGTCAGCCTGGGTGGCATTGCTTCATGATCGGTTGATGTGTTTCCTCTTCTCCATGTCTTGCACTACAGTCCTCCTTGCTGGATCACCTGCACATTTCAACAAGTCCCGTGGTGCTCCATGGTTCAGGGGTGTTGGTGGGCTCTTCGCCCCTCCTGAGCCCTCCCACTCCTGTGCTTCAGGGATATTTGGCTGAGCTGCTTCTGAAGGAACCATTTCTTCAGCAGGGACTGGACCCCAATTGCCATCTTGTTTGGTGTAAATCCATTAAACCATCAGCAGGGAGAAAAAGGTTTCGGTGCCTTCCAGCCACCAAACCACCAATCTGGAGGGAAGGCCGTTTGCTACCACCCCCCCAAGCTGCTCCATGCCTTGGAGGGTGTATGTTGTGTACTGAGGCATATTTACTGTGTGCTCCTTTGTGATAAGTCACGGGATTTGGTGGGGAATTCAGAACGCACAAGGTTCGCTGTGCTGGAAGCACACGCTCGCCCACTCCCTCGCCGGATGCTCTCACTCTTCATTTGCGTTGCAACAGTGTCTAGATTGGAACCAGGTGAAAAAAACGTGCTCACAAAGCTCCCAGTGAAAAAAAGGTTTGATTTAAAAAGTGTTTCATTTTGAAAGGGGGAAGAAAGCCTAAACAATCAGCATGTTAACATTTTCCATCACTATCTTTTTTATGCAATATCGTTTTTTTCCCTGTGCTTACCAAAGCCCCAGCTTTCAGCAGCAGTACGTGGCTCCTGGGAACCAGTTTTCATTAGGAGAGCGTGGAAAAGCTCCACAGAAGTGGACCAGAGGTTTACAAAATGGAAACAAGTCTTTTCGTGAAACCTTTTTCCAAGTTTGTAGTCCTTTCTGGTGGGGTTATAGCGGATCCCCTTTGTGCTGGTCCCTGCATGAGCAGAACGTGCAGCAACCAAGTCATCACCCCCACAGAGCTGCAACCGATAGCATCTGCGCGTGGAATTCTCCAAATGACAACCTGCCGACCCCGTCAGTCCCTTGGAGAGCTTTAGACAAGGATCCTAGCAATTGTCCTCAGAGTGAAATATATATTTATACTTTCTGTTGCTAGTAAACTGTCGTGTGCATAAAAAAATAATAGTCTGTGGCAAGGTAAGAAGATTCAAGCGTTTGAAAAATCTTTTTGTGATATGAAGAGCTGAAGGAAACCACAACAAACTGGATGTGTTTAGCACCAGCTCGTCTCTCTCTGACATGTAAGCCGTTGAAAATATGGATAGAATTAAAAAGATTTGCAAAGCCAGCCTTACCCTACAGAGACTATTTTACATGATTTTCATAATGAACTTTAGTATTTATACTGTTGCACCAGGAATCCAAATAAATGTTCATGGTTTATCTCTTTTCTGCCTCCAGTACATTGACTTTGGCTAAACAGCTGTATTTATCAGTGCAACGCTAGCTACAAAAATGAAAGAAACAAACTATAAAACGTCCAGTGAAGCTGAATATTCCTTTAGGTAAGTGGGTACATATACAGTTCGTAATTCTGGGAGTGGGGGTGGTATCCACCTTTACTGCACATAAACAATATCGTTTACAGTCATGGTCCAGATTTACAAAGGTTTATAAGACTTGAAAGTGATAGATAAGCATTTAGTAGGATTTGCAGAAAAGCCTAAGTGACGTTCTCAGCTCCTCCTGACTTTCAATAGGCGTTGGGTACCTTTTGTGAGTCTCACTAAATTAATACCTTCCTGTCTAGAGGTCTAAATACCTTTTGAAAATCTAATAGATTGCCCTATTATCATATCAATCAAAACCTGATAGCCCAAAGAATGGGAGAAAGGTTTTCTAAGTGGGGAATTGGGATCCTGTCATTAAGGTAACAATTCTGCAAATGTTTTTAATGTAAGCACGTAAGAAAATTAATTTTATTGTATACCGAAAGCAAAGTGTGTCTCGTAAGTGGGTGAAGCTCCTGGACATCTGCAGCCAAGCAGGTGTTTGAATCTTGGTCAATAGACTCCTATGTTGGCTCTCTAACCAAAAGACCAGCCTGCAAATAAACGGGCAAGCCCAGCACTAAAGCGGCTTGGGAAGCCCACTCCTCCCTGTCCAGAGAGGAAAAACATCGGGAGGTAAGTTTAAACGGATTCCTGGGTGACCCTGCCTTTCTGTTGGGAAAGAACAACGTGAGGCTGACTATAACTCTGCTTTTTTAAAGATAAAATCCTTCATCTGATATAAAGGGAAAAATGATGCTCAGAGACAAGAATGAAGATCAGGTCCAAAACTAACAAACAAGCAAAAAGACCCCAGAAGAAAGCGTAAGGAGCTAGATCCCCAAAGGGCTATTAAACACGATGGTTTAGGTAGTCTCCAGCTCCAAGGGTCTCTCTACACAGTGGAGTGCCAGAAAGCAAAAAGGTACACGGTAAAGATCATTCTTCACTGCTTGTACTCTGCCTAATTCTGTGATGGTCCTTGGCGAACGGTCCATCGCTCTGCTCTTGCAGTGCCGGTACTGGTTGTGCTCGAACATCGTTTGCTCTCGTCCGGCAGTTCCTATACCTGCAGACTTGGAGGGTCCCCGTTGCGGGTTTTGCTGGCGCCCATCCACATCCCAGGGAGCAGAGCAGAGTTCAGGCTCTCACAGGGCTGTGCAAGCAGCCAAATGCATGGCTTTTTGGAAAGGGGGGAAAAAAAAATTGTGGTAGAGTGCCTGGTTGATTTAGAAGTAAATCTTAGGCAGCGAGAGCAGAGTGCAGCTCCTTACATCTAGGTTTAAAACTAATTGATCGCTTTCCCCAAGCACACAGACCTGTCTTTATTTTGAGCCCGTAAGAAAAAGTTCCCTGAAAGTCACTGGAGACAAATAATCCTTCAGGAGTCACTGCTGACATGGAATTATATTTTCAGTCATTTTTCAGTTGTATGCGTCTCCATCCTGTCACATTAGTTTGCTAACACTTCCAATGCAACAATGAGACAAACAGAGCATTGTGCTGGTCCAAGCCAAACATTCATCTCTGCTTGGCACCGGTTCAACAGGCCTGTCAAAACTCCTTGCGAGCTGGCCAAAGCTCATTAACAGTGGTTGGATGCATATTTAGCATGGAAAAGAGCTTTACCCAGGGCTTTGAGTAATGTGGGGACTGAGCAGGCAGAAAAGAGGAGGCATGGTAGGAAGCAGAGAGGGGGACGTATTCCTTGCAAAGTGTTTGTATCTAACATTGAAATAAGAGGAAAATGTAAATATCTATTGAGGGAACATATTTCCAGGCATTACTTGTACAGAATAGAAGTGAATTGCAAAATCCCTGGGCCCAACGCCAACCTTAAATCTGTCTCAGAAGAGGCATCGATGTTATCGCTCCTCGATGTGCACAAACTTATAAGGCTGGTCTCCCTGGAATGGGAGCAGATCTGCTGACTCGGGCTTTCCTTCCCAGCCAGCGCTCGGTGGGTTTGGAGATGTTTGGCCGGAGGCTTCTCTCACTCGCACGTTGACTTCGCTGAAGCCAATGGAAGGCTCTGATTTTGGGGAGTCTAGCACAAGCCCATGTAAAGCAGCCCGGTGCGCTGGCACGATGCTAGCTCAGCCCTCGGCAATCCGACGTGCCTGTTACAGCTGGTAAGCCATTTCGTCAAGAGGAGGGAGAGAGAGTTAATTACGGAGCCTGAATGTTTGCGTTGCTTTCTGGTGCTGAGCTGGTGTCAAGGAAAGAATGAACAGGGCATGAGGGACACTTTCCAGTTCGTCCATGACATCCCGTGCCCTTGCTCTCCGCACTGTCCATTTTCAGTACCTCTCTGCAGCAGTCTCCTCCATCCGCAGGAATGCTGCTGATGTGCAAAGGCAAACAGTCAAATATTAAAGAATTTTACCTCCAAACCTGTACACATGAGATGATAGAAGAAATCTTTCCCTATTTCATGTATCCATGCTTGTATCAGTGTCCCAGTAAGTCCGAGAGGGTCTACTCCTAAATTCGTATCTAAAACTCCCCACACTGTTCCAGTGGACAAGGAACAAAGACAAAAAACCTGCGTGCTGCAGAAGAAAAGGAGAAGAAGAAAAAAACTATTGCTACTTAAGAAAGCTTTTAGTCTGTCTACACTGAGATGATTCAATATGAAGGCAAATGATTAAGATGCTGGAATTGAGAAAACCTTTAAAAAAGATGATGAAAAGAAACTAATTAACAGACTGCTTGAAGCAAATGTTAACAATTAACTGATTGTGTATTTCAAGGTGTGGTTCATTTTAAACCTAGCACCTCCGATTGCTTGCTTAAACACTTGCATGCTTGCAAACAATTGCTCTGTTCATTCAGCTTATCTTCTTCCCCCACCTCTTTTTGCTCCAAATATAAGTTCTTGAAGGCCCTTAGAGGGGGTCCTTAAATTTACAGGGATGCCCATCCTGATCCGTGCAAGCAATTCGGGATGGTCCGGGACTGCGGTCTCTGTGCCAGGATCTGCCTTTGCCAAGGTGAGCATCTACTGAGATCTCTTCGGAAGAAGCTGCGAGGTTATTGCTGCTGGGTTGGTTGTCATAACTGTCAATCAATTGTCAGCTGTTTGAGCTTCAGTGTCTGTGATTTTGAAATGGAAATTACTTCTGCTTAAAAGGGTATAGAACTATCAGAACTGATTTGAAGTCTGTGAAAACTGGAGGAGTTCAATCTTCCTTATCTATCTAAGTAAAGAGCCTAATGAGCGTTTCTGGGGGCTTGGTCATCTCCTGTGTAAATGCGATGATTTCTGATGGATGGGAGGTGAAGCTGGGCCTGGTTGAAAGAGAAGATGAGGAGGTCATTTTGCCCTGGATGTTAGCAATCATTCCCGTGGCTGATCCACCCAGGGACACGGTGGGTAGTCTGTCTGTTGAGCTCATTGCTTCAAGCCTGGCTGGGAACGGGTATGCGGCTGCAGGTGAGCACCGGCAGGTGAAGGTGTGATTTTTTTCCCCCATGGAATCACACCAGAATGGAGTGTGGAGGAGATCTCCTGGAGGTCACCTAGTCCTACCCCCTCAAGGCAGAACTTCAGACTCAGATCAGGTAGCTCTAGTCTTGTAATCTTCCTCTTGTAAGGTCCCTTTTCTGCTGAGGGATAAGATCCTGTGCTGTTCCAGGCTTTGGGGAGTTAACAGGCTTTAATGTTTTATTTCCACAAACCAGAGACATGAGAGTTGAGAAGACATCCAGAGCAGGATTTTCCTTACCTCTCTGGCCTTTGAGTGACTTATTTTCTCACTATGGGTGAGCATTGTTTTCTTTGCATGTAGTTACCTGACACACTTACCTGACACTTAATCACTGCTGGCCCGTGGTTGCTGTTTTGCTGGGTGTGCTCAACAAAAAGTGCCTTGGGGGTAGCAGTGTTTGGCAAGGGTAAAAATCCCGCTGAGCTTGGGTTTATGAAATACTTTCTTGCCCCCACTTCTCAAGGGCTTATTATCGAAGGACTCTGGGCTCAATTAGGCTGTAAAAGCTGCCTGACGCTGTGATTTATGAGATCTTAAAAGCGAGTGCTGCTTATCGGCCGCCGAGCGCGGGAGCGCCCCGTGTCTCGGTGCCGTGCTCACAGGACGGAGCGTGGCTCTGCAGCTGGGGAATTCGGCGGTCGGGATGGTGCGGGCACCCGCGGGGCTGGACCGCGCAGAGCACGCGGAAGCGAGCAAGGGTGCGACCGCTGATGGATGGCACATGGCACTGCTGCCGCCGGTGCATCCCCAAGGGAAGGATTTGCAGAGGTGCCCAGCTCCAGCGTGCTGGGTTTCGGATCTAAGGGCTCGTTCCTCAGGAGTATTTTCCATCTGCAGCATTTGGGAGTTTCTTCATTTCTAAAGTTTCTGTGTTGTCTGGAGTGACTCAGAAAGCATGGCCCCAGCGCAAAATCATAATTCTGGTTTGTTTTCATTTTTCTCCAGCTGACAGAATGGCTGAAACACATTCCTTCTCAAACCTGGCTGAGATTAAAATCTGTTTGGAAACTGGTTTGATTTTTTTTTTTTTTTTTTTTTCCCCCTCAGCATCTTCAGACCAATTATTTCTCTGAAATCACAGGCATCTCGATTGCTCCCTTGCAGCATTTACAGAAGCTGCAACCAGTGCTCGGTCACAGCCGGCACACTGGGATACACAAGTCGCAGCTTGTCGAGAGCTGTGCCCGCGTTTCTGTCTGTCCCCGCTCTGCGGCTTGCTGCCCCGGACAGCCCTCTGGCTGCGCGGTCAGAGGAGTCGCTCACGTTATACCCTGACTCACAGCGTTTCCACTCTGGCTTCCCCGGCTGGGAGCGGATTTCTCAGCCCGTGGGGAGGCAGGGAGGTGTTTGACAGCTCTGTAGTTAAATGCTATTGTGATAAGCCTGTTTTTAACAGCTCCAGGTTCAAGGTTGCTTTTAAATATATTATAAATGAAATGATTTCTTTTTTGGGGGGGGGTTCAAGCATCTTAGTGTGCTATGAAAGAAATGCCTGGTGACTAAATACTGTTCTTCCACAGTAGATGCCATAGCATGGAGCTGCTGGCTCCAGCACCACATCTGTTAAGAATCTAGTGATTTCAGCTAATGGGATTTTTCACCTTAAATGAGGTTTCTGTAAACTAATCTACATCTGCATAGTTTTGTTTGTGGTCCTCCAGGTGATGAGGGAAAACGTAGCTGCAAGGCTTTGATCTCCAATGCGCCCTTATCCCAAACCACTGTTGAGCAGCCTAACTGTACGAGATGCAAAATCAAACCTCTGTTAAAGTAGCGCTTAGATTTTAAGTAGACTTAGATTTGCAGTTAAAATAACAAAATATAAAGTATACCAAAAGGTAAGGTTCCACCGCTGTTAGCTTGATTGTGTTGCATATCCTGTGCATTTTTTTTATGATGTGAGCCCTAATACACACATTTTACCAAAAAACCCTGGGTTTAATATCGGGTTGCTTGTAAAAACGCATTCCGTAAAACGTGAGCAACACGCAGCCCGGCCGGCGGGGGAGCGCTGGGCTGGCGGCTGCGGCGCAGAGCTGAGCGGAGCGTCCCTGGCCCTGCACGGCCGCGCGTGGTGGGCCTGACCCTTTCCACGCCTGTGCGAGACGGGGCTCCGGCAGCCCCTTTTAGGAAGCCCTTGGCCCCCGCTGAGCTGAGACGCTCCCTCCTTCCAGCGTGCAGATTCACCTCTGCGGGTAGCCGCGTGCAGATGCTATCTTGCTCCGATGCCTTCTTTCCATCCCTCCGCCTGCCTACAAAAATGCATTGGAGTTGGCTTGGTTTGGTTTTCCCACCTCTTGTCTTCGCCATTCCGCAATTCTAAAGACTGAAACCACGTCATGTAACACCATGGTATGTGACATAAAGCCCTTGCCCCAAAGAACTTTAAATGTCTCCAAACTAGAGCATCTAATCCGATAGCTTATAATCAAAGTACAGAGTTATTTTTCTCTATATGTACGTAGTTTTTTTTAGATGGAACATAGGATAAAGGGAACTGCAGGTGGTAACTGGAGTTAGAGTACACTTGAGGAGCAGAAAGATGTGGCCCCAGACGGATGCGAGGAGAAGGGAGTGCTGGCAGGTGACAGAGGGAGAAAAAATAGCTGATCCTGGGGACAGTCTGATCGCGGGGACCATAGTGGACAGTTACACAAGAAAACAACGAGGTATAAAACAGCACAAGAGTAAAACTTTGTCTCTGGCAATAAGATTTGTATTGGGGAAAGGGAACAGCAATAAAGAAGTTTTTAAGAGTTACTATGAAACTTAAGAGTTTCTTAAAATATATTACCTCGTTCTTCAAAGAGACTGACTGAATTTTATTTTTATTTTTTTAATAATGCAATAATCAATAATAGATTAAATCTCCATTCCATTACAAATCCTTTTGCACAGTAACAACGGAATAAAAATCTCTGGTGGTACATTAGAAAACGTAATTTGAACTCAAACCTGGATGGAGCGTGCTTTATTCCAGAGCTAGCACGACTATCCGCCCAGACCTTGTCCTTTTACAGCTGCACATTTGATGAAACCCTGTCTGAACAGCCATAGCCAGTGAATGTTATCCAGCCCCCTCATTTCATTTAGCCCTACAATAAGTACGAAGAAACTTCAGTGCCTGTAAATTAATTTTCAAAGCCTCTCCAGCTGCTGAAGCCATGCGAAACGGGCTTCGCTGCGAGCGGGCACAGCTTGGGCAGTTCCTGGGGTGCCGAGGGGTGCAGGTGCCCTGCAGGAGAGGGGGGTCAGACCGTTGATTTGGCATGGCCGGAAAGCACTGCCACAGGGCCCATCTTGAGAGGTCCAGGGATCCCTGCGTGTCCTTAAGATCCGATGTTTCTTCTCCACCGGTTCCTTGCCTCCCCCTGCCCTGCCCTCCTCCCCGCCGCGGGGGAACCGGACCCGCTTCCGTGCGATGGAGCTGCTCTCGCCGCTGCCCCGGGCGTCCTGCAAAACCCGAACCCCAGGTTTCTGCCCATGCAGGGATCGCTCAGCAAGAGCAGGAATGGTGAGGGAGAGTCACCTCCTCCCTCAGCACGGGCTTAGCGGGACAGCGAGAGAAAAAAGTGCGTGCCGCTCTGCAGGCTGTCTCCAGGAGGCTTTTCTGTGGCAATTATCGCAGGGGCATCTAGCGAGCATGCCTGCTGGTGTGGAACGCGCTGTCTCCTCTGGAAGCAGAAAATTTCCCTCTTCCATGCTGGCTGACTTGCATCTCTCCTGAGTATTAAGATTAGCTCAACAAGAAGTGTTTGTGAAGGAAAATTTAAGGGCAAAACTGCTTACTTGGTAAAACGCATAAAAAGCGCAGAGGAGGGAGGGAGCGTATTTGTGGACCTTGAGCTTCTGACATACGATGATGCTAAAGCACATGTGTGTGATGTTTCTTCCACTGACATCTTAAAAACGCAGAGTCAGCGCGAGCCAGGATGCAGATAAGTGTGGGGCTGATGAATGCTTGCACGGGGGAAGCGTAGCTGGAAACCATATGGTCAATAAAAAGGGCAGGCGGATAGCGTTGCAAGCGGGTCCTTCTCCAGCAAAGTCCCCGTTAACCTGGGGTTTCGCTGCTCGGCCCTCGGCATGGGGACGGCTCCCAGGGCTGGGTGACAGGCGCCGTCCAGCCGTGCCAGCCTGGGCTGAGACGTTTCTGCCCTGTAACCAGGCTGCTTCTCGCACCCGCAGCACCTCGTTTAACCCTCGCCTGGCTTAGGTTCACATCAGCGCCTGGTGCTCTCGATGTCTCATATCAACAAGGTGACACGTGGGGGTGATCCACCTTCGGCGATGCGCCCACAGCGCCTTGTGCAAAGTCCCGAGCGCCCGCTCCGGTGCCAACCGTATAATTGAGAATATTGCCGCTGTTTTTCAGGAGACGTGCGCTCTCCTGGATGCAGAGGCTGACAAGTCCCATTAAGTATCCAATGTTTTATTAATCACCAGAGTAAACACACACATAAAACCTACAGAGCTCGTTGGCAGAAAGGCAAGTCGCTGCTGCCCAAAGGCTGGGATAATTTATGCTCCTTTCTTTTCATATACTGTGTTTTCCTACAACTCTGCAAGATTTAAAATCCTTTGGAAAATGGCGTGTGTGTTTGCAGGTACACGTGTGTGTGTGGACTCCACGCCCAAATTATTTGAAGCGCCTTCTTCAGTGGGTCACCGCGGTACATGTGTTGAAGGAGAAGCCGAAGTTAACATCTGTCTCACTGCGACGCAAGGTTTGCATGTGAAAGTGCACCCGGCGAAGCACAGAGCAGGGCTGAATTCCTGCCCCTATTGAAGTCAAGGAGAGTTTTGCCACTGACCTTGATGGATCCAGGCTTTCACCCCCCGACTATACAGTAGCTGATCCAGCCCTTTTGTCCATCAGTCTCTTGGAAGCCAGCTCCGCTATAAATCGCTCCTTGAAAGAGAAGAATGGACACAACTTCAAAGTCTCCCCTCACGGCATTGCGCTGCGGAGGCTGGTCCTGGCCGGGAGCTCTCTTTTGTGGGCGATGCAGCTTCTGATAGCACTGAAGCACTCGGCATCATTTTGCAGTGATTTTCAGCCGCCAGCAAGAAACAGGAATTTATAGGTCAGCTTCTACTGCCCGTTTTGACCGGCTGGTAAATTGAGGCACTGCTCAACAAAGTGACAAGTTTTTTTTTTAACACGTTTGTAGAGTAAAGTACTAGGTCTATTAGAGCAATAGCCGCGCGCTGTCTGCAAGCGCAGAGGATGCAGCAGGTTATGGAGTGAGCTGTGGAGCAACCTGTAGCTTTGCACTGAGCGAGGAGCAACTTGTGGGATTTTTCAAGAAGCGCTTGCTTGTCGGCTTAGTTAAAGTCTTATTCACGAAGTGGATGTGGCGTTCAGACAAGATGCTGCCTCTGCCCCAAGGATTTCTTCAGTGTCACCTGGTCCGAAGGGAAAACCACGGAGGGCAACTGAGAGTGCAGCTGCCCCGGAATTATTTTGGAGCAGAAGGGGGTGAAACCCTGTACGACACCGGCTGCCAGCGACAGCCCAACCCACTGGGCAAGGGCCACCTTTGCAAAATACCGTCTAGATAGTGATTTGCCGAGCTGAGGAAAGGAAGAAAGGACGCCGGCGGCAGGGAAGGCTGTTCCCACTTTGCAAAGGGCTTTCTCCAGCTCTCACAACATCCTCAGGGCTGCTGGAGCTTTTTTTCCTCCACCGTGAGCCCCCCGCTGACTTGTGGGCCTCTCGCTGGCAATTTGGGCAGAATCTGCTTTGTTAGATGGCCTCCTGCTGCTCTTTTCTTTCCTCCTCCCCCCACCCCTTTCTCTTTTCTTTAAAAAGCTTTATTGCAAAGCAAGAAGTTGTTTCCCACCTCTGTGCCTCTTCCTTCTCAGATCCCTCTCCTAAGTCACTGGAGGTTTTTTTTACCTATATATTTAAGTCAACCCAAATAATATTCACCCTACTGTCAGTTCTCAGCTTATAAAATAACCAGATTGTCATGCAAGTCAGAAGTTAAAAATCTTACGGTTTCGGATTCCTTTACTGTCTATCTTTTCATTGCAAAACTCACGTTTCCCGTCCCTCCCTGGAGACTCTCCGGCAGCACCGGCCCCGCTGTCTGCTAACAGTCGGCACTCTGCTAGGGCTCTCTTGCGGCTGCGTGCGACGACCGAGAGAGAAGATGGATGCTCAAGTCGTGGTTGCCCCTCTCAGGACCCAGGCAGTGCTCAGACAGAGAGGCTTAAAAAAAAATAATCCAACTTTGCACAGTAGCCAAAATGTTTGTACGCTCACCCTACAGCTCCAGAGGCACTTCAGCTGGGTGAACCCAGGAGAGTTTGCCACCTCCCCACGCACGAGCAATAGGAGTTCTGTTCTCAGCTGCTCCCATCCCCAAATGCCTTTGTTTTAGAAGCTGATAATGGATTAAATGAGTCATTTTGGAGAGCCTGGGGTCCCGAGCTGCAAAGGCACTCGCTCTGCTACCGCCTGCGCTAGGTGTCCGGGCTGCGGGATGGAGCAGGACCGTGCTTGGCTCTCAGCGGGAGCAGTGCCCCGTCTCGGGGAACGAGGCAGCACTACGGCAGGGCCCTGAGGTAACGAGAAGGCAAAACCTGACGGGAGGGCTGTGGGGCTGATGGGTGCCTGCTCTCGAGGGCCACCCTTGGCCTGGCCACAGACCTGGTGTTTGTAGACCGCCCGGAGCTGTGCGAGACCCTCCCATGTGCCTCCTGCTCGCCAGGGTGACCCACCAGCCTCCATGCTGTGGGCAGGGAAGAGCCTTGCAGTAAGAAGGTTTTGTGTTAATTTGGGTGGAATAAATGAGCTACTGGAGCAAAAAATGTGAACTTGTCTCTGTTGCAGTGCAAAACAGTGACATGAGGTCCAGGGCAAAAGTCCTAAGAGCTTTGCTTGCCTCTTCCCAGAGTAACGACTGCCATTATAAATCATTTGCTCCTTTCATTAAAGCACCAGTAAAAAGAAAATTAGCTTCAAAATTTCAGATGCAAAGCACTAAATTGGAGGAGAGGTTAGCTGGAGAAAGAGCTTTCCCAGAAGTACCCTTTTTGGGCAGCTCTTCAAATGGCATTAACTGTCGTCTTCTGGGAAAAGCTCACCTAGGGCCTGTCTTATCGAAGTCCCGTATTGCATCATTTGGGACAAAGCAGTACCAACCTTCAGGAGCGGGAGGGAAGAATTAAAATAGGCAATGCAGTTTCCAGCTCTCCCTTTCCAGCTCGGAAAGGCTGTCAGCAGACCGGAGACACCGTTATTACTCCATCCGTGGTGAGGTCCCATTGCAGACACGGGAACGTTGCTCCAGTCTCCTTCTCTTTCGCAGGCATGGTTTTGGTGTAGGCTTTGGGTGCTGTTATATAGATATTGATCTTTTTTCTTGGGCTATTTCAGTCTGTTTCCCATTTTTTATCCTTTTAAAGCCGTTTTCTGTATCAGTCTAAGGGTATTCCTGCTGCGGCGGACAGCACAGGGAACCTGCGCAGCGGGAGCCAAGCCCCTCCTGGGAAATCCGTGCTGGTTCAGGTAGACCTTAATTTATTTCATAAAGGCAAAACTGCAAACAACCTAATCCCCCTCTCAGGCCTGAAAACTCCTTCTAATTATTAGCACCAGAAGGAAGCTGAGTTAGATTCCTACTCCACCAAGCTGGAGGGATTATAGCCACGTCCAGGTCTCTCTCTCTTTTTTAACAGTAGCATGTTTGGGTCTATTCTGGTAATCAACAATGAATTCTAGCTCTTTCCTGGGTGTTCCTAATTTGCTGCGTCCCTCAGCACCACAAACCTTTTTTGATGCTTTGTTCCTGGAACAGGGTTTTTTGGTTTACCACTTTCATTGCATCTTGGGGAAAATAAAGGATGCGAAGAAGGTATGCGGAGAAACTCTATTTTTTGTGCCCTCTTATTCCTCTTGTTCCTACCTCCCAGATAAAGAGTTCTCTTTTTTCCCAGCCTCTTTTTATCTCAGAAGCTGTAATATTCACAACTGAAAAAAAAGAAAAAAAAAGTAAATGTAAGAGGTAAATCTCCAGAGTCTGGAGACTACAGAGCTGCTGAATAAGACAGAGCTGCGTGAAAGTAATTGCAGGGGGATAAAGGACGTCCGTGTCCTCGTTGTAGGACGTGGTTATTGGGTACAGGCTTTCTGTATTTTATGACACTTGGTGATATTCGCGGCGTGTTTTGGTAGTCAGCTGGAGCTGCAAGGTGTATGTAAGCCAGCTGTGTGTATTTAGGAAATTCAGTTATCTGGACCTGCAGGCCTGCATTTTTTCCCCAACACGAAAAGCAAAAGGTGTGTTTCCCCTTGTACCTGCAGCCGGGCTCTTTTGTTTGCTCTTAGCCGTCTCTCCGAAGCTGCCAGGTACTTTACTGTTAAAATCAGCCTTGGATTTGCATTCTAGATAGCAGATGCATTTTTTAAATAGAACTACGGCAAATCAGAGGGTCTTGAGCAACTGTAGCACTCAGGTATGGACAATTTTACCCTGTTCCTGTGCAAAATATTCCTTCCTCATTTGCACAGACTTCCCCCCCTGCCGCCTTCTCTCCTCCTCAGCTGCCTACCTGACTTCCTGCAACGTTATTTCCCTTTTCTCACTTGCGCCTTCACTCCTTCCCTTGGGTCCACTTTGGATTTCTTCCTAAATAACTTTTTTGGGCGGGAAGGCGGTATTTTCACAGTGGATTTCGCATCATTGCAGTGCTTTGATCTCAAACTGATTTCCTCACGCGTGCTCGGCCACCCACCGGTCCCATTCAGCGTAACTGAAAAGAAATATTTTACGTCCCAGCCAGCCCCGCTCGCCCC
Source organism: Phoenicopterus ruber ruber (assembly GCA_009819775.1). Classification (NCBI taxonomy): domain Eukaryota; kingdom Metazoa; phylum Chordata; class Aves; order Phoenicopteriformes; family Phoenicopteridae; genus Phoenicopterus; species Phoenicopterus ruber. The sequence goes on from CM020224.1 coordinate 5,160,679, forward strand.
TCGCGCTGCTGCAGGCAGGGGCCAGCGCCAGCTCCTCCGGCGCCGGTGCCAGCCTTGGCTCTGCCTGCTCCAGCCGACAGCGATCCGTGCTGCCGGCTGCGACGCCGGGCGGCTTCCAAGCTGCTGGAGGGGAAAACATCACCGCATTTTGGAGGACTGAGGCTCAAGTGCTCGGCGGCAAAGGGAGCAGCCTGCGCCCTGGCAGGGAGGACGGGCTCCTGGAGCGGCACTGCGGGGAGGGAGCCACAGGGCTGTCCTTGTCCCCGAGCTGGCTGGTGACTTTTAGCCAAGCCCTTTTCTGATGGGGAAGGGGAGGAAGAAAAGCATTTAGGCCTTAATGAAAGTTTTTCTTTTTTAAATGTCCATTTTAATCTAAAAGCCCCGATCTAGATCTCCTTTATTTAAAACACAAGCTGATTTCCTCTCCCTACTCCTCTCCGATGCAGGGTTCAGTCTCCAAAGAGGGACGCTGACAGAAGTCCATGCGTTTTCTGGACAGAACTAAGGACGCTGTGCTCCTTCCATGGCTTTCCTTTGGTCTACTTGATGGACATACAAGAGACGTACCATCCCCACATCCAGCACACAGGGGCATGAGGAGGTACAATTTTTGCCCGGCAGTGGCATGGGGAGTCCTCGGGCAGCGGGTGCTCTGAGACATCTTTGGGGGGACTTGAAAGGTGATGGGGGGGCTGATGGTTTGCATTTGCATTCTGGGATTTGCATCCTTTGCTGCTTACCTGAAGAAAGGATAGATGTGTTTTTTCTTCCCTGCTTTTAGCTTAGAAAGATTTTGTTCTGCTTTTCCCTAAAGCCTTGGAAAATGACAGTAGCTAAAGGCTGGTGCTGGGCAGCGTGTTTGCTCCTCATCTATCAAAGCTCTCTCCTGTGCCTCCTTGGTGTCCTGCTCAGGGGCTTATAGGCAGATTTGGAAACTGGGCTGTCTGGGCAGCGTTTGCCTTCCTCACCAGGGTTTGCTGTGGTCTGGGCTATTTCTTGGCACCAGCTGAGAGGGTCAGGGCACTGCCAGCAGCCTCTGGCTCTTCTCCTTTTAGTGGGCTTTTAGCATTTAGCTACTTTCTTTATGATCTTTTCCAGATCAACTCTTCGCTGGAGGTTGTCAGAGCTACTGGAGGCTGCGGATGCTTTGTGGGTCCCGAACCAAGTGCCAGTTAGCTGGCTGCTTGCCCCTGGCTAGAAACGGGGTCTGGTAACAGGGTGCTCTGGTAACAGGGGGGTCCCTGCAGTCCTGGGTACCCAGCATTTAAAACAGGGCTGTCTCCCTCGCAGACACAGCTGCCTCTTAGGAGTCAGGAAGGTGACTGCAAGAGACCATAAATCCTCCTTCTCACTGCAAACTCAGAACCTGGAGGTTTAATATCCTACATTAAAGTAATCTCTCTTTTTTTTTTTTTCCTATTCTGCCAACCCTGGTTGCAAAGGCAGAGGATGACGAGGCGGTGGAGGCTGAAGTGTTTGAGGAAGGCTGACAGATAGCAGCGATAGGCACTGGTACTAAGCCTGGTTTAGGTTTAGTGAAACAGCTTGGCTGGGACCAAAAGACCCCATAAAACCCAAATGAAAGATTCCCATCAGCTTCACTGGGGTTTTGGCTTTGGCACAGGGTGGAAAGGCTCCCTTTGACTCCAGCAGGATCTGGATGTGGCCCAGTAGAGCCCCCCTCTTCCCAGTGCCCTCCTCTCCGTGCCTCTCCGAGCTCCCCTGCCCCGGGGCAGGCGCTGGGGTTTGCGTCTGGAAGAGCCGCTCACACTGGGAAAGATGCAACTTGCCCAGCCCAGGAAGAGGAGGAAAGGGCATCCGTGTAGGTGAAGTGTTTCACACATACTCAAAGTTAAATCTTTAAAAAAATAATAAAAAAAATTATCTTTAAACACCTCGGTCCCAGCACTCTCGTGCTTAAACTCAAGGCCAGCTTGAGGCTGACTCCTGCCTCTGCCAGAAGGGCTCAGACTGGAGAACACGGACATTTCATGGATGGTGTTAAGCACAGATAACTTACTCCTCTGCCCATCCTTGCTGGTCCCTTCAGGAGGTGCGTTTGTCTGGAGCTGCTGGAAGTCGAGCATTTCCCAGTATGTAACTTATTTCAGTGCTGCTCCAAAGGCTGCTGGAATGCAAGAGACTTCCAGAGTATTTTAATAAATATAAAAATTTAAAACAAGTGCAGACGTGCTGGTTCCTGCCAACTCTCCCTCCCTCCCATTCAGGGTGCGTGTTGTCTTTCTTTTTTTTTCTTAAAGTACCAGCTGAAGAAAGAGCGAGGCGGGCTATAACAATGCGGGGAGAAAAAACATCGCTGCCCCGCTCCTAATTTCTCCTCAACCTCTCTGAATAGCTCGTCCCATGCCGCTCTGTCCCGCTCTGAGCAACCAGCCAAGTTTTCCCACAGGAAGCGCCTTTGGGATTAGAAAGCCGAGATTTTTATACGGAGTGTGTTTGTTTCTCTGATCACCCGGGAATATAATGGCTGAGTCAATCACTTGTCAGAGAGGGCTCATTACAGCCGGCGGAGACAAGGAGCCGGGCGGCGGAGGGCAGGCTGTGCGCAGCGGGGTGCGTGGCACGGGCAGCTCGCTCTTTCTTCGCCCCCGCGCTGCTCCATTCTCTTGCCTGATGCCGATGGAGGATGGGTCACGGCGGCTGGCGGGGTGCCCCCACCCGAGCCCCCGCCGCGCAGGGGGAGCCCCGGGCGGCAGCGGCTGTGGGGCTGGAGGATGCTCGGCCGCGCGTCTGTTGCCGGCGCTGCGATGGCCGGGTCCCAGTGGCTGCCCCGAGGACGCGTGCCACCCGGGGTGACAGCGGGCAGGGCTGGGGAGCCCAGCCCACGCCTCTCCCGCTGTGCGTCTGCTGCTCCCCGCTCCCTCCTCGCTTCCCGACCCGCATGAGGCTCAGCGCTCTGCCTAGCCGCTGAAATTGCTGCGAAATGAGGGCAACGCTAATTAGTGCAATTAGTCCTTTGCCCTCTCCCTGATGGCAAACGAAGGCAGCGGCCGTCCCGCTGCAGCCAGGCGTAGGGCTGCCCGGGGCTGCCAGGGTGTGCGCAGCGGAGACGTGCTGGCACCTCCCCGCGTCTGTCGAGCTGGCCTGAGGTTAATCGAGAGCAGGTCTCTTAACCCATTTTGCAAAGATAAATTTGTTGCCTGTGTCCCTCCCGGCTGTGGGATTGTGGGTTTCTCGCCTTGCTGGTGTCCCTCCAGCTCCAGGAGGTTTGTGGGCTTTCTCGCCTGGAAGCGGGATGAGGCAGCAGGAACATCCCCGAGCCAGAAGCTAATCCAGCTCCACGCGACCAGAAACTTATGCTCCATAGCCACAGAAATTAGCTTCCCCCCCATTTCAAAGTTAATCCTGCCCAGAGCTGGTTGAGCACAGTCTCGCCTCCCTGGTATCTATAGGCATGGAAACTCAGCCATTTTGACATTTCTGGCTGCGAATCCTGCCCTTAGCAAACACACTTGATGCTGATACAAGGTCTCTTGGCTGCCTGTGCTCGTACCCATCTGTCGCGGTGGCACTGTGCCCGTGAGCAAGATGCTCTGCTATATTTTCTGCAGCATAGGTGCCAAGCAGACCAGATGTTTTCATCAGGAAAGTGAAATGGGGAGGCAGGGTCCTTTTTAAAAACTCCTGGCTCTCTCAGCAGCGTGCGGCGGCACCTCGCCTGTCCCCGCCGCTCCAGGCCAGCGTGCCCCAGCTCCCCGAGTGTGTTTGCTAAGCCAGCCCCACGCCTGCTGCCTGCGGAGGGACAGTCATCCGCTGCGCAGCAAACTGCCTCGCCTGCCTGCGGTGCCCGGAGGCAGGAGGTCCCCATGCTCTGCAGCCTGCCCTCGGGGATAGCCAGGAGGGACAGCTGATGCTGATGCTGGTGTGGGTACCGGTGCCGGTAAGGTATCAGTGCAGGGCTCTGGCAAAGCCGAGGTGAGGAGTGCATGACGATGCTCGCGGCTGGGTTTTGCGTTTCGGCACCTCTCCGCAGCCTGTGAGCCAGCACTTGCTCAGACCTCAGACAAGTCCCAGGAGAGACAGTAAGAAAGATGTTATTTTCCTCTCCGGCTGAGCGGTAATTTTCTGCCAGCCCACACGAGCAGGGAATTGCAGTGCCTAATCGCAACCCATTTTTCCCTTGGCGGTGCCGCTCAGCCCCGGAGGGCAAGGCAGCGCGGGCAGCAGGGCAGGAGCAGGCAGGGCAGAGCCCTGCTTCAGGCCAGGAGGGCAAGAGCCAGAGAGAGGTACCAGCCGCCGAGCAGGGAAAGGAGGATGCTCTGCATCTGAAGGCTCCTCCGGCAGATGGGTTACACTGAGCTGTGCCCTTTGGGGCAAAACACCGCCCGTCGCTGCCTGGGTGGGTGCAGACGGGCAGGGTGAGCCCCGGCCCCCCAGGATCAGGGTGGCACAGGGCAGGCTTGTGCCCGATCACCTCCAGTGCAGGCAGCAGCCTCCCCAGAGCTGGGGGAGAAATGAGTGGGAGCGCCTGGTTATTCTGAGGAACCTGAAGTTTTTCAAGCAAGGGGGAAAAAAAAAAAAAGCATCAGTGGCAGTTCTGAGTGTTTCGGGAAACAAGTCGTTGGTATCTGTTCTTGCCAGCGAGAGAAAAATCAACCCTATAGGATTACAGCCTGCTTAAATCCAGGAATAAAGGATGTTTGAAGTTCCTCTCTATTAACAAAACCCCTGGAGTTTTTTTCTTGATATCGTTGTCAGGGAAATGTTGAGGTTGGAGATACCCACCCTGTACGTATGCTGGCTCCCCTGTCAGGTGGGGGAGCTGAAAGAAAAGTGTACGCTGGAGTTTTTTCCTAGTGCTGAGGCAGTTGAATAAAATAAATCCCAGGTAAGTCGAAGTGCAGCCATCTATAGTGATACCACTCTGCCTGAGAAGAAATGTGATTCTTCAGTGTTACTGACTGACAAAATAGAAAAATTGCGTTTAAAGCACAAAGCAAGCAAAAAGTTTGAGCAATTCTTGCAAAAATCTGGTGGTTCTATATTTATTGTTCTGATTGACTTAAAAACTAAACTGCATCTGTGTTATTCTAATTAAGCAGCTCAGTGCTTCTGTAGTGTCGTAGTGAGCATCTTGTCATGAAGTCGAACTCTGGAAAACAGTTTGAAGGCTCCTGAGACCAAAACCTGTATTTTTATTGCTGTTGGCTGATGATGTTTGTGGAAGTTGGAGCAATGACCTGATAATTTGCCAATCACCATGAAACATGTGCTGTTAAACTTCTCTTCTGGGTGTCCCATGTGAAATCTCAGCTGCTTTAGACACTTCATGAAATACAACTGAGCTTTTTGAATTTATGGGGAGTTGTGATAGACTTGGGAAGCTGATGCTGCTGGCTTTCAAACGGATGAAACTGTCTTTTTTCAGTGCAGAAAATTGAACTTCTTGCTTTTTGTATTAGCTAGTGCTTCGACTTTTGAGGACTAAGCCAATTTGCTGAGCCAACTTCAGGGCTTGCAGCATTTGTTTGTTTTTAAGTAGAGCTGGCCAGAAAACAAAGATACTGTAATACTACTGTAGTGAGGCCTTGGGTTTCCTTACCTTTAATTACGAAACCTTGGGAAACATATTTTTGGAATTAAAAACTGTTGAGAGACAGAAATTCATCTACTCTGGACAACAAATGCCAACGGAAGACCCACCGCCTGCCGCTGCTGCTGGAGATCCTCATCAGAAAGCCTGTTCATTGGAGCTGGTGCGGTTCCCCCAAAATAAGCTGGTTTCAATAGATCATGACATGGGTTTTTTTTTTTCCCTTTCAAATCCAGCCCGTAGGAGGGATTCCTCAGAGAGGTTTCTGACCTGCCCGAAGCAGAGAAGGACAAGCCCCCGTGAAGCCCGTTCCTGCTGCGAGGAGGCTGGAGCGAGGCTAAGGGCGATAGAGAGACTCCTCTTGGCAAAATTACTAATAAGCAGGTACAGCTACTTAAACCTCGAGGTGTTTTTAATGAGATTAAAGTTCCCCGGTCGCGCTCTCTTGCTCTCTTCCCGTCCTAATTAACTTCCACTTGAACTCCCCTCCCAAGCCGCCGACCTCCCCGGAGGCGCTGGGGATGCCCGCGGGAGCCCTGCCCGGGGGGAGAGGTGGCTGCGCCCCTGCAGCACCCATGGGTGACGGTGTGGGACCGCGGGGTGTCTGCAGGCAGGTCACCCAGTGTGGTATGGCCCCTTTCTCCCAGTGGGACCCCGCGGTGCCCCAGGGACACAGAGCACCCAGCCCAGGAGGGGAGCGGGGCTTCGGGCACAGCCACAGCCCCGGGATGAGGCACGGAGGCACTTCAGCACTGAAGTACCTGCCCTCTTGCCTGTGGGTAGTTTCATCTGAAGCCAGTATTTTGGAGCAGACAGAATGATTTAATTTTTTTTCTTCTCCCCACCACTTGGTCTCTGGATCCTCCCCTCCTTGGGATTTGGCTCCTTGCTCCTCCATTGAGCCGCTGTGATGAAGCTGCTGACCCATTTCTGGGACCTTTCCCATATCTTCCAGCACAGCTAGGGGAAGATCTCTGGCAGCGGAGATGCTGTTCATGTTTGCACCCTGTGTGGTGTGGATGCCCGGGGAGGTGGGCACGGGGAGCGCAGTGGCGCGGGGCGATCCACCCTGCAGGGCCATGCCAGCGGCCCTGGAGCAGAGGAGAAAGGAGCGGTGCCCTCTTGTTGGAGGGGATTTGCTTCATGTGCAAATGAAAGAGAGGGGCAATGACAGAGAAATCAGTTTAACGCCCATCCCTCCTGCAGAGGAGCAGACGGGGTGCTCCTGGGCTCTTCCCACCTCCCTTCTGCCAAGGGCTGCTCTCAGACAAGACTTTCCAACCCGTGCTTCCCTCCGGGCTGCCCTAGGCAGGGGAGAGCTTGCCGTAGTCCCCTGCCAAGCCGCCTGCCCTCTCCCCAACAGACCCATCGCTGCAGTGTGCGGGCAGCACTGGGCTGGGGTCCCTCTGCCCATCAGACCTGTGGGGTGTCCCCGGCCTCGGTCCCTAAACCCTTTAGGAAAGCCGGGCCCTGCGCAGCACCCAGTGCCGTGAGGCCGTGGCTCAGGATTGAGCCCCCGGCACATTAAATCGTTGGGAACGGTTGGAAAAACCCTAACGCAACCGCTGCAGCTGCCTGCCAGGTACCCTGCCCGGCACGCTGGCCGCCCGCCCGGCAGCGCAGGCTCGGCAGCGCCGGGACCGCGGGGTCTCTGCCGGCAGACGGGCTGTGCCGGCACGGCAGGGGCCTGCCATCGCTCGCTCCAGACCTGGAGGCACCCGGGTCCCGCAGACCTGCCCCACGAGCGATCGCTCTCCTCGGGCATCCCCACGCCCAGGGATGCTTTCCCCGTGGCCGGGCTGCCCCTGGCGCCGCTGAAGGAGAAGCCATCACTGAAGGGTATTTTTAACATCACCTTGGTAAAACGTAAAGGCTAAAAACCTCTTGGCAGACAGAGAGCTATTCTTCTCTTTCTGATGAAGAAACTATTTCCTTGTACATCTGGTTCATATTTTTCTTTAGGTTTCTGCCAGAAACAATTCTGAAAACAAAACGCAGAGCCGAGCAGAGCGAATGTATACATTCCTGAAGGATTCCTTCACCGCTCCTCTCCGACCCAAACCTACCAGTCCTCCTTAGAAACCTCCTTTTTTTTTTTTCATTTTTCATTTCTTTTTAATTAGTTTTCTTTTCGAAATGTGAAAACATATGGCCTGATTAGCTCTGGAACACTGCTGCCTGCATCGTATAAAATGATCTACATTTAGAAAATAATTACAGCAAATAAGACGAGAAAAATACTCCATCGCAGAAAATGTTGGGGTTTTTTTTTCCTAATTGTTTAAGCCTATTATCTCTCCAGTCAGATTTGTCTGGAAAGCTTTATTAATGACTGCGTGACACGAGCCTCGTGCTGGGGCCTTACGGCTCAGAGCGTTGCGTTTTTCTTCGAAATCCAGGTTTCGGACTAGAAAAGTGGAAGCGGCAGCGAGTGACGTTTGAGGCCGTGTTCAGCTGCACGCATCCTGCTTCGGTCCGCTGCCGCTGGACATATGCAGGCAAACGGCCAGGGTGGCTTTGCTTTTGTAAAGCTCGGCGGGTAGAGCTGGGAAAAAAAAAAGAAAAATGAAAAAAAAAAAAAAGACAAAAAAGACGAGGGAGAGCGATATCCCAGTCCCGGTCTGCCTGAACCCCAGTAATTGGGAGGGAGGGGCTGGGAGGGTCACGGGTGGGTGCGCCCAAAGGCTGCCTGCACCACCTGCGAGATGGATGGCACCCACAGTGTTGTCATAGCACCAAACTCCTGCTCCTGGATCTGCTGCTGAGGAAGCGCGGCAGCTGAAAGCCATTGGCTTTACCTAATTGGGAACAGAGATGATGCGTTAAGAAAGAAATGTGTAGCCCCAAATTATTTATATTCCTAGTGGGAGCAGCACAGTTGCTGCTTTACAGCCAGCCTCTACTCCCTCACCAAGGTACCCAGGTGATGCCTGAGCTAAAAGACCTCTCATTTTGCAGGCAACACTATGGAAATGTTTGCAAACATTTTGTTGAGAAGGTTTGTGTTGTTGCTGTTTCTTCCTTTATGCAGAGAAAAAAATACGGCTTGGGAGTAGGATTTCCTCTGCCCTCTCCACGAGTATCTCTAAGCTTTTCATTTCTAGCTTGGTGAGGCTGCAGTTTCAGGTGAGAATAGAAGAGGGTGAGTGGTGGTGGCTGGGAGATGACCTGCAGAGTGCTCAGTATGTCTTGACTTGCTTTTTAACCTGACATAGATGTTTATTCCAATGCCTGTGCAAGTGCAGGGAGTCCCGTTTGCAGCAGAAATGGGGCGGCTCTGAAGAGGGCACCTCTGCTCGGGAGCTGCGTAAGCTGATGTGCGGGGCTGCGAGAGGAGGGACGTGGTTTCTGGCAGGGTTGTGAACCAGAGCCTGCTGCCTTCCCTGCAGAGAGTTGCTTGCTTTCACTCCAATAATTGCCGCTTGCTTGGAAATGCTCCTGCTAAAAGACCAAAATGACTGATTACAAAAATTGGAAAGGATTAAAATCTCTAAAACAATGCAAAGGGAAGAAAATAGATGAGCTAGCGAGGGAATGGGCTTATCACTTCTTGAGCAAACAAACAAGTGAAAGCTAATTTTCCGAGCCAGCAAATGAATGATTAATGAACCAACCCACGATTAACCCTTCGTCACAAGCTCACCTACTCTGGGTAACCGCTTTGCGTGGCTATCGCTCTGTTTCACATTGGAATAAAGACACAGTTTGATGGTCGTAAATCTGCTGCTCAGGTTGTATTTCAAAGGGCTTTGACGTAGCAGGTATATCTGGGGAAGGAAGAAAACATGGTTTAAAGGTGTTCCAGATGTACAGTATTTGGGATGTGGTGTTGTTTCAAGAGCCACCCATTTGTGTATCTCTCCCGGCGCGGCAATAAACTACCCCCCTGACACAGGCACAACATATTTTAAAATATGAACTTGTCTTTTTACTGCATTTTGCTAAATGATTAATTTGCCTTATATTAACTTAAAATGAGCTCATTAAAAGATTTCTTTTTTCTTTGAAAGCACTGCTCATTATACTATCATTTTAAGTAATTAAATCAGAATAAATGGCTCTGTGAAGCTATTTTAATGTAACATCTAATTATATCTGACCTAGACGCTGAACTATAATCATTAACTACATGAACTGTGTAATGTTCTGCAGACTCTTTAATAATTTATACAGGCTGAATTCAGCTGCGTGGAGTTGTAAGCTGAAGCCATTAGATGCCATGCACCTGTAGTGGGTGTGGGACAGCTGATGGGGTTTTGCTTGTCGGGCTGTTTCCAGCCTTGCCTCGGCTCCCGGGGGGATTTCCCGGTGGAGCTGTGCCGGCTCCAGGCTCAGTTCGACCTGGCTGGGGTTGCTTCCCCTTTATCGTGTGCGTGGGGATCGAGCGTGTGCGTCTCGGGCACATGTGCGGTTTGAGGTTTTCTTCTGTAGGATGTTCTAGTCAAGGTAACTTATTTATACCACATGTATTTAAACTGTGTTAGACTGTAACTTAGAAGTTTTCGCACGAGTGGCTGGGCTCAGTTACAAGAAGCTTTGGCTGTTGCTGTGCTAAATTGTACGCTTGCTGTTTGCCTTCTACGGAGGCTCATTCTGTGCTTCCATTTTAAACAAATTTTTCTGATCTGTTTGCATATAGCTTCCAGGCTCATGCTCCCTGAAAGACTCGCTCAAGTTAGATTTATTCCTGAAAATAAGTTTGTCTGGGGAAGGAGAAATTGGCTTGCGGGAGTTTTAACCTTTCCCTAACTCAAACAAGAAAGAGAAGGGTTGGATGCTGCCGTCGCAAGAGATGGTCCATCCATCTTCCCTGCCACGCTTGATGGGCTGGATGCCTTGTGGCAAGAGAACCGAAGTACCATGTTGTAGCATATCCAAAAATTGCTGGTGCCACCTATTGGTGGAAAACTGCAGATTCTAACGTGATGAATGCGTATTATTATGCCCTCTGCTTATCATTCCCCAGCTGACAGGTGGGTCGAACCAGTTTTACTGTTAGTTTTAATATCAGTTACCGTTGGCAAACATGGTTTGCATTCCTCGTGTATCTTGGGTGTGATCTGCAAACAAGCGAGCCTGCTGCGGGCAGGCAGCTGCCGGCGGACACGCGTAGCCCCGGGGATGTGTGTGCGGAGAGGACAAGTACGCAGACCTGCTCCCCGAGAGCAGGCGAGGGCAGACCTAAAAGCCAGGCTTGTGTAAATGGTGCTACTGGATGCGTCAATAAACCCACTTGGCTTAGGATAAATGTTGGGTATTCCTATAGAATTGACCACAGCCGCAAGTCGGATGCGGAGGGAGAGGTGGTGTGGTGTACAACTTGCGGGTGGTGATGAAGTGCTGCTTTGGGGGCCTCCTTGTTCCAGCTGGAGCCCCACACGCTGGGCACAGAGACGGATAATTTCACCAAGCAAAGGAGACGTGGGTACGGATGTAAAGGCTTTGCTGCGTAGCCTTTGCTATGTGGATTTTTCCGGCCTCGGGGGATTTTCCAGCCGTGCGAGGGAGGTGAGGGAGAGCCGAATCCCTGCCTAGCACCCTGCTTCTTGCTGCCTTGTTGCAGGAGACCTTTAGCCAAGCCCTGATAGGCACCAAAAAGCCCCGCTGGCCTCCTGCCTGGTATGTTAAGCAGTTTTATAGCTGTCATATAGAACAGCCCTATATTAGCATCAGGTTTAATACTCCTGGGAAACATCCAGCCACAGTACTGACATCATGGACTAAAGGCTCCAAAGGTTCACTTGCTTAAGTGGCTATTTGTAACAGAGTCTTTTAATAAAATCTCATTAAAGAAGAGCTCCTGCCCGAGCCCGGTTCCCGAGATTGCTGGAATGGAGCACCAAAGGCCAGCCTCGTGAGCGGCTTCAAGAGGCTTGCGGGGAGTAAACGGGCCCCCGCAAGGGCCTGGTTAGGGCTGGAGAGAAGTGCCTGGCACTTGTCCATGCTGCTCGTGTCCAGACCCAGCGGAGTAAAAGGGCTCTGTAGAAAGCAGCAGAGGATGAGCGGCGTAGAGGGAAAGGGCGAGAGATGCTCCGGCTATCGCACAGGGCCCACCCCAGCTGGGAAGGGCTTGGGGGAGACAAGAAGGGCTCGGACTTGTCTCCAGTTTTCCCTCCCCACCACAAGCTCCTAAATGCTGATTACTTTAGCCCCTAAGCAAGGGGCAGAGGGTGCACGTTACTCCTGAGTTAAGATGCCAGGAGGTTGATGCTCCCAGGGCTTGCTTTATGTTATCTGTTGGAGTTTGGCTGAACCTTTTTTTACCACAGGCTTGAAGAATAATCTGAATTCCAGGGAATAGTTTTCTAAATGCCTGTCTCCTCTGTAATTTTTCTGTCATGCCATAGAGAGGAGCTGCTTGAAAGACTTCAGCAAAGAAATTATTCTCTACTTCAATCGTAGGATTTTTTTGTGTGTGGTTTTTTTTTTAAATACCTAAAAAATTACTCTTTGATGTGAAAATTATATGCACTTAGAGATATGCTAATATGAAAATGATTGGAGAAACGTTGAACATGGAGAACAGCTCATTTCCAGGCACTCTCCTTCACCACCTGCATCTCTGACAACCTCAGTCCCATCCTTCTGTACACGGCGCTCTGTCTAAAGCCATGATATTTACATTGTAAAAGCTATTCCTCTTTTAAATAGGTTCAAAAGCAGATCCTTTGTTTGTATTGGGGGATTTTTTTTTTTTTCTCTTTCTCTTCCAAGTGAAGGATTTTATGCCCGTTCTGTGGTTTCGTGAGAAAGATGATGGTGAGGTTCCTGCTCAGGAGATGCTTAAGGACCAGCAGCAATTTCCCAGACTGGACTTGGGCTGTGCACCCATCCCAAAGCCATCACCGGTCGTGGCAGAGCTAAAGCTTCTCAACGGATCCTTAGTGCTAGAAGTGGTCCCCAGCCCCCCTGCTTTAGGTCTTGCACAGATTAAAAACTTGCTGCTGACTGAGCGAAAACTGCCTGCGTTGGCCACTGGTTTTTGAGGGGATGCAGCATGTTCTTGTGTCTGTTTGCTTTCAGAGATGTTTTGCCTGTAGTTCTTTACACATGCGGAATGAGATAAGCTGGGGAAAAAAGGATGGTTGTAGAGTAGCAGCCAGGATTTTATCTTCTTGTTTTCTTTCCTTGCTGGCTTCAAAAGCAGAATTTGGAGTCAACAAAGGCAGAGCTGGTATCATCACAGCTAAGGATGATTTTGTTTGTAGCAGGTGCCCTGCTGCGTGCCCGGTGTGCTGGCGGAGATAGGAATTGCTCTTACAGAAAGCCTGAAAAGCGGGAGGTGTGTTTTGTCTGTGAAGCGGGACGATGGCTAGCGAGCGCTAAGGTTTAACGTGCCTCTGCTGTAACACTCCGCTCCTTTAGCGTCCTGATTGCTCGTGGTTAGTTCCCTGAGACTGTGGTGCTGGTGGCACTGCTGGCTGATGTCAGGGCGGCAGCTCCTCGTGCAGTGGGGTGATGCTCGGTGCCGCTAACGCAGAAATTAGAGCAACTACAGTTTCTATTCAGAGACATACACGGGGGTAAACTTAAAACTTCCAGTGAGCAGCTTTTGCCTGCGCTCCCAATCTGAAATGGGCAGGGAAGGCATCCTTTCAGTGACTAGCTGTAATTCCCCCACTGGGGAATAGCCTGAATTTCCTTATTAGTGGTTTTCCAGGTGGCATTCTTGGTAGAGAATATGGCTTTGGGCTGTCAGTGTAAGGCAGAGGCTGCTGTTGCCATCCCTAGGTGTGCTTTCCTGGCGTGCCCCTTCCCTGGCTCATCCCACAGGGAGCCCTCCAGCTGTTTTACAGAGCAGCTCCAAATCCATTGGTTGCATTAATGAATTAAAACAACTTTGATTTCAAGGGTCCCCAGAGTTTACACCCGAATTCCACCAAAACTTGCACATCTTATGTGATGTCTGTGTTGCCTTTACTCGTGTATTATTTGGTTGCAGATGTTTTCTAATTGAGAGAGGCATTAAAAATACCTATAAACTTTTAAATATACATTACAAGAGGTGTAGTATGTATGGCAATGAAGAAAATCTGAACATAAGACATAGGCATGCACATGCACCCATCACACCTGTCCAAGGGCAAGCCGCTACCGAGCGCTGTAGGATTGCTGACTGATGCTCAGAGTTGTGTTACACGTTCATCCGAGTCCAGCAAAAGCTGAAATCCGGTATTTTGGGGTGGAGACACTCTTCATGCCTGGTTTCCACTGGAAACTTGCTCCATGCTCGTTTTGTTTCTGGCAGAAGCACAGTGGGCTCTCGGTTTGCTTGGGCCCTGGTCCTGCGGTACGGTTCAGATCCCCAGCCTGCAGCTTAGGCTTTGGTTTGCGTTAGCGTTAAACAGGTTGTTTAATCTAAAACTTGCACACAAATTTGAGGGCTTAGGTATAGGCAAAAATGTTCTGCTTTTGGTCCTAAATTCACATTGCTTGGAGGCACGTGGGCAAAATTTTAACCTTGCCAATGGGCAAAGGCAGACAAGCAGGTGAATTTTCCCTGTTAGCAAGGCTGGCTTTGAATGGGCTGAGCTTATCTGGGGCGTAAATAACATCCTAGTGTAAGGCGTTGGAGAAACAAGCCCTATATATCATAGAATCATGGAATTGTTCTGGTTGGAAGAGACCTCCAAGATCATCGAGTCCAACCGTTAACCCAGCACTGCCAAGGCCACCACTAAACCATGTCCCTAAGCACCACATCTACATGTCTTTTCAATCCCTCCAGGGACGGGGACTCCACCACTGCCCTGGGCAGCCTGTGCCAGGGCCTGACAGCCCTTTCGGGGAAGAAATGGTTCCCAATACCCAACCTAAACCTCCCCTGGCGCAACTTGAGGCCGTTTCCTCTTGTCCTGTCGCCTGTTCCTTGGGAGAAGAGACCGACCCCACCTGGCTCCAACCTCCTTTCAGGGAGTTGCAGAGAGCGAGAAGGTCTCCCCTCAGCCTCCTTTTCTCCAGGCCAAACCCCCCCAGGTCCCTCAGCCGCTCCTCACAGCACTTGTGCTCCAGACCCTTCCCCAGCTCCGTTGCCCGTCTCTGGACACGCTCCAGCCCCTCAGTGTCTGTCTGGGAGTGAGGGGCCCAGAACTGACCCCAGCACTCGAGGTGCGGCCTCGCCAGGGCCGAGCACAGGGGGACGATCCCTGCCCTGGTCCTGCTGGCCACACTATTTCTGATACAGGCCAGGATGCCGTTGGCCGCCTTGACCACCTGGGCACACTGCTGGCTCATCTTCAGCTACTGTCAACCAACCCCCCCAGGCCCTTTCCCGCCGGGCACTTTCCAGCCGCTCCCCCCCAAGCCTGTAGCGTTGCCTGGGGTTGGTGTGACCCAAGTGCAGGACCCGGCACTTGGCCTTGTTGAACTTGGCCTTATGAAGCCTTATGTTCAATAAATCAGTTGTAACAAGCTCTGACTTTCCCATAAACGCGCCAGCCTACGAAGCACGCCCGCATAGGGTTGTATGAGCAGTTTTGAAAGTTTAGTGTTAGCTGTTGTGTGTAAGCAGTTCTGATCCTAGGATGGTTGGGTTTCACCTGGGAATGGGGATATTCTGGCTCTAGGGAGGCTCTTAGAGGAAAGATATTTTAAATGTCTAAGATGTGTGTGTTGTGAGTGTATTTAAAACTGTAGGTACTTGGAGCCTGGTACCTGTGCAGCAATGAATCAGAATAAATAAATGCAAATGCCCACAAGAACAAAAGGAACATTAAACAGATAATACCCTCTTTGCTGGGAAACAGCAAAGTTTCAGAGTCCATAAATAAAACCTCCTAATCTAATAAATGTTCTGGAGATAACTGGAAAAAATACTGAAATGGTCACTTGGTTGTAAGGGAGCATATTTCACTTTTGCCTAGCAAAAGGACTTGAAGCCTCCGCAGTTGAGTTGATTCATAGCGCTTTGTAACGTCCCGGTTATCCCCAATCGCAGCAGGTTTCGCGCAGCAAGTACTACAGTATGTCAATGTCTAGTTAATATTTTAAGGAGAACAGAGAACAACCAGATCGTAGTTTGCTGATGTTTTTTTCCTTTTTTTTTCTTTCTTTCTTGTTTTTTAGGAAACAGGCTACTGATAGAGCAGAAGCCTGGACAGAAACGACCGTTTGATGTGCGAACCGCCGGAGAAGATGCAACTTGCTTTGAACTCACCAGGAGGAGAAGAACCGGGGAGGTGAGTCAGGGCCCGGCAGAGCGGGCGGTGAATGGATGGTCTGAACACGCGCCGGGATGGAGCAAACAATACGAGCTCCCATGGGGATCCACCTACAATGCTGGGCCAAGCTGGTGTAAACCGCCTGTGGCTTTGCTGCTCGGTAAGGTTCTGATCTGTGCGGGAAAAGTGGAAAGGTTTGGTGTGAGCATCCCGTTTGTGTTGGGAGTTTCTTCTCGTCTTTCTACTTGTTACCAACACAAACTGCGTTACTGTATTTCACAAAACCCCGAGAATCCTCGCAGTGTGCCGGGACAGACGATAACAGCCTGTTTCCACGTGGGTCATGCCGAGAGGGTCAGGCGTACTGCGCTCCCTTCGCAGTTCCCCCTTGCTCAGCATCCTTTCTGCTCGCAGGCGGCCACGTCCAATGCCAGCGTCAGCCCGGACGAGGGGCGCAGCTCTGTCGGGGGGAAACACGGGCGCTGCTCATGTGCTTTTCCAGCCCAAATCTTCCAGAAGCCCGGTGGGCTGGGTGCTGGTGGGGAGGAAGGATGTGTGGGGTGTTTTGTTTTGTTTGGGTTCTTTTTATGCTGAGCTGAAGAAAAGAAGGCTAAATTTGGTCTATGGTCTATGCCGTCATCCATGAGGATATCCTCTCAGGAATCTGTATCTGTTCTGGCCCTAGTGTTTATCCAGGGAAGGATGGTTCCCGGTGCCTCTTTAGGAGGATGCGTTTCAGTTGTATGGAGAGCAGCATGCAGTGCACATCTAGTGCCTTCACCCGGTACCGAATTTGCCATCGGTGTGCTATCAGGGCTGTACCTCCTCTGCCTCTGTGCTCCTTTCTGGACACGACTCACCGAAGAATTCACTTGGCTGAGTGATTAGAGGGGGGAAAATTCAGCAGAACGGGGCGTATGGCGTGTAGCAGGAACAAGGACATGCTGTGTACCTACAGGGGTTTTCCTGCCCCTTGCAGGGGGAAGGAGCCCTTTGGGGACGAGGGAGGCGGCTGACAAGGGACTTGCCTGGCAGAGCTCTCCAGCTTGACGGGGACCTGCGCAGGTCTGGGCTCTGCTGCTCCGCTGCGCGTACCGCTGGGTTTCAAAGCTGTCTGTGTTTAACGTTCATGCTGTGCTCTCAAGTTAGCCGTGTCGGAACTGAAGATACTCCTCAGAAGTCTATATTAAGCAACATTAAAAGCTGAAACGGGCTGCTCAGGCATGTACTTTGACAGATTTTCTCACCGTGCGTAGCATAACATACAGCAGGAAAAAGTCCCAGCCTTGGCTGATTTTCCCCCTTCACTCTGAGCGTGTTTTGTGCCGTAAGCGACAGGGCCGGTGTGGCTGAGACAAGCTCGTGCAGACACCGACCTGCAGCCGCTCTATGCGAACGCAAAAACTTCCATTAACCCCTCCTGATGGCCTTGTGTCAACAGAAGATACGTGGCCCATGCCATCCCCTATACCTGGCAGATCTAAATGGGGAACTTGGAGAAGGGCTATGGTTGGATAATAAATTACACACTGGAGAGGTAAAGTTACAGATCCTTTTATTCCTTGTAGCTAGATAATGTTGATTATCTTACTTGCAGTTATTTTGAACTTATTTTGGTAGAGGTGACACAAGCTCTTTCTATGGGTTCTGCCTTTCTGTAAGTAATGGTCAAGAGCATGACAGCACATACCTGTGTAAATGCAATTTAACAGTATTTTATAATACTATTGGTGACTTAGGTGTTTGGTTTTTTTAATATACAGTGGCGGAAAGTCTTTTTTCCTTAAAGAACTCCAGCACACAAACAAAATGATGTGATTTCAGAGCAGCAATGCTTTTTCAGGGCTGTTTGTTACAGTCAAATCTTGCTCAAGCGTTGGCGGGGGGAGTCTGGGAGCCGGGCACCTGGAAAAGGCATTGGCGCGGAGACCAGCTGAGATAAGTGAGAAATTGTGAGGTGTTGGTTTTGGCAAGGGTATCCTGTGCTCTGCAGGGCTTTTCAGAGCCTGTATTTCCATTCTATTTTGGGGGGCCTGTCAGTGGGCGAATACCTTAAACCTGGAGATACCATTTCACGTGCAGCTTGTTGTCAGGGCTACACAGAGTTGCAGATGTGTGCGTGTGAGAAATTCTTAGTAAACAACCAGAGATTTTAGGCGGAGGATTTTAGGAGTGTCACATCCCGTTATTGCACGTTTGTCACCTTCTGTTGGTGCAGTTGTGCAGGTATCGCCCTGTCAGCTATTGCTGGCTGGAGCAGGGGTGATTTATGATAAGGGGGTGACCAGCCAGCTTCATGCCTGCTTGCCTGGGAAGGTGGGACTGCCTTTCTGCACTGCACCCATTTCTGCAGCACCGGGACGGGCAACAAACGCAGATTTCATGCCTGGTTGCAGCCCCTCGTGTGCTACAGCGGTGTCCCAAGGGCCTCAGCAAGGAGAGGCACCGGCTGGCATCGTGGGTCCCTGCCCGGGCTGCACCAGCTGCCCCTCCACGCATGCAGCCGCTGGCGGGCTCGGCCGTACGGGGTACCCGGCTTGGTTTGGTCGTCTTCCTCCTGTTTTTTGCCTCCTGCCAAAGGGCCCCTTCTCCCTCCACACGCCATGCTGAATCCCGCATTTAGCTCTTTGCTTTCTCAGCCTTTCAGCGTAGAAGTGGTAACATCTGGTGAAGCACCAAAAGGGGAATAGCACTTGTAGGAGATCGTAGGAAAAAGATGAAACTCCGGGTCTACTGAGTAGGAGCCTGCAGTTAATTCCCTTATTTCAAATGGTATTTTCTGAGTAGGTGATAATCAGTGGGCCTTTACTGTTTAATTAAAGGGTTTTGTAAAGCAAATGATGTGGAGAATATGCAGCCTGGGAGAGCAGTGGGTAGGAGATGCTTGTTGGTGTCCATGTGGTTTTAATCTGGTCTGACAGTCTGTCTTGGTGAGAGTAAATGGGGGAGGAAAGTCCATGCCTGGGGAAACAACCTGAGCCCTTTCTCCAGCTGGTTTGGGGAAGGGGTGTGTTGGAAGGTGAAAAGTGGGTAAGACACAACATCATCACTTAACT
This sequence comes from Phoenicopterus ruber ruber, assembly GCA_009819775.1. Lineage (NCBI taxonomy): Eukaryota > Metazoa > Chordata > Aves > Phoenicopteriformes > Phoenicopteridae > Phoenicopterus > Phoenicopterus ruber. The sequence continues at coordinate 5,179,449 of CM020224.1, forward strand.
AGGAAAGATTCAACCCATACTGGAGAAGCTAACTGCAGTTGTGCTGCTCCTGCCAGTACAGTGGGAAGCAAGGTTGTGTCATCTTCAAATTTTCATGTGTGACCTCCAGATGATGCTTCAGAAATGTACACTGATGCTCTTCATGTTTCTTTAAAATCCATGCGAGCTTTGCCGCTACCTTTTATAAGAAAAAGACGATATTCCAAGATTGCCGATTTAAGAACTTCTCATTTTGTAGTACTACTATTGAAATTTTTTTTTTTTTTAAGCTGTAACTATTGCAAGACTCAAACTTGGTTTTGAGGAGGCTTCTTTGGTGATGCTTATCCTTCTGCATTTGAAAAACTTAACACTGATTAATTCTGAGCTTGCTTTCCATAGTGCCTGTTACCATTTCTGCAGTCTCTCTCCAAAGAGACTCGACCCCTTGGGTTAAGTGTCTTCCTCAGTATAATTTTAATTCTTTAAACTTCCTACGTCCCTACTAACCTTTTATCTGGTAAATGGTCTAGGTCCAGTGGCGAAATTGAGAAAAGGAGAGCCTACGTACAGGAAGATAGACCTTGGTAAGAGGAAAGCTTTATCTCCCAGGGCAGAACCACATTATCTAGCTTCAATCTTCAGTCCCTGTTTGGGACCTAGGTGAATATAGCAGCACTAGTAATCAGTGTGTACTAGACAAGGAGGATCGTTCGACACTAAGCGTTTACATTAAGACTGCAGGAAGCGTGCCTGGACTCTCAGCATGAATGTGATCAGATCCATATGAGGACAGGGATATCAAATTCCCCAGCTCCCCGCAAAAATGTTGTGATTAATCATGCTGAGAGTTGCAATTAGACCAAATAAAAGCAGCATGTTAAAGAAGCGAAGAAGGAGGTGATGTGAATGTTATTAACGAGCAGGAGTTTTTGGCTTTGTAGTGTTTTTCAGCAGAGCTTGCTTGAAATGTGTCAAACAAATAGAACCGAGATAAATGTAAAATCAGCTGGCTGCACATTACCCACGAGGATTTGAAATGAGTGTTGGGGAGAGGAAGAAAGATCATAATTACCCAGAGGAAAAGGACTAACTCTATGGGGTGAAATAGTTATTAATGTTAATTGTGGCCATCATTGCACAGATGCAGAAGGCAATGCCATGTGAGGTTTCTTCATGCGCACCGTACTGGAGGATGGTTGATGGGATGGGGATGGGCATTTACGTTCTCCTTAAAGGAGATGAGTCCATCAGACTCCTTCCAAATGTGCGTCCCTGTAGAGGGGAGGTGTACAGGGATGTGGGAGATGAGGAGGGGGGAAACCATCAGCCATTAGTACAGCACCATATTTGCAAAACACATCCCAAACTTGGCTTGTCCTGTATTCATCTGCTCTTCTGAAGCTCTTCCATCAGCAGAATACATCGCTGATTACGATCTACTGTAGCTTAATGAAGCTATCGTACAACACCTTTTCTGACACTTACTTGAACTTTAACAGCAACACTTAATCTGACTTTCTCTGTCTTTTCTTCTGTTCGTTATAATCCTTGTATTGGGTGGGTTTTATGTTGGTTCTTTCCAGCATGTTTTATGACTATACAGCTTTCCTTATCTGTTTTCTGTGCTGTGTGCTTGCGGAGATTTATGGGCTGAAGTATTAGATCCAGAGCAGGAAAGGGGGAAACGGAGCTAAAGCCATTAAAATCCTGGAATTCGAGCACTGAAGGAATTAAGTCTCTTAAAGAAACGAGAAGAAAACATGAACTAGAACCTGTATGTGAAATCCCTGTGCTCTGGCCTCTGAAAAAGAGCAGGCTGGGACTGCCATCTGTGTCCTGTGGTTCAGGCTGAAGAAATTAAGAGACTGATAGTAGGGCACTATGCGAGAGCCACTCACTGCCTGCTGGCAGTTACTGGCTCTGCGTAGAACCATAGAATAGTTTGGGTTGGAAGGGACCTTTAAAGGCCATCTAGTCCAACCCCCCTGCCATGAGCAGGGACATCCTCAACTAGATCAGGTTGCCCAGAGCCCCGTCCAGCCTGACCTGGAATGTTTCCAGGGATGGGGCATCCCTGTGCTTGTAGAGTTGGGTTTTGAAGGGTGCAATTAAGAATTTAAAATCTGAGCTGCTGCACAGCACAGGCTGCAGGACCTGATACACCTGGTGATAACCACACCATGGTGGTTGGTCGGAGAGCTGGGCCTGGCCTCCGAGGCTATGCGGTGGTGATCTGTTAGCAATGGGTACCTTGCCTCTTGCTTGTGCTCAGATGGCCTTAGGGTGGGGGAAGCAGAACATCACACACCACGGATGGCCGCCTCCCCCACGTGCTGCACAGTGTCTCCATGCTGTAGATTCAACGTGGGTGATGGGTCCCTGGAGTCCTCCTCCCTTGTTAAGTGCACAACAGCGTACAATATGACCAGGCATCTCCAGATGCTTGGGCAGTCAGATGCTGCGGATGGGTAAGCTGGAATTTGGAGGGTGTGTTACTGCTGCGGGTGAGTTGGTGCTGAAAACTGAAGGGACTGTTTCTGTGGGCCCGGACCCATCACCTTGGGTTGGGTTTCACAAGGCTGAAGTTCTGCCTTGGACAAAATGCTTAGGCTTAACCTGTCTCACCCACCGGTACGGAGTACTGCTGGCTGACACAAGCAATCGCTTCTGACTGCGCATTTGCAGAGGAGCAAACCCGCTCTGGTATTTGAGGACGAGCTGTGCTGCTGCCCTGCCCCGACTGCCTCGGTCGATGTTCAGGGCTGGCTCTCAGGAAACTCCTCGCCTGCTTTACATCCCCTTTGCCTCAGCCACGTGAGTGGCTTCCTCCTGCTTCCTCGGCCTCAAGGTCAGGTCGACTCTTCTTGGTCTAATGGGGTTTTTGTCATATTTATTAGGTGTTTGTGTGTATCTTACCGCTCAGCCTTTGAAGCTGTTCTCTCATGTACCTGAGTCTACTTCATTCGTCTGCGTGGTTATTGGTTGTATTTGAGTATTACGTAGATCTGAATGGTGTAGTTATTAATTTAGGCTTTGGGCTTTTTTTATAGGGCTTTAAAAATAAACTCGGATATTGCAGAACATGGAGGGCAAGAGCAAGGGCTGAGTACACCAGCTCGTGACCCCTTCCCAGCCAGGCTGAGTTGGCAAAAGTCTTTTAACTACAGAGAACGAGTCACCTGCACTGATCTCCCACCATCAAAACAAAGGACTCTTGCCTCCAAGCTACAAAGCCTGGGTTTCACAGTTCCTAGCTGAAGCAGACCAACAATTTTCGTTCTCTTTATCACAGTTATTCAAAACTCCTGCAAGTCCTCACTACTCAGCATTTGGTTGCAGTAATTGTATCCAGTACTGCTGATTTGAGCCATTGCTGCTCTTCATGTCCCCTGACACGGTCCACAATGCGCTCTGGTGTTTATCTCGGCGATGGGACTGACTTGACCCAGCTTGTCAAGTGTCCCCATGTCTGCTTACCAACGTCTCCTCCTTATGCTTGAGTACAGCCACTTACCTGCTTAAATATCTCAAAAATGCTCATTTTAAGTAAAATAATGTTAATCTAGAGCAGATGCCTAAGTGTATCTCAGACAAAATTGCTCATGTCTGTAGACCTGTCATCGCTCCGCTCTCAGGCACATTTTCATTTGCTCATGTGGTGGCCACCTGTAGCTGGTGGTAACATGTTGAGGACTTCAACCTCCAAAGTCCAACCTCTGTCTTTGTTCTCCACCTCAAGAGATTTCTTCCCATGATCTGGAGCCTCACATGTGCATGGAGGCCATACAGACCCATCTCCCCACATGTCTTTGTCTGAATGCCAGCATAAACCCGAGTGACTCCTTTCGGCCTAAGAAATGTGTTATGACAAGGTTTTGTCAGCTGTGTCTGCAGTGACATTTGCTGGCTGCCTTATTGACTCTCATCTAAAAAGAGTTGATCTACAGCGCATTGGCTGGGCTGTCTCTCAACCCCTCTGGCCTGAAGAAGTGGATCGTTTCGTGTGGGGTCCTTAGCTTTATACCTCTTCCTTGAAGTTCGGCTTCTGAAATAGTCCTTCCTTGTGAGCCCGGCTCTGAGGATCACTGGCACATGCGAGATTTCACCCAGTGACAAGGAACAGCCTTCAAGGAAGGTGGGAAGCAACACGGTACCCAACGTAAGGGGAATAGCTTTTCAAAAGATGCAGGTAGGAGTCCAGGCCCTCCAGGGCCAGAAGCGAATGAGAGATGTTGAGAGCTGCTTTTTACAAAATGAGTTGGCTTTTATTTATTCTTGTAGTTGTTGTAAGTCAAGGGAAAGGCCTTAAGTTTTTAATCAATATATTGGTTTTCTGCACTGCCCTGTGCAGACCCGTGAGGAGAGCGGTACAGTCTCTCCCCGCTACGCTGCTCAGCTCTCTGTACCGATGGCTCTGCTGGCTCAGCAGTGATTAGATTAGATTCTTTCGTGAAGAAAGCGAAGGAAGTAGGCTTTCTATGGAAACACCTCTTCCCGCTATCTTGTTGATATACATCAGATTCAGGGGGAAAACTGGATGCAAAAAAGATGTCTCAGGACTGTAAGGGACTATTCTGGCGGAGCCTCCGTGTCAGGGTTAGGGTTTCATCTTGCACGAACATCTGCGATGCATTTGAGAGTGATGTGTCTCTCCTGGAAATCATCTGCAGGTAAAACTCTTGGCCACCCGTGGCTTTTGTCCTGAAGGGGCTCTGTCTGTCTGCAACAAGCTGTATCCAACGCCAAGAAGAGAGAGCAGGTTTGCAGCTGAGCCCTGTCTGGAGGCTGTGGGGGCACTGCCTGGGGAGGAGGGGGTGACTGAGCACTCCGGCTGCATCGAACAGAAAATGCAGGATGGAGAGACCACCACCTGCACCTTCACACGTTCCGCTCTGGCTATTTGCCTTATGGCTCAGCATGGAGTTGGGCTGGGTGCACTTGGTTTAATTCACCTCTGTTAAACTGGCCTGTACTCTCGGTTATAGTTTGCCAGCTCAGTGCTTTACGTGGATGTTGTGGTTTGCAATTCAGGGCATTTATTTCCTATGCTAAGCATAAATACCAGTGTGTCCCAACATCTCGGGCAAGTGCTAATATCAAGAGATGTGGGTAGATGCTGTTTTCTTAGATGCTTCTTTCTTTCCATTAGCTGGCCTTAGAGTGGGAAGTCTAAGAAAAGCTGAGCTTTTGCCATGGAAGCAGAAGTGTGAGGCTGTCCCAGCCCCAAGTCCAGCAGGACCTGGGGGAACTTTAAAGCAGCCCGTGAAAGGCAGTGAAGTGAAGCAAGCCTGTTGTTGGGAATCCAGTATCCAATGGCCTGCGCCTCTACTGGCAAAATTATAAGTGCCCACGAAAATCAAAAGAAGGTGAAACCCCACCTGTAAGCTGCATAACTTCATTCTTCTAAATTCACAAGCAATAACTTTGGCTCGCTTGGCCAAGCCCATGTGGATTTGGGATATGTTCAGAGTCATCTTTACCCAAAGGAACACTGGTACTCCCGTTCTGGGCAGAACCTCGTGTCATACCCTGCTCTGCAGCCTTCTGATGCAGTACCCCATCCATGCCAGTACCGTCACCACCATGAATGCAGCTCCTCCGCTAGGAAGTGTCAAATGAAACTTCAATGCAGGGAAGAAAAAATGCGACTGGAAATGAAGTCAGAAGGACTTTTTACCCAGGCAGGAGGCTCTGCCGGAGCTCTCTGTGGCGGGGTTACCTCCCCAGCTCTGAGCTGCTGCACTTCGTTAGCACTGCTCTCTAACCCTCTCCTCTGCACTAATTCTCTGCCCTGTTGGCTACATCTTTGCGCACACAATCTCATGTGGTCAGAGATCTCACAGCAGCCTCGATTTTCCTCTGGCCCGTCATATGGGAGAAATTTAAGACAGTTCAAGTGGACTTTGTTTATTTATTCTGCGCCTTGGCCATCTGAAACTGCTAGTGCTGTGGTGTGAATTACAGTAAAATAAATAAATGTACTAATTGCCGCTTCTTTACATTGGAAATGATTCTTACTTATGAAAACATCTCGATAGGTGTAGAAAGGAGATGCATAAGGGCTGCACCAGGCAAATCGACTGTCTGTCTTAATGAACCATTAACACAGGCCTGTTAAAAAACCCACACTGAACCCAGATGAAGTTCTCACGTTGGGTAAAGCTTGTGATGTTCATCTTATTACAAGCACAGGAGTGTTGGTGAAATGGTGTGTGTGGAAATGGAGGAAAAGCAAAGCGAGGCAGAGGTAAATCAAGTTTATGCTGTGAAGGAATTCACACCCGCTAGAATTGTATGCATGGCTGTAACCACGTTCTGCTGCAACGTGTGAGCCAAAAAATTGACACAAAAAGAAATGATGAGGGGGAAATGCTAATCACCATCTTTCCTTTCATATAAATGTGTTAATGGTTTAGTAAGTGTTTCCAAAAATGCGTGTGTGGGATTAAAATAGAAACCACGGCCAAGTTTAAAATGAACTCTTGGATGGGGAACAGACAGTAGTGTATATCCTGGTGATACTGTTCTCTCCCAGGCACTGGGAAACGTGCAGACGCATGGCTAGGACAGCAGGATCGAGATGGTGAAGCGTTTGTGTCAGGAGCTTTCTGTTGGCTATTTGGGGAGCTTGGTCATCCTGGTATGTGGGAACAGTGCTCCACATAAGCAAAAAGTACCACGTACCGAAGCATGCGAGGGTTGCCATGGAAATCAGGAGTTGTTACCGAGAGAGCAGGAAAAACATGAATGGTCTGAAAAACCATGGATTGTTACGGCTTCCTACCCTCTGCTGTGTAAAAAACCCACCCCGACTTGTTTAATTCCTTGCTGGCAAGATGTTTGTGCGTGCTACTGCTGCAGCGGCACGGAAAAGCAGGTATGCAGTTGTACATACATTTATGGGGCACATGTAACCCATGCTCTTCATTGTAGCTCTTGGCTTTGGCCCACTGGCCGTTTCAGAGGAGCTATGAACTATAGCTGGGACATGGAAATTATCTGGGAAGCCCTTGATGAGTCAGAGCAGGGTGTGACAAACCCTAGGCAGCAAAGTTCCCAAATTATTCGTGAGTAGCCCACCTGGAAGGCTTTTTCAGACCTGTTCCCAGGGAACAGAGTGAACCAGGAGGCAGGGGCAGAAAGCTGGGGATGGTCTCCATAAGCCGCCAGTGGCTGGTGGAGGATGTCCCCAGTGCAAAGCCTGGGAGCCGGCAAGGGGGATGTAACGTGCTGGAGCATCTGGAGCCACCGCTCCTGTTCCCACCGCCCGCAGTGTTCAGGGAACTGCACCCATGGCAAGCGGGAAAGACTCAGGAATCGGCTCCAGAACAGATCAGATGGAAGCCGTGCTTAAACGGGTGTAATGATGTATGGAAGTAAAATGTTATTTTGGAACCATAAGTTTAAATATATATAACAGTAACGAAGGCAGGAGGTCTACATTGGAAATGCCAGCACGCTTGCTGCTTCCAAGGTTTTATTTTAAAGTCAGGATACTGGAAATGCTGCTCAGCATGTTTCCAATGAGCTGAAATGCCTCCTTGAAGTGCTAAGGCCATGTTTACTAAGAAACTGCATGGTAGGTCCTGTTGGCGGCTGTTTGGGAGCTACTGACAGCTACAGGGGCTTTATCTTCGGTAGCTCGGTGGCCTAACTCCGTGCGAAGCCACCTGAAGGACAAAGCCCGTGGCTTGCGCCAAGCCTGTGGTTCAGCAGAGACGTACTGTGCTGTAGGGAAGGAAAAGCAAATTTACATCTGATGCTGCTTCTCAATTCTGTGATCCTGTTGTTCATTTTATTTTGTTCTTTTTTAAAAAACAGCCAAGTAACCAACCCTGCAGCTGCCAAGGCATTATTCCTCCTGGTAGAAGAAAAAGGCTAGTGTGCGATCAGAGGATTTGATGTAACCTTGCAAAGCGTGGGCAGCAGGGAAAGGCTGAGATGCCCGAGGAGCCTGGCAGCGGGCTGTGCCCAGCCACAGGGGTCCTGGGCAGGGGCAGAGGGTGCAATGCTGCGCGCTGCGTCCTTGCGGCTAGCTTTGCATCCCCGAGGGACGAGCGGGCTGCTCGGTCCTGGGCGATAACGACAGCAAAAGTTCTGGGATAACCAACCAGACCCGCAGTTTTCCCGTCGCTGGTTGCACGGGGCCAGCCCCGTCTCTGGCGCTGCCCCTGGGACAGGAGCGTGTCCCAGTTTTGGGGATTCCAGGGGCTGTGTTGCCATCCCTGGCTCCGCAGGGCAGCGTGCCAGCCCCGCTCAGCCCCTCGCCGCTAGTGCTGAGCAAGAGCGCGGTGACAGCAGGTCACCTCATGCGTTGGCACAGAGGTTTTGCTGGGTAGGACACAGCTATGGGGATGGATCCAGTACTCCCACTATGCTGCTGGGATATTTTTGGTATCAGTGTGATTAACTTTCTACTGTTGGCTTCCACCTGTGAGCGTATAAACTAGAGCCGTCCGTTTGCTACAGGTCTCAAAGCATCATCTTACAAGGAGAGAAAGAATTTTCATTTATAATCCATGAGTCCTATTCAGCAATGGGCTGTTCTCCCCCTCCCGCTGCCAATAGACCTCTAAGTGAACAAACAAATGTCTGGAAATACAGGCAATTTAGCTCGGAAGAGATATCATCAGTGCAGTTCAGAGGTTAATGGGCATGGAGGATTTATAACAAACCAGGCCTATAAAAAAAGAAGGGGGGGGGGGAAAGAAGGAAAAAAAGGAGGGGGTAGTAATCTAGTTGACATCTATTGTTCTTTGTATAACAGCTCATCTGTATTCTATCTGGTTGAGGGTATTACAAAGAGAATTTAAAAACACATGTGTGTGAGCACACACACACCAACCTCTCTCTCTATACACATATATGTGCACATATAAACTGAAATATAATGAGGGAAAAAGCCCCTGTAAGTTTGAACCAACAACAACAATCCATATATCTTTATTTGCTGCCAACATCCAAGCACTGAACTCTCAAGGAGCCTGGATCTCTGCCATCATCTGTCCGTGTCTGATCTCTTTGGTAAATACGACGGCTGCCAAGAATGAGGCAAACGAAAAGCGCTCGCAGATTAGAAAGAAACACATGGCAGCCACTGACCTGCTGAAATCATAAAATACATCATGAAGTAAGAAAAGAGGGGAAACAAATCATCCTCTCAGGGACTGCCCATCTGCTCGCATAAAGCCACAATCATTATTGCAAATAAATACATTCAGACTGGAGAAGTCTGGGAATAATTTGGGGGGAGTGGGGGGTGGGTACAATTTTTTTTGTCTTTGGAACCCTCTGGAAATTTTCCTACATAAACAAA